>OY757142.1:29508633-30708633 GCA_963583835.1 Drosophila immigrans
TAAGTGCGGACCTGACAGAGAAAAGCAACAAAACATTTACTTAGAAAACAAGAATAAACAAGTAAGAAAGCTACAGTCGAGAGTTCTCGACCGTATGATACCCGCAACCCATTTCGAGAGAAAACAAAAAAATTAAATGATATTTTAACAAAAAACATACCAAATATACTAAAACTTGTTTTATTTGTATATATTTGAAAATAGCGGGTAAAAATCCACAACACCGTTATGGTCACACTGTCAACTAAACAAACAAAGCGCGGGCAGCTGCAAGTGAATTTTGCATATAAAATTGATTCTTTAATAACTTCCTTGTTATACCCGCTACCCATAGGGTAGAAGGGTATTATGACTTAGTGCCAACAGAAAATGTATGTAACAGGCAGAAGGAGGCATCTCCGACCACATAAACTATATATATTCTTGATCAGTGTCAACAGCCGAGACGATATAGCCATGTCCGTCTGTCCGTCTGTCCGTCTGTCCGTCTGTATGAACACCTAGATCTCAGAGACTATAAGAGCTAGAGCTACCAAATTTGGGGACAGTACTCCTATATGTCCTACGCAGATCAAGTTTATTTCAAAAGTTGGATGCCACGCCCCTTTCCGCCCCCAAAAGACTGTAAAAGCCGTAATAATAGACCTAGAGCATTGAATTTTGGTATGCATAATAATAATTATATTCTCAATGATTTCTGTGAATTTGGTTGACATCGAATAAAAAACAAGGAAGTTATTAAAGAATCAATTTTATATGCAAAATTCACTTGCAGCTGCCCGCGCTTTGTTTGTTTAGTTGACAGTGTGACCATAACGGTGTTGCGGTATTTTACCCGCTATTTTCAAATATATACAAAAAAACATGTTTTAGTATATTTGGTATGTTTTTTGTTTAAATATAATTTAATTTTTTTGTTTTTTCTCGAAATGGGTTGCGGGTATCATACGGTCGAGCACTCTCGACTGTAGCTTTCTTACTTGTTTTTTCATTCGATCTCAACCACATTCACAGGAATCATTGAGAATATAATTATTATTATGCATACCAAAATTCAATGCTCTAGGTCTATTATTACGGCTTTTACAGGCTTTTGGGGGTGGAAAGGGGCGTGGCATCCAACTTTTGAAATAAACTTGATCTGCGTAGGACCTATAGGAGTACTGTCCCCAAATTTGGTAGCTCTAGCTCTTATAGTCTCTGAGATCTAGGTGTTCATACAGACGGACAGACGGACATGGCTATATCGTCTCGGCTGTTGACACTGATCAAGAATATATATAGTTTATGTGGTCGGAGATGCCTCCTTCTGCCTGTTACATAAATTTTCTGTTGGCACTAAGTTATAATACCCTTCTACCCTATGGGTAGCGGGTATAATCATGGAAGAAATTAATGTGAATAGCAGATTGTAAATAGATTGTGATTGTTGCCAAAAATTAATTTAGCTTGTTCTTCAGATCGACATTCCATGAGCAAAATGATGTCAATAACTTAAAATTTTTTTAGTTTCTCCGCCTATTCTTTGTTCTTCTTTTCGTCTCTTTTGAAATCCCTTGGTTCTTACAATATTTCTATGCGTCATCGATTTGTTAGTCTGCACTAGAAATTCATTTAATTGCAGGGCCTTAAAGAATAATATCACTTATCTGATGATAACAAGACATTCGATGATAGTCGATGTTAAAAATTGTAAATTGATAACGTCCTCAGATACAGAGCTAGCATGTATAACACTTAAAAGACAGCTACTATTTGTCTGGCAATCTATTCTTTATCATTTTCAGAGTCATAGGTAAGAAGGATATAATAACATTATGCCAACAGGTAATACGTTCTTTATCGCTGCACTGTCAAAAGACATCTGTCCGCAAGGCCGTTTGTATGTCTCTAAGCTAAATAGCTACGCAATATTTGTCTTATAAAACCTTTTATATACATATATAAACGCAGCTCAAATTTGTTTTCGATATTAGCCATGTCCCATCCGCCTTCAAAAATTTAAAAACAAACGAATAACTTTCGTTATTTTAAAGCTAGAGTCTCGAATTTCGGTACTCACAATAACATATGCGTATAATATATGTATATATTTCCACTTTCGTGTATCACGACCGAAAAGGTAATTTGGTTAATTTGTTCAATAGTTGACAAATGTTGCATACCAATTAACACAAATGTTTAAGCAATGAATCACGTTTAATACCGGTTATTTCGCCTCGTAAAACTGTTTAAACATCACGAATACTAAGTACGCTTTTCACAGTTACTTCCATTGATTTGCCAAAGTGTGTCTAACATGTGCCAAAATCTTAAGAGATATTTAATACCTGCCTGTGATAGTTGTCTACATACAATAAAATTCATAATAATGATTAAATAAATCAATGTATTGTGATTAGTGATATCAATGAATTAATACACTAAACATTTTTTACAGATTTTCCATCAACTTTGTGAATAGTCCCAGCTGCACGGATAATATAACATATCACTTCAAAGTTAAGGTTACATCGCAAACAATCGTTGAGAATTACAAAAGCGCGGGAGAATGGAGCACATCGCATCAGGAGAAATTTTTAAATATATTCGATGGTAAAAGTGATACAAATATGTCGAAAATTTCCAGTAATTCAAACGGTGGTATTACTGCCGCAATTAATTATTCGTCCACAGAAGCGGCATTTGCATTAGAGTTTCACTTAAACTATGAAAATTCGAGCATACTCGTCTACCAAGTGCGTGGGCAGGGCTATAACTATGTTACAGAATATGAGACTCTCTTTTCCCTCTCTGAAATCCAGTCGATTCAAGTATGGGGCGATGTCAAGAAAATTAACCAGTTCTCCTTGAATTATGATTGAACGAAGCTGAATTTGCAAAAAAAAGCTTTTAAGGTTAGCCTCACACAGTATTTTCCTGTTTTGTATGTTTTATGTAAGATGTAGATTGTTTTGTTGGGTTTCTCAAGTTTTGTTTGGCTTGGTTTGGTATGGTTTCGTTTTTATCCATTTGTCTCTTCCATTTACAATTGCACGCAGTTATTTGCTTATACAATGATCAAACCTCATGACCACACTGCGCCTGAGCGTATGCTACGCTTTTACTTCTTCAGCGAAACTATATATTGCAATATAATTATTTGGAATAAAGTAATTAAATAAATAATAATAAAGTGCGACAATAACCATTTTCAGTGCCTTGAAAATAGTATTTAAGTAATATATAATTTGTAGTGCTGAGCAAATCTGTATATTGTATTGACATCAAGTTAAGCCAAAGACTTTTTTAATTTGTATTATAATATATTATTATTTACAGCCTAAAAAATAATATAGTATTCTGCGCATCGCATACACACCATTAAAGTATTTCGCTTACGCAAAAGCACATGCACATGCATCCAACAGCTTTATTATGTTAAAAAATGAATTCTATTAAACGTTATGCTTGCAAAATTATTCTCAATTTTGTTTCATTCAAAGATTTCAGATTGTGTTGCATTGGTTTTCCCTGGAAACGTGCCTGGATCGCATCTGCTATACTAAAATTATAATTAAATGCATCCGTAGAAATTCGTCGGAATGTGAATGATTTAAGGATTGCGAAAACTTGTTTCTTTTCGCTAATTTCATGGTTGCCTCACGAAATATGGAATAAACAACGCCTCTAGCTGCCCCCATATGTTGTGGCTGTAACACAATGTGCTATACAAACAAATAAATTCACTATTCCAAAAATTACACCATGTTTACGTTTAGATTTTTATTTTCAGTTTGGTTTAATTTTCCTTTCACACCCATTCGATGTGGGTGTTATTTTGTAATAAGAAGATGCTTATTACTATTGTTCTCTATAAAAAATATGTACAATGAAATATGCTAATAAAACAGAAATCTTAAATTATATGTAGACTACATGTTATATTGGCGATTTAAAACTATATTAATTATTTATCAGGCTTCGAGGAAATAATATATCGAAAAATAAATAATGTAAAAACAAGCAATAGAAGCTTTCATTAAAGAGACGCTCTTCACCTCCATTGCAATCTTATTAAATTGGAAATACTAAAAGAATTAGAACATGCTGCTACTGAAATTTTGTTTATTTTTAAATCCTACCAAGCAAAACATAGTAAAATACAACGAAATAATCATAAAACTGTACAGAATATTGCACCTGTGTAAAGGACTTGTAGTAAAGGACACGAACTAACATTATCTAACAAAAAAAACATTTTTTTATATGTGGCAAGGACAAAAAAATAAACAAATCTAAACCAAAGACTAGAAAATGATTCGAGCTTGAAATTTTAACCAAAAGTTAAGTGTTTACTTTTCAAGTTTACAAACTATTTGGTTTGCTGGGCCGCTCGAGTTTTGAAACTGTGAAAAGCCTAGTTGAACGAAATTAGCCAGAGATGTTTGCATATTAGAATCGGATGCCTGCGTAATTGTAATGGTGCTACCATCCAGATCCACGTGCATAATTTGTGGCTGCTGTTGCTGATGGATTTGTGACTGGGAAGGCTGCGTTTGAGGCTCTGCAGATGCTGCGGTATTTACCTCATACACCTGCTAAAAATATTTACATATTAAATGTAAATTGGTCGATATGAGTACTTATACATGTAGCTTTAAATTACTTGAGATTTGTCAGCTTGATGGACACCATTTTGCGATTTCTTGTGCATTGCGCGATGTTTTTCATAGTGCTGCTTCGACGCAAAGTTTTTATTGCAAATTTCACAACAATGCAGTCGAATCTCATTTGGTGGCGAACTGTGCGTTCTGTAAATAAAATAAAATTATTATTATTGAATTTGTAACTATATTTGTATTGTAATGGACCTGCCTTTTATGCTTATTGAGGTTATCCTTCCGCGAGAAGGGTTTCTTGCAATCCTCGCAGGTGAACATTTTCTGGCCGGAGTGCGATACCAGATGACGAGACAAATGCTCCTTGCGACTGAAAGCCTTATCACAACCATCTTCAGTGCACTTGAAAGGTCGTAGACCTGCGTGGAGCTTCACATGTTGTGTGAGATGCTCCTTCTTCTTGAACTCGCGCAGGCAGGTTGGACAGGTAAGGCTAAGGTAAGGTGTGCCACCGGCTGATGCAGACGTTGGCGTCTCGCTCCCTAATGTGTTCGTCATCTGTATCTGTTCTTGCTGAGGCTGGGTTGTCGCTTGCTGGGCAGGCGTAGGCAAAATCTGTTGCTGTGGACGCACGGCTTTTGTTCTTTGAATCGGTTGCTGCTTTGGTGGCTTTCGATTAATTATCCTTTGGTTAGCAATACTTGTGACTTCAGTACTTGTCTGCGTCACTTGTAGAGCCAAAGTTGGCATTGCCAGCGACTGTACCTTGGATGCTGTTGGTATTGGAGCTAGAGCCGAAACTACAGATGTTCCTGTTGCTGTTGATACCGCCTTTGGTTCATGTTTGGACGGTGCTTGCGCTGAGATACGACTTATAGTTATATTCTGCTTATTTAGCAGTGGCATTTTACTACTCGCTCCAGACTGCTGTGGCTTGGTTAGCTTAGTAATAGTTGTATTTGATGAAAGTCTTTGCAGAGCAGCCACATTACTGGATGTCGTTGTTGGCTGCTGTTTTAATAACGCCACACGTTTATTGAACTCTGAGTTTCCAGCATTATTTGATGTAGCAACTACTCCGATTGGAGCAACACTTGATGTTGTGGGCTTAAATTTAACCTGTTGCTGAGAGGGTTGCTGTCGAGGCGACGGAGTCTTGAAGATCACCGAAGCATCTGTAGCGCTGTTGCTTGTTGGTGTAGTGGGCTCTGAGCTAACATTCCTTATTACCAATTGAGGATTTGTGATGTTTGAACGAGGAGATCTTATGATTTGTTGTGAGGTTACCTGCGCTTGCGTTGGTGCTAATTGTTGCTGATGTTTCTGCGGTTGTTGTTGTAATTGCTGTTGAGGTTTTTGTTGCGTTTGCTGTTGTTGTGGTAGATTTGGCTGCTGCTGATGCTGTTGATGTGCCTGCGACACGAGTAACTGAGTTTGCTGTGGCACAGTCGCTGTGTGAAACGGCGTTTGAGGCGTCAATTGCAATGTGGCTGGAATGGAGGTTGGTGTCAACTGCATTATAGGTTGGCCATCCGCAGTGGCTAATTGGGGCTGCAGCTGTAAAATGCAATGTCATGTATGAATTATGAGAAATAGGCTTGCATTACAAAACGAAACAATCCGTATAAATTTGCAATATTGTTGCTAATGAAACACACCTTCATTTGCACTTGATATGTAGTAGGCAACATAAGATTCTTGGTATCTATGTGCGCAACAATCTGTTGATCCGAATTCTCATCACGGATTGTAATTGGTAAGAAGCATTTATTCGGTGACAGCATATTGACGGCTGCATTACCCCCAACAACCTGAGTTCCTGTTATGCTGGAGAGCAGAGCTGCGGCATTG
Organism: Drosophila immigrans; assembly: GCA_963583835.1. Classification (NCBI taxonomy): domain Eukaryota; kingdom Metazoa; phylum Arthropoda; class Insecta; order Diptera; family Drosophilidae; genus Drosophila; species Drosophila immigrans. The sequence goes on from OY757142.1 coordinate 29,515,086, forward strand.
AATTGCTGGGTTGGCTGCGCTGCTGTTATGCCACCTGAGGACATGGTGCTGCTCGAGACCCCGCCCCCAGGCAAAAGTTGTAATTGAATTTGTGGCTGTGTTCCTGTGGTACCTCCAAATTGTTGCAAGCTACCTGCGAATTGGGGAGCTGTGGCAGGTGAGGATAGCACAAAGTTCAACTTGGGTTTCTTATTGTCCACGGTGCTCATGTTGTCGTCGGCACTGTTTGTGAATTGCGTCTGCGCATGTAGCTGCTGAAGTTGCTGCAGTAGCGCTTGCTGTTGTAGCAAAACATTGAGCTCATTAAGCTGTTGTGGCTGCAACTGAATTTGGGCAGCAGAAGCTGATACTGCAGTTAAAGTTTGCACCGGCAACTGTTGCTGTGGTTGCTGCTGCGGCTGCGTCTGCTGCTGTTTGATTTGGGATATATCAGTTGTGGCACCTTGAGCTGAGCTGATTTGTGTGCTCTCTTTTTTGCCAATCGGCGTGATTTTAATATCCGGCTTCAGACGGATAAACTCCTCCAGAGTGCTTTGGTAAAAATACAAAAGGTATACAAAAAGATCTCAAAATGCAATGCAACGCTTACTTTTGTTTTTCAATCTTAATTTCTGGCTGAATATGAGGCACCGATTGCGCCTGAACGTGGTTATCAACACTTATCGTGTACTGCTGGGGTTGCGGCTGCTGTTGCAGCTGTTGTTGCTGCACCTGCATACCAACTGCCTGCATGATGCTGCTCAGCAGATCGTTGTTCTGGTAATTGCCACATGCAGCTTGTCCGCTTGAGGGAGCTTGCCCAACCACATTGAGACTTTTGCCAGCCTCATTGGCGGCGTCTTTGATGAAGACCTTATCATCGTTTTGCAGTGCGCGATGGTTGAGCCAATTGCTGAGTATAGTCTGTGAGTTTTTTGAAATGTTTCGCATCTCGTACATTTGCTCCACTTGCTGTGCGCACTGGGCACAGACCACCTTGGGAAGTCGGTCTTTCTCATCGATCTATAGGAGAGTAACAAGGTTAATTTGAGTTTAATTCAGTATTCTAATGATATACTTACATGCACGGGGAGACACTCAGATATTTTCACACTGAGATTTTTGGCGCGACCATCGGGTGAGTAAATGTTAATTTTTTGCTCACTGCTTGCCGTACAGATGCGGCACAAGTCCCAAAAGTTTATGCAGCGTACAGACGTCATTTTGCAAACACTGGATAATCAATTTCGGTTAACTCGCAAAATTGTTAACAGTCGCAGTTCCCGCGTTCGATCTTTGTTTATATACACACACAATACGCTCACGCACACACATGCACTCAACAAATGTTCAAGGTTGTTTGTTGTCTGCAAGCTGCGACTAACAACCAAACGCATGAATCCCGCGTAGGACGCTATTGCACATATTTAACTATGTCCATACTTACACACTTGTTGACTTAACTTTTCCGCATTACTACTGCGGAAGTATTGGAAAATTTCATTTTTATTTTGCAACAAAAACTGTTTTGTAAAAGCAGACGCCGCAATAAAGTAAGCTATTGCTAAATTATACCAAAAATAATACCGAAAACTAGAATTTGCAACTCGTTTTATTCGTCGATCTCATCCCATAGATAGATGCATGTTTAGTGTGCCCATTAATTGCTGATGTCCATTTATGGACAGCATGCTTTTGGGAACCAAAAATAATTTCGCTGATTTCAAAATGAAAATGTAAACGATTCCTTTTTTTTTAATTATTTAAAATAACATATATGTAATATATTTGGTATATTTTTATACTTTTTAAAGCATATTTTGAGTTCCAACTTTTGGCCACTCTGATTCTCGTACAACGCCATAGACACTTATGTATGTATTTGAGCAGTTTTCAATTGTGTGCGTAATTGCGTGACGGCAGAAGTTTTAAGAAAATTTTACAATACTTTCATTATTTACAACTTCAATCGCCATAAATATTAGAGATGGGGTCCAGAAACGAATGTCGTATTTATGTTGGAAATCTACCACCAGATATTCGTACCAAGGATATCCAAGATCTTTTTCACAAGTTCGGCAAAGTCACATTTGTCGATTTGAAAAATCGGCGTGGTCCGCCATTTGCTTTTGTCGAATTCGAAGACGCGCGGTGAGTAATGAAAACCTCTCTATCTGTCGGTACGGTTATGCATTTCTACATACATCAACATCAACATATGCACAAATGGAGGGTAATTCAAACTATTTCTTTCTTTCGGCGCACAGTGATGCAGATGATGCGGTCAAGGCCCGCGATGGATATGACTATGACGGCTACCGTCTTCGTGTGGAGTTCCCACGCGGCGGCGGTCCTGGCAGCTATCGCGGTAACAATCGTAACGACCGCAGCCGCGATGGTGGCGGACGAATGGGTGGCCGTGGACCGCCTGCTAAACGCTCACAGTATCGCGTAATGGTGACAGGTTTGCCCGGTTCGGGGTCATGGCAGGACCTTAAAGATCATATGCGTGAAGCGGGAGACGTTTGCTTTGCCGACACCTACAAGGATGGCTCTGGCGTAGTCGAGTTTTTGCGCCATGAGGACATGAAATACGCCATAAAGAAGTTGGACGATTCTCGTTTTCGTTCACATGAGGTTCGTGTGCTGCTGAGATTTGGGATTTAAATTTAGTTTTTCAATTGCTCCTCATGCTACATTATTGATTTTAGGGAGAAGTTGCCTATATACGGGTTCGTGAAGACAGTGGTGATAACGAACGCAGTGGTGGAGGTGGCGGAGGCGGCAGCGGCAGTCGGGATTATCGTGATAGGTAAGTCACTACAGCAGGCACTCTTCATTCCTGAAGTGCAGCTTGATATTCAAAATAAAATGTATTTTGTTGTATTACCCCTAACTGAAACTATTGATTACAGGTCGCGTTCACGTTCGTTCTCATCCCGACCACGTCGACGCGGTACACCAACATATTCCCCGGTGCGTCGTCAATCCTATTCCAGGTCTCGCTCACGCTCTAATTACTAAATTATACAATCATTATCCATTAATCTTAAAATTTCTTACGAGCAGGAAAAATTAGGAAACACAAGCTATAACTAACTATCAAGAAACACAATTCAGACCCCCCAACCCTCCCCCTAATTAATAATTATACTTACCGCTTGTTTAAATATGCAGAAATAACTGATTGTCATGCGATCGGTAGATCAAGCGATTAATAATCAAGATGCAACCTTAATTCAAGACTGGAGATTCCATTATGAATTAAAATTAGGAAGGCAACACAGTTTCACTTTTATTGCAAAGATAATTCTCTTAAATTATATAATGCATACAACAAATACAAATTCACATTTGACAAATTTACTTTAAACAATAATTATAATTCAAAGATACGCTCCCTTCGGAATCTTTGTTGTAACATTTGGTTGCATGTTTTATTAGAATTTATGTCCCTTCAAACTTAACAAATGGAACCCACATTTATTATTAATAAAATACATATGTAAAACAAAAAGAAATGAATAAGATCAGAACACAAATTTGTATTGAGAACAATTTTACTAATTATTAATATTTTATTTTATTTTCTTCTCTTCCCAATTTTTGCGCGTTTATGTTTGGAGTATAATGAGGATTGTTGGAGGAGGAAGGATGAGGATGAGGAGAAAGGATAATTTTGATAATGGTGATGTGGATTTGGAGAAAATTTTTTGGTGGCAGGATGTTTGGAAAGCGTAATTGTGTTATATTATGTATCAGGAAACAAAAGGATTTGGATATTAGGAATCATAAAGGATTCGGATATTAGGCATTTTCTTTCATACTTACGATAATGAAATGTAAATCGCTAGCACAACGTGGGATACAGTTGCCCACTGCGCTCGAGCTCTAAACATGGCGGACACCCATTTGATTGTAATCTCCTTGGTGTTATACTGTTTGGAAACCCTTCAGTGCGTCTCGTTACGTCGTATGGGTTTGTGTGTTTTCGATTTGGATTAAATTCGTTTTGTGGGTATAAGAGTTCGTCAATAATTATTTGGACGATAGTGACCGTGTGCACATGGAGCAAGCAAGGATTTTGGAAACGCAGCCCTTCGTAAATCTTCACTTCTGCATTCGTTTTACATCGGATTAGGAACTAATTTCGCATTTCACTACCCTTTGGATAACATTAACTTACCTCACCATTTTTCGAGGCCTTTGAGCCCATATCAATGGAATTTCCGCTTCATCCAACGTTGTCTTGCGCCCAACGCTGGATAGTGCCAAGTCCTTGTGATTTTCCTCTATCTCTGATTGTGGTATGTTCGACTTATGCGACCTAGTAACTGTTTTGAGTTTATCAGTTTACGTTTTACTTAATACAATTATTGCAAATTTAACACTTGTCATAATTGATGTTACAACATATGACGACTTATACATACATATGTACTTACCTATACGTATATCTTACATACTTTAGTGCCATAAAAGTGTTACCATACGGCATATGTGTATTTGTTTGATTTCATCAAATTTTTGACCAGCAACTCAAGCCCAAAATATAGCGAAAATATGCATGAGGTTTATTTTTATCCAAAAGTAATAAATAATCGTATACACTCAAAAAAATCAGTGCAGAGAACTAACCCTTCAAATAAAGACTAATTAAATCAATTCAATATAAGCGCTGAGTTCTCTGCGCACTTTTTATACCATAACTAACTATAGATTACACACAATAGTCTTAAAGTCATATATTTTTAAATTTAATAAATTACAAACTTGAAAAAATATAAAAATATTGTATCTTTAGATGGTGTTAATTAAAAAGGGCCTCGTAAAATTCGTGATTGCAGCCCTGGGTATTTGTAAACGTTTTTTGCTGATTGGCATTTTGTGTAAGAACATTGTTTTTTTTTAAATAATTTAAAAGCGTTAACAGAGTAAATGTACACCTAACAGGATGAATAAAAAATCTATCGATAATATGGACGCGCGAAGTTTAAATATATCCAAATATTATCTTTCAAGCGTGAAGAACTGATGCTCTTTAACTTGCAGTACATTTGAATTATAAACCGCATATTTTTGTTGTATTTTCTGGTCAAGTGGCGTGCCTACAGAAAATGTTAACCCGCAACATTTTTCCAGCGATAGATGCTGCTATACTCTAATGGCTCTGTTACAAACATTTAAAAATAAGGATTTCAAATTCGAATTTATCAAAATCAAAAAAAAACAGTTAACTTAAAAGATATTCAATGATATTTTACGTTTTCTAAATTAAAAACATATAATAATTTATGCTTGCAAATCGTTAACATAACAATGTAAAGCTTGCTGTTGTTAACAGCCCGATGTTAAGTAGTTTGCTGTTCATTGTAGTGCTCAACGCGGTCAGTCGAAATCAGAAAGGAAAACGTGTTGGACGTGTCGTGTCTCTTCGCAAATCGTTAAGCACAAAATAAAAATTCGTTTTTTCGCCGCGGTCGTAAAACTACAATACAAATATGTATGTCGGAGTGCTATAAGGTTTCATAAAATGCGCCAAGGAAATAAGACGCGATTAGTGTGTAAAATGGTTAACAATTTACAATTGTCAATGCCCATCTATGCCATCCAAATAAATGCAACCACAATGACAGCGCGCTTTTCAAATTACATTTGTTATTAATAACGTAAAGTGCATTGGCGCTAGTCCAAGCAGTTGAGTGTGATTGCAAAGAGACATCGCGGCGTGGGGCGACCGGCAAGGCAAAACGCGAAAAGAAAGAGTTTTGGGTCTGGATGTGGAAACGAAGGTGGAGGTGAAATCTTCGCTTTAGGCCTTTGCTGCTGCGTCTGGCTCTGCTCTGTGGTTATCATAGGCGACATTTTTGTTTTATAGACTCGCGCTCATTGATTAAATGATTTATTATCATCATTGAAGAGTCGATCGTGAATTATATTACTCCGTTCGGCGGGTTAAATGAGTTTATTATTTCCATTAAAATTTCAGGCTACAATAAAACAATAGATTCGAAGAATCTAATAAATGTGATATTTAAGCAGTAAACAAAGAAGACAAGTTTTTCAAATTACCGAAATAAAAAACAATCTAAGTATTTTGTACATATGTATGTAAATACAAGGCCGAAATATCACAACAATAACAGCAGCAACAATATGGTAAAAGGTGCGTATTCGACAGATTTACAATTGTGTTTCAGTTCTGTTAATGGCTACCTATTAATAAACTAAACAACGACACTTGGGTGTCTTAGGTGCAGTTGTAACTTGATATTGAAGATATGAGCTATGCGCTTACTGCATCCTTGTTGCAAGATCAACACAAACTGCCTTCCGGTATGTCTTTCACCAAGTGCGTTTATTTACCTGACTCAATCTTTTTGTCTCACTGTCACTCTTTTGCTCTCTGCTTCGATTTCTGTGTGTGTGTGTGGGATAGTTTTCGTTGTTTTGTATTTGCCGGTCTGTCTACCTTATCTAATTTAATGATCTGCGCGTCGTGCTTTTCCAGGGTAATAATCTTTTTGTTATTCTGAAATGCTTATCGCGTCCATGATGTCGTATATCGTTTACCGTAAGTCTTTCCAGATTAATTCAGTAAACAGTTGGTGCGTAGTGTGTATGAAGCACCAATTCCTCGGGACTCTTCTGGATATTGGCTTGGTGCCGAGCCTAATGTCAGAGTTCAGTTGCACAAATGATTGACAGATTGACAAACGCTGTCCTCTGAGCCCCTTTGAAAGTCAATAAAGCGCAGAGCGTACGCGTTTTATGTTAATTGCGCTGTTCATTTCAAGTACTTTTTGGGCATTTTACAATTAGTAGTAAGAGTCTAGTTCATGTAGTACCAGTGTTGCCGTTTTAGCGTTTTTCCCCCCAGATTTGGCGTTTTTTGAATGGTGAAAGCCGGAAAAATTTTAAAACAGGGGGAGACGCTAATTTAGCCTTATTTCAAATCGAATTAGGGTTTTTTTGGGTTTTTTTCTGTATCAAATTATATTTTTAAAAATTGGCATTTCTTAAGCTTTTACAGCACTAAAGCATTATCGATAATATTGATATGAGTTCCTAGAACTCTTGTCGTGTGGTCTGTGATTATTAAAGTGCGAAGAATAGTGGTTTAGTGTTTGCGAAGTCGAAAGATAAATCCTATAAATAAAAACTTTGCGATGCATGCCTCCAGGACAGCGAGTTTAAGAAGTGGTTGCGAAAAGACCTTACCGATTTGACCGATTTTTTTCTTCAGACTTCCGGAATATTATGAAATGTTAAAGCAAATAAATTCATTTGCTGTTGGCAATATTTTAAAAAATATAAAAACCAAGCATTGTTTCAGTTTTGGCTGGAAGTTAACTTATACCGCGATTCTGGTGGAAACAAGAGGTTTAAACAGCTGGCCACCTTTGCTTTGCAATTACTCTCGTTGCCGTGATCCAATGCTGAGGTTGACCGGGTTTTAAGCCAGGTGAATTTGGTAAAGTGCAAGCAGAGAAACGAAACATAATTACAAACTTTGAAAAAAATTTCCTAAGGAAAATCTAGGTTTTTTTTTTTTTAGCTTTTTTTAAAAGGATTTTTGTTTTTTTTTTTTGCTAATCTAGCGTTTTTTATGCAAACAATTGTGGCAACACTGTGTAGTACATATGATTTTGTACTATTTAATGATATTCAAGATCTTAATCTATTAAAAATATATGTACAAATATATATAAATAGGGAAATTATTTGGATGTCGTCCACGATTTATTAGAGATTTCTCATTTTGCTTCGCTTGTCGTGTTTCCTTAGGAGTAAATATAAACGCATTTAAATACACACTTTTTACTTTTGACGCTGCAACTTACTCCAGCTTGGTCGGGAAGTGAAAGACCAACAAGACCGTACCCAGAGTGAGACAACAACTTTTCCAACTGGTCTGCTCTAGGCTGTTGCAACGCCAACAAGTTACAAGACTCCCGCCTGTCTAATTGTTTAGACTGGAGAAATTTCTTTAGGTCTTCTTTGGTTGCTCGATGGTGGTTCAGTATACTGCTTTGTATACGGGTCTCGCATGCAACTTTGTTTTTACACAATTTAGTTGAAACTGAGAATTTGGTCGGCAGCGATTGTTCTTTGCCTTTTTTAGAATGAATATGAACAATAGATCGACACAATCTACTTTAGCGGACAATCCATCAAAACTAACATTTCGTATGGGCCAAGCCCCATCCGACCAAATTGCAGTAATTAGTAAGAATGCCTTAATCCTATGTGTGCATATTATTACACGTACGCAAACTCGCTGACATTTAACTACACTAAAGCCATACTAACAACGCCCCAGTGTGACGTTCTGGGCTGGGCGTCTCTTAGTTGTATGGAGAGCACACTGCGATTGCGATGCGACCAAAACCGGTTGCGAAAAATGCTGTACGACACTTTGTGAATGAATATTTAATTGAAGCCAGCTTGCTATGTATTTTATCGTAAGTGTTAATTTACATATGTTTGCTTGCATATATTTGTACGCAGTTCAAGTGCTTGACTTGACAGCCACTAATTAGTTTCAAATCAATTTAAATTTGTGATTCCTTTGCGTCCACTCAATAAATCATTGCCACAGTCTGAGATAATTTAAATATATTATATGTATATTGTTGCTTTTGTAGATTACGCTTACGGGAGGGTTATGAGTTACGTTGTAAATATAGTTGTTGCTGAGATTATTGCCATCGTATGTAAAGTATTGTATCTTTATACCATGTATTGTGTTTGTGCGAAGCAAATTTGATATAACCGGTTGGTGACTGATTTAGCCATCCCTGTGTCCTTCCATCCGTCCATTTAAGTAAGTACGTTGATCTCATAAGTCTGCAAGCGGTAGTCATTACACAGATGAAGTTTACTTTAAATTTTGTATGTCATACCCCTTGCAACCGTAATTTACGAAAATCGAGTCTTAGAGACATTTTTATTCAATTGAGTCAATTGAAAAGTAAAGCAAGTTAGTACGAAGACACGTAATTGCAGTGACTATTCAAATAATTCAACGCTTTGGAAATTAAGTAATTGTTAAACTCGAGGATTAACAATAGTTCACACCGTTCTTTAAGACAAGATCCTGCATAATGCGCTTAGAATTATGAATAAAGTCGAGATTACCATAAATATCCGTGCCAGATGCTGAATGCAAAAAGAGTGTTTCGGAGACCCACAATGGTCAAAATGCACTGTGGATTCGGTTGCGGTTTACAGTTGCATGATGAGCTGCAAAATCACTCCAAAAGTAACGTATGCAGCGACTTAATGTTGTCGACTGCATTAAAGTGGAAAATCCTGTCTGACAACATTTAAACTAAGAAAACTCAATAAAACACATAAGAGTGAAATAAAAAACAAAATGAGAGCAAACCAAGTCAGACCCAGACGAAGTTGTGTCCTGTGTAGGATGTTATAAGCTATGGAAAGCGAATGTGTAAAACAAGAAGTGAAATGAAAATAGGCAACTAATGCCAGTTTGAGCTATTAGTCATACGATGTAAATTCCCTTAAGGTGGTTTAACTACTGAAGTGCAGACCTCAGGAAATTTTGTTCCTAAAATATTTCAAATACTTATTAGAAATTCAAATATTTCTTTCCATATTTTTACCTGCACGGAAATCATTTGACTGACAAACTGCAGCTGTCTCAAGTTCACTCAGCGCTAGTTCCCAGAAATAATTTCAATTAACACCGTCCATGTAGGGAAGCGGCACGCTTTGCGCTCTGTTTAAATTAGCATAAATTATGTGAAATCATTAATCAAGGCGTCCCACGCTCGGGATCATTTAGCGAATCAATAATCTGTTCCTCAATAAATACATGTGTATGTTAAATGATATACATACATACATATATGTATATATAATATCATGTAGATTTCGATGTTTTTTATTTAACATTAAACTTTATTTATAAATATTTGTATAGCCAGGGTAGAAGGATATTATAACTTAGTGCCAACAGAAAACGTATGTAACAGGCAGAAGGAGGCATCTCCGACCCCATAAAGTTTATATATTCTTGATCAGTGTCAACAGCCGAGACGATATAGCCATGTCCGTCTGTCCGTCTGTATGAACACCTAGATCTCAGAGACTATCAGACAAAGAGACACCAAATTTGGTACATAGGTTCCTGCATTCCTTACGCAGATCAAGTTTATTTGTGTGTAATTTGGTAAGCCATCTGATCTTAATACTCTTAATATACCCTGAAATTTTTGTAATCGGATTGGTAGAACAAAAGTTATTTGTTAAATTATTTATCAAAATAGTTGTGCGCAATGCATATGGACGTTTTAAGTGTGTGCATGACCTAGAGATATCAAATTTGGTGGCAGTATTCGTGAAGGTCCTACCCAGATCAAGTTTGTTTTCGATTTTTGCCACGTCCCTTCATTGCATTTTGTTATGCAAAAATATAATGATAGTCTCAATGAATCCTGCGAATTTGGTTGAGATCAAATGAAAAACAAGGAAGTTATTAAGGAATCAATTTTATATGCAAAATTCACTTGCAGCTGCTCGCGCTTTGTTTGTTTAGTTGACAGTGTGACCATGTCAGTGTTGTGGATATTTACCCGCTATTTTCAAATATATCAACAAAAAAAAATAAGTTTCAGTATTTTCCTTGGTATATTTTTTTGTTAAAAATCATTTAAGTTTTTTGTTTTCTCTCGAAATGGGTCGCGGGTATCATACGGTCGAGCGCTCCCGTCTGTAGCTTTCTCATTTCATTTCTTTAACTGACTGTATAGTCGGACATGATTATATTTACGAGTTTGACAGGCTGTTAACAAAAGATCGGAAAATACTTACGAACACGGCCATTACACAATTCGAGTAGCTGGTTGGGCATTCAACATTTTACTGCCTTGTCCCAATGTTTAATGAGTTGTAAAGTGAATAATTAATTTTGTACAAATTGCAAATCGTCACTATTGTAAAACTTAACCATTCAGTGCAAGTTATGCAAAGAGGTGTTTAAATAAATTTGTACACTGTTATTTAGTATCCACAAATATTGATTTATTTAATACATAATTTCATATTTTCAAATGATGTAGTCAAAAATAGAACTAACTAGTTAATTAATTATTATTAGACACTATTAATTTCACTATAGGATTACTTGTTATTATTTCGTCTTAATAGATTATAAGCGATTTACTATTAATTGTGATTGTAATTTTAAATTTTCCGTTGTTAAAAAAATACTAATAATTAAAAACACATTGTTGAATCTATTAGATTTTATTTTCTGATTGTGTTAACCAAATTTAAAATATCAAAAAATTTCTGATTTGCAACATTATTTTGTTTTTTTTTTTTAATGTATTCTTTTAATAGTGTTAAATATGAAATGTACGGTATGTATATTATGTAACCAGTATTGTTTCCTCTCTAACTCTACCCTTATTTTATATATTTTTTATTGAGTAACACAAACGAATCATTTCCAGTATTAATCGTAGTGCAGTGTTATTTGATCCATTTTGTTTCCCCGCTAGTGTTTATAAAATAAAATCGTTGAAGTCGTCGTACACATTCCACCGTTTGGCGACTAAAGCGATAGAATAACTATCGAATTTTTGCCATTGCGCTGTTTATATTTGTTAACATTGCTCATTTGAGGAGTGACCGAGTATGAAATGATGCAACTACCTGTTCATTCGTCATCCCATACTATTAATAGCGAAATGCGCAGTACAATACGCTTATGCCAGGAGCCGTGCAAGCATTGTGGTAAGATCATTGACTTTTGGTGCTCTTATCAGAAGTTGGGGTCGCGTTTGTTTGGAAAAGTAGAAAACTGTCGACATGATAAATTGAGATCTATTAATAATGAGAAGCTGCAGCATTACTCGTTAGGCTCCCGATATCCGTCGTCTCCTTCAGCAGCAAGTATGTATATACCTGCAATCAAAACGGTTTATACGAATATACATATATGTATGTATGTATATACATACAGATTGTTCCCTCATCTGTTTGCACTTCAAATATTTATTTATATGGCTGTACTGCCATATCTGTGTGTTTGTCGGGTTAGCTAGAAAAAAATAAACCTCACATCGAACCACTCACTTTTCTGTAGTTCGCTTAAATGCTCGAATGGGCAAAAGCAATGCACACACATATGTATGTACATATGTTACATACGTGTATGTACATATGTACTATATATACATAATATGCAATTGCCTGAGGGACAAGGTTGTCAAGTTCATTAAATTTCTGAAATGTATTTGGCCCAATTCTTCCGATGTATACATTAAGCGAATACAACAGTAATTAAACAAGTAGCAACAATATGGTATGCATAAGCTTGACGTGGCAATGATAGTAGATACAGAAACGACAGGCAAAGCAAAGTGGGTTAAAGGTGAGTCGCGGATCAGGTACATTCAGTGTACGCAATGTGGCAAGGAAACTCACATAAAAGGCAATTCAACACGCCAGTTGCTGCTTCAGCTGTTTGTTCAATAAAACGTAAGCTGACAACTTGCAACTGGAATCCAAAAGAAACACCGAATCTATTTTACACTATCTATTCAGTTAAACAATTTAGTGACTTTTTAATAAGTTATTCTTAAGTCAAGTCAATAAAATATTTTATTACTTTCAAATGCAGAGTACACCAGGTTTTTGACTGTTTGTACAAGCTTATAACGTTATTTTGTAGCAAGTGTCTTGAGAAAAAGTGATGTTCCAACATCCTGTGAAAACTTCTACAAACGTTGTGTTGTGATTTGCAAACTCAATTAAAATACTAAGTTCAAAGCCTGTCAGTTTTTGAAACTGAAAGCTGACAGATGGATAAGTTGTATTTGTAGGAACGAAGAGTGAACGAAAGTGTTAGTGTGTATGGTCATGGATTCAGTCAACATTTTACACTCTCACTCCCTACCCGGAATCCTTTTTCACTCCCCTGCTCATTTGCTCAGCCCCACTTACACAGTTACTCTGCTAAACTATCAATCATTCAAGGCTTACGTGGTTTTTTTTCCATTACGCCTGAGGCAGGTGCGCAATGTGTCAGTTCCAAATAAGTCAAAGCTCAAACATTTTAAGCTTTTACCTTAATTTTTGCTGAGAAGACCTTTGTTTTAAATAGTATACAAAATATCCATTCCAATTAGTAATTGTTTGGCGGCCAACATATTAGGTATTTTGAGATATGTAATCAAAAAATGCACAGTGGACGCAAAATAATTACATAAATAGTATGATACATTTTTTTTTTTTGGGGTGCATTCGTAGCTTTTATAAGATAATTCTTCGCATTTAAACCTGAAAATCTTGAATATATAATGAAATGTATTTACTAAATAAAGTTACTAAGCTAGCTATCTCATGATACAATTCTCTGGCCGGATTATCTTTTAACGTGTGTGCGTTTATGAGTAATTGGAGCAGAAATTCAACTTATTAGTATTTCTTTAATTACCCAGATGCTATTTTGTTAAGAACTACATTTAATCAGTCATTTTATACAGGCTAATGTATCTTAGATTCAGTATCTGATATAAAACCGAAAATAAAATGAAATAACATACTCAAGAATGTTAATTGTAGTCGTAGCTCTCATATGTACATATGTGTATATTTCTAATCCAAATCCCTGCAGTTGAATTTACTTTAATAGGTAATTTACTACAGATACGCACATTTGGTTAATTAATTAATTTCATTTCGCTAAACTTTATGTGAAACAGTAGCAGCACTCGAGCAATAACACCTAAAGCAGGTTTGGGAAGGTGAACAGAAAACGGAAAGCTATGACACGATGAAAATAATAGAATTGAGGATTGACCCGTCAACTTCTTACGACACGTCGAGTAATGAATTCTGGTGACAATACACAAATATAAACAATCTCTAATAGTTTTTGTGGTTGGTTGGTCTGGGAAATCTGCTGCGAAAGTTGAGAACCCTATGATCGGCACCATTTTTACACGGCGAGCATCAGTAAATGTATCTTTTTTTTCGCTGGCGGCTAATGATACATAGCAGACGACTGATGGCTGATGGATGCAGTTGTCCTTTATTCCCATTCCTCATTATCTTGAGACGTTTAACGTAATTTGTATGCGCATATCTGAGCGATGTCATCCATGATAATTTCAATTGTGATTCATGTAATTCATTTTATTTCTTTGTTGCTTTCATAGGGCGTTGGTCTTAAACGTCACATCCGTCATTGCTGTAGATACTATGGTCATAATTTAAGCCGATGCGATGGTACTAGCAAATTTGATTACAATTTAAACATAATGTGAGATCCGATGTATCTGAAGTAGCAGCTGTTGTTAAATATCTTAAATATCTAACAAGCATTTTATAATAAGCATGAAATGTATCTACGCAATAAAAATCTAATAAAATGTCAGCAAATTAAAAATAAAATATTAAGCTTCCAACAAACTTGAAAGGAGCGCATGCTTTGTGTCTAAATTGGAATATGGGTCGATCAGTTGAATATAAATAAGCTATAAAACGAGTATATACATATCAAGACAACATACTTCATGTAGACTAAGCCAAAGGAAGTTGTATCCCCTCGTACATCCCGCGGAGATATAATTTAGATCCCAATAAAGTTAAAAATGTAAGGCCTTTAAAAATAGTCTTCATTGACTATGCTGTGAGTAAATTAACAGCATCAACAATTCGAGCAGGCACAAATTTTAATAAATGTCGAAAAAATGAAAGAGCCCCTTAAATCTGAATGAACGCGTTCTTTTAACATGTACTCTATTTTTAAAATGTTATAGTAAGAGAAAATCACACAAAATTGAGTGCTAAAGCCCCATAAGGCGTATGAACAATGCTCCTTCTGTAGATGTTAAAGACAAAATGATGTCGCGATCAAGTTAAACATTGACAAGTTGAATATTAAAATGTATTTTACTCAATGAGCAGCTGTATTAAGCTCCTGCTTAGTATGCCATGACATCATACACTCTACGGAAGCGATTGCCGGCCTGTCTGAGCGTTAGGCCACGAGTTTCTGGCATTATAACAACAAAAATAAGCATGCTGATCACTAGGATGAGGCCAACAGCCAAAAAGTAGGTGAACATTGCGTTATTACCCGCCGGGAATGCAGATATCACAATGACATGGATCATTTGCTCCAGACAAACAATCAGTCCAATGAAAAATGGCTTCACACGCATAGGAAATGCCTCTCCCAAATATGTTGTTGTACAGGCAACATACAAGCCAGCAAAGAACTGGAATGCCATTGATATCCGACCAATTTGGTACAAGTTGTCCAAGCTGTTAATGTTGTAGAAGAGGCCAGCCATGGCCAGCATTAGAGCCCCCATACACAGTAATCCCAGCACCGAGACGAACTTCCGGCCTAAGCTGTCCACTAGAAGGAGAGCAGCGATGGTGCCAATGAAGCGCAGAATACACCACACAATAGGCGACCAGTCCACATAATCATTCTCGACAGTGGAGCTCATCGACATGGCCAAGCTGAGAGGGACCGAAAAGGTGAATGCCACAAGGCACCGGCAGAAGATCATCTTGATGAAGGGCATTGCGGAAGCCTTGAGCTCTTCGCCAAGACTCAGATTGGATGCCTCCGCCACTAAGCGCTTTGATTCTTCCAGGGCTTGATGACAGGCATTAGTTGATTGTGAGTTGGGCAGATGGTGCCATTGGCAAGACTGGGCCATTTGCTCATTATTCTTGCGCAGGTAGAAGATTGGCGACTCCACTGAAAAAGATATGAAGATGGTTCCAAAAACGGCGAATACTATTCCAAAAATGCCATGAACCGTGTTCATTTGAAAATCCGAGTACAAACTCCATTCTGCATTCGTGATCACCTGGATGGCGATTCCCATCGCCAATCCGTACTGTTCCATGGCGGCTGATAAGCCACGATACTTATGGCTCGCCACCTCCGAATTGTGGATGATAAAAGCAACCGTTACGAGGCCAATGCCCACTCCACCCACGTATCTAGCAGCCACGATTGCAGTGTACTCGGATGGTGCACTCATAAAGATAATCGCATCGATCCCCTGCAACAGCCCACCTAAAGACTAATTTATGAGATTCTTATAAGCCATCGAATTGTATTTCCCAATACTCACATAGTGAAACCACTTTGGAACGTGGGTCAAAGACAAAGATGCTAACACAGCTCCAATAATGAATCCAATGAACCAACTGTACTGGAATGCAATGGTGCCCGTGGTGCCAGCGTCTGTGTTCCAGCCCAGACCCTGAGCCATGTCCATTCCGCCATAGACAAGTAAGAAACAGGCTAACACAAGATATGAGAGAAATTAAGATGTATTCATTTATAATATAAATTCGAGTTCAACCGCAACATTACAATATCAATATTGATACAAAAATATGTGTTTGAGGTATATGCATTACTCTAAAGAACTTACAATAAAGCAATTATCTAGTACTCATATACCAATTATATACATAGATTGCACTGGACACCTTAAATGTACACTCATAATTTGAGAATAGGCAATCGAAGCTTTGCATTTGGTATTTTTGGGATTTTATGATAACACGATATCACATTTATATATTTGGTCTTAGTAATTTGGTATATTGTGAGATTTGAATGGAAGATTCATTTTCTTGTGGTCACCTGAATTAAAACTCTTTCGATTGCCCCAACGAGTTGACCGACGGCTGGGATTGTTGATCACTTGGACATTTATTGTTTGTGGAGGATTTGGAGGCATATCCGTAAGATTCGGATTCGGGTATATATTTAGATTCTGATTCGCAGGTGATATCCCCATTGTCGCATTGGGAGAGACATTTTCCATATTTGGGTAGACGTTTGTCATTCCTATGAGAACAAATTTGTATTATTGTCGTTCGTTCGATTTAAAGGCCGCAACTGAGTTCGCGCGTTGTCGTTTTGTTTTATTTATATGCATGGAAACCTGTGATATCAATATCTAATTATAGATAGTGTTAATTCTATTTATCATGTGATTTTCGGTTGTTCCTCAACGCAATTGTTTGATTGACATGATAGGCGCTGGACATACCATTGAATTCAGTTGCACAGATATTAAGGCTTTCCCGGAAAAGCGACAATCTTCATACAAAAACATGTGTTATACTTGTTTTATGTATAAATAAATCGTAAAATATATAATTACAAAATAAAACAGATTATTAATTTTGAAACAATTTAATTCTAATTTATTATTTAAGGACTGTGATGTATTTTATGTTGTTGACTAGTAAGACATTACGTCGTGTACTCGACGGAAACGATTGCCCGCTTGTCGAAGCGTTAATCTGCGAGTCTCTGGCATAACTCCGGCAAAGATAAGCAGACTCACAACTAGGATAATGCCCACACCGATAAAGTATTGGTAGAAACAGTCATAGGTCTTTCCGAATGTGACAATCACAATGATGTGGATCACCTGTTCAAGGCAAACAATCAGGCCAATCAGGAAGGGCTTCACCCGCATTGGGAATGCCTCCGCTAGGTAGGTAGGCGTGGGCACTACGAACATGCCGGCAAAGACCTGGAAAGCTAAAGAAACTTTGGACACCTCGGACATGTAGTATTCACTCGTTAAATATGAATTGTCGGAGAATATGCCCGCCATGGCTAGCATTAGACCCGCCATACAGACCAGTGACAACAAGGAGACGAACTTGCGTCCAAGCTTGTCGACTACGCAGATTGCCACAAGTGTGCCAATGACGCGCAAAATGCTCCACAAGATCATGGGCCAGCTGAAGATAGAAAGCTTCCAAGCATATGTGCTCACTCTGATAGACCAACTGAGCGGCACGGAAAAGGTAAAGGCCACAAGGCAGCGACAGAAGATCATTTTTAGGAAGGGCATTGCAGATGCCGCGAGGTCTGCTCCAATGCTTGAGCTGGATCCTTCCGCTACGTACTGCTTGGCTTCTTCGAAGATCGCGTTGTATATCTCCGTTGGAGCATTTGAGCCCAACAATTGTGTTTGACTGTTACGCCCAGCATCCTCATTGTTCCTGCGCAGATAGAAAATGGGTGACTCCACGGACATGGCCACGGAGCCTGTGGCAATAACAGCACAGATGATACCGATGATGCCGTGTGCCACATTGCTGCCAATGCTGTGGCCTGTGCCCCACTGTGAATCCATGAGCACCTGTGTCATCACACCTAGTGCCAAGCCGTACTGTTCGAAGCCACACCACATGCCACGGGAATTGCTTAGCGTAACCTCGGAGTTTTGAACGATGAACGCCATTGTGATGAGGCCAAAGCCCACTCCGCCAACATATCTAGCTGCTATTATCGGATGATAATCATATGGAGCACTCACGAAGATGATGGCATCGATCAGCTGCATTATTCCTCCCAAGAGCTGGAGAGACCAAGCAAGGCAACCATTGGCAACAAGCATTTATCGAAAAGAATACCACAACTCACATATAAGTATCTCTTCGGTGTATGCGTCATAGCCAAAGCAGCGATAACAGTTCCAATGATCACGCCGATAAACCAACTGAACTCAAACTCATATGTGGTAGAAACTCCAGAGCTTAAGTTCCAGCCAAGACCCTGGGCCATGTCCATTCCACCGTAAGCAAAAAGTAATATTCCTGCATAGAGAAGAAAATGCGTAATTTGTAAAATTATAATATTTCTCGATTAAATGTATCGGGTTTTAATTATTGACTGCTAAGTTAATGACTTGGTTATGCAACTTGGTAAATGAATACCATTGTGAAGTCCGAGTGTTTCTCAAATTTCCTTTGATCACTGCCACACTCACCTACTGTCGCAGTGTGAGCACTATGCTTATTCGACCAGCGATTGTAGCTGCGTGAGGTCCGTGGATCTTCGATGACCTCAATGTAAGTGGGTTGAGGGTGTTGTGACCCTGGGCCAGTAGTTATCACGGTCGTCTGCATAGGCACTTGACTCGTTGTTATATATGTCGTCGTCATTTTGTTCTCTTATTCCCGTAACAGAAGGCGGCTGGTACTGCAAAAGGTTCGTTTGTAACTAAGCTAAAATGCTAAAAATTTGTGTTTTTATGAACACATCAAAGCTTTGCGATACCGTTTACTAATTTCTTTGATAAAGTCGCGTATATTCTATTCAATGTCTAGATATTTGGCCATTGCTCTGGGGGAGCAGCTACTGTTGACGGGCCTGATATTTCCGTGATTCATGCCCTCTGATTTTGTTCATTAGTATGTTCATGTGTTCGGACGTAGGCTACAAATGAAAAATAAGCTCTGATAACAATTGCCAATTTTTATGAGACACGTTTATTCGTTAGTGGCCAAAATTCCCTTGGCGCATCGCGTGTATGACTCACTGAAACTGTTGGGCTCTTTTGTGAATTAGCGTATATCTTTTCGATATGATGAGTATGATGAGCTCTGTTTATAAATGGTCACTAGACCTAGGCTATTGTTTTCTTTAAAACGAAGCCACAGTAGCCCGAATGCCTGTACATAATTTGTACTTGACACATACAGTGTACATACTACATGTGTACATGCAATACAGCAGAAGAGAAGGGCCAGCCAAAAATGGGCAGGCATATGAATGTATTCCAGGCGTGAAGGCGAGACACTGATCTCCTGATGGTCGAGCCTAAGTTGACAAGTGCTGTCGTTATGGACACGATCGGGACATTGTTAAAGGCACCCTCTATGTCGAGAAATGCCACCAACGTAAACTTCCTTTGCAAAGTGCTCTCAATTGTGATGACCACCTCGTGCAGAGCAGTCTCAACTGATCTACCTTTAAGGTAGGCGTGTTGGGATTTTCTAAAAGTAAGATGAAGGTTCAGAAGTCTCTCAAGGGTTTTTAGCAAAAACGATTAAATACTGATGATTATAGGCCTACAATTTTTTGGAGAACAGTCGTTTATTTTTGCTGCCTTGGGAATAAATGCCACTCTCACTTCTCTCCAGATTTTTTTAATGTATCCCGTAAGGAGACATCTCCTAGAGATTTCTAGCAATCATTGCGACAGGTCCTGCTGATTTGATAGTTTGAATTATCTTTTTAGTGCTTAAAACTTCGTCCCAATGGTTGGTCGGGGATGGATTCCCTGACAAGTTGTGAGTATTTGACCCAGTTTTTCTTTCTGCCTCTCTGGACCATCCAACTTCTAACACTATCCTGTTATGATCCGAGTAGGAGCATTCCGTGAATACGTGCCAGTCTTCTACTGAGGGAGGGTCGTTATTGGTCGTTAGGGTTAAATCAATAGCCTCTCTTACACACATAAAGATTATTAAGCATTTATAATTCAAGAAGCGACTCCCCTCTCTAGTTGGTATATTTTCTCCACAATATTGTGTCGTGAGCGTTGGTATTACACCCAAGGAACAGATCCATGACCTGCACATGCTGAATTAGGGCTTTGATGCTGTCCAACTGTGGATCCCTTTCTACATACAGGAGGTATGCAGAGGCCAGGTATAGTTTGGGACTGTTTCATTACTCGCATAATGCAACCGTCAACCCTTTGTTACTGTAACGGGAAGAGAAAAGCACAATAGGTTCGGTTCTTTCCACGATACAGGATTTGGACCTATGTATGTATCTACAGTTGTCGGATAAACAAAGTATCCGCGGGCACCTAAACCACAAACTCTTTCACCAACGATCCAGACCTCCACCATTGGAAGAAACCCTTTATTGGTGCAGATTAATCTGCATAACTCGGATTTTCCTTATATCTTATTTCTCTGCGCCCAGCGCCTCCAGGAATGATTGCCCAAATGCAACCCTTTCCGATCTTCAGCCAGCCTTGTTTACGCAGGATTTGGCTTTTGGACTCCACACCAACACTGATCCAGAGATTCTTGCCGTTTCCCTTGTCCCGGTCTAGACCTCGTTTGATCGTCCAATCCGCTGTGTGGCAGTCCGCGTTCTGGCTCTTGATTAGTCTAAGGCTGGTTCGATTATCCTAAATAGGAGGTGGGATCGAGACTAAATGATCGTGACCTACGGAACTTGGTCTACAGGGACGACGTCAATCCTTGAACCTGGCCAAGGTGCGCCTAGTTTTAGCAGTGTATCTTCGAGGAATCGCAGGGATTCCTCGTTGGCGCATGCCACCACGTTGACACCCTCGTACCAGTTGATGCCGTCAAATTCTGTCACGAATGGATTCTGCAATCGAGTGATGACATCACCACTCTCACCACTCACCTCTGGTCGATTAACTCTTCCAGGATGAGCCAGTTATCGCTAGTGAGCTCCTATCGATGATAGCCACCTGTAGCTCAGTAGCTGTGGCTATTCCAAATGGTTTGTTTAGTGTCTTCCTTTTCCCTTTGAAGATTACCTGTGTCTCTTAGTTTGCACCAACTTGGTGGTGGAAGGTTTGACTTTCTTCGTCGGGTTGGCTCCGGTCTACACCACCATTGTCGATGAAGTTTTTCCACTCCACCATTGTGACCACTGGCGACACGTAGAGAGGATTGCTCCTCCCCGTGCCCACCGGCACTGTGTTTCAAGCCTGACGGTCAACCGAACATCTGCCATGTTGTCCAACGCCCAAAATCAATTGAATTCTTATAATACCCGCTACTCATAGGGTAGAAGGTGTGGAGGTATAAACAAACTGCTTTAAGTGATCTACTGTTGCACTGTCGACAAAGCCATTGCAAGCAGTGCTCTCATTGGCAGATAAGTAGTACTCGAAGAGTCAAACATACTAAAATATATTCATTCACTGAGTAAGAATGTGAATTCGACAGATTTCTTTCTTTTATTATCATTATATGTTAGTATCTAACTTATTTGGAATTTAAATTATATGGGCCGAATCAAATTAAAAACCTAATACGAAAGTGTAATCTTATAATAATACTTTGAAAGAAAATTGGACTATTATGGCTAAAAATTCTATAAATATAATAAAAATACTTGATAGAAGTAGATTTTGTTGCTTAGAAATGCTCGTCTGTCTGCTTAATAGGCCAATACATCATGCAAGCGTCGAAAACGATGTCCAGCCTCTCGCAGAGTCATGTTGCGTGTCTCCGGTAGCATTACCATCAGCATTACAAAGCAAATAACCATTATAATGCCCACTCCCAGATAGTACTGGTAGAAACAATGTTCATTCTTGTTGAAAGTCACGATCACAATGATGTGAATCAATTGCTCTGTGCAAACAATCAGCGCAATAAGGAAGGGCTTGATGCGAAGTGGAAAAGCCTCGCCTAAGTACGCCGGTGTACAGGAGACGAACAATCCGGCAAACATTTGGAATACCATGGATATTCGGCACACCTTTGCCATGTAATCCGGGTCATGAACGTTGGCTAACTCGGAATAGATGCCCGCCATTCCGAGCATCAGGCCGGCCATGCATATTAGTCCCAGCATGGAAAGGAGCTTACGTCCCAGCTTGTCCATGACTAAGATGGCGATAAGGGTTCCAATCCAACGCAGGATTCTCCAGACAATGATCGGCCAGCTGTACATGGTGCCCTTCCAAATCGTTGTACTTGCTATGATGGTAAGCGTTAGAGGGAACGAAAAACTGAATGCGACAAGACAGCGACAAATTAACATTTTGAGGAATGGAACCATGGCGACGATTAGTTCATGGCCTAATGTCTCGCTGGTGCCCTCCGACACGTATCGGGAATTCTCCGCAAATGCAACTTTGCAGTCATCAGATGTGGCCTTTTTGTTCAGCAGTTCCCATTGGCAGGTATTGGCCTTCATGTCATCATTGCGGCGTAGATAGAAAATTGGTGATTCCACGGATAGGATTAATATGCCTATTGCAACAATAGCGAATACAATTCCAATAATGCCATGCACTTGGTTATTACCAATCGGCAAAGCTGGATTCCACATTGAGTCCATGATCACTTGAACAGCTATTCCCAATCCTAGGCCTGACTGCTCAACGGCGCACCATTTGCCGCGCTCGTTTTTTGGTGCCACCTCCGAGTTGTGTATGACAAAGGCCACTGTAATGAGACCAATCCCTATGCCGCCAAGGTATCGAGCTGCCACCATAGCATCGTATTTATAAGGCGCGCTCACGCAGATGATGGCGTCGATCAGTTGCAGTACAATTGCCGCACACTAGAATATAGATATTTCTGAATTATATATACTATGTATTTTGGTAATCTCTGTGTTTTGCAACTTACATAAAAGTATATCTTGGGTAGGTGTGAGACGGATAGGGATGCCAGAAATGCGCCGATGATAACGCCAATAAACCAACTGAATTGAAATTGTTCTGTGTCTTGAATGCCCGTGTACAAGTTCCAACCAAGGCCCTGAGCCATGTCCATGCCTCCATATGAAAACATAACCATACCTAGACGAAGACTTCAAAATAGAGTCTCAAGTTTTCTTTCTCCATTTCTGGTAGATTTCAATCCATTCTTCAATTTCGAGAAACACACCTATTATGATATTGTGAAGTCTCTGCCTATTAACGCAGCATCCATTTAATTTGCTATCGTGTCTGCAATCCCTGATCATCTCAATGGTGATGTCCGATTGTGGTTGACCTGTTGCCATTTTATTACGTTTTTTGTGCAGATATTAAAACGGGCAAAGACAGTTTGTTCGATTCAAAGGCAATGCCTAAACTGACTTCGAGTGGACAATCGCTTGTGTATTTATAATCACAGCATATCTATCATATTGAAATAAATTGTAAGTCCGTTCATTGGCCAATAGATAAGAATCGGTGAGAACTAGCGATGTGAATCATTCGACCCGAGTGCGACACGTTCCCATTTCCCCAATCCCTCACATGCAATTAAGCCCTGATAAGGGCTGGTGGGGTGAAGCTTCACGATAGACATTTGAAGGTGCATAATTCGTATGACTAATTTGGATCCCCTTGGCTCTAATAAACTCCTCAAGAAACACCCGAACTGATTCAGCCAATTAAGTTTTGATTTATCTACTGAAAATATAATAGCTTATCACTTCGCATAGAATAACATCTTCTAAATAAAGCATTCAAAGTAGCCACAACTATGCTATTGCCTTATTGCTATCCGGTTCTAAGTTACCTTCTAACATAGTTATTAATGAGCTCCAAGTGTTTCTGCTGCCTTCCTATCATTCTTCAAACAAAGAGTATTTTTATATAAACATATTACTCTTCTGTCCACATGTTATTAATAGTTCATACATCGAGACACCTTGACCTATCCTTGTCAAACTACTTAGGTGGCAAGAGCCTAACATGAACGGCCGCCATTCTGCAACAGCTTCATTAGCAGTCAGGCCAAACAAACTCATTAATGTTGCAGCAACAGTCGATACCCAACATCCCAGAGTCTACAATATTAAGTTCTTGAGTTGCTTGCCTTCAATTGCGAAATGTCTGCTGTGGGATCAACTCCAACTCTAATTCTCACAATCTCTGCTACTTTGACTTCGACTCCGTTGCCGACGCCGTCGCCGGTTCCACTATCGTTGTAAGCCAATATATTTAATTGCGCATCAAACTGTCATATCGTATTGTGCCACATGTCTCTGGAGTTGGACGAATAGCAACAGCGAGGGTGGAAAGAGTATTGTTGGACTCCTGAGTGTTAACATTAGGGTGCTCCATGTCATTTATCGTCGCTCGACAAATTATTCAAATGCGACGCCAAATGGTAATTTGACATGGCTTCTAGCTTGGCAGCCCATGGCGTCGTCCCATATTTTGAGACATTCAAGTATTTGAGTGAGCTTATACACCAAGTTGTCTATTGGCGCAAAAAATATGAGCGCCGCATCAAGAGATACACACGCCGGCAGCACATGGTGCCCATAACTCGTACGCAGCTACATCAGCAGCATCTACATCCACAGGAACAGATACATATACAGATACAGATGCAAGTACAACGTACATACATAACAAATGTACATATGTAGAAGTAAATTCGCCTGGTCAATGAGCCAATGCTAGAAGGAAGAGTTTTTACTTATGCCACTGCCACTAATGGAGTTTAATTACTGCGGCCGACAAGCGACGACCGATGCCGGTCCCTCTCAGCGCCTTGGCTAATGAAAGCATATTAAAGCGTTTGTCGTTCTTATACTTGACAGACAGCCAGACAGATAGAAAACATTGCGCCTTGCCAATTACTCATTATTTATTTTTGTAGTCCCCTTATATTATGTAGACCTCGCAAATTATGCACCACTTCGACAACTTGGAAAGCTATTTCGGTTCGCTAAATCATTGAACCCCACATCTCCGGAATATCTTCTTCTGATCATAAATGGTATGCTGATGAAATCAGTGCACTAGGGCCGATCCACTGATTGCCATCAAAGTTGAAAGCAATAAGAATTCTAGACTAGTTAGAAATAAGTATTTCCGCAATCGAATGAAATGGGAACATTCATATTGCAGATTAAAAATAATGAATTATTAAATTAAATAAAATATTAATATACTATAAAACAAAAAAATTATGAATGATATTCCGTCTAACGCTCTCTCAACTGAGCTGTTTCGGCAGTTGGAAAACGTTCGGAAACTCTGTATGAAATCGGAATGCTATTGAACAAAATGGGAAGCACATTTCACTTGAAGCTGAGAATCTGTGGTATACTATATACATATGTATGTTAGAAGACTGTTTAACAGAATAGGTTCTCTTGTTGAAAATGTATGATGCTGTGCATAATTCTATAAATATATGGGCACTTTCTTATGTACATATGTATGTACTATTGCACAGTTGCTAATGCTTTATGTAAAAGAAAGTGTGCTACTCTTGGCAAAACTTTTTTGTTTGACGAACAGATATGAAAATAATTTAGCCAGTTGCAAGTCTATCCATATTTTGTGCACTTGAAAAACTTTTTGCACCATTATATTATGCAAATAAAAAAAAACTTCTAAATCTGACAGTTTTACGTCGTTTTTGAAACAAACAAGTAAGAAAGCTACAGTCGAGAGTGCTCGACCGTAAGATACCCGCAACCCATTTTAAGAGAAAACAAAAAACTTAAATGATATTTGAACAACAAGTATACCAAAGAAATATACTGAAATATATTTTTTTGTATATATTTGAACAAAATCCATAACATAAGGACATGGTCACACTGTCAACAGACAAAGCGCGTGCAGCTGCAAGTGAATTTTGCCAATGAAATTGAATCTTTATTAACTTCCTTGTTTTTCATTTGATCTCAACCGAATTCACAGGAATCATTGAGAATATAATTATTGTTATGCATACCAAAATTCATGCTCTAGGACGTTGACGTACATTGTATAGTATGCACATTCAAGTGGCCCAAGCTATACCAAGCCAATGACCGAGAGACGCTGTCGCAGGACGAACGACACGATTCGCGTTCAAACAGGATAAAACGCAGATAGCATAAAATAGAAAAACAGGATCGGACATAGGAAAGATACGGGTGGAATGAACAAATTTTAATTTATTACTATAAGCTAAATTCAGTCTAATTATTAGTTAAATAGGTTAGTAGTAAAGTTTTAAGATTAAAAGCAGTGTTAGCGCTAGAAAATATATGATAAAATCTATTATAGTTATAACATAAAACTCTAAAAGGGTCATGCAATTAGATCTACATAGGGGAAGAGCAAGTGGAATGTAACTACGGGTTAGTCTATATGGAACGGAAAAGGTTAGTCGAGATACTAATTCTGAAGAATCAATATCACCATTAATAAGATTAAAAATAAATAAAATGCCAAGCATTATTCTACGGTTAGCTAAAGAAGGTAGGATTATTAAATGAAGTCTACTACTATATGACGGATTAATAAAATGATTGAGACTTTACTAAAATCGGTATAGATGACGTCAGTTTGTTCGGGTTTATGGAAACCCTTGTTAACGAACGAAGAAAGCTTAAGAAGATGGCAGACAATTTACATATCCCTCTATAGTTTTTGGCGTCAGACTTACTTCCCTTGTTATGGAGAGGAGTAATGAAAGACTCCTTCTATAAAGAGGGAAAAGTCGATAAATCAAATAATTTTAGCAACGGTCTGCATAAAGCCTCCGCTCCGTAGCGAAGTACACAGCCGGGAATTCCATCTGGATCGGCGAAAACACCGGCTTAACCATTTGAAGATATCGAATCAGCGACTCCTTACTTATTAAGGGACTGAAGATACAATTCGACCGAGACAGGCTGTAAGGATAGGGCGCGTTAAAGTAGGAAGAAGAAGAATAAGTAGTTTGAAAAAAAGAAGCAAATATATCAGCGATCGCCTGACCAGAATTTGCTTTCGAATTTTCGTAAGATAGACAAAGTGGATAAGAGGAAGACTTACGCTTAGTGCTTACAAAATTAAAAAACTATTGGGTTTTCAGAGAAGTATGACTAACCTGATAAATATATTTTTAATGATCAATTTTCCGTTTTGCCGTTTAATTTTCCTTTTCTCAACTAATGCGGCTTCTGTTCGACACCTTGTGCTGAAAGCTGAGCCCTGAGCCCGCAGACATCGAGTTACTCAAGCTGAGCGTAATACTTCTTGTTCCAGTTAGCGACATCAGGGACAGCCTCACCTCTTACCAATGATTCATATTCTTGAAAGGCGATCGCAGTAGTTGTTTAAATTCTTTAGAAAACCACACACCACGCCAGATATGATGTACAGCCTGCCCACAGAGCTTATCTGTCGGCGCTGCCTCGGTTGTTGACAACAATGTTACGTTCAATGTAAGCAGCTTTTGAATAGTCTTCGAATTTCTGGGTTTTCGGTGCCATCAGTAAAATTGTTTTGGTCTGGTTGGGCTTGACCAGGCCTTTCTTTGCTCGGGTTGGCCTGCTCTGGATGCATTTTCGAACACAACGAAAATTTAGTCGTTGTCGCCTTTCTTATTATTTTTGTTAACGTACATAAACGACGTTAACAAAAATAATAAGAAAGGCGACAACGACTAAATTTTCTATTTCTGATTTGGTGTTCATCCCATACTTCTCTGACCTTCCATTAGTTCACAGCTCTCAATTACACAAACTAAGTATTTTAATTTAAATTTGGTTTTGCTGGGAATTGTATTCGCCATTTTCGTGGAGTCGGACAGACCTTGAAATGTATTTAACAAGTGCAAATTGCTTTGTTCGAATTCACATTATTGTCAATTCGATATTTCGTTAAAAGTTCAGCGAAATGCTAATGCTGAACGATGGTTAAGTCGTAATTCTAGAGTCGCAGTATTACCTGGTCATCAATATAAAAGTTATCATGAGCTGAGTAGTGCATATTTACCATCTACTGCCTATTTACCAGTCAACTGTCATATTCTAATTTTGGGGAACTTGTCGAGTCCTACAAAAACAAGTGCCTTTCAAATGCAATGGACATTATAGAGTAGAAATCGCAATACATGTGAGTTTCCTGGTAGGTCGAGGATATTTTCATTTTTTTAACCTAAACGCAACGTGTGGCTAATGTTTACTTACATATATGTATGTATATTTCCCATTTTGTATTTCTTGCTGTTCAGTCCCATGTACATATACATTTACATGACTCTTTGCTGTTACTGGTTGTACATATGTATGTATTTATGTATGTGTATTCACGATTTACTATTGCAGAAAACTGTCAAAGCTTTAAAGTGGGTCACTATTTGATTTGAATTGCAACGTACACTACTATATGTTTTATCCGCGCCATTTAAGTATCGCTGGGTAATATTTTCCTGTGAATATTGAGCTTGTTGCTGTTTTCAGTATGTGGACAACTCCCTCGGCCAAATGTTCGCTTAAAGTCAGAATTGGATTCAGTAATTGGCATAACAAACATCTTGAGCAGTTTTCAAAATAAAAAAAAACACTTTAAAGCTATTATTATTACTACTGGGAAAAGAAGTGAATACATTTAAATGATTTAAATTTCAATTGTACTAGCATTACGCAAAAACAATCAAGTTTACCACCATATTGTGAAAATGCCGACGAGACTTCTATTAATTATTAAAATACGAGAACTCATAAGTATTGTCTTTTTACGCTCACATTGCACAATGGATTGGTGTGGCTCGAATGTGAAATGGCGTATTTCTCACTGCAAGTTGGAAAAGATCAGTTCCTACACGCAGTGCATTTTCGAAATTGATTTAATATTTAAATTAAAAATTTATTTCTGCTTGTTTAAGCATTAGATAATTTTGCAAATTGGATTAAATGTATTGTTATTAATTCGTAATTTTCTTGTATTATCTAACATATTAAAAAAACAAGTAAGCTACAGTCGAGAGTGCCTCACCGTAAGATACCCGTGACCCATTTCGAGAGAAAACAAAAAACTCAAATGATATTTGAACAAAAAATATACCAATAAATTACTGAAATTTGTTTTTTTGTACATATATGTATATATTTGAAAAAAATCCATAACATGTGCGACACAAATTAGTATAATACCCTTCTACCCAATATAAAACCTGTTATAAAAATAAAGGTCCTCGGCAAATTGTAATGTAAAGTACATTAAATTCGATTGTTTCTGACCCAATACATAAATATATTTTGGTCTTAGCAAAATTTGTGCATTTGCTGTTATGTAAATAAATTAAAACAAGTAAGAAAGCTACAGTCGAGAGTGCTCGACCGTTTGATACCCGCAACCCATTTCGAGAAAAAACAAAAAAATTAAATTATATTTAAACAAAAAACATACCAAATATACTAAAACTTGTTTTTTTGTATATATTTGAAAATAGCGGGTAAAATACCGCAACACCGTTGTGGTCACACTGTCAACTAAACAAACAAAGCGCGGGCAGCTGCAAGTGAATTTTGCATATAAAATTGATTTTTAAATAACTTCCTTGTTTTTTATTCATTTATTATTTCAACCAAATTCACAGGAATCATTGAGAATATAATTATTATTATGCATACCAAAATTCAATGCTCTAGGTCTATTATTACGGCTTTTACAGTCTTTTGGGGGCGGAAAGGGGCGTGGCATCCAACTTTTGAAATAAACTTGATCTGCGTAGGACATATTGGAGTACTGTCCCCAAATTTGGTAGCTCTAGCTCTTATAGTCTCTGAGATCTAGGTGTTCATACAGACGGACAGACGGACAGACGGACATGGCTATATCGTCTCGGCTGTTGACACTGATCAAGAATATATATACTTTATGTGGTCGGAGATGCCTCCTTCTGCCTGTTACATACATTTTCTGTTGGCACTAAGTCATAATACCCTTCTACCCTATGGGTAGCGGGTATAAAAATGTTAAATGTCACTATATACATGAAAACTTCCACGGCCCCTTGCAGGCTTTGAACCCGGAACTTCTGACTTAAGAGTTTGCAACTCTGACCTCAGGCTTTTGCCGTGAATGAATGAAAAGGAACAACCTCGTATATATATACATATGTGCATATACATACATATCATAATGTATGATATATATATCATAATATATGTTCCATCACCTGACAATAAATTTGGCTACCATATTTTCTCCAACACACTTAAACTGTAATCAATCGTTTCACATTTATTTTATACATATTAACTACTTTGGCGTCTGTCACTTGTCTACCAATATGATCGTGCGCCAATGTCATTCACATTGAACATGTTTTTCATTACAAATTGAGATTGTGCACCTATTTTTTACATCTGTGTATATTATATTGAAGAACAAACTAAATAAAATATATAATTGTTGAGACATTGTATATAGCATTCCCTGCGAAATAATGGTTAAATGATACTGTAAAAATCAAAAACCAAAATAAATACATTATTCTTATTTTTGTTGCATAGTTAAAACAAGTTACGTAAGTAAGAAATTGTAGTCAGCTTAAGCTCAGCTGAAACGTTATTGGCAAAACTCAGCTTAACCTACCTGTCTCATCTAACCTGTCTAACCTTTTTAGCTCCCATGCGTGACCACAATTTACAGAAGAACTGCTCCTCCTCTAGTTAGTTTTACTAGTTTAATTGTGGTCAAAAGTACACCTAAGTACGTGTTCGTCTCATTTGAATAAATGTTGGTGGCTGGCATAAATGGGCGTGGGCAGAGAACGAAGAAGACCGTAGTCAAGTTGCGCGTAGGCGAGCTCTAAAACCAACGCATTCCCACACCTTTTCCTCTTTTTGTTTCTGTCTTTCTCTGCCTCTCTCTCATTGTTTGATTTTGCAACACATACTCAAATTGCAGTTTTGAAATAGTTAAGCTTTAAATTGACTTTGCAGCACTTAAGTGATCTACCCTGTTAATTGTCTAATTGAACGCAAAGTTGAAACTGGAGCTTGAGCTGCAGCTACAGAAGGAGCAACAACCCACGCAACATTCTCCCAATTTGCAGGCTCTTTGACGGCGCGTCGCCAGATAAGGCAGTCCATGTCCAAGATGAAACGGATGCGAATTGCTCACAATTGGATGACCATTTACTCATTTGTACGTATATACACAGTAATGTGTCGCTGACATATCCACTAATGAGCTGTGCAACTAATGCAGAACAGACTTCTTAAGCTGGCCAGAATTTCTATTGAAAGTGATAAGCGAGATTTATCATTGGACACCAACTGTCGCCTTGCTGTTGGATTAGCGGCGTCAAGAAGTCAACATCACTTTATTTGCATATTCATAAATTTGCATCAAGCACTGCACTGCTTGCAAGTCGGAGAAATCTTCTATAGCTACAAATGGTCGGAAATGCGCGCTAATTGAAATTTGTATTTGCTTGTAATCGAATGAACTTCTGTTAAATTGGGTCGTGCAGTTGCCGCCTTGTCTTCAGCCTGTCTTTGATTTTTATACCCGCTACCCATAGGGTAGAAGGGTATTATAACTTAGTGCCAACAGAAAATGTATGTAACAGGCAGAAGGAGGCATCTCCGACCCCATAAACTATATATATTCTTGATCAGTGTCAACAGCCGAGACGATATAGCCATGTCCGTCTGTCCGTCTGTATGAACACCTAGATCTCAGAGACTATAAGAGCTAGAGCTACCAAATTTGGGGACAGTACTCCTATATGTCCTACGCAGATCAAGTTTATTTCAAAAGTTGGATGCCACGCCCCTTTCCGCCCCCAAAAGACTGTAAAAGCCGTAATAAAAGACCTAGAGCATTGAATTTTGGTATGCATAATGATAATTATATTCTCAATGATTTCTGTGAATTTGGTTGAGATCAAATGAAAAACAAGGAAGTTATTAAAGAATCAATTTTATATGCAAAATTCACTTGCAGCTGCCCGCGCTTTGTTTTAGTTGACAGTGTGACCATGTCGGTATGCTATGGATTTTTATATCCGCTATTTTCAAATACATACAAAAAAAAAAGTTTTTAGTATATTTGGTATATTTTTTGTTAAAATATCATTTAAGTTTTTGTTTTCTCTCGAAATGGGTTGCGGGTATCATACGGTCGAGCACTCTCGACTGTAGCTTTCTTACTTGTTTAGTTAGAGTTCCCTATCTTCGATGCCCGATATTTTTATTCCATGTCTTCTGTTTTAGTTATGTTAAGTGATTACACAGCAAAAGTAAAACACATCGCATAATCTGATATGCATTTATTTGACATGTCACGTCCCACAACTGCTGACAGAATACATATGTATGTACATATGTTAAGCAATGCATTGCAAACATTCGCTAAATCAGCGTTAAGTATTCGTCGTTGACAACGGATGGAAAGTACGCCGAACATTTCGAAGATGAAACTGAACTTTGCGATGACTTCCTAATAACCTACATAATGAGTAATAAACATTGAGTTTCATTGCCGATTTGTGATGCATGCAGCTATATCGGAATTACTTCAAAACATTTGGTTCATCTATAAAGTTTAGTACATCACATCCAGATGTTAAGTCGAACATAACTTATTATATATACATAACTTGATATGCAACACCGTCTTTGTGCTGCTCCAAAAAAAATTAAATTAAATACATAGTTCGTCTGTTTGTGTCAGCTTGTATATTCATTCATGAACAGTATCAAAGTTTCGATTATTTTAATAAATAAATTTTGAAATAATTAGCTTTTGATTCCCTTAATTATTGTAACAAAATTCAACTTGAAAGTTGTGCGACAAACAATTTCTTATGGTATAAATCATCTGAACTGTACTTTACATTCTTGTTTTCACGGCGTCAAAAACGCTGCAGAAATAGCCCAAGGATTGTGCCCACAACAAAAGCTTCAACACTTAAAATGTTGTAATACCATTTTATTAGCGATTAGCAACAGGCACGATATAGAAAGTTTGATCTGTCAACTGGGGCGACTAGAGCAAATGTCGCGCCAAAATTAAAGTTTTTATACCCGCTACCCATAGGGTAGAAGGGTATTATAACTTAGTGCCAACAGAAAATGTATGTAACAGGCAGAAGGAGGCATCTCCGACCACATAAACTATATATATTCTTGATCAGTGTCAACAGCCGAGACGATATAGCCATGTCCGTCTGTCCGTCTGTATGAACACCTAGATCTCAGAGACTATAAGAGCTAGAGCTACCAAATTTGGGGACAGTACTCCTATATGTCCTACGCAGATCAAGTTTATTTCAAAAGTTGGATGCCACGCCCCTTTCCGCCCCCAAAAGACTGTAAAAGGGTATGCATAATAATAATTATATTCTCAATGATTCCTGTGAATTTGGTTGAAATCGAATGAAAAACAAGGAAGTTATTAAAGAATCAATGTTATATGCAAAATTCACTTGCAGCTGCCCTCGCTTTGTTTGTTTAGTTGACAGTGTGACCATATCGGTATGCTATGGATTTTTATACCCGCTATTTTCAAATATATAAAAAAAAACAAGTTTCAGTATATTTGGTATATTTTTTGTTAATTTATCATTTAAGTTTTTTGTTTTCTCTCGAAATGGGTTGCGGGTATCATACGGTCGAGCACTCTCGACTGTAGCTTTCTTACTTGTTTTAAATAGAGGTATAGAGGTATTTCAAAAATAAATGAAGAAAATAAATTCAATTACTAAAACCAGCTTTGCATTTATTTGGAAATGTACCTAAATCGAACGAAAATTTGGAAAATAAAGTCATTTTGTTGAAAGTAGGGATGATTCTTAAATAAAAATGTTGAACTTTTAAAAATGAATAATAAAATACAAAATGATTATTCCCACAAAAACTACAGAATATACTTTCTCTGTTAGTAAAAAGAAAAAATATTCATAAATTTAAATAAAAATAGTTGTTGCACAAAATATTTTTAGAAATATAGTTTCGCTGCCCGCTGAATTATGGCGTGATTTTCGCTTTTTCGCCCCACTGTATGTCGTGGAGTTTCACGCAAAAATAAGCAAACTTAGCAGATTACAAGGCAGACTATGAAACTTACAATACCCAAAGGATCGGACTGAACCAGAGGAGCCTAACAGAAATTACTAAAAAGAAATTACTAGAAACCTAAAATTTGTGTTATTTTCTCTCCATGACTTGAAATCGTGGTTCTGGCCGTGAAACAAACCCAGTCCCAGACTAAGTTCCATAGTGCAAGTCGCTGATTCAACTTGTGTTTGTGCATGCGTGACGTTTGTCTAAAGACAAAAGGAGTAACTGCCGGCAGGAGAAAGTTAATAATATTGTATGTAGAGTTCTTTTTATACCCGCTTACCCTATGGGTAGAAGGGTATTATAACAGAAAATGTATGTAACAGGCCATGTCCGTCTGTCTGTCTGTATGAACACCTAGATCTCAGAGACTATAAGAGCTAGAGCTACCAAATTTGGTGACAACACTCTTATATGTTTTACGCAGATCAAGTTAGTTTTAGATTTTTGCCACGCCCCTTTTCGCCCCTAAAAGATGTACAAGCCGTAATAATGGACCTAGACCATTGAATTGGTATGCATAATAATAATTATATTCTCAATGATTCCTGTAAATTTGGTTGAGATCAAATGAAAAAAAAGGAAGTTATTAAAGAATCAATTATATATGCAAAATTCACTTGCAGCTGCTCGCGCTTTGTTTGTTTAGTTGACAGTGTGACCATGTCGGTGTAATGGATTTTTACCCGCTATTTTCAAATATATACAAAAAAAAACAAGTTTCAGTATTAACTTTGGTATATTTTTTGTTAAACATCATTTTAGTTTTTTGTTTTCTCTCGAAATGGGTTGCGGGTATCATACGGCCGAGCACTCTCGACTGTAGCTTTCTTACTTGTTATACCCGCTACCCATAGGGTAGAAGGGCATAATAACTTAGTGCCAACAGAAAATGTATGTAACAGGCAGAAGGAGGCATCTCCGACCCCATAAAGTATATATATTATTGATCAGCGTCAACAGCCGAGACGATATAGCCTTGTCCGTCTGTCCGTCTGTCTGTCTGTATGAACACCTAGATCTCAGAAACTAAAAGACACAGAGACACCAAATTTGGTACATAGGCTCCTGCATTCCCTACGCAGATTAAGTTTATTTCAAAAGTTGGATGCCACGCCCCCTTCGCCCACAATAAACATTAATCTAGAAAAAGTCAAGTTTTTTTTTTATGTAAATTGCATATAACTCCAAAAAATAATGTGTAATTTGGTAACCAATCTGCGCTTGACACTTTTAATATACCCTGTAATTTTGGTACAAATTGGATAAGTAGAACAAAAGTTATTTGTTAAACAATTTATCAAAA
This sequence comes from Drosophila immigrans, assembly GCA_963583835.1. NCBI lineage: Eukaryota > Metazoa > Arthropoda > Insecta > Diptera > Drosophilidae > Drosophila > Drosophila immigrans. Next base: position 29,550,713 of record OY757142.1, read on the forward strand.
TTGTTGTGCCCAATGCATATGGACGTTTTAAGTGTGTGAATGAGCTAGAGATATAAAATTTGGTGACAGTATTCATGTAGCTCTTACGCAGATCAAGTTTATTTTTAGATTTTTGCCACGCCCCTTTCCGCCCCCAAAAACTGGAAAAGCCGTAATAATAGACGTAGAGCACTGAATTGGTATGCATATTAATAATTATATTCTGAATGACTTGTGAATTTGGTTGAGATCGAATGAAAAACAAGGAAGTTATTAATGAATCAATTTTATATGCAAAATTAATTTGCAGCTGCTCGCGCTTTGTTTGTTTAGTTGACAGTGTGACCATGTCGACGTTGAGGATTTTTACCCTTTATTTTCAAATATATACAAACAAAACACAAGCTTCAGTATATTTTTGGTATATTTTTTGTTAAAATATTTAAATTTTTTGTTTTCTCTCGAAATGGGTTGCGGGTATCATACGGTCGAGCACTCTCGACTGTAGCTTTCTTACTTGTTATACCCGCTACCCATAGGGTAGAAGGGTATTATGACTTAGTGCCAACAGAAAATGTATGTAACAGGCAGAAGGAGGCATCTCCGACCCCATAAAGTATATATATTCTTGATCAGCGTCAACAGCCGAGACGATATAGCCATGTCCGTCTGTCCGTCTGTCCGTCTGTCCGTCTGTATGAACACCTGGATCTCAGAGACTATAAGACATAGAGACACCAAATTTGGCAAAAAGGTTCCTTCATACCCTACGCAGGTCAAGTTTATTTCAAAAGTTGGATGCCACGCCCCCTTCGCCCACAATAAGCATTTATCTAGAAAAAGTCAAGTTTTTTTTTATGTAAATCGCGAATAACTCCAAAAGTTCTTTGTGTAATGATGTGTAATTTGGTAACCCATCTGCGCTTGACACTCTTAATATACCCTGTAATTTTGGTACAAATCGGATAAGTAGAACAAAAGTTATTCGTGAAATTATTTATCAAAATTGTTGTGCCCAGTGCATATGGACGTTTTAAGTGTGTGAATGACCTAGAGATATCAAATTTGGTGACAGTATTCATGTAGCTCTTACGCAGATCAAGTTTGTTTTAGATTTTTGCCCCGCCCCTTTCCGCCCCCAAAAACTGTAAAAGCCGTAATAATAGACCTAGAGCATTGAATTTTGGTATGCATAATAACAATGATAGTCTGAATGACTCCTGTGAATTTGGTTGAGATCGAATAAAAAACGAGGAAGTTATTAAAGAATCCATTTTGTATGCAAAATTCACTTGCAGCCGCTCACGCTTTATTTGTTTAGTTGACAATGTGACCATGTCGGTGTTATGGATTTTTACCCGCTATTTTCAAATATATACAAACAAAATACAAGTTTCAGTATATTTTTGGTATATTTGTTGTCAAAATATCATTAAAATTTTTTTTTTTCTCGAAATGGGTTGCGGGTATCATACGGTCGAGCACTCTCGACTGTAGCTTTCTTACTTGTTTTTTTTTTGTATTTATGCCTTCCTGACGGAGTTAAAAACATGTTTCCTTTTAGGGCCATGGACTTGGGTTACGCGGGGCAGTTAGGCAAAACTCGTTTTTGCTTGCCCTTCATCGATTGTCGTTCCCAGTAGTAGAAGCATTTTTAACAACCTTGGTGAATAAGGAAGTCGATGTCGAAGTCAAGAGGCTAAGTCAAAGTGGAAGGCGCTGACGATGATAATTTCCAGCTGGTTACAAAACATAAAAAAAACAATTCAGCTGTTTCTGCTTTCTCTTCTTGCAGCACAATTTCAGTTTTCAAAAGAATTTATCTCTAGGTGTTCAAGTGGTCAATTGAGAATGATTTTAATATGTTTTTTGCATCTACAACAATCCCTGCTTTTCACATTTCTATATTAAAAATAAATGAGTAGTAATCAATTTAGGTTTTCGAGAGTTTGAAACAAGTCGAAACATTATTTTAACTATTACATTTTAGACATTTTTTTCAGATCAGTTTTTATCAGATTCATGCTACTCACAATTAAGTGTCGAATGGAGAAATCGAGTGTAGATTCTCCACACAAGTTAAGAGCAGAACACTCATTTAATGAATTGTTACGAAAGAATGAAAACATTTATTATTTATGTTCGCTAATGTCGAATAATTTAGAAATGTTTTTGTTAAAGCCAACTTGTACGGCTATAAATTACACTTAAGGAAACCATACACCTACAGGTCCTATGCACTCAACTGCTGACTGCACCTTTTAATTTTGCTTTATAACAATCCAGTGCCAGTCGCAAAAACCCATGCACCAGAAATGTTCGGGGAATCGAAGAACATTGAGTAGGTAGGTAGGAGGTAGGTACGGTAGTTAAGAGCTTGCAGTTTTCACTTAAGCGGCAAGTGGCATATACATTTCAGCAAGGACATTTGTCCACTGAACGGAGCAGCCACACCAAGACTAACGACATTTCTTGATAAGTGAGCAGAATGTTCATGATTCTGATTTGGTTCACTTCCTAAATCGGAATCCTTGCAAAAACTTTATGGTAAAGAAGTGTTTTTTACAGTCGATCTGTGACTTGCAGCTTCACAATTTAAGACCACTAATACAACTATTTTGGGCGCAATAAATGTATTACACTTACGAAATGAAGTTGAGCTAGGATTTCGATCCAAAACAGTCCTGTTAGTCCTGGAAGAGATACTAAGTTTATAGCGTTTTAATTAAAATTGTGAAGAACGAATTGGCCAAATTAAATTAATTACATAAATAACACGTTCACTAAAATGAACCCTATCTGATTGCAGAATAAATACGAATTCGTTACGGGTCTTACAAGGAATTTATATGGATTGTGGATAATGACTTAAGGAACGAATCCACCGTCTTAGATAAATCCAACTTAGCCCCATCTAGGTTATTAGATAAACGAAATGAAGCAAATTAGAAGTGATCAAGCAATAAGCTGCCTAGCCCTAATCGCATTTGGCCTCAATCTACTGCTAAGCTCAGCAGAGGGCAGGGATATGAAAACAGTAGGTCAAGAGAGCCATCAGCACCAGCACCATAACCAACATCTCCATAACCAACAACCTAGGAACAGCCAGCAATCGAGTGGATCTGTATCTGGATCAGGGTACAAGCGCCTTTCCCGCGACTCGAATTCAGCTCGTGAAAGACGGCCCAACATTGTGTTCATCCTGACCGACGACCAGGATGTTGAGCTGGGCTCACTTAACTTTATGCCGCGCACCCTGCGATTATTGCGGGATGGGGGTGCCGAGTTCCGTCATGCCTACACCACCACACCGATGTGTTGTCCGGCACGATCTTCGCTGCTGACGGGAATGTATGTGCACAACCACATGGTGTTTACCAACAACGACAATTGCTCCAGTCCACAGTGGCAAGCGACGCACGAGACACGATCCTATGCCACGTATTTGTCAAATGCGGGCTATCGCACGGGTTACTTCGGAAAATATTTGAACAAGTACAATGGGTCTTATATACCGCCGGGCTGGCGGGAATGGGGTGGTCTAATTATGAACTCCAAGTACTATAACTACAGCATCAATCTCAATGGGCAGAAGATCAAACATGGCTTTGACTATGCTAAGGATTACTATCCGGATTTGATAGTTAACGACTCGATCGCATTTCTTCGCTCCTCCAAGCAGCAAAGCCAAAGAAAGCCCGTACTGTTAACCATGAGTTTTCCAGCGCCACACGGTCCGGAGGATTCGGCGCCCCAATACAGTCATCTATTCTTTAATGTGACCACGCATCAGTGAGTTCAACACATCTGCGCATTTTTGCTTCCTTTCGAAATATCATAATAAAATATTGTCTTTCATATGCAGCACACCCAGCTACGATCACGCTCCCAACCCCGACAAGCAGTGGATCCTAAGGGTCACCGAGCCCATGCAGCCAGTGCACAAGCGCTTTACCAATCTCCTCATGACCAAGCGGTTGCAGACACTTCAAAGCGTTGACGTGGCCGTGGAGCGAGTCTATAATGAGCTAAAGGCTCTCGGGGAATTGGAAAACACATACATTGTTTACACCTCAGATCATGGATACCATTTGGGACAATTCGGATTGATCAAGGGCAAGAGCTTCCCCTTTGAGTTTGATGTCCGGGTGCCCTTCCTCATCCGTGGGCCCGGAATACAGGCATCCAAGGTGTAAGTTGGATCTGTGTCTTGCCTTGTTTGAACCTGTCTCATCGTAACCTACAAATCTCCTGTTGCAGCATCAATGAGATCGTATTAAATGTGGACCTGGCCCCCACATTCCTAGACATGGGTGGCGTAGCGGTTCCCCCGCACATGGACGGACATAGCATTCTGCCCCTGCTGCACAGTCGTAATCGAATCGTGCGCGACAGTTGGCCAGATAGTTTCCTAATCGAGAGTTCGGGTCGTCGGGAGACTGCGGAGCAGATAGCTGAATCTCGGGCTCGCCTAATGGCGGAACGACAAGCAAAGAGGCTAGTGAACAGCACGCTTCTTGAGGATCTGTTGACTAAGGATAATATGAGCAGTATCAGCAGCACGATGACCACGACAGTGCAGGAAATTCCTGATGAAGATGTAGATACCATCGGCGAAGAAGAGGAAACAGATGCGGACACAGATACGGATGCAGATACAGATATGGATGGTGCCATAGACAGCTCAGCAGCGGCACTAGATGACGATGAAGATGGGGCAGCCGAACGAGATGAAGAAGATGACGACGAGCTGAACGAGCAGAAATTACTGCAACGCAACAATCTACCGCTGCCACCGTACATCACGAAGATTATGCGTCTGAACTCAGAGTGCTCAGATCCAGCATTGCTAAAGAACTGTCTGCCTGGCCAGAAGTGGAGGTGCATCAACGAAAATGGGCGATGGCGCAAGCACAAGTGCAAGTTCCATGTGAGTATCCCGTATGACCATTACGGTTGCCATTCTACAATTTGAGCTTACTCTTATAGCTGCAACTGGAGCACCAACTGGCCGCGATGCCTCGCAAGCAGTACCAAAGGAACTGCGCCTGCTACACCACAGATGGTCTCCGCTATACAAAGATACGTGCACCGATTTCATCAACACATACACGTCACCTCCACAAACGCACCCACATACATAAGCAGCATGCGGACAAGCGTCGTCATAGGCGGCAGCTGCAGCTGGAGCGGCAGTTGCTAGAGCTAGATCATTCACTTGAATTGCTAGCGGAGCACGGGCAGAAGAACAAGAGAGAGACGTCAACCAATTCCAGCACTAACGATGTCATCACTGTTGTCATACAGCACATACAAAGCAACCTCGAAATGCTGGAACAAAAGTTCCAAGAACCCGAGCATTACAATAACACCGGCAATCCCTTGGGACATGGGAACAAATTTCAGAAAGGCGGCTCTCGTTGCTATGTGGATGAGAGCACAGACAAGGTGAATTGTTCGGATGTCATCTACAGCGATGAGAAGACCTGGCGAGTCTCCCGCAATCAAATCGATATGCTGATTAAGTTACTGAAGGACAAGATCAGCACACTCAAGGACATGAAGAAACAAATGCGGGAGAGCAAGCAGCAAGCTGCTGCAACTGGACGACGTCCCGAGGGTCGGAGACGCAATGATCCCATGACTTCGAACTACGGCGCTGGACCCGAGTTTAGCATGAGCAACTTCACTGAGATGGGGGGTAACACACCACGGTCCGCCTTTTTGCCAAATGTGAGCATCAGCGGGCAGAAGGAAATACTTCATGGTGATTCGTTTGATTCCGATGAGCACTCATACGCGACACACTATGAAATTCGGGACAAGTGCATCTGCGAGCCGGATGTTGGCGAAAGGTAAATCAGCCGAGTAGGGGCAACCCATTAGACTAACTAACCAATCAAACAAAATTCATTAACTGTCCAGCTATGCGGACTCTAAGGAGATGGCTCGCGAAGCGCGACGCAAGCTGAAAGAGGAGCGGCAACGGAAGAAGGAACGCAAGCGGATCAAGAAGGCGCGTCTGGAGAAGGAGTGCCTGTCGGAGAAGATGAACTGCTTCTCGCATGACAACCAGCATTGGAGGACAGCGCCCTTTTGGAATGACAGTCCCTTCTGCTTCTGCATGAATGCCAACAACAACACATACTCCTGTCTGCGCACAATAAATGGAACTCATGATTACCTGTACTGCGAGTTCACCACGGGATTAATAACCTTCTACAATTTAACAATAGGTGACAATGAGCTTGCTTGCGTCTCCCTCAACTTGAATATTCATTGACGTAACATTTGTATTTTCCATGCACATAGATCGTTTTGAAACGCGGAATCGTGCAGCGAGCTTGACGCCAACCGAGAGATCCTATATGCATGACAGGTTGCAGCACCTGAAGAATTGTCGTGGACGCAACTGCAACATGCCCAGACAACTGCCGCAATTGAACATGGGATCAGCTGTTCTTCAACCTGCCTCAAGCACCTTTATTCACGTACAGCGTACCAATAAGCGCAAGCATGGTAATCGACTGTTTATATAGTACTCGCTGTGTTTCAAAAACGCCAATCAAAGAGATTCGTTGACCACTTTTCAGCATCCTTGTCGGCGAGCGTAGACAACTTTGGTTTGTTGGGCAGTCGATTGGATATGGAGGTAGCACGAACTGCTAAGCGACGTAAGCTCTCCAAATATCACAGGTGAGCCAAGACCAGACTCAAGTCATGACGTATATTCTATTTTCATCTTTATCCCAGATGGACAAACTCGCAGCACACGCATCTGAAGCGCCGCCAATGGAAGCAGCAATTAACCCCCAGCTTGCAGCAATTTCCACAGCAACCAAATCTCGCAACTGTTGCCTGAATGCTGAATGTACCATATAGTATCTCGATCTACCTATACACAATACCAGTGATCACAAATGAATAAAGCATGCACTCCCACTCAGCACTCCTCGTACATGCATACATCCATGCCATAAATAATACTCTACATTGATGTAGAATATAGCAATGCGTTCTGGTATCTTTTCTACGTAAATAAGACTGTGTTTTTTATGCAACTTACTTTTAGTTTCATTTCTATTCTATCGATCTGTGCGAATTGTTTTTGCTTCTTTTGCTCGACATCCAATACGAAAAACTTTTGGAAATTATGTTTAATGTTAGGTGATTTCAATTGTACATAATTACTGTTCGTATACATTTTGTGAACTTGTATTAACGCACAATGTATATAAATTAAATTAAACGAAATTAGGTGATTACACTTAGAAAAGAGAATACAAGTTACCATAGAGATCATACTTACATATTGTGGTCGTAGTAATTACATATATTTATTGCTAGCAGCTAATTGCTAAAATCGCCACAAAATTACAATCTGTTAAAGTATTTGATGATATATTATGAGCAATTAATTTTTAATGAACAATATGCTGTAATTCGTAAGTCAAATATTATATATGCTGTAGCAAAATTAATATCGTATAACTAACAAACTTATTCTAAATAAATAAATGCATATTTCTGCAAACATAAAGTATGTTGAACTATTTAAAACACACATTGGTTTGGGGTTTAGCTATATTTCTTAAGCTGAATATAGATACGGTATTCTGATAAACCAACTAGGCTAATCAATAAAAATTGAATACAATAAATAATAGTATTTTTTGAGAACATTAATCATATTTAAATTTATTTCTAAATGGAATTCAATTATAATTATCACTTAAACAACAATATTTTTTCTTCAATTTTTCCGACAACACAACCAACGACCAGGAGTCAACTTGGCAAAGCACATCGCAGTTAATATTCATTGGTTAGTGGTCATACTCATGTACATATCTGGCAGCGGTATACCTAATTTAATTACACTATTTCGAGATACTATCACCTAAAAGTATGCCAGGTTTGATGATTCACATTAGAAGGAAAATACATTTTAATGTAATATACTTTTCTATGCATATTTGAGTATTTTGTGCTGTTGTTGTACATTTGAAAAGACAGATGGGATTTCATTAGCTCGAAATGAGTCTGGCACGCGTGATAGTCATCATACGAATTTGGTTTTTGTCTTTATTGAGCAGACAGAATTGTAGGCAGACATTTTCATACAATGCATTGTTGTGAGACTTCGAATGTTTTATATAAAATATACATATGTATATACTTTTGTATGTATAAATGAAGTACATTGTAAGTTTCATATGGTCGTCCTCTCACAATAAGTTAAATCAGTTACTCGCCAGTTTTAGCCAGGTACCAGAAAATCCCGTAACCTCTTAAAATTGCTTAATTCGATTGCAGCTATCGGCGTCAAATTATAAAGATTAAATATTGACCGATATACAGGTGATCAGATACCCAAAAGAAGTACTCATGTCGAATCGAACGCCCAATTTTCTATCACTTGCGTAAATATTTGCGTTTTGTGTGATAAGTGATAAAACTGATAACACAGATGATTTAGAATGTGCCCGCGTATCAAGGCAAACAACTGATAGGGCAATTAGTTTCTCCTATGAGTAGAACAAGTTTCTTGATGCAGGCTAAAATCCGAAATTTGTTTGCTCCGCAATCCGAAGACCAGCCCGGAGAGCCCTGAACGGGCAACTGCTTAGCTCTTGAGCATCTGAAGACCCAGATGTGAATAAGCTCTTATGCGCTAATTAACTCGCCGAGATGTTTTCATGCGCTGTCAAATATTGTTACCCACTTGGCAATTCACACTTGACACTTGACGCGCTAATTTCCGTTGCAGCTATGGCCTCTCGAGGGGGGCATAGTGGAGTCCCGCGGAGCCTCCCATTGCTTATCTCGATCAAAACAAAGAGAGAGTGGGACAGCAAATGAGCAAAAGGGAGAGGCTAAGCGTGCACAGAGAGCTTGACAACCGCTCGGCGGAGCGATGTGTTGTTGCGTTCATGTGGAGATATCGTGTTAAAATTTTGCGCAAGCAACAAAGTTATCAGTTTGAAATGAAGTATATTTATTGTTTGTTATGCCACTAAGAAATACATACATACATAGTTGTGTGTGCACACTGAGTGCCATGAGCAAAGAGTAATAATATCTTTGCATAGGTTGCTTCGATGTTGGGTTATACTTTGAAATAGCGACGAACATTTATTGTTCACTATTGTTCTTTACGATCCGCACTTGAATCGAGATATCGTGCTGAAATTTCACAATGTCAGAATTACCCCGTCTGGGACGGGGCCTTTATGTGCATATACTAGAGGCTATACGAGAGGGACTCAGTGCCCCAAGCAGTCACTGAAAATAAAAAAAAATAAATAAATTTAAATCGTTGAGCTCAACGGAGAACTCCCATCAAGTCCATAACAAATCCAATTCGATTAGTAATTTGAATATTATATTAAAAATTTAACTAATAGTGAATATAATATAATTATGTAATTAATATATTGCCATTTTGGACATGATGTTTTCATTTTCGTGCCACGCGATCCCAAAAAAGAATACATTTTTTTGTCTATTTGTTCAGTATCTCGCACGAAAAATATTTCAATTAGAACAGAAACAGTAATTCATAATTATCTATCAATTAGCATTTAGTTTAAAACACACTCGTACGAATAAAAATGGATTCCCAAATAGGTAAATATTTATGACAATCTGTTGCTTATACACATAAACAAATACTATACACACTTCCACTTTCTTATATAACATGCAACTGACTAAGAAGAAAATTCCCCATAAAAACATTTGAATGACAATTGAATTAATCCATTAGAACTTTACAATATCACTTGCCTTTCTCCCTCGTTCATCACCTATTTTTCTACTTCCTATGTTTCCTTTGAATTATGTACATACTTATTTGAGAATATATAGAGATACAGTAAAAACAAGTAAGAAAGCTACAGTCGAGAGTGCTCGACCGTATGATACCCGCAACCCATTTCGAGAAAAAACAAAAAAATTAAATTATATTTAAACAAAAAACATACCAAATATACTAAAACTTGTTTTTTTGTATATATTTGAAAATAGCGGGTAAAATACCGCAACACCGTTATGGTCACACTGTCAACTAAACAAACAAAGCGCGGGCAGCTGCAAGTGAATTTTGCATATAAAATTGATTCTTTAATAACTTTCTTGTTTTTCATTCGATCTCAACCAAATTCACAGGAATCATTTAGAATATAATTATTATTATGCATACCAAAATTCAATGCTCTAGGTCTATTATTACGGCTTTTACAGTCTTTTGGGGGCGGAAAGGGGCGTGGCATCCAACTTTTGAAATAAACTTGATCTGCGTAGGACATATAGGAGTACTGTCCCCAAATTTGGTAGCTCTAGCTCTTATAGTCTCTGAGATCTAGGTGTTCATACAGACGGACAGACGGACAGACGGACAGACGGACAGACGGACAGACGGACATGGCTATATCGTCTCGGCTGTTGACACTGATCAAGAATATATATAGTTTATGTGGTCGGAGATGCCTCCTTCTGCCTGTTACATACATTTTCTGTTGGCACTAAGTTATAATACCCTTCTACCCTATGGGTAGCGGGTATAAAAACAGTAGTACATGTATTAATGTACATGTATTATACATTAAAAAAAAACAAATAATGTTGTTGTTACAGTATTTCTATATTATTTTTTATGGTTTTTACAAACCCCTTATATCCAAATATCTAACAATAATAATATTGCACATAAAAAATAATAACTTCGTGTTTAAATTATCTTTACTAATTTCTAATCAAACTTTAACAAAACAATTATATATCAAAATTATAAATGATTTTATTTTTTTATTAAGGCCTTAAAGTATTATAAAGTATTCAAAATAATTTGAATTTATTTGTGATTAAGCTGAGCTTACGATATTTTTATTTTATTGCTCTTTAGTATAACAGTTATATTCTGATTGATGTATATGTGAAACAACTCAAATTTTGTGAGAAAATCTTGCAAAATATTATTGAAATCTAAAATACACATAATAAATATAAATAAAATCAATGATATATCAAAATAATTTTCATTAATGATTTATGATTATGTTATGGACTAAAAGTATTTTCATCCAAATAATTTGAAAAAATTGGTGTTCAAGCCATGGCAGCTTACAATATATATAGATATGTCATTGTTTTTAGTATAACAGTAATATGTATACTGATTGATGTTGATGGGAAATAACTAATGTCAACACGTGACGTAAAAGACGTGATTTTTCATACAGATGTTCGTTTTTTGAACTCATTAATTATATAAATTCATTAAAGACTTGTATAATTTATTTACCAATCCGCTATCCCGCAATCCCTTCAGAATCGCATTTTTAACCTAAATGAAACAAAATAGCGGTAGACCTAGAGTGCAAATGATACTCAGAAAGTTGTTTTCTTTTGTATATTCGGTAAAATATAATGAATTTAATAGCAATGCATTACATTACAAAACTATTACTGTACTCCATAAGAATACTTTTGTGATAATTTAAAAACAGTGATGCTTAAATAATTATATGATACGAATATGTATTATATACAATATAATGGTAAAAAGTAAACTGTTTTTCGGTTTATGTACAATTTGATTGCTACCTATATAAATAATATTACAGTATTTATGTACAATCTCTGCTGAGCAGTTGGGTAATGAACTCAATTATGCTTGGGATGGGCCTCTAGCAGCTTTTGGGTCACTTGTCGCAACACCTGTAGTTTCTCCTGATACTTATGGGCCGCAGCCAGCTGCTCAGGCTCGCTATGATGAGCATGGTGGTCTGTGCTGGATTCAGTCTCCTCATGATGATGCTCGTGAGCATCTGTTGAAGAACAGCTGCCGTGACTGTGTCCATGACCGCTTGCGCCTGAAAATAATAAGAAATTGCATGACGATTAGCTTTGTCAGAGCCCAGATGGCAAAGCCCAACTTGTGGCAATAAACAGCAGTAGTAAATATTATTATGGATGTTAGACAGTGCCAGAGACAGTGACAAGTGCCGATAATTGATTGCCATTGGGGTCTACAGACGGTTCTTTTTGACGCATTGGGTATCCCCAGAGCCTAGTGCAGTAGCAGAGATGATTTTAATGCTGGGTTTTTTCCAACCTGTTTGCGGTCTACACAAAACCACCGGCATCTCTGAGACCGCAAGCCGTAGACCAACAAGGTCTATTACAAGGCCAACAAGGCGACAGCAAAAATAAAATGAAAATGAATGAATAATACAAACAGAGTTGTTCGTCTGTCTTGAGAGCGCGTCATATGTAAAGAACCTGTTCCTAATTCCCTCGAATCAATTCCGGTTGAAGAAGAAGAGCTGGCGCAATCACTTGCCAAAGCCCTCACACGGACGGAGGCACACTTCCACATTCCCACACACTCATACCCCTCAGTTCTTAGTCGCACACAAGTGTTATGAGTTGATTATCTATAATATAGTACTTACCGAGCTGTTGCAACCCGAACATAATCAGAAATCCGACAAAGAGCGCCAGATAAGCCCGTAGGCCGGAGCGATTCTTGGACAGTATCTCGAAGAACACAACGTAAATTAGAGTGCCGCAGGCAAAGCCCTGCAATATGGCCGATATCAGATTGGGCCCGCCTCCACTCTGGCCATGGCTAATCAGTATGCCCAGCCCAATGCCCAGAGGGCTAACCACAGCAAATGTCAGCACATAGAGGACAGCGAGACTGAGGCGGGTTCGTGCCACAATCAGCTCAACGCCCACACAAAAGGCGAGTACCAACTTGTGGGCCGAGACGGCGCCAAACATGAACCACACCGAACTGGCCGAGCTCTCCAATCCAATGGCCATTCCCTCAAAGAGCTCGTGCAGCGACAACGCCAACACAATAAAAAGTCCTCGCAGCGACGAGGCAAGCATGTCATCTGAGCCATCCACAATGACCATGTGATTGTGGCTGTGGCCATGGCTATGATTATGTGCGTGTCCGTGAACGTGGCTATGGCTGTGCCTGTGCTGATGGTACTGAACTGCACCATACTTTTGTTGCTCCAAATCATTTTGCATCAGATCCTGCACTGAAAGCGAGGCATTCGGAACTGCCACAGCCAGCTCAGCGGCATTCGTTGCCAGACCAGGAGCAGCAGGGGATGGCTTCATCAAATGACTGTGCCGTATGCTGTGCCCACGCTCGAAAGCTGCCCCGGCATTGTCCTGCTGATTCCTGTGCACGTAGCTGTGCATTGCCTCCTCAATGAAATACATGAGGAAGAATCCGCAGCACATGAGCAGCTCGGCAAGTGGGAAAGTCAGTTCTGGAATGATCTCGCACTCCTGCAGCTGCTCCACCACCTCCTGTACTTCGGGCAGCAGATGGAGAAATGTGGTGGCCAGCAAAACACCGCCTCCAAAGTACAACAAGCACTTGACCACTGTCGCCGAGCGGGCGTTGGTCTGGTTTTCAGTCCAGTGGTAGAATCGATTAAGCAGGAACGGAATGGAGCCACAAAGAGCGCTGGCACAGCAGAGCACCACCATGGCTGTTACTTTAGCCATCAACACAGATCCGGAGTCGTCGTGATCGTGATCGTGATCGTGCTCATCCTCATGATCGTGATCATCGTGACGCGCTACTAAGTGGCTAACGGGCTCATCAATTTGCAGGAAGCATTTTAAGAAATTATTCACTTGTGTTTGATTCATTGTTGTTTTAAATTAGTTCTCGTTTGTCTGACTGGTCTGATTCTCTCCTTTTATCTTCCTTTTAACTTCTCTTTGTGTTTGGCCTATAATCGCCAAAATGTTATTGTTATTGATCCGACAGCAGCTGCATTGAGATTTTAGTTGATTGCTTGCAGTATGCTTTGAATGTTAACGACTTATTGAGACAGCCTTCTCATTTTCAAAACCGCACGCTTAATTTTTCTTATTTAAAAGGTTTTCTTCACCATCAAAAACGGGATTCGAAACCTTTTCTTTTCTTTTCTTTTTGTTTTTTATATTTACTTTAAATGTTGTTTTCTTGTTTTGTTTTGCGCTGCACAAGTCTTAAACGCTTGAAGCGATCACACAGACTGATTGGCGTTGGCTGAAACTGAGTCTGTTTGGAGCTCTTAATGCTTTTGCCATCGCTGTAGTCGAAGTTGCCGCTGCCGCTGCCTCTGCCGCTGCCTCTGCCGCTGTCTCAGTCGATGTTGTTTGCGCCGTTGAAAGTTAGCTTTGAGTTTCCGATCATGCAGTTATTTCATTTGCTCTGTCATCTTGGTCCGCCTGCAACAGTCATGAGCTTGCTCTCCCGATGAAGCGACTTGGCGGCGTCATCATCGTCGTCGTCGATGTCGCCGTCGGTGTCGTCGGAGTCGGAGTCGGCGACACGTCAGTACGTGAGCAGCAAATTAAGTTAAGCGCAAGCAACTCAAGCAACAGAAGCGCTCTTCTTGCTTACAATTTGCCTCTCTTACACTTTGTACTCGAACGTTCACCTGTTGCTGGCAAACACTATTTCTTGTCTTCTACCAAGCGTAAGGTGGCCCGCACACTCACGCACATTGATGTATGTATATATATGCTAGCAGAGTGTGTTGTACAAATATCTAAGGCCATTTAAATTAACATTAGCTTGGCAAATCTCCGGTTGCAACCCTTCACTTTTCGCATCGATAGAGTCAGCAACAAACGGACAGAGAGCGTGAGAGCGCAAGATAGCTGACCTTAAGCTTACATATGTTAACTTTTTCATTATGAGCTCATATATACGGCGACACCGCCAAGCAACTCAAATTTATTTATTTTCTAGTCAAGAAAAAAGCTCTTATACCACTTTTACAAAGCTCGCGGTTTTTGTCTTAGCTTTTAAAAATAGTAATCAGTTCAAAATCTGTGAATTTAACATTTATATTTACTTATTTAAAATTACTATTACTTATTAATGAAATTATAATATAAATTAAGACTAGAAGGGTAAGCATATAAAATTATTTTAAATAAATATATTTTTATACCCGCTACCCATAGGGTAGAAGGGTATTATAACTTAGTGCCAACAGAAAATGTATGTAACAGGCAGAAGGAGGCATCTCCGACCACATAAACTATATATATTCTTGATCAGTGTCAACAGCCGAGACGATATAGCCATGTCCGTCTGTCCGTCTGTCCGGCTGTCCGTCTGTTTGAACACCTAGATCTCAGAGACTATAAGAGCTAGAGCTACCAAATTTGGGGACAGTGCTCCTTATCAAGTTTATTTCAAAAGTTGGATTCCACGCCCCTTTCCGCTCCCAAATGCCTGTAAAGGCCGTAATAATAGACCTAGAGCATTGAATTTTGGAATGCATAATAATAATTAAATTCTCAATGATTCCTGTGATTTTGGTTGAGATCGAATGAAAAACAAGGAAGTTATTAAAGAATCAATTTTATCTGCAAAATTCACTTGCAGCTGCCCGCGCTTTGTTTGTTTAGACAGTGTGACCATAACGGTGTTGTGGATTTTTACCCGCTATTTTCAAATATATACAAAAAAACAAGTTTTAGTATATTTGGTATATTTTTTGTTAAAATATCATTTAAGTTTTTTGTTTTCTCTCGAAATGGGTTGCGGGTATCATACGGAAGAGCACTCTCGACTGTAGCTTTCTTACTTGTTTATATCAAATTTAAAAAATACTTCAATTAAAATCAAAATCTCAGGGGGTATTTAAGCAATATTAATCTAATCCAGCATTTACTGCATGGATTGGGAAAACCCAATCAAGTCAGAGGATAGGTTAGTTAACTATTATTTTTAGTTTCAACACCATGTTAATTACTATTTATTGTTAGCCAAGAATATACAATTTGTAATATTTAAAACACAATAGAATCTGTTGTAGTCTTCACGGAGAACTTGAAAAGATTCATGCTTAGAATAGTTAGTTGTACAGAGGTTAAGAGATAAAAGTGTAAAGTTGTGTGTATATCTAACTGGTTAATATTCCTAAGTAGGTATGATGAATCAATATCACCCTTTATTAATTTGACTTTATACATAATACCAAGCTTGCTAACGCGAATAGTTATTGAGGGAAGAATAAGTAAAAAAGTCTACTATTTAGGAGAGTAAGTCAATAACTAAAACCCAGTTGAAGCGAATAGAAGAAATTTCTTTTGTACAGACTCGATAAGATTTTTGTGATTCAAGTATTTCGGTGCCCAAATATGTACAAGAACCGTATTCCAGAATAGGATGGACAAGCAACTAAAATAAGATTTATATTATACGAGTCATCAAATTCCTATGCCCATCGTTTGATAAATCCAAGAAATTGAGTCGCTTTGTTGACAGTAATTTTAATATGTTTATCAAACTTCAGCCTATGATCTAGAACAATTCCTAAATCGCGTAGTCTAATAAGAGGTAGCATATTTAGAGTATAATTACTGATGTTAGCTTCTTCAAACCGAAATACTCTTAGATTTCGAACAATTTTGTAATAGTAAATTACAATTACACCAGTAATAAAACCAATCAAGATCAACTTGCAATAGGGAGTTAGAAGGCATATTATTATAAGTTATGCAAATATTGACATCATCAGCATACTTTAAAATGTTATAATGTTAAATAAAATTGGGAAGATCGTTAATGAAAAGAGGATCGAGATGACTACTCTAAGGAACACCTGAGGTTACAAAGGCAGGTTTTGACCACAGATTCTGGAATAAAGTTAAACTTTTGCAAGTTGTAGGGATATGATATAACAATTGAGTAAGTAGATTGAAAAAGTCTGCAAACAGATCGGCAGAGGCCTGATCTCTGCGTGCAGTCTTATTTTGAAATTAAACAATGGAAGGTAGTGAAGAACATTTTCTTTTAGAGTTAATACAATTATAGAACTGTTTAGGATTCTGAGCAAACTTTAACTTCGAGACAACCAAATTGGCCTATTAGACTTCAATAGGTATTTACGAGGATCACACTGGACAACAAAATAGTGTAGCGCATTATACAAAATTGTCTAAGCAGTTTCTAAATTATTGAAAGCATGAAAAATAGACCAATCATAATTTACCATGAAACATATTTCATTTTGAAACACAGTGGTCTATTTACTGTCTTATGTGCTCAGAATGGGTAAAAAATCTAAAGTTGGATGAAAAGAATATTGTGGAACTACAACAGGGTCAATTCGAAGTACAGTGGTATATGCTGGATTTGATACAAATATAAAGTCAAGAATACAGTTCTTACAGTAAAAGATATGTTTAATTTGTGTAAGAGAAAGATCGAGAACGACATTTAGAAACTCATGCGAATAATAAGGACCTAGATTATTATCTACAGCAGACCGAGATACATTTGATTATTTAAAATCACCAAGCACAAACAAAGATTTGCTATCTAGTAGTTTAGAGGATATAGACTGTAAAACAGATAACTGTTCAAGATAACTAACTTCACGGCTGAAGTTTGATTAATCGTTGTCTTAATGCCGATAAATTCAATGTCGGACTCCGAACAAATTAATTCCAACTTAAGGTCAGAATTCGAAACAAACAGTCACATCTATAAGACGTAAATTTTGTAGTAAAGATAGATAAGTTAGAAATGTCTCGATTTAATTAAATTTGAATAATCGCTAAGATACTAGTATGGTCAAAATATAGTTTGGATAATTTTGATTTAATACCCCTTACGTTTTGACGCGCTTTACGAAAAGAGGAGGTTAGATGAACAGGATTAATATTTAGTTTTCTCTAACATTAGTGTTAGTGTTATCAACATTTGGAGCCTGAACTAAGGTGATATTAGGTTGAATATTTACTGGGGTGATGATACGTTTCTTCAGTCGCATGGAACAGTTAATTTAAATGGTGCCATTTCCCGAGGAGTTGAAAAATTGAATTTGTTTTGGAAACCGATGCTGCGGATTCACTCTGTATGATCGGTCACGAAAATAAAAAATTTCTTTCAATTTTTTAATTTAACTTGCCTGGCTGACAACTTTGAATGAGTTTTATATTCAATGATATTTTGCATAATACTGCATTACATGTACACTATACATAAAATATAATATATTTTAATCTCTTTAATAGATAATATGTTGTTTTGAGGGAACGCTATTTTGTGAAACCCTTTGCCGAAATTAAACAAGAATTGGTACCAAAAACGATATGTTTGGTTGCTATAAGCGAATGTTATTCTCTTGTAACATGAGAATGTTATTCTCTTGTAACATTCGCTTATAGCAACCAAACATATCGTTTTTGGTACCAAAAGGCTGCCCTTAGGTTCTGGTTACATTACCAGCACAGCAATAGACGAATTGATAATAAGCTTTAAGAGAGGCTTACAGACTTTGGGCATGTTATGGGCGAGAACAATAGAAAGCTTAATGGAACTAATACTAGTATCGTTAACATGTGTGTTTATTCAAATTCTATGTGTTGATTAAGTTCTGCTCCCGACATGCTGCCCTGTTGGAAGAGGCAACTTCAACCGAAGTGGCATCTATGGGCAGAACTGCGATTTTGTCCAGTCCAGTCCATTTAATATCGATTGAAACGCATGAGTTAATAATGTGATTTGATTGAGGATCGCTGAAAAATAGATGTTGAAGTTTCCTAACTTCGTTTCTACCACCAACAAAAAAATGCAATGCTCTTGCATTGACCAAATAGTGTTTGGTTGCCTCGGATGCTAATAAATGACTTTAAAGCAGCAATGAACGACGGTGCAGAAAAATCTTCAACAACTTCCAAATGCGTTGCCTAACACGTGATTGTAGCATGTTGTTGCACATCTGTTTCTCACTTCCGAATTGCAAAAGAAAGGTCCGCAGAAGTCGATTCCAATTGACAGAAACGGGCGATATGGCTGAACACGATCTGCTGGCTATGGAGCCATAATATGCGGTGCACGTAACCGAAGACTCGCGGCAAACTCGCTCCCAAGCGATTTTTGGAATTTACAGCTGAACGAGATGTCCATTTGACTCACTAAGATCAATGCTTGGATGACGCAATTGCTGGCCAATTGGATGCAGGTCCCTCACACCACAAAGTTGAGCCGAACAATTCCATAGGCATGCATCCACGAGACGATAGCTCCGCAGTATTCAACAGTGATGGGATATGCCTCCATGACATACCTTTAGTGCGTTCCTGAATTTGAGATATCATGTTGGAAATGAAGTTATTGAATACAGATGGAGCTAGACAAATCCAGGAGAGCAATATCGTGATCGACCAACAATAGAGGCTGCACGATAATAAAAACCTTCTCAGCGACGTTAGAGATAAGTTCAGACAATGAAGCTTGAGGCTTAAGAAAACGAGAAAATTTGAAGCAAGTAGCATCAGAAATTTCCGAAATCCGAGAGGATCGTATAATTTAGGTATGGCCGATAATTTTGATTTTGTTGTCCTTTGTATCTGAGGCAGAATATCCGAAAGATGAAAAATCAAATCATCATAGCTGGGATCCCAAACCACGCCCAATGTTTATGCTACATCCGATCCATCTTGAAACTGGCTTATTGGAGCACCACTTGTGAATTGGAAAGTGACCACTTCGTAAAAGTTCCTTAAATTGCTTCCGAATTTCCGAAACCTACTTCAGATATCAAACCATCTACATAAAAGTCTCGCTGAATAATCTTGGCCGCCAGCGATCAGTTTCCTCGTCATATGAACACTGCTGCTTGGCTCGTATGGGTCAAATGCAGCAGGCTTCGTACCGTATATCACCGTGTCCAAATTATAGACTTTGACCTAGTCGTCAGATTTCACGCAAGAGAATGCACTGAAGATGTTGATCTGGATCCGTTACTCGAACACACCAGTACATTTTACAAATGTCACCACACAAAGCAATTCAAAAAAAAGCGAAAATGAAGAAGCTTTAAGAAAAATGTGGGCTGAATTGATGGATGCTAGGAGCAGATCAAGAAGCCAGAGATAGATTTCGCCGACCCATGTCGAACGAATCTTGGCCGTTGAGCTATCCATTAAGCGGCAGATAATATTGACGAAAAAAGATATGTGCCACAATGCGATATATTACTAGAGAAAACCTGAGTACTGCGACTTTAGGGCGTGGTCTTTCGCGAATTTACTTTCAAGCGCCTTAAGGCACCGCAGCGCACGATCGTGCGAGACAGAAAGAGAAGCAAGGTTGCTCTTACAATGCAAACGAACGGAGTATTGCCCAGAGCTAAGCCTGGTAAAACCTTTTTGGAACAGCTGTTCGCAGAGTAAATAGTCAAATGTTAAAGGAGATGCAGAGCTACAGCAATGGTCTACTTCCCAAAACGGTTTCACGATACCCGACAAACTTTCACCCTCCGACAGCTGAGTTGATTCCACATGAGAAACTGTTCAAGTGGACAATGTAGTCCTCGAAGTAGAAAAACTTCTAGCTACAATCCTACCGAGCCGTGTCTTCTGCAGAAATGGTAGATTATCAACTTATTTGATCTGCCCAACGCATAGAAGGCCATGGAATAAACCTGCACCAATGAGAAGGTCGATTCGTTGGCTTTTGTATAAGGGCGGATCAGTTAAGTGGATGTTGTTCGGAATGTTCCATTCTGCAGACCTTATATCGAAGTGAGGATGATAACCATTAATATTATTGGTAATTGCAGCAGAGAACGAAGTTTAGCACGCAGCGTTTCGAGATTGCAGTTGCATATCGATTTCGTTTTTCGATGACAATGTCTACAGTGCCCAGACTTGCACTGTTGCAAACTGTGTTCCTTCCGCAAGAAATATAAAACAGAATCAGACGATAACTAAAAATCGTGTACATTTGAAAATATAATGATCATTGGCATTACATAAAATATAAGACGTACTAGATGATACGATGATGGCATTACGAAACGGTTTGGTTTTTCCCACCAGGCAGATAGGTGTTGGTTTGACCATAGCGTTTTCCAAATTTTCCATCATTCGGCATCTCTTTTTCAAAAACAACGTAATCTCGGTCTTGAGCAGCTTGCATAAAGCTGAGAATATAAACTATCTGCTGTTCCAATGCGTGCTTCGAAATCAAATTCAACGAAATGTGACAAGTCTTCCGAATGCAAAAAGTAATTTAAAGCCATTACTTGAAGCATTGCAGAATTCGATTTTGCCTTAAAAAAGTCAATGTCATCTCAAATGTGATTGTATAAAATGCTTTATAAAAATTGTACTGAAATCCGAAGGAGCCGAAGTTAATGTGATCACTTTAACTGGTTGACAGTTTCCCGTTGAATTGTCACAAATGTATAAGTGCGAATAAGGCAAAACACTGCCAACGAAAAAACTGCACTTTTATTTCTACCGAAAATGTATGTGTTACTGGCCACTCTGCACGACCAAACGAGTAGATATTAATTATATAATTAGGTACTTCATTGTTTTTCCTATTTTCTTAATAACACATAAACCTAAAAAAAAAAAAGATAATAATATTGTTTTATTATTTTTAAAGTTACAGCTTATTTCGTGCAAGGAACTTTCTTTTAAAATTGAATACTAGAACTAAAAAATGAAAGCTTTGATAAATAATTTAACATATAACATTTGTTCTACTTATCCGATTTTTACAGGTACATTAAGAGTATTTAGCACAAATGGATAACCAAATAACTCATAATTTCAAAAATAACTTGTGGAGTTAAACGCGATTTACATAAAAAAAAGTGACTTGGGGCGTAGCATCCAACTATTGAAATAAAATTGATGTGCGTACACAATTCAGGAGCCTATGTACCAAATTTGGTGTCTCTATGTCTTATAGTCTCTGAGATCTAGATGTTCATACAGACAGACAGACGGACATGGCTATATCGTCTCGGCTGACAGCGATCAAGAATATATATACTTTAAGATGGCTCCTTCTGCCTGTTTCATACATTTTCTGTTGACACTAAGTTATAATACCCTTCTACCCTATGGGTAGCGGGTATAAAAAGTTGTGCCCAATGCAAAGGGACCTTTTACGTGTGTGAATGACCTATAGATATCAAATTTGGTGACAGTATTCGTGTAGGTCTTACGCAGATCAAGTTTGTTTTAGATTTTTGCCACGCCCCTTTCCGCCCCGAAAACTGAACAAGCCGTAATAAAAGACCTAGAGCATTGCATTTTGGTATAATAATATATAATAATAAATATAGTCTCAATGATTCCTGTGAATTTGGTTGTGATCGAATTGAAAACATGGAAGCTATTAGAGAATCAATTTCATTGGGCAATATTCTCCTTCAGCTGCTGGCGCGTTGTTTGCTTAGTTGACAGTGCGACCATGTCGGAATATTATGGATTTTTTCAAATATATACCAAATACAAATTTCAATATATTTCTTTGGTATACTTTTTGTGTTTTTTGTTTTTTGTTTTCTCTCGAAATGGGTTGCGGGTATCTTACGGTCAAGCACTCTCAACTGTAGCTTTCTTACTTATTATTTGTATAGCCTTATCTGAATTAACCTATCTTCTTTAGCTAATCATAGAATAATGATTGACATTTTATTTTTATTTAATCTTATTAATGGTTATGTTGATTCTTCAAAAGTGTCTATAGACCAACCCCTAGTTGCATTCCGATTGCTCTTCCTCAATGTACACATATCAAATTATGCCTTGCATGATTTCTGTTGTAATATATTATATAATTTATATTCTAATGCTAACTCTGCTTTCATTACTTACATTACTTCAAACCTAAATTAATAGTTAGCCTAAAAATAGCTTATAGTAAACAATGTAAATTGTATTTTTATACTACCCGTTTCAATTCTATGTCCGATCCTTACAATTATTTCTATTTTGTGGTATATACGTTTGATTTGCATGCCCGAATCTAGCCTGTCCGAGCGCGAATCGTATCGTTCAACTTGCGACGATTTTCTGGGATCCGTGATTCAAGCTTTAGCTTAAGCGACATGAATGTGCATACAATGCAAACAAAATAATATACAAAATTCCAAGCACAGCTTGAAGTTCAAGCCTTGAACTATCAAAGGAGTCCAAATACCCTGGAGTAATTCTCGACTCTAAACTATCCTGAATGAGAAAATCAAAAGAATGAAAAACGCATTAACCGCCTTCATGGCACGCCAAAGATTGGGGCTGCAACCGTATTTCATTCATTGGTTTTAACTGCAATTGTCAGACCGTTGGTCTGATGGGAAGTCTGATCTGGTGGTAGGGTGATCCCATCTACACAACCTTCCTAAAGTACTAAGACGTGCCTGACTGGGTATAACAGAATGTATGCGTTCTACATCTCAAGCAGCTATTGATGTGATACTGGATCTAGAACCAATTGGAGTCTGCCTCAAGCACATGACAGCAACGAGGTTACACGTAAGACGACTGCTTAAGCCGAGTGCTAAGAACTCAGCGGAAATAATTCCGCTAGCGATTTATGTCACCGCTGTATATGATACTTAAAAAAATGTACCATAAACATAAAATATATTTCACCTTGTTAGGTATCTCTAGTCCTTAGTCTCTGAGATCTAGATGTTCATACAGACACGACAGACGGACATAGCTATATGGTTTCGCTTGTTCGCACCGATCAAGAATAAATATATTTTATGGAGTCGGTCGATTACTGTCACCAAATTTGATATCTCTAGGACATGCACACACTTAAAACGTCCATATGCATTGGGCACATTTATATTGATAACTAATTTAACAAATAACTTTTGTCCTACTTATTCAATTTGTACCAAAATTACAGGGCATATTAATAGTATTAAGCACAGATAGCATATTACATATCACATAGCAAATTACAGATCACACAAAGAACTTTTGGAGTTATACGCGATTTGGTCTAGATTTATGCATATTGTGGGCGAAGGGGGCGTGGCATCCAACTTTTGAAATAAACTTGACCTGCGATCACAATGCAGGAACCTGTACCAAATTTGGTGTCTCTATGTCTTATAGTCTCGGAGATCTAGGTGTTCATACAGACGGACATGGCTATATCGTCTTGGCTGTGGACACTGGACACTGAAGAATATATATCCTTTATGGGGTCGGAGATGCCTCCCTCTGCCTGTTACATACATTTTCTGTTGGCATTAAGTTATAATACCCTTCTACCCTATGGGTAGCGGGTATAAAAAGGTTTGTCACAGTGTTGTTTACTTTGGTTACATTTAACGTTGCATTGATATATGGAACGTATTTCATTTATTCGTGTTTGAATGCACCCTCATAACGTAACGAACAAGTGATATATATTAAAATAGATACATGCACACACATTTTTAGATCATTTTTTATTATTTTATTTTCCATTTTAGCTGTTTTTTCTCGGTTTGTTTTTAGGGTTTTTTCATGTATTTGTTTTTTTTTTTACTTATAATTATTAATTAATCATTTTATACAATATTTATCTTTTACATACTTGTTTTCATTTATCAACTAAAATGATGCTTGACCATTTCAACTGTAAGTGACTTAAATATTTAATGTTTTGTTTTTGTCGCTCGCGTTTGCAATAAATTTAAATGTTAAATATGTTTAAAACTGCTTGCCAGAGTTAACATTGTTAACTACTTTACCTGCAATTAGGAAAAGGCTATGAGTGCACTGCTTTCCAAGCGGCTGTAGTCCCGCTCGCTCTCGCTCCTCCATCGGTCCTATCAATACATAATGTATATTATGTTTGTCAAGTTCTTTTCTGAATGCCTTTTCAATGTATTCAATTTCCATAATGCGAGCATATAATTAATTTATTCTTTTTCTTCTCATTTCATGGGTTGGTTTTTTCATGTTTATCATTTTTTTTTATCAACATTAAATTACATTATATTAGTATGTATAAACTGTTATACTTGACTTTTTATAGAAATATCGGGTTCATATTTTTTGTTTGAATTTTGATTTCATATATAATACAAATGGATTTCATTTTATTATACAATACTTTTGATAAATTTCATGTGCAATTTTTGTTTTGTATTATTTAATGTATTATGTAATGTTGTAAATTTTATTTTATTTTTCCCATAGTTAAAGAAAATCGCAAAAACACATGTTAGGTTAAGTTTCGTGTCCTGTAACTTCTGTGTTGCAAAGTTAAACATTTTTTTCGTCCATCATTACATCCACATCTTTCATACTATTTGTTTTTCTTTTTAGTACTTGTAGTATGTATGTATATTTTAATAAGTATAAAAATTTGTTTAAAATATATATATATTTATAATAGAGTTTATTACTTTTACGCTTTATTGTTGTGGGAAGAAAAATAAATTAGTTTAAATGGGTTAAAAGAAGATTTATTTTGTATAGTTAGTAGAAATTGTGTTGAAATCGTTTGAATATATTATGGGCACGGGAGGAGCAGCTGCAGGCAGCTTTCAGTGTGGTATGTAAGTTTAGTATCACGTAATATCAAAATAAATAGCTCAGTACTTTGTTTTTCTTACTCTTTTTTATTACTTCCTTCATTTTTCATTAACTATGATATTATTTAGTTACTTTTTTATACTTTTGATTAGCTATTGCTATTGGGAAATATAGTGCCCCTAAAAGGAGAGTGAACTAGTTTTTTTCTCTTTATTTTGTTTGTAGGCTGCATGTGCGGGGATTTTCGGCTGAACTTCATGTGATTTTGTTTTTCTTCTTTTTTTTTTTACTAAGTTTCATAAATGTACGTCGTAAATAAAATTGACCTAAAAACACACTAATCAAATAAATGCACTAATCTTGTACAAAAAGAATTTAACTACAAAAACACTAATTGCATTTCATGTTCATCCCTCCGATTAGTTGTAAAAAAAATTATGTACACTACACTGTACTACATATGTATTTTTGGTTGGTAGATGTTATAAACCCAAAAAGTTTCACCATTATTAATTAATATTTTGATTTATCGAACATTTTTATCTGTTTAGAATTTAGTTATAAATGTTAAACCGTTACAACGGAATGGCTGCTAAGCCATATATGGATGTTACATTACAAAAAGCAAATCTTAATAAAAAGAACCTACGTGAAAAGAAGGGGAGAGTTACAGAGCGAGTGATCAACAGGTGCAAATGGGTTAGTGACAGGACGACATTAAAATCAAACAAAAAATATAAAATCAAGTAAATGTTGGATGAATACTTATAACTTTTATATGTGTTCAATAGTTGATTGAATGAATTGAATATTTGCTATATGCATATAATAATGTACAATTTGTTGTTTTATATAAATATTAATACATGTAATGCTTTGTAGTTTTCATTAAATGATGCTGCACTAGTATTTAAATTAGTTTATATCGGTATACATGTATATATCTAAATATGTTTTAATGGTTTTCTCTGCTGTGTATCAGTGCCTGCCTGAGGGTGGGTGTGGGTGTGTCAAACAGTTTTCAATTCTCGTCAGTTAGATCGAGGTATTTTGATCAAATTTTAAGCACGACACTGAGCTGCCTGTCTATTGATTGAATTATGAAGTTATTGATTTATTTATTATGTATAGTATTTGCGATTTGTTTTCTTTGTTTCTCTTTTTTTTATTAATAATATAATTAATAATTATAATAATTTATATATTTAACATAAACGCAAAATTGGTAAATAATAAAAAATAATAATAAAATGTTTTTTGTTTGTATTTTTGTTGCAATTTTTTACTGTTTTTTTTACGGTGTTTAATGTTCAGGTTTTTTCTTTTGTATTTATTTTTGCTTTCTATTTTCTGTATTTATATAAATTACAACGGAAGTGTCGGTGTATTTGTAGTTGGTGTTGGCGTCAACATTGACGCGGATGGAGGATAACGCAACGTATGCTGCGACGTTGCTTGTTGTATGTAATCCTGACTTGGATTATTCAATACGCTATCCCGTGAGTTTGAATGTGAAGTTGCGCGCAGCAATGTGACTGCCTCGCGTTCTGGACTACATTGTACACCGTCTAGTCATTTTTGGCGCGTTGATTTCTTCTTCTTTCGTTTAAAGAAACAACAACATCTGGAATATAAGGAACCACTAAAAACAATTACAAGAGAGAAGCAAGAAAGAGAGATGTGCATTAAAACGACAAAGCAAAAACACCAAAACAACTGATTGATCGAGCTATAATCATTTACAATTCACATACTTTGTTTCGTCGACAAGTTCTACTTCAGGCTGCTGTGTGATGGGTGTGTTCGAGTGTCCGGCCGTGGGATCGTCCGCATTCAGTTCGCCATTTGTCGAACTCACAACCTGCAACAGCAAAAAAGTAAAAAAAAATGCGCAAAATAATTGCATTAGCAATTGTTCATAGCCACACTTACACTAAACATAAATAGAGTTATACATATTGTCAAAATTATTGTTGAGTAATTCGTGATTTTACATTTTGGACGTATTACACACCTCATTTATTATAACACATTACATATCTGTCACAGCTCTAATCAAAAATCGAAACAATACAATTTTATGCCAAAAAAAAGTTACAAAATGGCCAGAACTTCGATGAGTATTTGCTACTGGTGTGCGCTTCTATTATGTGGTTATTTGTGACTCACACTACAAGTGATTTAATTTCAGATGTCTAAGTCTTGCTTATGATGACCTTCGGAATATCTGCAAACGTGGTTAATATTTGAACTGAAGAATTTTTTAAATTTATTTTGTTACAAGCACCATCAAAAACATTTTTCCGCTACGGAATGGAATAATTTCAGAATAGCTCATAATTTTTTTTAAGATTGGTGTTAAATTTTTCAATTTAACAAGTTATATATTAATATATTATTTCATTGTAAACTTAGTGCCTTTCGTGAACTTTTAAATTTATTTCCGATTTTTAAATTTCAATTTTATTTGGGGAGACTTCCTTTTTATAATTCTTTTATAATGATTTTTTTATATTGACATGACAAAATAATATCAATGTATAATACTACAATATTCCTACAGAGATTGCCGTTCTAAATTCAGTTCGTTTGCAGTAAACACGCAATAATTAAATGATTAATAATAATTATGTATAAATGATTGATAGAACAGAGAACTACACACAGACACACACACCGACATAGACAAAACAACAATCACACCTTGAAAACATATTACTGACTGACAAAACAGACCACAATAAGTTCATGATATACCTTATTTATACATGTAAATTTGTAAATAAAACCTTAAAGCGTATTTTTTGAATAGACAATAGAACTGGTCATATTTATGTAGTACGTGTTGTAGTAGTAGGGTAGAAATAGTAGATATTGAGAGTAAAGTGGGGTGGCATGGGTTATTTCCTAGTTTCATCTTCGCAGTCGCTTGCCTCATAAGCATCAAAGGGGCTATCATCGTCTGAGCTTGAATCTTCGGGCAATCTCTGTAATAAGTTTGTCTTCACAATGACTGTCTCTAAATTAAAGTCATGAATTGGAATAGGCGGATTTATGAAGAATGATCTTTCTAATATTGAAAGATACATATAGGAAGAAAATGATGTTCCAAATAATGGAGGTTATATGAAGAGACAATAATTTTCCAAATATTGCCGAATTCTCACTAATCGTGCTATGGGAGTATGTGTGTGTGTAACTATGTGTGTGGGACATGCATATAGATCGATGTTGTTAACGCCATACAGTGCGCAAAATTATATTCAGTAGTGGACAATATCTCTATAGATTTGACGTCAATCGCATGCATCATTCCTTTATTTTTTAATACCAAATGGGAATAGAATGCAAGCTATGCACATTATATTTTATCGGAGCAGAAGTTTTCAAAAAAGAAAGTCCGAGAAAAAAACTAGTAGGAACGGATTAGCGAGCAAACAAACAAACCGAACGATAGTACACTTGGGATATATATTGAATTCAATACCTTGTTGAGCTAATGTAGAGTAAATCAAGTGAAAACATTAGAATTGAAAAGGCCAAAAATATAAGAGTCTGCGAGTAATTCAATGAATAGGAATTTGTTGTTGTAATTATCATTATCACATTAATAAGTATGGTTATAAATAATCTAAGGGTATGTATGAGTAGAATATACATATATGTAAGAATGTATATCTGAATGGATTCGTGTAGTCATAATTGTAAAATTTGAGAATAATGTCAGGCATTTTACGAGCAGGGCACAAATGCATAATAGTTAGATAAACCTAATATCACACTACATTTAAATGCTAAATTTGTATGTTCAACCTAATTTCGAAACCGAACATTAATATTATTTTCTATGGTAGATGCTTGTATTCTCGAATTAGATTTATTATTTACACAAAATTAAACAAAAACACAAAAAACCAAATGGGCTAAACAATTGTTTTCTTAAATTTTTATAATTTTTGGTTTGAGCTTTGGCTTCGTCTTTGACTCTGGACTTACCTGCACTGAACCATGCCGATCAGCGGGTGTTAGATTGCCAAGAGTTGCACCCGGCTTGGGCACGTCCGGCCACGCAGCAACACCTCCTTTGGCATTGGTCTGTAGATGGGTCGGCGATCGAATCGGTTCGTTTTGTTTTATTTTGGTTCGGAATGGGTTTAAATTGAGCAATCAATGCATAAATGTTTCAATTATTAATTTATAAATTTGTCGTTTTTTTTTTTTATTTTCAAGAGACTACACACAAAATGGTAATTAACAACAAAGGAAAACAAATGTGCGACCAGATGGAACAAAAGTTAATACATCAATATAACCAAGGTTAAATGGAACATATAAAGCCAAAATCAAAGACAAACGTTTTCAATATGTGGAGCATTGTCTGTGTGTACGTATGTGTAGGCGTGTTGGCAAGAGGATTATAGCAGCATCAACTAATTACTTATGGACCAGTTGTTAGAGCCGTTCACCAACATTTTTTAGCCCACAAAGCACCAGCTCTTGTGATTTGTTAGTTTTTTTTTAATTAAAAACAAAAAAAAAACAAGTAAGAAAGTTACAGTCGAGAGTGCTCGACCGTATGATACCCGCAAACTTAATAATATTTTAACAAAAAATATACCAAATATACTAAAACTATTTTTTTGTATATATTTGAAAATAGCGGGTGAAAATCACAACACCGTTATGGTCACACTGTCAACTAAACAAACAAAGCGCGGGCAGCTGCAAGTGAATTTTGCATTTAAAATTGATTCTTTAATAACTTTCTTGTTTTTCATTCGATCTCAACCAAATTTACAGGAATCATTGAGAATTATTATTATTATTATTATGCATATTCAAATTCAATGCTCTAGGTCTATTATTACGGCATTTACAGACTTTTGTGATCGAAAAGGGGCGTGGCATCCAACTTTTGAAATAAACTTGATCTGCGTAGGACCTATAGGAGTACTGTCCCCAAATTTGGTAGCTCTAGCTCTTATAGTCTCTGAGATCTAGGTGTTCATACAGACGGACAGACGGACATGGCTATATTGTCTCGGCTGTTGACACTGATCAATAATATATATAGTTTATGTGGTCGGAGATGCCTCCTTCTGCCTGTTACATACATTTTCTGTTGGCACTAAGTTATAATACCCTTCTACCCTATGGGTAGCGGGTATAACAAATAATTGTAATTATATTGTACGTGTATATAACTGCATCAGTCTGCACTACCATTTACGCGACACATACCATATACCCATTCTAAACGTATTATATTCAAGCCACAACATAAAATGTATCATATAATTGTAACCTACTACAGCACAAATATAAATCAATTAATTTAAAAATATTAATTATTTCCCTCTAGCTTACTAAAATGGTAAACTCTTATACATATCTCTAGGAAATTCTTGAGATAATATTTATATCAATTAGTGCTTTTTATACAGCAGGTCTCTTATTTTTAGCATACCGGTATAAAAATGAATTTGCGAGTCAATAATGTCTAACCTGAAGTATTATATATTCTTCTTGTTCATTATCAACATCATCAAAATCAAAATACGAGACGTCCTAAAGCAAATTACCATCGAAATTTTATAACATATTTCAAAACAAATAATGTTATGGAACGTTTAAAAACATAAATAAAAATGTTTGTCCGACAAAAGAATATAAGTATGTTTGAATGCTACATTTTGAAGCTTAGTAAACATACAATAACCAAAATGTTGCCTTATAACCGGAATATACAACTTAATTATGTTTCGTTAAAAAACAAAGCAAAGAAAACGGATACAAATACAAATATCTCTCAATATTTGTTGTCAAGTGATAAGTTAAAATACTTTACCTTAGCCGTAACGTTATGACGATCTTTATTTGGTGAAATGATGACTTCGTGGCCAGTTTGCAGAGATCCGACGGGCGTTGACTGTGAGCGTGGTTGGTGGTATTTCAATGATATATAAATATGGATGCATTCGAGTTTTTTTTTGTATTTAATGCACAGTAGTCGAAACACATATATACGCATAAACACATGAAACGGTATTGTTGATAGATTTGATTAATTGGATATTTTACGTAACGCGTTGTTGTTGTAGACGGGAAATTTCAAAGAGAGAAAAAGAGATAAGAGTGCTGTTAGAATGACGTTGATTATAGTTAGTTTGTTGGACCTTAACGCTAGTGCTTTAAAACTCTTAGCTGGAGCGTACAAGCATTTATCAACACTGAACAAGCATACTATCGGTACTTTCAGCATATTACGAGCACACCGTGTTGCGTATTAGTGAGACTATAATACCTTATCAGATTTATTCTTTGCCAAGTATGAAGGTGCCGCATTTTTAATGACCTTCATTTGATCCAGTTGGTCCTTGGTCTTTAACACACACATACGTACAACAAATACACAAAAGTAAACCATCTTAATCTGATTTATAAGCAAAACTTTCAAAGCGAACAATTAAAATAACAAACATGTTTTTTTTATAGTTTCATTTCGTTTTTTCGGGGGAAGGTGTAATTTTGTATGTACTTTGTTGAGTGGACACTCTTAAATTTAATTTAATATTTGGCGCTTTATAAAAATATATGCATAAACGGAAAATAACATTTCGCTGCAACAAGTATCGGAAGAACTGCAATGAAAAATCTGGGGCCAATCATCATAATCATAGTCATTATCTGTTTTACTGCTATTAATGGGCATCTTTGACTTGCATGCATTCATTATAATCGATAACATTTTCAACCGGAGGGTCTTGAACATGCTTGTACCCATTATAAAAGTTTTCAGAGTTACGTGGTGTGGTGCATTACTTAATTGTTAGATATGGGGAAATTCTTGTCTTTAAGTTTCCTAAAAATTAAAAGGGAATTTAGAATTCGGCTCGAATTAATGTAATTAACTACATGAGTATGTAAATTTCCTCCTTTTCTCGTTTAGAATAAGATGTTAAAATGTATATATGAAATTGAATGTATGTATGTGTCACCTACCATTGTCTTCCCTGTCCAGTCAAATTCGCCCTCGTCAGTGTAGCCCTTACGCTCGAATAAGTCTTGAAACAGTCTTCGCAGAAAATCATAGTCGGGAGTTTCGAAAAAATCTAACCGCCGCACATAACGCAAATATGTAGCAAACTCTTCCGGGTGGCCGTCACAAAGCACCTGCAATACAATAAGTATTAGTAAAGTAAAGTAAGTTTAATGAATACTACTTTAGCAATCTAAATTCACCTCAATAGGCGTTGCACGTTTAGTATCACCGATTTTTTGATATCTCTCTTTGAGTGTATCAGCCTTAAGGCCTTGCCACGGCAGTGAACCTCTTAAGAAGTACATAAACATATGACCCAGGGCTTCCAAATCGTCTCGCCTTGACTGCTCGCGTCCCATATGTGTATTGATTGACATATAGCGAGCAGTACCGGTCAGGGATTTATGTTCCCGATATGGTATGTGCCTATTTGTATCTAAATCAATGTATTCTTTGGCCAAACCGAAATCTGTAATAATAAAATTGCATATCGAATTGCAAAATATATTTAGCCGAATTCAATCACTTACCAATAATATGTATAATTTTTTCTCGTTTTGTCGATGTTCTCCCAATGAGAAAGTTCTCTGGTTTTACATCCCTATATATTAAGTGCCGACTATGAACATATTCGATCCGGTGGAGCTGTGATTTGCATTAGAATTAAAGTGTAAGAATTGAGGGCAATAAAAAAATGTTCGATTAGATTTCGAAATTTTTGAACATGCATACACATACGCACACACACTCTAGAGAAGTCTGCCAAAGAACAGAAAAATTACATTGAAAGGATTAATTTAGAAACGCATCATTGCTCTTTGGAAGACTTTAGAAATGTGTTAATACACTATAATTATATAAATTAAATTTTTGATAGTGTCTCAACTAGCTTAAGTAGCGGTTGTCGTTGTTGATTTGATGACAAGGAATGTTGACATCTGACATTGATTAAAATAAAATTTATTTGATCTTGATATTGTTTTATATTAAATTTGAATATAAACGCAAACAAAAATCATTTTCAAGTCAACTACTTACAAGATATACATGCAATTCGTTACTATGTTTAGCATTATTACTACTACTATTATATACGATTCATACAATGAACGTTGGCTGCTGTTAAAAACTAAATATAAAAAAAACTGGATATATTAATTTACTTGTTTGAAAAGCTCCATTCAACTATGTGTGCTTAATAATAATGCTAAGTTAAACATTAAAAACATAACAGAAAATGAATAAAACCTTAACCACATATTATCAATAAAATATATAAGATATCAAATAAAAAATGAATTAATAAACTTAAACATATTCATAATTATTGTTTTTGTTGTTAGTTAGCAAATTTATAACAATAAATAATTCCCCTTAAAAGTTTTTTTATGTAAATAAATCCACCCATAAACCCTCACTCAATTCACAGTCACACTTTAAGTATCACAAGCATTCCGACCAAAAAAAAAATTGTAATGATAATAATTGTAAATTAAGGCGGGAAGAATGTGTGATAAATTGCGATGAGAGGGCCAGTGTTGGTTAAACGCTTTAACTGCAACCAGTGTTGTATGTATAAATGTACTGAGAGAAATGCGCGTGCTCGAATAATATAAACAATGCTTATTATTGCTTTTGTTGAATGTTGTAATTTCTAATTGTAGTTGCATTTGTTTGTTTTGAATTCATGTTGTTTGCTGTTGTTGTTATTTTGGTTGTACTTACTAATTGTATAGCTATCAATAGTACGCTCTTCAAAGTGAAACGTCTGCCGCAAATATCGAACAAATCTTCAAGTGATGGACCAAGTAATTCCATTACAAGAGCATTGTACTTGCCGCATGGGCCGAAGTAATATACTTCTGGTACACCCTCTGCTACAGACCAACAAATTGCGGAAAATTTTAAAACGTATGCATTTCATTCAATAAAAACCAAGCATTTTTTAAATCAGTTTTGTTTGGTTTTCGGGTTTTAAAGATGAGCAGCGCACAAAAGTAACGTAGATACGGTTTTTTATTCGTAAGTTGTTGTTGTTGTTTTATGCAAAAAACAAGAGATGTACAGAAAGATAAAGAAGAGAAGAGAAAGAGTGAGGGAAAAGAGACAAAAACATTTTAGATATCATTTTGTATAATTGCAGCTTACATTTTTTTTGTAAGACGATTTTGGGGCACATCAGGATGTGTAGACGAAGAAAAAGGGAGAGTGAACGAACAATAGTGATATTATATGACTCTTTTAGGTTAGTTTAGCGCGTCTTACGTATATTACCACCTTTTGTCAATATCCTGCGAAACTGTGCTAAAAACAACAAGAACAACAAAAATAGAGATTCTCGAAGCATATAACGAGGAAGCCTGAACAGCGACCCTGCGATCTTGCCTAATGTCAATAAATAAGCCTGCAGTTTAATGCAATTAAAATGACAGCTACATATGTATATGTTGTAGAAGAAGTGGTAATTATACACATAACACATAATGTTAATTCTAGGCGAATTAATTGCACTTTCCACAGGCAAATTATATTTAACTTAGGTACTGAGTTGACACTATCACAAAATCTTCTTGAAGTTAGTAGTTAATTAAAATAAGTAGAATCGTATAGCACATATACAAAGTGGTTCATGAATAAAAATTAAAAGAAGAAAGAAGAAACATTTGATAACTTAGGCAACTAACGGAAATTTGTGGATTAAATGCTATTGGAATTTATTTATATATTTTTTCCAATTACGAAAAAAATCTTTTTTATTTACACAAGAAGTCTTGGTAAGTAGAGTTGATTACCTATTTACGACGCTTAGTAACATGCTTTTAAAGTAATTTTTCAATTTTTGGTTGAAATGAGCTACAACCCAAGAAATATAAGAGACCAAGATCTTAATAATTTTAAATACGATAAAAGAATATATAAATGTTAAAGTATATTAAATTGGGTTCGCAAAACTTCCACTACATAACTAAAATATTGGCACTAACGTTCATTGTGTGTTGTGTATTGATATAAGGGTTGATGATAATTTTTGTATTATTTTATAAAAACGACATTTGGTTGCTAGATCGAAAGGCTTAGCCGTTGAGACACTTTGTTTCAAAATGTAATTTACAATCGAAATAATAATGTGTAAAGCTGCTTAAGCGAAATACGTCAAGAACTCACATGCAACTGTAGGGAAAATCAATTTAAAAACTGTTATACCCAGAGTGAGAAATTCTTGTTATGGGAAGTTCGTGACTATTCGCTCAAACAAAAATGAAAAATTATGACCGTTTTGCATACACTTACAAGTTGTTTTGCTATCATCAATACAGTCTTAAGTGAAAATTTACGGGAGCAAATATTGAAGAGATCTTCTAAGGATAATCCCAATAACTCTAACACCATGGCATTGTAACGGCCACCGCAAGTGCCCAGGTGATAAATGCGTGGTATGCCTTCTGGGGCGTTATCGGCTGTGGGAGCGCATCGGTTTCGGATTGATTGGATTGTTTTTTTTTTTACAGGATATGTGTCATGGCATCATAAGTAATGTAATAATTCAGTTGATTGATGGGTTGGTTGATCGCACAGTGATAATTTGATTCGGGATTTTCATTATCAGTTTCGGTATCAGTTTCGAGTTCACATCAGATGGTTGTTTACATGTTTCAATGAAGGAACACAGCATTCATATATACATATTTGTTTGCAAATATATATGTAAAAAAATGTTTCATATAAGAACAACAAAAAAAAGAACAGGATTATAAACAGATTGAGTGGGGAAATCAGCATATAGTAAGATGGTGGATATAACATTAGAACAATGTGTGACGAAAAATCAAAATTTTTTTATTTTTTCAATTTAAATCACGCACCGACCTCCAAAATATGCTTGAGAAAATCTATTAATGTCTTCTTATGTGTAATCTGAGAACGCTCATAGTACAAAGTTGTATTACATATTGTTGAATTTAAGGTGGTAACGGTGCAAAACAAAATGTATTATTGGAGTTGTTGATTAGTAATTTGGAAATTCATCCACGATCGGGCAAGTTTGAATACTTTTTTTTTGTAATTTTTGGTTATTAGTGTTAGTGAATAGGGAAGTTAATATTGTACAAAAATGAATATTTCAACATACCATGTGATCCTAATAGCTTATAAAATCTATACTCTAAGTGTAGTTGCGGAGCCTTTGACTTCATGGGCTCCATTTTTATTGCTACATGTTCATTGTTGTAAAGATTTTTGCCTGCAAACAAAAATAAAAACAAAACTCAATTAAGTCATTTGTTAATAAGATTTCATATAAAAGTATAACAACCCAACCCATGCCTAACGACTGATACGAATGCACAAAAGATGCATATCATGCTATCGGGATAAACTAGAGCAACCCAAAACTAACCAATCAACATGCATAACACCATTCATACCTGCAATACCTTCAGCGCCACGCCCACCAACATGAGCGCCTCCAAAGCAACACATACGGCGACCTGACCGTTAAGAAAATAATATTTAAAAGTCGATTTCATGATGTTGATAGGTATGCACATTTTCAAAGTCATGTACATTTGGGTCATTCTTCTACAACTCGCAGATTTTATTAAAATTTCACACACTTAAAATTACTCAAACTTTTTGTTTACGTTCTTTTGAACGTGTTTCAGGATACTTTTATTTTGAATATTTTTCAAAACACAACTGTTCCAATAATTTCAAATTTTAACTTTTTACAAAGCTATGTACATCTCTGGTCGGTACAAACACAGATTTGACACTTGATTTCTTCAGGGTACACATGTAATTATTATCTTCCACTTTATTGTTAATTTTTATGACGACTAACGTTGCAAATTAGTAATTGTCTAAACAAAAATAAAATACTATAAAATACAAATTTTAACTTTTTACAAAGCTATGTACATCTCTGGTCGGTACAAACACAGATTTGACACTTGATTTCTTCAGGGTACACATGTAATTATTATCTTCCACTTTATTGTTAATTTTTATGACGACTAACGTTGCAAATTAGTAATTGTCTAAACAAAAATAAAATACTATATGTAATATTTTGCCAAGGTGACCAGGGTGTTCAGGCGATAGCCCGAATCAACACAACGGAGGAAGTCAAACCTACAACGTCGAAGTTGGTCGAATCTAGAAACCCAGGTCACCACCAAAGCGGAAACAGAAGGCACAGAAAAAACAGCTTGAAACAGCCACACCTCCTGAAAAGAAGAGAAGCTAAGAAGGCCAACTCATCTGTCAACAAGAGGCAGAGGTCGAACGACTCGGCGAAGGGGAAATCCTGGCCAGTAAGTATAAAGCCGGAGCTACAGGTGGCTATAATCGATCGAAGCAACCCGGAAGGGAAGCTTACTAGCGATAACTGGCTTATCCTGAAAGGGTTAATCGACCAGGGGATTGCTGGTCGATTAAAGATAGAAATAGGTGGCGTTCGGTCAATCATTCCTGGAGGCGCTGGGCGCGGAGATGTTAGGTCGACCGAAGAGAATATCGAGTAGTGCAGATTAATCTGCACCACTCAAGGGTTCCATCCATAGACCTACCACGGTGGATGGACAAAGAGAAGGTGGATGTGGCTCTCATTTAGGAACCTTGTATCGCAGATGAAAGGGTTTGTGGTTTGGGTACCCAAGGATACCATCTCCTGTTCCGACAACTGTGGGTAAGTCCAGAACCTGTATCGAGGTAAGAACCGGACTTAATGTGCTCGTTTCTTCCAGTTACAGCAACAAAGAGTTGACGGTAAGCAAGCGAATGAACGGTCCCAAACTCTACGCCTCGTCATACCTACAGCGGAAGACTAGACAACCCAGACAAACTTGAGAAATCGACTCAAACTATTACAGAGACTCTATGCAAGGCCTTTATCAAATCCTGTCCAATCAGCCGTTCTTCTAAGTCAAACCACAATAAGCAGTAGACTCCGGAACTCGGCCGGATACGGAAGGAAACGAGAAGACTTTACAATAGAGCTAAAGATGGAAACTGCGAGGTAGACTGGAGTGCCTACCAGTACATTTTCAAGATCTTTGAAAATGGAAATTACAATGGCAAGAAAAGATTCGTGGAGTATATTCTGTGAGGAGCTACCACCACCTAAGCGTCCAGGCTTCGAAGGTTGCTGGCAAAAGATCCAGCCACACCAGGACTGCTTACCAACCTGTGTGGCACATTTGCTAAAGACAGTCAAGACTCTTTACAACTCCTTATGAACGCACACTTTCCATGCTGCGTGCTTTACGATAGTCCTAATCGACGAAGTTATAAATACGGAAAAGATAATCTGGGCTATCAAGTCGTTCCACCCCTACAAATCAGCAGAACTGGATGACATCAGACCGGTCATGTTACAGATGGTATGCGTCCACCTGTCGCAATGGCTACTAGAGATCTTCAGGGCATATCTCTTTATGGGATATATATTTCAAAAATCTGGAGAGAAGTTAGGGTGGCATTCACTCCCAAGGCAAAGATCATAGGCCCATCAGTCTTTCATCGTTTTTCCTAAAAATACTGGAGAGACTTCTGGACCTTCATCATAGAAGTAAGCTAACATTTTACACATTTAGCAATAAAGGTAGATCAGTTGAGACAGCTCTGCACGAGGTGGTTAGCGCAATTGAAAGAACATTGCAAAGGAGGGAGTGTACGTTGGCGCATTTCTCGACAGAGAGGATCGAGTCCATAACGACAACACTTGTCGACATAGGTTCGCACCCAACAATCACTCGCTAGCTTAGCAATATGCTTCACCAGAGAATGATTAACGCCCAACTTTCCGCTTCGACCATAAGGACAAGGGCGAGGATATGGTACCCTGTAAGGGGGAGTCATATCCCCCTTGTTATGGAATCTTCTTCTAAATGACCTTCTTCTCAAACTAAATAATAAGAGCTGGAGGGTGACTGCTTACGGACGACCTGGTTCTAATGGTAAATTTTAGATTCCTGCCAACAGTCAGTGAACTACTAAATGGCGCATTGAGCCTAACCCTTCGATGGGCAGAGCCCAACGGTCTTGGAGCCATCCCACACGAAGATAACACATCACTCAATAAGTCCGTAGGATAACTAAGAAAAACACATTTTTTTGGCGAAATTCGATTTTATTCATGAACATACATTCATTCAAGGGTGATACAATCAGTCCAACGCCGTTCTAGCATTTCGATACATTTTTTGTAAAACAATTCGTTTTGGCCTTCAAATAAGCTTCAATTTCAGCGATCACCTCTTCATCCAAGCCAAATTTTTTTCCGGCGAGCATTTTTTTCAGGTCTACGAACAGGTAGTAGTCGCTGGGGGCCAAATCTGGAGAATACGGTGGGTGCGGAAGCAATTCGAAGCCCAATTGGTGCAATTTGGCCTTCTCTAAGAATCATCGGCACGTTGTTGTTTTTGGTCCACTGTGAGCAAACGCGGCACCCACTTTGAGAACAGCTTTCTCATGGACAAATGTTCATGCAAAATAGTGTGCACACTGCCTTCTAATATCTTCAAGGTGTCAGCTATCTCACGCAATTTCATTTTTCTGTTTTCAAAAACGATTCGGTGGACTTTTTTGATGTTTTCCGGAGTAACCACCTCAATGGGCCTTCCAGAGCGATCAGCATCGTCACTGTCTGTACGGCCACATTTAAAATCAGCAAACCACTTCTCAACCGTTTGTCTCGATGGAGCAGAGCCCATATAACACTTTTCAAGCCATGCTTTGGCTGCGATGGTATTTTTACCCATCAAAAAGCAATGATAAATCAACACACGAAATTGCTTTGAATTCATTTTTTTGAAAAACTAATCGTCGGATTGTCATGAAATTTTGACAGATAGTGTCAAAGTGGAAAGTGGGATGACAGCCTCACAACTGAATTCCCTGACAGATCCGATTGGCAACTAGAATCTCCGTTGAAGCAGAGTGAGTTGTCAATCTACACAGACGGATCAAAGACGACGGAATGCACCGGATAGAGGGTCTTTCTGACTAGTGTATTGTGTTCCAAGCGGACATCTACGCTGTTTGGCAAGCGACCAAGCTGACACAGACACTGGGCGGAAGCCCGAAGGACGTGCCGATCTCCATTTGCTCTCGACTCCGGTCGAGCTGTCAGTATTACCTAATTAACCATCGTATTCCTTGTTTAATTTTCTAAATATGCTAAAAATTTAAACAGAATAAATTAATTTCGACCGCGCAGCTCTCAGATTTGCGCCATGCACAGCCCATAATGCTGAGTGCATTACAGTCGCAAGCTTACAGACGGAATGTAAAAAAAAAACCAATATGTATGTATTTTAAAAAGTACAAGTCTTCCTTGTTATTACATACATATGTATGTATATAGTTACATATTTCAATTAGTCGCCCATAAATCTAAAGAGAAAAAACATATTTCATCCAAATTGACCAAATTTTCGAATTGATTACCTTCATAATACCGTAGTAAAATTTTTGCATTTTTTAAGATCTAAAGCAAACTGCGATCAGGCTTTCCTTTCAGTTTCGTATCAAATGCCCCAATATTAAGGCATTTTTATACCCGCTACCCATAGGTTTGAAGGGTATTATAACTTAGTGCCAACAGAAAGAAAAGAAGGCATCTCCGACTACATAAAGTATATAAAAATTATCCAAGAAATATAATATTAGGATTATTTCTTTTTAAATTGTCTGAATATATAAAATTAATTCAAATAATTAAAAACAAGTAAGAAAGCTACAGTCGAGAGTGCTCGACCGTATGATACCCGCAACCTATTTCGAGAGAAAACAAAAAACTTAAATGATATTTTAACAAAAAATATACCAAATATACTACTACTTGTTTTTTTTTGTATATATTTGAAAATAACGAATAAAAATCCACAACACCGTTATGGTCACACTGTCAACTAAACAAACAAAGCGCGGGCAGCTGCAAGAGAATTTTGCATACAAAATTGATTCTTTAATAACTTCCTTGTTTTTCATTCGATCTCAACCAAAATCACAGGAATCATTGAGAATTTAATTATTATTATGCATTCCAAAATTCAATGCTCTAGGTCTATTATTACGGCCTTTACAGGCATTTGGGAGCGGAAAGGGGCGTGGAATCCAACTTTTGAAATAAACTTGATAAGGAGCACTGTCCCCAAATTTGGTAGCTCTAGCTCTTATAGTCTCTGAGATCTAGGTGTTCAGACGGACAGCCGGACAGACGGACAGGGCTATATCGTCTCGGCTGTTGACACTGATCAAGAATGTATATAGTTTATGTGGTCGGAGATGCCTCCTTCTGCCTGTTACATTTTCTGTTGGCACTAAGTTATAATACCCATCTACTCTATGGGTAGCGGGTATAATTACGAGTGTTTACATAGGTTTTATGATAGTCTATCTAAAAGTGGACCAATTCCTAAATGTTGATTGCAAGATCATAGAATGCATACAACATTTAAATTTGTTTAAAATAATTGTTTTTGTGAAATTTCATTTAAATTATTTGATTATCTGGTTTAATTCAAGTTTAAATGCTCTGATTCTTGCAACAACAAAAGTTATTCGGCGCTACTGTGAGACGGTTGACAATACAGATGCCAGAATGGAGTGACATTTTATTTAGTATTGTGAAAAAGTTCTCGATGCGGCTTCTTTACTTGTCATTGTCTCGTTTGCTTTTGTTGGCAGCTATGAAAAGGAATGTACTTGCAACAAAAATGACTTATGTATAAAAAATATTTAAGATGCGCAAATGAATTCCGGCTAAATTCAAAGTCAAACTTTGCAAGGTGGGA
This sequence comes from Drosophila immigrans, assembly GCA_963583835.1. Lineage (NCBI taxonomy): Eukaryota > Metazoa > Arthropoda > Insecta > Diptera > Drosophilidae > Drosophila > Drosophila immigrans. The sequence continues at coordinate 29,592,866 of OY757142.1, forward strand.
TATACATAAATGCATAGGTCAAAACTTGACTCAAGAGCAAACGTTAGCTGGATTTTGGATCATTATGGTTAAGCATACAATCAGAATGATTCAAATTATTACCGGTTAAACTTTAAATTTTTCCCCTAACTTTTCACTATTTTTGCTTTATTTTTGCCTTTTAGTCGTGCACACTCGACTGTAACTCTCTTACGTGTTGAAAATTACAAAAATTTCACGCTGAATGGGCGTGGCCAAATTCTTAATCAATCTTGATCTGCGTGCAAGCATCTCTCAAGCCTCTGGGCAGCTGGTATAAAAATCGTAACTCTATTATATTAGTTTTTAATGAATCGCGAAAAGTGTGTGCATAATTTCTAATAATCAAAATATTCCTTACTGAAATTCAAGGCTTGCCTTCGTATCGATTTCTACCTGAATTATTGTAAACCAAATTATTTATGACTTACCTAAACGCAATTCGCCAAAGTTACCACAGCCAATTTTTTTGCCAACGCGAAAATTAGGTCCCACCATAAGGACACCAGTTGTGGTGCTTACAGATTGGCGGGTGGAGTACATGTTATTGCTTGCACTTTTACCACCAACGATGGTATTATTAGCCACATTACCAGCGGATGGACCGGCAGTTGTCGTTTGAGGACCACCGCCACTGCAAAATAGACAAAAATGTATATTGATTAGTACATTTTCCACGAAAATAACTGTATTTATGATGAATAATAAAGATGACAATGCGAATACGATATTAAAACAACCTGAGATAGGTCTTAAATTTCTCAATCAACTTGGGCGCCATTATAAAATAAATGAAAAAGTAAACAGGTAATAAAACTTTAATAATTGGAAAGACGTGAATTCGGTGTTTCACAAAATAGTTTTTTTTCAGCTAGTGTTGTGCTTCTTGTGTTTCATAAATAAGTAACGTACTATTTTTTATTCCGTTGTCGATACATTCAATTTTGAGAGACAATAAATTCAAGGCAACTGTTTTTTATGAAATGTAATTCAATAAAACACACGAGTAACAAATCCGAAGTCGAGTATGCAAAACTTTGTATAATTCAAAGTACCACTTGATAAATTATATATGTATATTCTTGATCACTGTCAACAGCCAAGTTCCCCTGCCCTTGTGCGTAGCATTTGTTCCTTGTTTAGCGTAGCTGAGCAAATCTGCAGTAGTGTGCAGGATTTGGAGATATCCGATACTCATTTGAAGCAGTACAAATCACAAAACAAAAAAAATCAAAATATATTATACACCATGTCATTGTCAACAAAATCAACTAAGCCCGTAAGCTGCACCTGATTTTGCTCAATAAAATATTTTGTAAATCAAAATTCGATTCTGCTGCAATAATACACAAGTTATTCGATTTTTTTATTTTAGGGGTCGTGAGGAAAGGCAATAATCTAAAACAAACTAGATCTGCGTGCTATATTTATGTTATTAATAACAAGTAAGAAAGGTACTGTCGAAAGTGCTCGACCGTAAGATATCGTAGGCGTGGCGAAAAAAATATTTTCACTGTTGTAAATTTAGTTGGATGTCCGGTCAATCATTAAAATTTTTCCGAAGTTATTCTCTACTCCTCATCTTTACACTTAAATTAAGTTAACTTGCCTTCGGATTAACCTGACTTTTTTTATAACAAAATTTGACAAGGTTTATTTTACTACTAGTTTTACTAATTTATTGGGTAGGATTACAGCACATAAAGATCCTTTTTTTATTGCAGTTTATATACATATGCGTCTATCTATGTACACTACTGGACAAAATAATAAGTACACGCTTGTAACATTTAAAACGTTTTAAAGTAACTTGAATAAAAAATCAACTTTACTTTTAGTAGATTATTAAAATAGTAAACATAAGCATTTTCCATTTCAAGTTTAAAGTTTGTGATGGATTAATTAAAAAATTCATAGGCTAGGCTTGGTCAAAATAATAAGTACACCAATTCGAAACATAACAAATTTTGTTTATTGTTTTATTAGTAATATCAATCTGATAGTTGTATCAAATTTAGAAACACTCATTTTGTAAGACTTTTGCGATGTTTTTTGTCATTCTAGTAATAAGTTTGCAAAAAATCTCCATACGAATCTCATACTTAATTTTGTACACATAATTTCCACAATTCTGCCAATTCATTGTTTTAAGTCTCCCCATAAGTAATCAAATGTGTTTGTATATGTAATGTTTACCTCGTTCTCTGTAAACCAGCCCTTGGCCAGTCTTGACGAGAGTTTCGGGTCAGTATCCTGTGGAAACCCCCTTAACAAGTACATTGTTTCCTCAGCGTAAGGAAGGGAATATATAAAATCATCATATTGCCTTTTGAGCAATCAACATATCATCTGTAGTCATGACCAAAAGAATTTAGATTTGATTTTCGCTCCACAAAAATTTATTCCACATTGTAGAACCTCCTGGCCCAGTCCATGCCAAATAATTGACACCACACTGTTGGTTCATCTGCAAATTTTTTTCTCGAAGAAAAGGACATTTTTGGGGCATGAGGTCTAGTAGATCTACCTTTTTACATCAACGCCAAACCATTTGAGATGATATACCATTGCTGATTTGAGCGGAAATTACCTTGAAGGACATGAATATGTGCTTTTCTACAAGACTGACAATGTAAATGTCTGTTTGTGAAAATTTTTTATTAACTTTTTGGTTCTTCTGAAACATTTTTTTAACTGGCATGTACTTAACCATTGCGAAAAGCCAAAATAAATCATTTTTCCCTACCTAATTTATACATTTAATCTTATAAAATTTAACCAAATAACACCAGTAGCCTTCTTATTTTGGCCAGATCCAAAACGTCATCCAGCACAAATTTATGAGTAGCATTCAAAAAACTTGGTTCCCAACCTTAATTTTTGTTTGAAATATTTAAGAACACAATAACCTTCGAAAATATAAACAATTAACAGACCTGTGTACTTATTATTTTGTCCAGTACTGTACATATATATAAGCAATAGTACTATTAACGCATACCCCAATCGGTAAAAGCTACGATGCTGCGATATTCACCTAACCTATCTTAATCACTGTTTAAAAATACAATAAATTGGACTATTTTTATTTATATAGAGATGTAATTTTTAGTGAAATAATATCGATATTGATCTTGACTGATGATTTTCAAATAAAATATGTTGGGTTAAAGCTTTATTGTAATTTTGATACTAAAGGTTCCATGTAAGGAAATTTTTTAGACTTAAATGAATTTCTTAATAGTGTAAAATAGATCATTTTTCCAAGTTTATTTTCGCGTGTTTTACATTAAAAATTACGCATTCGTAACGGCGATATCTACAAAAACATCGGAAACTTCTACACATATCTTCAAACGAAATCGATGCTCGACACATTTGTGTTTTGCACATTCCCACTTGCAACTGTTATTTGTATCGAATAATTTTTTAAAAGCATTTATTTTTGGGGAAGTAGAGAAATAATTTTCACGTATAAATCGAAAGGTATGTAAGAACTGATACGCTGCAGCGAGAAGAATAAGTCACGATTTTCTTATGTAAATCGCGTATAACTCGATTGCTGTTTATTTCATCCACAAGGTATATGTGTGTTTATAGTTCATATTTTTCTTCCAATTGGGTATGCTCATTTTAAAAACCAATGTATTAGTTTTTAAAATATATGCACTTCATATCTTTATCTAAACACGAGTTCTCATCCACCCACACAAAGAAACATAGATTAATTATACCATGAAGTGTTGCTATTAATGAAAAGAGTATAAACCAGCGATAACAATTAAAGCCAAGGCAATAACAAAATGCTTTAAGAAAAAGTAGTAGCAACTGAATGAAAAAAAAGAAGATGGGTAGGTACATAAAGAGGGACACAAATGAAAACTCAATAAGTACTTCCTCCCGTACTTTTTCTGCTGCATTCCTCGGTTCGCTGCCAGTTTTATGGTAATATCCTGCTGCAAAAACTAGTTCAATGCGTTGAATTCAACGATTGATCGCCTTAAATTAAGGTTCGCGTAAACAAAAACTTTTTTTTTTGTCGGTTAAATAAAGAATGCCAATAACAGAAAACTAATTTTAAGAAAAATATGTTCGAATCAGCTAATGCTTTTAGTGTAAAGAGATATAAATATAAAAATAAAAATGTTAGAGACGGAGCGGATATAGTAAAAATCAATAATTAAAAATACCGCATTGTCTAAAAATAAAACATTGTCAAGCTAAAGGAAATTGTTTTTTTTTGTTCTACATACAAACACTCCAAATCACATTCTCATCTATCAATCTATACTTTTTTAAGGGCAAGCGAGAACGAGTGAGATAAAACGAGTAAAGTGGTCCCAGTTTAGTTTTCACGAATTTGCTTAGGCGGAAAATCAACCCCATGTGTAATTTTTTTGTTCATTGTAACATACACTACATCAAAATAATAAGTACACGTTTATAACATTTCTTTCACATCTCGTAAAACTTTTTTAAGTTGAAAAAAAAAAATCAAATCTACTTTTTAGTTTGCTGATATATAGTAAATTATAAAAATTGTAAACATGACCATTTTCTATTTCAAGTTTAAAGTTTGTGATCAAAATAATAAGTACATCAATCCTACAAAGCCAAAAACTCGAATTATAATACATTTTTTCTATCATTTTCTTAGTAATATCAATCTATTTGTAGTATAAAATTCAGGCACACTCATTTTGTAAGACTTTTCGATGTTTTTGACAATAATTTGCGAATCTCATTCCTCATTTTTTTTCACATAATTTCCACAATTCTTCGAATTTTGAAAACGTATTTATGCGATTCATTCTTTTTTTCACATAATTTCCACAATTCTTCGAATTTTGAAAACGTATTTATGCGATTCACAGTTTCAAGTCTCCCCATAAGTTTTCAATTGGGTATGAGTCAAGAAACTGATATAGCCAATTCATAATGTTTACCTCGTCTTTGCAAACCAGTCCTTGGCCAGTCTTGGCGAGCGTTTGGGTAGTTATCCTGTGAAATTACTCATCTCAAGGATATTTTCTCAGCTTAAGGAAGCGTATATATGAAATCATCATATGAACTGGTTCTTATTCCGAATAGGGTCATATTATCTGTTCACCGATGTATCCGAGCAACGTCATACCAAAAAAAAACAGCCTAAACCATTATGCATCACTTCACTTCTTCACAGTCTTCTTTGAGTACCGGACCTCGAATTCTTTGTCTTTTGAGCAATGTTCATATCGACTTTAGTCATTACCAATAAGATTTAGATTTCTTTCTTCGGTCCACTAAATTGTATTCCAAATTGTAGAACCTTCTAGCCCAGACCATGCCAAATAATTGTCACCATGATAATCCATTGCTGGTTTGAGCGGAAATTACCTTTATTGCAAAACTGATCATATGAATGTCTGTTGTTTGTGAAGAATTCTTCTTCCATTCTCGTTTTTTATTAGGCAGTTTTAATTTTAAGGCATTCAAAACCCTTGATTTTTGATTTAAACATTTAAGAACAAAATATAAACAATTACCAGCTGACCTTTCTATAACTATTGAATGATCAAAAAATGGCAGGGCTTGAAGAACTGCAGTTGACACATTCAGTAGTATTGTCACTGTTTTTTTTTTTTCAATTTAATTAAGCACTGAAATAAAAACAACAATAACAACACAGCTTAAGAAGCCCTACAAATATTTTGAGGATTTGATATTGATATTTTGAGGCGGCTGAAGAGAATGAGGATAACAATCCCATAAACAATTACATCTTAAAATAAACACCTACAAATCGTAAAAAAAAAAATCGTGCATACACTACTAAATGAATATACGATGTAAGATCTCTTGATAATAAACAGGCTGATAAGCTGTTGCCGAAGCGTTGCCATTATCAACATAGACCTAAACTGAGCTAAGACCGAACCATCAATTCCCGTGTAGGGCCTACACAATCGTTAATTTACATTCATACATACATGGACTTTTAAAAGAATTTATTTTTTTTTTTAAAACGCTTTTTGGTCTGAGTAATTTTATTGCGGCACAGCCAATATTTAAATTTCTATCGCATTTGACTTTTATAAAATGATGTAGCAGGAAAATAACAAGTACGAAATCTACAACTAAGTTTTCAGGCATTATTTGGACTATTTTTATTATGTATTCCTAAACTTGAAACTCTAGCTTTAAAAATACGCTCCATTTTTAACGATTTAAAGGGGCGAAAATGGGCGTGGTCAAACCGAAACTAGATATGCGTAGGACACGCAAGAATACTGTGACCATGTTAGGTGTCTCTAGTACACAGTCTTCGAGATCTAGGTGTTAATACAGAAAGACAGACAGACTTAGCTATATCTTTTCGGCTGTTGACCCTCATCAAGAATATGTTTACTTTATGGGCTCGTAGATGCCTCATTCTGCCTGGTACTTTTATATTCTGTTAGCATTAAGTTAGAATACCCTTTTAACCCATGCGAAGCGGGTATAATAAATGAGACAAGAAAAAATTAAAAGCGTGTCAAAACGACAACAATGAGAGTTTTCACAAAACGAAAAGGAACAGCCGTTTACCCCCCTCAAAATATTTTATAGACAATCACTACAAAATACGCATAGAATACAAACAAATAGGCAGATACGACAGACACATACAAATGCGGTAAGAGACACTTGAACACACACATGCTAAATTAGCTGGCTGGCTAGATAAGGACGCGATGATTAGGGGCAGTGACTGTGTTACTAACACAACAGCGAGTCTCGACAAAACAAACGAGAGCGTTGTCGAGACGTTCGAGAAACGGCAAAAACAACGAGTGTCAGCAACAGCAACCGCGCGCTGCATATTACGACTGTGTCTGCAGCTGGGAGAATTTTGGGGTTGGGCAATTGGACGTCACTGAGCGTCTACTTGTTATGCGAGCATGGTTTTGTTTTTTGTAGGTATGTGTGATTTGTTTCTATAGTATGTGTCAACAGTGCCTTACTGGCCGATTCACTTTTGCATATTAGATTTATGAATATACCCACAACAATGACGTATATGGGGCAGGTGGATCAATTAGTTCACAGACGAACATGCTTTAAAATCTATGAAAATTTGTTTTAGAGGTCAAACTTTATCAGCAAGGTTTAGCACAACGCCCACCCAGTCAATTATACATGCATATGCATCTACATGTACAGTGTGGATCACACCTTATTTCGTGCAGAGGAAATGTAAATTTTCAATGTCGAATAACTTTCAAGCGAGGAGGAATTTGGCAAAATTTAAATGCAGTTTTAGATATTTATTATACACATGTATGTAGGTACTTCAATTTTTTCTTTTTCTAAATAAAACTTAAAACTAAAAATAACAAGAAATTTTTACATATTTAAGGACAAAGCTTATTTCGTGCAAGATTTATGGATGCACTTAATTTTTGGAATTGGGGTTTCAAAATTGAAATTTCTTAATGATTACTATTGGTCATATTGTTTCTCAATATTTTCTGATATTTAATTATATTTGGTCATTCTACAAATACTTTATATTTAAAATGTTGCAAAATAAAACCACGGACAATTGAAAATTAGTCAAGTCATTTTAAAAATGGGAGCACTCAGCGGGAAATAGCAAGAATAGTACTGGAATTGGCCCCAGTACAGTGCAGTACATCATTCAACGTTATCTCCGGAAAAATCGGGTAGCAGATAAGGGCCGAAATACACCAAACAAAATCTTCAATGAGACTGAGGAAATATACTGAAATCTGTTTTTTGTATATATTTGAAAAAAAATCCATAACATACCGACATGGTCACACTGTCAACTAAACAAACAACGCATGAACAGCTGTTTGTGAATATTGCCTATGAAATTTACTCTTTGATAACTTTCTTGTTTTTCATTCGACCACAACCAAATTCACAAGAATCATTGAGACTTTAATTATTATTATGCATACAAATTTAATGCTCTAGGTCTATTATCACGGCTTTTCCAGATTTTGGGGGCTGAAAGTGGCGTGGAAAAATTCTACAACAGACATGATCTGCGTATACTCTCACCAAATTTAATATCTCTAGGTCATTCACACACTTAAAACGTTAACAAATAACTTTTGTTCTTCTTATCCGATTTTTACCAAAATTACAGGGTATATTAATAGTACTAAGCACAGATGGCTTACATAAAAAAAACACGTGACTTGCTCTAGATTTATGCATATTGTGGGTGAAGGAGGCGTGGCATATAACTTTTGAAATAAACTTGATCTGCGTAAGGAAAGCTGGAGCCTATGTACCAAATTTGGTTTCTCTATGTGTTATAGTTTCAGAGATCTAGGTTTTCATACAGACACGACAGACTGACAGACGGACATGGCTAAATCGTCTTGGCTGTTGACACTTCTCCTTCTGCCTGTTACATACATTTTATGTTGTCACTTAGTTATAATACCCTTCTACCCTATGGGTAGCGGGTATAAAAACCAGCTATATGGATTAAAATTTGCAAAGGATTACGTAACTCATCCTTTGAACTACTAGAACGAATTTATCTTTGCAGATGAGTCCAAGTTTAATATATTCGGGTCGGATGGGATGCAATATGTTTGGAGACAACCGAATACAGATCTTCAAAACAAACATTTACGACCAACTGTAAACCATGGAGGTGGGAGTGTGACGGTTTCGGCTTGCATGGCGGTTTTAGGAGTTGGAAACAAAGCTGCATTTATATTTTTATAAAATTCCTCCTGTCTGTGATCCACAGTACATGTATTCATATAGACGTACATACCATACATAGATACATATGTTCATATATAAATTGTCTGTAGTTTTCATACTAGTGTCTTCTTCCTCCCTAGACATAACTTTTGCTCGTTAGCATAGCAAACACCTTCCCGTCACCCAGGTCCCCATTCCAATGTAGTTGCACTCTATCCCATAATTTTCGCTTAACGACCCCATACGAATTTCACTGTAACGAAAGCCTAACGTGCATTGATAATCACACTACTTGAATCTACAGAGTTTTGGGTTCATACAGATATGTTTGTGCGTTCCAAAGCATGTCTCATCTTTTTGTATGGAGGTCAAAGTCGCGAACTGCATTTTGAGCATTTTTTTTAATCATCGACGAAGAGAAATTCGCGAACTGGTCACACTATTCGGATGCGATTCACACAGCTTGGTACGCGGGCTCTGTCCAACACATGTTTACCATCCAATACATGTACACAAACACATATGCACACACACACATACATTCAAAATCGTTGCTCATAAAACTAACTCGGCAACAAATGGCGCTTTTGATTCTGCTTCTCTCTCGCACTCTCAATTTTCCGCGATACGGGGGAGCCCTGAAGAAGCCAAGCAAGGTTTCTGCTTGCAAAATTTAAGCACAGCTGTTTTGATAGCTGCTGCTGCTACTGCGGCCGTTCACTCTGCTTCTCGGCTGCTTAGCTGGTGTGGTGCTGATATTAGTTTGTTTGTTATATCTTGCAATTGAAACTTGTTTTCATAACTGCTTTCATGTTATTGTAACTTCAACTTTAACACAGACCTCTAAAAAGGACTTATTAATGTGATAACGTTTGTTTCCTTCAAAAATCAACTCTATTATTAACGGTTATCTTTTTGTCCTAATTTGAATCTTCGTATTTTCACATTTCGCATTTGCGAAAACTTTTCTTGCGACGGTTATTTAACACCAATGCGCGTTCTTTGTTACACAAACACACTTATCAACAACAATACAATAATAGCAATAGTCGCTCTCCTCTGTATTATGTAGATATAGTTTTTGCTTTTGTTTTTTCTTTTTGTGTTTTGCCGCGCGGCCTGTCTACAATTAAAGATCAACTACAATGCTCAGTTAAGTTGTTGACTGCTTGGAGTTCGAGTTAAACGCGTAAATGTTTTTTAATTTGTCATATCCGTTGCTCTTTGTCTTTGCCTCTGACTGCATGCGAGTGTGTGTGTGGTTATTTGTGTGTGCATGCATGTATGCTGTGTAAGTGTGTGTGTGCCTATGTGCATGTTTATGTGTGTGCCTATATAAGAGAAAGGCAACGACAACTTGTGGCCCTGGCTCACTCATAACTCATTCGACGATTATGCTTCAATTCGAGATTCAACTTTCGCCAGATTATGAAATTTAAGAAGTCGCCCCCAACACTTCTTGCAGGTCAAAAATCTGAAGACACACAGATACACAAAGTACGAAAGCAGAAAGAAGAGATACAGAACCGAAATGGCTTGCATATATAGAAGTCAGAAAAATATATTTTGTAGTCATAAATAACTCGAAAAACCAGTTTTGTGTTGCCGGTGTACAAACCAGGCGGCAGGAACAAAAATATCAACAACACCAACAGCAGCAGTAGCAACAACAACTACAATAAACAAACGTGCAAGAAGTGCTGAGTTGCTTATGCTGCTGATGTTCAACAATGCTTAAAACGTTTGAATGAGCAAAATGGTAAAGTAAGGATAACACTTAAAATTCGATAAAGTTGTGCAGAAGGAAGAAACAAGTAAAGCACGAGGCTAAAAATCAGACAGAAGAGGCAGCTGACTCAAATCACAAAATACACACACACAAACACTTGTGTTTTACTCCTGTGCATATGAAAGCCAAGGTGTCGTTAAGAGAGTAGTGCACAACACAAAGATACAAATACAGATTAACGATAAGAACTCACGAGCATATTATTTAGTAAACGAAAAAGATCGAAAAATAGACTAGGCAAAAACAGCCTAGCAATACACTTATTTCGGTGCGTAAACTTAGAAATTGTGACAGATCGCTGGAGCAGCCACACAAAACACATATAGGCACAAACGAACGAAAAGTCACACCGGCGACAAGAGTGATTAACACATGAACACAGTGCACACACATAGCCACATATACATGAAAGATAGGTGCATGCTTGTGAATGTGTATACTTACAGACACACTCACTTGGCCACGCATACAACGGCATACAAAATTTCCTCCATGCGTGTGCGTCTATGTGTATGGGTTAGTGTGTTGCTGCTATTTTATTTTGTATTGTTGTATGTATGCACACCCGCAGCGCTCTGCGCGACCGAGCGTTGCAAAAACAACTTTGCTTATTTCTTTATTTTTTTTAAGTCAACGGCGACGATAACGGCCGCAACGTAAACGACAACTACAACGACGCACGATCGAAAACCAACTGTGCACAAGCGAACTCAAATCTGAACCGACAACGACGACGACGAGTAACGCTTGCGAGAGAGGGGCAGAGAGAGAGAGAGAAAACGAAACGAGAGGACTCTCTTTCAGTCACTCTTGTTCTTACAATGTTTCGTTGCTGCAGATACAGCTACAAAACGCTGACTGTGAGTGTGCAAAAATTAAAATGCGACAAAGTGAGCACTTCGTATTAGTATGTAATTATTGATGTTGCTGTTGCACTCAATGCACCGTTGGAACGACAGGAAGGCTGGGAAGGCATTGATACTTGGACAGTCGCAGTCCATGTGAGAGAGAATGAGCGAGCAATGTGTTCACTATCTAACTGCATATGTATGAATGCGCAGCACATGCTTCAGAGTAAAAACTACAAACTCGATACAAACAAAGAGCACCTGTCAAATATATCCATACATACATACATATGCTGATGTATACAAAGCATTAACCCGGTGGCAGCAATGATCTGTGCAGCGATCGAATGTGACCAGAGTTGCTAGCGTTCAACTGAAGTTGAGTGAGTCATGCTCAGGTGGTGCTTTAGCCTCTTAGATATGAGAGGCAGCTGTTTGCTGTTAACTATAGCAGTCATCCCAATACCAGACGAGTTATGTAAAATATGCATTAAGGGGGAATATACTATATATGTACATATACACTACTGGACAAAATAATAAGTACACACTTATAACATTTCTTTCACACCTCGTAAAATGTTTTTAAGTAACTTGAAAAAAATCAAACTACTTTTAGTTTTCCGATACATTGTAGATTAAAAATAGTAAACATGAACATTTTCCATTTCAAGTTAAAAGTTTGTAATCGATTTAATCCAAAATAATAAGTATTCAAAGCCAAACACTCGAAACAACAAATTCATTATATTTTATTAGAAATAGCTATCAAATAGAAGTATCCAATTCAGTCACACTCATTTTGTGCGACTTTTTCGATGTTTTTTGGCAATAAGTTGCGAATCTCATACCTCATTTTTTTCACATCATTTCCACAATTCTTCGAATTTTGAAAACATATTTATGCCAATTCGCAGTTTCAAGTCTCCCCATAAGTTTTCAATTCGTTTTAAGTTAAGAAACTGACTTGGCTAACTCATAATGTTTACCCCGTTGTCAGTAAACCAGGATTTGGTCAGTCTTGAGGAGCGTTTTGTGACGTTATCCTGTGGAAAGATCCATCTCATGGACATTTTTTCCTCAGCGTAAGGAAGGGAATATATGAAATCATCAATTGATATGAGTTTTATATCCGAAATATGGTCACATTATCAGTTTAGCGTTGAATCCGCACAACTCAATTTCAAGAAAAAGTACCTGTAACCATTAAGCATCAGCTTGCATTCTTAACAGTCTTCTTTGGGTACCGGACCTCGAATTCTTTGTCATTACCAAAAAGATTTATATTTGTTTCTTCGCTTCACAAAATGTTATTCCACATTATTAAACCTTCTGGTCCTGACCATACCAAATAATTGACACCACACTTTTGTTTCATCTTCAAATTTTTTCTCGAAGAAAAGGACATTTTTGGGGTTGAGGTCTAGTAGATCTACCTTTTTACCTCTACGGCAAACCGTTTGAGATGATATTGCATTGCTGATTTAAGTGGACATGAATAGGTCCTTTTTTGCAAGACTGACCATGCAAATGTCTGTTGTTTGTGAAGATTTCTTCTTTTCTCCTCGTTTTTTATTATACCCGCTACCCATGGGGTATTATAACTTAGTGCCAACAGAAAATGTATGTAACAGGCAGAAGGAGGCATCTCCGACCTCATAAACTATATATATTCTTGATCAGTGTCAACAGCCGAGACGATATAGCCATGTCCGTCTGTCCGTCCGTATGAACACCTAGATCTCAGAGACTATAAGAGCTAGAGCTATCAAATTTGGGGACAGTACTCCTATAGGTCCTACGCAGATCAAGTTTACTTCAAAAGTTGGATGCCACGCCCCTTTCCGCCCCCAAAAGTCTGTAAAGCATTGAACTTTGGTATGCATAATAATAATTATATTCTCAAAAATTCCTGTGAATTTGGTTGAGATCGAATGAAAAACAAGGAAGTTATTAAAGAATCAATTTTATATGCAAAATTCACTTGCAGCTGCCCGCGCTTTGTTTGTTTAGTTGACAGTGTGACCATAACGGTGTTGTGGATTTTTATTCGTTATTTCAAATATATACAAAAAAACAAGTTTTAGTATATTTGGTATATTTGTTGTTAAAATATCATTTAAGTTTTTTGTTTTCTCTCGAAATGGGTTGCGGGTATCATACGGTCGAGCACTCTCGACTGTAGCTTTCTTACTTATTTTTAACTGGCATGTACTCAAACATTGCGAGAAGTCAGAATAAATCAACATTCCGTACGTAACTTAAACAATTAATCTTATAAAATTAAAAAACAACACATTAAAAAAACGTGGTTCTCAACCTTCATTTTTGATTTAAATGGTTAAGAACACTATAACCTATAAAAATATAAACAATTAACACGGTACATTCTATAACTATAAAAAAACATTTCTCAACAAATAGGTGCGATCTGTGTACTTATTATTTTGTCCAGTAGTGTATGTATAACAATAACAGAAAGTTCAACTTCTTGTAGCTATAAATATTTAGAGATTGCTTTTTGTAAGCATTAAAACAGCGGATTCTCGCTTCGGTGTCGCATTCATGATGCATGATTTTTATTATTTAATAACAAACAGTAACTACAATGACCACCTGCCTAGCCTCCTCACAGACCAAGGAAAAAGACAAAAGTAGCATGATTAAAACTTGACGAAAGGCTCTGTCTAGGCCAACAGCATACAACAGCTACGGTACAAACAAAATAGGACACATTGAGAATTTAGCAACTAGAATGTGAATGTTAAAGCATATTCACAAAGAAATAAAAAGCGACTCACATGACAAGTGGAGAAACGACAAAACGAAAAATGGACCATTAAGCACTGTGCCAATGACGTCATTTGGCTTGGCCGACTAACCATCTGTCAATGCCGACGATTAGCAATACCAACTGGAGGACCGACAAAAAACCAAACAAGTAAGAAAGCTACAGTCGAGTGTGCTCGACTGTAATTTACTCGCTAGCAGTTTTGTAAAGTACGAAATATTAAGAAAACTTGTTAAGTTTGGTAAAAATAAAAAAATAAAATGTCAAAAATTTCACAAGAGTGATTCGAACTCAGGAACCGACGCACACTGTGACACGCACACTGTGCACTCCAACCACTTTGCCGCCAAACAACTTTGTACAGAGCGTTCTAATACATTTTCCATTACTTATTGTGTTATCCAACTATTATAAACATTATAAATAACATACATAATTTTAAAAAACAGTCTGGAGTGTCACTCGAAATGCTGTTGTCTGCTTAGCTGTAAGTGTTTCCATTAATGTAGGCGTAAAAAAGGCGCAATTAAAATTACATTTTTTTTGGCTTATATCTTCCATGTTTTCCACGCGATTTCACCCAAATTTTTAGGAAACATCCACGTTGGTCTATTTCACAAGTATGTAAATCACAGCTACAGCTATATGGCAACACCTTTGAAGTATGTTTTTGAAAAGCTGTAGGAGACGTGCCAAAATTCTAAAATAAACTTGATCTGCGTGCAGTCATAACTAGTGTTTTCAAAAAAATTTCGTAGCTCTCGCTCTTATAGTCCCTGATGTCCAGGTGTTCATACAGACAGACGGACATGGCTATATCGTTTTGGCTGTTGACACTGGTCAAGAATATATATATTTTATAAAGTTGGAGATGCCTCTTTTTGCCTGTTACATACATTTTCTGTTGGCACAAAGTTATAAT
This sequence comes from Drosophila immigrans, assembly GCA_963583835.1. Lineage (NCBI taxonomy): Eukaryota > Metazoa > Arthropoda > Insecta > Diptera > Drosophilidae > Drosophila > Drosophila immigrans. The sequence continues at coordinate 29,607,946 of OY757142.1, forward strand.
ACCCTATGGGTAGCGTGTAACTGTGAAATACAATACATGTGCAGCCGTATATGGTACATTATATAATGTGCAAAGGAAATTGTCAGCTGTAGCAGTAACGTCACTAAAAGAAAACCAATAGTGTGAAAATTGTATCTAATTGAATTAGATGCCAGTCATGCTTGAAGCCGAAAGCTTAGCGTGCTTCATGCCAACCTAAAACCCAGATGGACACGATGATGAACCGAACGGAACAAAGTAAAAGCTTGTCAAACAAATCGATGAAATTTAACGACCAGCAGCAGCACACATAAATAACAGCAAATACATATGTTCATACACGTGCGCCACGTGCACAGCTGAAAGAAAGCTTAGTCGACATACCAGGATGAGTAAAAAAAATGATTTAAAAGCCCTTAAAGACACAAGAAAGAAGATATATTCGAGTAAGCTCGACTATGAAATACCAAGCAGTAATTTTCTCACAATTTACCTAGTCTTAGTTTAAGTGGTTTTAATTAAATTAGACTAAAACCCGCGAAATACCGTTTTGACAACTGCTGTAAATGACATACTAATATTCTTAATAAGATCAACAAAATAACTGTTTAGTGAACCATTCACTTAAAATAAGTTGACAATGTTGACAGCAATCTCACGACCAGTAGCGATAAAGAATTTCAGTGTCAAGACAAGACAAATTATTGTAATTAAGAAATAAAGAGGTGAATGATGTACATTGGTAACGCTTATCTAATCATGTTAGTATCCTTATATTTATAAAAACAAGTAAGAAAGCTACAGTCGAGAGTGCTCGACCGTATGATACCCGCAACCCATTTCGAGAGAAAACAAAAAACTTAAATGATATTTTAACAAAAAATATACCAAATATACTGAAACTTGTTTTTTGTATATATTTGAAAATAGCGGGTATAAAAATCCATAGCATACCGACATGGTCACACTGTCAACTAAACAAACAAAGCGCGGGCAGCTGCAAGTGAATTTTGCATATAAAATTGATTCTTTAATAACTTCTTTGTTTTTCATTCGATCGCAACCAAATTCACAGGAATCATTGAGAATATAATTATTATTATGCATATCAAAATTCAATGCTCTAGGTCTATTATTACGGATTTTACAGACATTTGTGGGCGGAAAGGGGCGTGGCATCCAACTTTTGAAATAAACTTGATCTGCGTAGGACCTATAGGAGTACTGATAGCTCTACCTCTTATAGTCTCTGAGATCTAGGTGTTCATACAGACGGACAGACTGACAGACGGACAGACGGACATGGCTATATCGTCTCGGCTGTTGACACTGATCAAGAATATATATACTTTATGGGGTCGGAGATGCCTCCTTCTGCCTGTTACATACATTTTCTGTTGGCACTAAGTTATAATACCCTTCTACCCTATGGGTAGCGGGTATAAAAATCTTTATTAGTTAGTGTATGACAGCAAAATACTAAGTCCCCATTTTAGGAAACGCTAACAAATTTGGTGGTAGAGTAATGGGAATGAGTTTGCCGTTAGATTTCTAGCTCAAAAGCCGCATGTTTATATTGAGGGACGAAATTTAAATTGGTATTGCCTTTATAAAACAAAAGATTTTTGTATACATCTAACTTTGTTTACATATAATATTTCCTTCTAAAGATATTAAACTCCTGTCAACCACAGAAGGAAACTTGTACCAAGTAATTGTCTAGTTATTGTAGTTCTTTACATAAAATATAGCAAACAATTGTAATACATATGTAAAGCAGAAAGAGAGATGAACGCAGTTTTTGGGTTTTTCTGCAGAAACCTTCAGTTACACGTTTTTGACTGTAATTTATAATAAATGCATCGGCTAACGCCGTAAAACTAGCCGAAATCTCCATTGCATTGTTCGCGAATGAACTTACTGGTCCCATTGGGTGTTCGAGAAAATATACACGTTCACCAAGGAAATATGAGTTACTTTCTATGACATGAGACAAATCCCAAAACAAGCAACCCATTTCGAGACAAAAAAAAACAAGAAACTTATGATATTTTAACACATCATATACCAAAAAATATACTGAAATTTGTTTTTTATATATATATATATTTGAAAAAATCCGACATGGCCACAATGCCAAGTAAACAAACAAAGCGCGAGCAGCTGCAAGTGAATTTAGCATATAAAATTGATTCTTTAATAACTTCCTTGTGTTTCATTCGATCTCAACCAAATTTACAGGAATACTGTCACCAAATTTGATATCTCTAGGTCATTCACACACACATTGTGCACAACTATTTTGATAAATGATTTAACAAATAACTTTTGTTGTACTAATCAGATTACCAAAATTACAGGGTATATTAAGAGTATCAAGGTTTACCAAATTACACATCATTACGCAAAGAACTTTTGAAGTAATGAGTTTATACGCGATTTACATAAAAAAAACGTGACTTGATCTACAATTATGAATATTGTGGGCGAAGAGGGCGTGGCATCCAATCTTTAAAATAAACTTGATCTGCGTAATGAATGCAGGAGCATATGTACCAAAATTGGTGTCTCAATGTCTTATAGACAGACAGACGGGCAACTGAAAGACGGACATGGCTAAATCGTCTCGGCTGTTGACACTGATCAATAAAATATATACTTTATGGGGTCGGAGATGGCTCCTGCCTATTACATACATTTTCTGTTGGCACTAAGTTATAATACCCTTCTACCCTATAGGTGGCGAATATAACTAAAGGCACAAAATACAAGTAAGCAAAAAGAAAATACAGACAGACATACAACTAAAGCAACATTAGCTTAGAAATGTCTATAGACACAGCCCAAGGTAAATAAACTAACAACTACAACTACTTTACACCCACGCTGGCAGAGGTCGACCGCTATTTCGTTCGGTTAGAGGCCATAAGTGGCAGATACCAAAATTATATCAGTGCGTTACCTATTTAAAAGTATCAAGCTTTCCGCTTCCTTAGATGAGACCTCGTATAAATTAAAGATTTGAAACCCATTCACTCAACATCCGTGCTGCCTGATGCCAAGAAATCACATTACAAAAGAGGAAAGAACGAAAGATCGCCAAACAGTAGCGAAAATAATGATACAAACAAAATCCGCAAGTTTAAATAGAAACACTGGTAACTAAAAATAGATTCTTAAAAGAATTGAGAAATAGAATTAAACAAATTCAAAACGATAATGTACTCAATTGGTAGTTTTTGCTGTATGGGGCAAACGATGAAAGCCACGCAGCAGAGATATTAGTTTTTATATAGATGCAAACATCTCAAAAGATATCTGTATTTATCTTCGAGATTGTACGTTTTTTTAAATATTTTTTTAGGATAGGGTCATTAGCTGTATTTAAACTTTCTGCATTTATTGGAAATTCTAAAAAAAACTTAATAGTAATACAACAGAAAATGTATGTAACTGGCAGAAGGAGGCATCTCCGACCACATAAAGTACATATATTCTTGATCAGTGTTAACAGCCGAGACGATATAGCCATGTCCATTCACATAGAAGATAAATATGTAATAGGACAAATAATTTTTAATTGTATATCTAGTGTCTATAAGTTCCCTATTTTCTACATTTGTTTATATTTTTGATATTATATTAAGTTCACCTGTAGTTTTATGACAATTGCTACCCTCCATTAATAAACAAGTAAAAAATTCAGTGGCGAGCACATGCGGATACATGTTTGTCACTTTTGACTTCAAGCTTGTGTAAAATTCGTAAAAATATATTATTATATTATATTATTTCTTGTTTCCTATAATCTTTATTAATTTCTACTATACATAAAAGGAAACAAGTAAGAAAGCTACAGTCGAGAGTGCTCGACCGTATGATAACCGCAACCCATTTCGAGAGAAAACAAAAAACTTAAATGATATTTTAACAAAAAATATACCACAGAATATACTGAAATTCGTTTTTTTGTACAAACATATTTTTTAACAAGTAGGCAAGCTACAGTCGAGAGTGCTCGACCGTATGATATCCCCATTTCGAGAGAAAACAAAAAACTTAAATGATATTTTAACAAAAAATATACCAAATATACTGAAACTTGTTTTTTTTTTTGTATATATTTGAAGATAGGGGGTATAAAAATCCATAGCATACCGACATGGTCACACTGTCAACTAAAACAAAGCGCGGGCAGCTACAAGTGAATTTTGAATATAAAATTGATTCTTTAATAACTTCCTTGTTTTTCGTTCGATCTCAACCAAATTCACAGAAATCATTGAGAATATAATTATTATTATGCATACCATTCAATTCAATGCTCTAGGTCTTTTATTACAGCTTTTACTGGCTATTGGGGGCGGAAACTTGATCTGCGTAGGACCTATAAGAGTATTGTCCCCAAATTTGGTAGTTCTAGCTCTTACAGTCTCTGAGATCTAGGTGTTCATACAGACGGACAGACTGACAGACGGACATGGCTATATCGTCTCGGCTGTTGACCCTGATCAAGAATATTTATACTTTATGGGGTCGGAGATGCCTCCTTCTGCCTGTTACATACAATTTCTGTTGGCACTAAGTTATAATACCCTTCTACCATATGGGTAGCGGGTATAAAAATATTCAAATTATAAGTTTATATTTTTTATTTAAAAAAGTCGAAGTATCAACACTTGCACGTTTAGGCTTTTTCATGTTTTTCATCCAAGTTTTAGTATTTTGTCCAAAGTCCCTTAGCTTTAATTACTCATTTAATGAGTACTTTCAACTACATTCTGCATCAATTCATTTGGATAATTTTTCCCAATTACACAACACTACCCTACGATCTTCTTAACTTATACGCAATTTGCACCAATAAAATTTGACTTTTTCTTGATTTTTGTACATTACAAAAATCCAAGTAAAACCAACTCGGATGTTGCTGCTGATGGGAATACATGCATATACTTTATAGAGTCAGAGATGTCTCCTTCTGCCTGTTACTTACATTTGCACGAAACTAAATTGTTTTTTTTTTTGCCATTTTCAATTGACACGGGGTATACATTATTGCGAAAAATTTGTCGTTTTTTGACGTTTTAAATGTAAGAGGTATCCGATTATATATTCTCTACATAAAGTGAGCATGATATGACGGATACATTTGCATATATTTATGTAAGTGTAAATAAATATGAATCTACGCACAATTTTTGCAAATACGATAGATTGGTAAAACATTGAGAGTTTTGCATACCAGCGACAGTGTCCTAACAACAGCGTTAAACCAACGTTGTACGAACGAACATTTGTTTCTGAAGAATTAATACTCGACAAAATACTCAAATATATACATACACTACTGGACAAAATAATAAGTACACATATCGCGCCTCTTTGTTGGTGAAGGTTTTTCAATAGTTATAGAAGGTACCGCTGTTAATTGTTTATATTTTGAAAGGTTATAGTGTTCTTAAACATTCAAAACAAAATGAATGCTAAGTATAAATTTGTGCTGGATGATCGTTTTTGGTGTACACTGGTGGTAATTTTAAAGGTGGTAAATTTGAAGGAAGGGAATGTTGATTTATTTTGACTTCTGGCATATTTAAGTACATCTGAGTAAAAAACAAGTAAGAAAGCTACAGTCGAGAGTGCTCGACCGTATGATACCCGCAACCCATTTCGAGAGAAAACAAAAAACTTAAATGATATTTTAACAAAAAATATACCAAATATACTAAAACTTGTTTTCTTTGTATATATTTGAAAATAGCGAATAAAAATCCACAACACCGTTATGGTCACACTGTCAACTAAACAAACAAAGCGCGGGCAGCTGCAAGTGAATTTTGCATACAAAATTGATTCTTTAATAACTTCCTTGTTTTTCATTCGATCTCAACCAAATTCACAGGAATCATAGAGAATATAATTATTATTATGCACACTAAAATTCAATGCTCTAGGTCTATTATTACGTCTTTTACAGACTTCTGGGGGCGGAAAGGGGCGTGGCATCCAACTTTTGAAATAAACTTGATCTGCGTAGGACCTATAGGAGTACTGATAGCTCTACCTCTTATAGTCTCTGAGATCTAGGTGTTCATAGAGACGGACAGACGGACATGGCTATATCGTCTCGGCTGTTGACACTGATCAAGAATATATATAGTTTGTGTGGTCGGAGATGCCTCCTTCTGCCTGTTACATACATTTTCTGTTGGCACTAAGTTATAATACCCTTCTACCCTATGGGTAGCGGGTATAAAAATCTTTAGAAAAAACGAAAAAGAGCATTGTACTGTTAAAAAAGGACTATTGCCGTAAATCTTCGAAAAAATTAGAAAAGTCTTCCAGAAATTGCGAAAACTCTTTAAAGCGTCGTATATTTTATTCAGAGTAGCTTAAAATTAAGAGCATTGTACTGTTAAAAAAGGACTATTGCCGTAAATCTTCCAAAAAATTAGAAAAATCTTCCAGAAATTGCAAAAACTCTTTAAAGCGTCGAATATTTTATTCAGAATACCTTAAAATTAAGACTCACTACTAAAAAACGAACATGGAAGAATAAATCTTCACAAACATCAGAAATTTGAAAGTTCAGTCTTGCAAAAAAGGAAATATTCGTGTCCTCCAAGGTCTTTTCCGTTCAAATCAGCTATCGATTATCATCTCAAACGGTTTGCCGTAGATGTAAAAAGGTAGATCTACTTGACCTCATACCCCAAAAATGTAATTTTCTACGAGAAAAAAAATGGTAGATGAGGCAACAGGGTGGTGACAATTATTTGGTCTGGGCCAGAAGGTTCTACAATTTGGAATAAAATTCTTCTTGGCTCAAACACAATTGATAACTTATGGGGAGACTTGAAACTGTGAATTGGAATAAATACGTTTCCAAAATTCGAAGAATGCTAGAGTGCCAAAAATCATGAGTGTGACTGAATTGGATACTTCCATTAGATTGCTGTTACATTGAAAGAATTGATGTAAGCGTGTACTTATTATTTTGTTCACTAGTGTATGTACATGAATAGGGAAATGAATTGTGATTACATGTGAGCACATACCTCGTTTGCCGCTCTCGCCGCTGCATCTTGCCGAAGTCGCTGTTGTTGCTGATGATGCTTTTGATGTTACCGTTTCTGCTGCTCCTACTGGTAGAGTTATAAACTGCAGGTTTCCTTGAATTTAGTGTAGTAAAACGCAATCACTTTCCACACAATTTTGAAAGATAATAAATGAAACTAATAGCAACGGGTATTGATTGTTGATAAGATTGATCCAAAACGTAGTTGAAATGCAAAAGTGCTGCTCAGATTTTTGTTTAATCTGTTGAATGTGTGTTTGTTTTTTACTTTATTTTGTATTCCCTTCCTTGTTATCGTTGCCGCTGTTGTGCACATACACACACACATGCACAGGTACATGCACTCGCACTGGCACACACATACATAGAGACGCGCAGACACTCACTCAACGTCTATGCATGTCTCGCATGCGTTCAATGCATACGGAAAGCAGATGTCACTGTTGAGCTCCTCCTCCTTAGACTCAGCCGTATAACTTCCACAAGCAGCCGCTTTATAGGTGAGTTGTTTGTTAGCTGGCGAATTGTGAGTGCGTTTCTGTTGATCTATATGCTGGGATCCCACTGCTGATGATGACGCTGTTGTTCTTGATTGACATTTAATTTTTCACTTTTTGTATTTTTTGTATTATAATTGTTAGTTTTTTTTGTTTAGTGGGAATGGGAAAGTTTGAATTCTTTGACTGAATTAATGTAGCTGTCTATAGTTGTGTTGTGTGCTTTCTTTCTCGTGTGGTGCGTAAAAATCTTGTGGTTATTGTTGTTGTATTTAGATAAAGAAAGGCAGTTACGTTCTAAATAGTACTAGGTAAACAAATAATTTTGGCTAACAATTTAACAAACACACTTTTGCACATATTTTCCCCCAAATTTGAAATAGTACCATTGACGTGGTTTGCAAATGCTACGCCAACGAAAACAAACAAAAAGATTTTATTATTTTTTAAGTCGTGTAGAAATCAAATGACGCGTGCACATTGAAGTCGATCTAGCAAAGATTTTCTCTTCGTTTGTAGAATTGATTTTGTTTGTATTTGCACTTTATTGCAGACCCTGCGTTTTTCCCATCTTATTTCGGGCTGCAATTTTGGAAGACAAAAACAAAGCAATTGTATTATTAAATAAAAATCAAAAGTCAGTAAAATGTACGAATATTGCTGTAATTATTGGTATGTGCGTAACATTAACGTCATTATGATGCCGATAGATGCCGATTACCAATTTAAACGATCTAAATGTAAAGAATTTTTTAATGTGAGCATTAATTGAAATTCATATTTGAAACAAATCGCAGAATACCGTCTGCTGCATTCAATGAATTTTTTGCAGTATTTTATGGTATATTTGCTTCGTTTGGGACGGTCACACAAGACATGAGAGGGCCTGTCGCATACATTTGACCATTGATTTTCATGTGCTTATGCTTGCACATAATTACTGTTACAGCCTATTGCCAATTTGTTTAAACATTTAGAAAACATTCTTTAACAGTTGCACATTGTGATCAAATAGCGAGTAAGCGACACAGCAACCCTAGATACAATCATAATGCGGTCGAAGTTAACCAAAATTAGGCCAATTAGTGCACATATTTATATATGGAGTTTGAACATATGAGAGTAGCAAGATTTGCTCATGTTGGGTTTTTAAAACAAGAAGGTCGCGCATAATACACACACTCACAAACGCACACACGGAATTTGTTCGTGGTTTTTTAATTCATTTGTTTTTGGATGCTTTCGGCACGCAAAAACCTTTCATTGGCTACCCAAATACAGGGTGCAGCTGCCTGAATTAAGACATATTTTTTTTATTGCCAACGCGTCAACCATGTCGTGTTTCCTGCTGCTTATAATTAAACAATTCAATTAAGTCATATAAATGTATATATTTTTTGTACCTTTTCGACATGTTTGCACATATATTCCTCACCTACGCCTCATTTTTCATTGCTCACTTATACACGCGCGCACATACACTGTTACACACACACACTCGTCAAGACCGATTTCTGCAGTTTGAAAGTGTTTGCAGCTATTGTGCAGAAATATATTTTTTAACATGCCCTGCTTATTGAATGTGTTTTCCTATTTACGAAACGTAACCCAGCACTTTTCTAATGTTTAGGTGATATGCTATAAAGTTGTTTTTGCAAATCAAACGTACGCAGGATAGCACGAGAAAATTTGGGCGACTTTTTCCCCTGCCTTACACACACACAAGCACATTGAACATTCAATTGCAGTGTTACCGCATCAATTTCATTTTGGAATACCAAAACAATGACAGCTATTGGCACTTTTTAAATTTATACAACATATACTAATAACTAAATAGCCGGCAACACATGTAAAATGCACAAATATGTTTGAGCATAAATAATACACAATTCAGACGTTTCCATGTGTTAGACCTGCAGTGGGAATAAACTTTTATATGTTTAAGTTAACATCCTACATTAACCAGACGTATCATATCTTTAATTGACAAGTTTTACGAGGGAGATAAACAAAGTCACTCTATTTACCGAAGACCTTTACCACGTTTAGACACAAATCAAAATATAATTAAATATTATGTACATTTTCACGTCAGTATTTTACTAAAGAGTGTAACAATTTTTTCTGGATATAGTTATACGAGTTGCTAATGGCAAGCTTAGTAACTATCAAGCATATCGATAATTCATATTCGATAGGTTCACCCAGCTGTAAAGGACCGAAATGATTGATTCAATCGTGATGTTGCTTTATCTTATCGTATATTTAAAAAGATATAAATACCTATTATTTCATAAAAATGTTATCAATGCAGTTAAGCTGCACAGCTTAAGACCCGATATACTTATGGGTTCTGAAGGTGACCATAAGTTAAATACAAATTTATCGATTATTTTCATTATAAAAAAGCGCCAATTTCTACCAAAATATAGAATTCGTAAAGCAAGTAACACGTGCTTATGTTTGCTAACTGTAAACTGTAGTTTGTGAATCACACAGTTAAAATGGATAAATTTAAATCAATAAAACGAAAACTGGTATGTCAGCCCTATCCTTATGTTACTAACTAATAAGAACCCTGCAACGTCGCCGCTTAGCTTCCTGCATCCGACAACAATTCTACGGACGCTATGATGGATTCCCACAACGAGGCGTTTAGCGACATTAGAAATGCGGCTACGGACTATATTAGTATCGATGATGGCTTCCAGGAGCCAATCCTCAGCGCAGGAGAAAAGCGAAAAGTGCCGCTATCAACAAATGAGCCTAAGAAGAAAAATATAAAACACAGCGAAAATGTGAAACCGCCAACGTTAGAGGAAATAAAGGAACTAAGAGACACTCGTAATCTTTTCCATTCGAATCTGTTTAAACTACAAGTCAAAGAAATGCTGGATGAAATTCAACTCAAGCCAAAGGTTATCGGTTTAATTGGGACCTGGTTAGAGACCCTTACAGCTGCATTGGAAAAACTCGATGATGGATTATTAGACACATGCCAGCTAGAGGTTCCACTGCATCTGAACAAGAAATCATTCAACTTTCAGTTCTTTACGCCATCTTCGCCACCAAAATTAATAGGAGCTGCAGCGACTGGAACTTTGCTGGGACCCAAAATTGTAGTGGATGTCGCTCTAGAAATGCCCGCTGCGTGTTTTCAAAAAGATGATTATCTTAATTTGGTTTATGATCAAAAGCGTGCTCTTTATCTGGCATCCGTGGCTAGTAAAATAAAACAACTGCCTGCTTTTTCAGCGGATAAGTTCGATTATAATTACCATGCGAACAATCCCCTTAAACCAGTGCTAGAAATGACGAGTGCTTCGAAATTGGGGAACCATGTGATGTTCCGTCTATTTATCACGGCATCTCCAGATATATTTCAGTTAAGACGCTTTGTGCCTTGGAACAACAATATTCGGCCATCGGTCTTTGGTGACAAGTGCGACAAGAAGGAGAACCAAACATTGCCATCAACCCAGCACTACAACTCCAATGTGCTTTTCGATTTGACCCTGGCGCAGAATCAAACTCTTCTGCTGAACTCTTTCACAGAACGTCGCAATTTTCAAGAGGGCCTGTTGTTGCTTAAGGTTTGGTTGCGCCAACGCCAACTGGATGTGGGATACAGTGGCTTCAGTGCCCACATCTTGGCTGCGTACATTGTGTATTTGTCGCAGAATCGTTTGCTGCATCATTCGAGCAGCAGTTACCAAGTGGCGCGCACTGTCTGGAATCAATTGGCCAACAGTGATTGGTCTCAAGGCATAACGCTGGCCCAGCCACAGCCGCAGCAATTACCGATCAGCACTCTGGCCGCTTACTTTGATGTGTGCTTCATGGATGCTACAGGGTACTTCAATCTGTGCGCCAACGTACCACTTGCCGTATACAAGGCAGTTTGTGCGGAGGCTAAGCTAGCTGTGGAATTACTAAATGACATCACGGTCAATAATTTCTCTCACATATTCATGCAGAAGTCGCCGCTATATTCCCGCATGGACAACTTTCTGAAGTAAGTAGCAAGTAGTTATTTGAGCAACATATTGATATTGACTTTCTTGTAGAATAACAAAAGCAGCAAGCGTGGATCAGCTGCTCCAGCTACACGTACAGCCCCATTTCAAGTATGATTACGCCGACTACGCCTATCCACAGTTGCTCAAACTGTTGACAGAGTAAGTAAAATATTTACCACTACTTAGGACATAAACTAACGTCTGTTGATTTAGCTTACTGCAAAAGGGATTGGGTCAACGTGTTCACGCCATTCTGCCATTAGAGGTGCCATCGACTCCGTGGTCAGTGGACACTAAGGCGCCAGTGATTGGTCGCGGGCTGCACTTGGGTCTCATTCTGGATCCTGAGCATGCGTACGAAGTGCTTAACAAGGGACCTTCGGCCAATGAAGATCCCGATGGTGCTGCTGAATTCCGCAAATTTTGGGGTGATAAGTCGAATTTACGTCGCTTTCAAGATGGCAGTATCGCGGAGGCCGTTGTGTGGGGAGCTGCAACGGATGCGCCCAGCCAAAAACGTTTAATAGTCAGGCAAATGGTATTGCATCTGTTAGAGCATCAATTGCAACTGGAACCCAAAGATGTGACGTACGTTGCAGGTGAACTTGATGTCGTCTACTCGCTGACACCTTCGTTTAAGGTTGTCAAATTGCAAACAAAACTGAAGCAGGAAACAGACGCCGAGGATCTTACACCCCATGTCATCCATTGTTACGATGCCCTAGCACGCCAGTTGCATAATCTGGGGGATTTGCCGCTTGAAATCGTGTCCATTTCAGGGATTTCTTCCATTTTCCGGTACTGCGAACCAGAACCAACGCTGCCACAGTCCCGAATGATAGCGGATCGCATGCACGCTTCTCAAGTATTAGATGTTATCATTCAATTGGGTCCCAGTGGCAAGTGGCCCAATGAGTTGGACGCATTGCGCAGCCTTAAAACCGCCTTTCTCATACAAATCGGGCAGCAGCTTGAGTCACAGCATAAACTCCACTGGATGCTCTGTGAGAAGGGTCTGATGGTTATAAAGCAAGGCTATTGTTTCCTGTTGCAGTTGGCCCACAGCAAAGAGCTGGCGTTGCTTAAGCAGAAGCAGACAGAACGTGGCGTCATCACGTATGTGGACAATCCAGCAAGCCGTGCACTAGAGCGTCGGCATTACATACTGCCCAGAGTGAACGGTGCGCTCCATGCACTGCATCAATCGCATCGCGCATTTGGACCCACTGTACTCATTGCAAAGCGATGGCTGGCAGCACAACTACTGGACGAGGGTCTGTGGCCAAGTATAGCTACGGAACTGCTGGTCGCACATATTTTCCAGCACCGTCAGTCGCCTCACTCAACTGTATCTCCGCAATCGGGGTTTATTCGCTTTTTGCAGTTGCTTGCCCACACCGAATGGAACTGCGAACTCTTTCTGCTTAATTTCAACAATACCTGGACGGGTAAGTACTTTAAAAACGGCTGTATATAAAAATACTGTATAACATCAACGCAAATGACTTTAAACAAAATTGCAATGTAAGCCGGTTTTGCAAGCCCAAAAATTGTATTTAATAGCCGATGTATACTGTATGATCTTATCACACATTATTATTTTGGTTATTTTACAGAGAAACAACTCACCAATTTGGAGCACAGCTATCGCAGCGAAAGACAGAACTATCCTCCGTTGTGCTTGGCCACGGCATACGATCAACAGCATGCAGGTCGCCTGTGGACAAACGACGAGTTGCCTAACAAGCCAGTTCTAGCCCGTGTAACGCTGTTGGCTCGTCATGCCCTGCAGCTCATGGAATCAAGTTTACTGTCTCAGAGACTTGGATTTGTGCGGCCCACACAGCTATTTGTGCCGTCTGCCGAGGGATATGATCTGGTTATTCATCTCAAGCCGGATCTGGTAGCCAATACGCTGTGTTTTGACTTCGGTTCGCCGTTCGCGCCATTAAGTCATCGCAATTTCCGTTTGCCGCTTGCGGGTAGTCAACACTTGGCAAAAATTGTGGAGCAATTGAGGGTAAGCGCGACGTAAAAAAAAATGCAAATGTATTTACCTTTCCCTATTAAATAGGCGGCATACTCGGAACATGCTGCTTTCTTTTACAATCCGTACGGCGGCAAGGAGTTGGCCATTATATGGCGACCCACCTCAGAGTTCGCACCCAAGCCTTTCAAAGTCAACGATCTACAAGCAAGCACGCCCTGCTCTGGTGGCCAAGTTCAGGTGGATAGAGATACGCTGCTTGAAGACTTTAAACTGATACTGAAGGACTTTTATTTGCGAATCACTACTACAGAGGAATTGAAGCGCGAGAAACGTGAATCCAGCAAACCCAATCGTTATTTTAATGACACCTCGAAGAAACCTTTGAAAATGAAGAAAAAGGTACAAGCGGTTCAACTAAAAAAGTCAAAGAAACGGTTGATAAAAAGTAAATCGCTTACTGTTTTACGTTAGGATACAGAACAGAATACATTAAGTAAATAATAGAATGTAAATACAACTAAAAATGTTTGATTACAATATTCCCAGAACTCTTAATTTTATCTCTGATCCTCCTGGCGTGGTCATTTGCCTGACATTAAGACGGAACCATGGACTTCTTTTGTACACGATGTGGAAGAAGAGACTCGCTTGGCGTTCAAATTCATGTATTCTTCTAAAAGCTTACATCGGAGTGCCTCATTTAAAGCGTTTGTTTATGACTCTACTGGTTCCGTGTTGCAAGCCTTTGAATAAGTTTGTGGGCTTGTCTGGCAGCTGCAATTATGCTTTGAGATAAAATCCGTTTTTTTGACCTCCTGTTTGCTGGTTGATGTTGCAATGCTATAGGTCATAGGGAACGATGGAGTAGCGCCATTTGTTTTCGACCATGCTAATTGCTTCGATATATTGGAAATGTTAGCAATGCGATCATTATTTTGTATTTCAATAGTCATGGGAGTGCTATTATAAGCAGGATTCGGTGGCGACTTAAGGAGAGCGAAAGAGTGGAGCTGTTCGTTAGAAGTAAGACGGTTCCAACACATATATCGAGTATCTTCCACTCGTCTCACGTCCTGTTGAGTTAAAATGAACAATTCGTTGCCCACCATGACGGGAACTGAAAATAGTATGTATTGGTCAATTGAACAGTAATTAAAATTAAAATAAAACCACTCACTGTGCACAGCAGGCGCAGCCTCCTCGAAGATCTGCAATATGTTAGGTACTCTGATGTTGTTTGTCATGATTCAACTAACAAATTTAGCATGGAAAAATTAAGACACTAACTTTTCATAATTCCAATAAAATAAAATAATGATAAATGGAGAGATCTGTTGAATACGAAAAAGTGAAAGATAAAATACCAAGGCCTTCTGCGTATTGTAAATCAGTTAGTTATTTGACAAATTGATAATTGTTTATTGTAGGTATAATACCTATTTGTAATTATATTAACTGGGCAGCTAAAAGACTTCCTTCATCTACCCTCGAATCGATTCATCTTTTAAGTTTGCAGACATTAAGCCAGATGTTAGAACATCTTTCTCCTTATTTCCGAAATCAGGATATAATTTGGCCGCCTGGCCCAATGGTGTGCAAAGGCGACCTGAGAAATCCAATCGTTTGTTAGATTGATTGCGTTCAGCGTTGCTTATCATGTCCAGCAGAGAGCTGCAATTGAGTTAAACCAAATATTAACAGTGCTGTAAAATTCTAATTTAGCTAACGCACCGTTGTCCCGAGCTGGACATGTGTCGCTTGCTGGCCTTCAGTAGGCTACTGGAAGTGTTGTTACTGCCAATGCTGCTGGGCTCTAAACGTTCGGGTGAAAGTGGGGATTCAGTATACGAACGCAAATGGGCGACGCCCACTTCAGATTTGTTGGCAACATCGCCATAAGCAGCTCGCAAACTTTGCAGACTCTCCAGCAAATTCTTGTGATGAGTTGTTTGAGCATTCAGCTGAATAAGCTGTTCAAGCTCTCTGTAGAATAGGCGATACTGATCTTTGCTTTTGATTGCCTTCGGCCTACGACATAAGAAAGCAAAGCCAGTAAAAATGGGGAGTTCTTGAAATACGGAACTTACCGCATGTTATTTAAGTTGCCGAAAGGTAGCATGTCCCCACGTGATGCACTCTTGTATAGCTCATGGATATGCTGCTGGCAGCGCACCTCCTCCTGCTTGTCCATGTCTTCCTTGACCAGCAGATGCAAGAAGTGTGGTAGCCACGTCAATTGGCGTTGTAAATTAAAGATAATTGTGACGTTTGTGGTTCTCGGAAAGTAGCGAGGCATTCTTCGCCATAAATGTTCGCCATGTGAGACTCTGCTCTTGGGCTTGGCCTTCAGTGGCACCATTCGCGTCATCTTGAGCAATTGCCCCATTTCAGGAATGCGATAATCTGAGATACGCCCACCAGGGCCATCGCTATTAGAAGGCGCCTCATCCATGGCGGAACGTGCAATCGAAAGTGCATGCACAAAGATTTCACCGCCGCGCGCAGACAACATATGGCTGGTTGTCTTCGTGCCCATTTTTCGTGGCACCTCCAACAACACCGAGCGACCGTTTAAAAGAAAGTTAATCAAACATGAGCTGGGACGTGAAGTGACATCCACGGGCGTCACATTGAACTGGCCGACACAGGGCTGTAAGTCAGCAGAGCCGCATCCACGAGGTGTGCACCATTTCAACGTGACCGTTTCGTAGGATGTTCCCGTCTTAATGTTTGTGGGCAATGTGAAATCTGGTCCACACACCTTTGTATGCGCAGCACGCTCATGCAAAATTTCCACATCATAATTAGCACTCGAATTGGCGTTCTGTTCCTCTTTCATTGGTATGTTGGTGACCGTTGTGCTGGCCAGATCATAATGACCCATTATTAGGTGTAACAACTTATCGGATATATCAGGGGCGTTGACCGTGTGTATCTCCACATCCAACAGTGGTGAAATATCTAACAAGTCCCGATTTGTAACCAAAGATTCAATGCCCAGTGGCACAATATTAAGTATCACCAAGTGGCAATGATCTATTAGAAGACCTTTTTTGCCGAGCGGCGCGGCCAAAGCGTTTTGCTGCAACAGCACCGTGTTGAATATGTCTTCCAGACCTACCAATAAACAAAAGAATAACAAATATGCAATGATGGAAAGTCAGCGCTGTACATACTCTTCATACTCGTGTTGTCTCTCGCCGAGGTAATGCAAATGACGCGCCCTTTATTCGATATTTTAGGGCAGCCAGCTTGAGCAGCTTGGACTTGATCATCTGTTGGCTCTGCTAGGGCCTCAATCGCAGCTCGTAATCCATGTATGACCGAATAGTCGGATGACTGTGGTATGCTGCGAGATGGCACACTGACCATCATCATTGCATTTGAGACATGCGACATATTTTGGGTGCTTGGACTCCACGTGTTAACTATGTGCGCCGCCGTGTCAGACACAATAAAACGCACATGCTTCTTGCCGGGAAAGAGATCCCAAACAATACGGCAATACTCTATTGACGATTCCACGGCACATGTCCACAAACTTTTACTCAACTGTGTCTGGGCAACTGGGGTGCTGCCACTTGCAGCCAGCGTCTCGGGCAATGGCTTGCCCTTTAGGTAATCCATCGATATGTACTGCTCACTGGATATGCTGAAATAGCGAGTATGGTCTAACACGAATATAGTCTTTTGATTGCGCTCAAACATATTTTAGTATGTGTAGTTAGATATGCGGCACCAATTGCAAAATAAGACAAAATGGTTTGTTTACAAAAGCTGTTGCATGTTGCAACTAGAGATGGGAAATATTCTTATCGTGTGTGCTGAGTAATAGTCACATTTCCAAGATTTTTAAATGTCAAATCATTGTGGAAAATGTCAATCGTTTGAAATTATCAAATTTTATAAATATTATAATAGTTTTTATAATATTTACAATTCGATTATATATTTATGAAATTATACTTAGTGTGGTACTCGATTGTATTTAATCGTATACCTAGATATTTATAATCGAATTAACAAAAATATTTATCGATGGGTTCCTTACATCACTACTAGAATCACGTTGTCGAATGTGGGTTTGAATAAAAAGCTCGAGCAACTAATTGTTTTCTTTAGGATATTTCGTGCGTTAATTGTGACAAAATTACGTTTTGAGTGGTTGTCAACATTGTCAGTGCTTATAACAGATCGGAATGTCGTGGTTATTGGGTAGAAATCGTCAGCAGCCGGCGGAGTTCAGTGGGGCAGATGGAGCCGATAACCCGGAGGGCAAAACTGCCGGCGAGCGTGGAGGCGACACCCAGCTGACAAAGGCCGAGCGCAAGGCTATGGAAGCATATAGGTTTGACTCCTCGGCGTTGGAGCGTGCCGCGGATGCAGCAAAGACCTTGGAGCGCTCAAGTAAGTAGCTTCACATAAGTATTTCATCATCAATTGTGCGCATTGCATAATCGATGGCTACCGAACATCAAATTTCCGTACATATTCATGTATTTTGTGTGTTGTGTGTGTAAGTAAAACTAACCGACGGCCGCTTACAGAACATGCGCGGGAGGCACTCGAATTGTCGAAGATGCAGGAGAGCACAAGGCAGCAAGAATACAACACCAAGGTCAAGGAGTATGAAGCCCACATCGAACAGGCAAAGGTGGAGCAAAAGCGAATCGATCACGAAGAGCGGCGCAAGACGCTAATCGAGGAGACAAAGCAGCAGCAGCAACGGGCTCAATATCAGGATCAGTTGTCGCGCAAACGATACGAGGATCAGCTGGTGCAACAGCAGCGAGTTCAAGAAGATAATCTGCGTAAGCAGGAGGAAAGTGTTCAGCGTCAGGAAGCGATGCGTCGTCAAACCATTGAGCATGAAATTGAAATGAAGGAGAAAAACCGTCTAAAGCTCTTAGAGCATGAGCTACGTGCAAAGGCTCGTGTGGATCGCGAGAATCGGGACATCAATTTGGAAAAGATTCGCCTAAAGGCTGAGGAGCATCGTACTACTGTCCTGGAGGGTATACGGTAAGTGATTGTACAGGACATCTGTAAAATGGGGAGAGTAAGATTTATAATTGCAGAACTGCTGGTTCAGTAATTGGTGCTGGTGCCGAAGCCATGCTTACTGATTGGGATAAGGTGTTGACAGCCGCCGGAGGCTTGTCTCTGTTGGCATTGGGCGTTTACAGCGCTAAAGGCGCAACGGGCGTAGTCTCTCGATATATTGAGGCAAGGATTGGAAAACCGACGCTTGTGGGAGAGACTTCTCGATTTGCGTTCCTTGATGCACTCAAGCATCCATTTAACTATATAAAACGATTGCGCGCCAAGCCCGCAGATGCACTACAGGGCGTTGTTCTAAATCCAAAGCTCGAGGAGCGTTTGCGGGACATTGCAATTGCAACCAAAAATACGCGCGTTAATCGAGGACTTTATCGCAACGTGCTGATGCATGGACCGCCCGGTACGGGTAAGACCATGTTTGCTAAAAAGCTGGCCGAGCATTCTGGCATGGACTTTGCCATTATGACTGGAGGGGATGTGGCGCCTATGGGAAAGGAGGGTGTAACAGCCATACACAAAGTGTTTGACTGGTCGCATACTTCCAGGCGTGGATTGTTGCTTTTCGTTGACGAGGCAGACGCCTTCCTACGCAAGCGGTCGTCAGAAAAGATTTCGGAGGATTTGCGAGCTGCATTGAATGCATTCCTGTACAGGACGTCCGAACAGAATCCAAAGTTTATGCTTGTGTTGGCATCAAATACACCCGAACAGTTCGACTATGCCATCAACGATCGTCTTGATGAGATGGTTGAGTTCACGCTTCCCGGTGTGGAGGAGCGTGAGCGCCTGCTACGTCTGTACTTTGATAAATATGTGCTGCAGCCAGCGGCATCCGGCGCAAAGTGAGTAATACTTTTTACCATGATTGCCAATGAATGTCTTTTATGCACAATCAATTTATAGACGCTTCAAACTTGATACCTTCGATTATGGCGCTACGTGTACTAAAATGGCAGCTCTATGCGAGGGCATGTCGGGTCGAGAAATATCAAAATTGGGCGTTTCTTGGCAAGCTGCCGTTTATGCTTCCGAAGATGGTTTGCTCACTGAGAAAATGGTATTTGGTAGATGTTATGATGCTGCCCAGCAGCACAAACAGAAGGTAAGTGGCTATCATCTGAGTATCTGTCAAAAACTAATATTGATTTCCGCAGATGGCCTGGTTGTCAGAGCAGGAGCGTGCCGATCACAAATCAATTACGGGCTCCGAAGCTCCAAAGCCACCGCTAACGCTCAGTTCTTCTAATTTGTGAGTTGGATCTTCTGGATCTGTCTGTTGACCAGCATTCAAAATTTGTATAGTTTTAAATGAACTAATGTTAAGTAAAACGCGCCAAACGTTTTCTGATCAATCGATCCTTCAGTGTGTATATACAACAAGTGTCAAGATATGCATTTACTTCTGTACTTCTATTGCAAGACTTCTAAAAATTATGGATACAATTAAGTTTTTCTTGCTGATAATTGTATTGTAATATGGCGTTGCAACATGTACATCTTGTTTATTGTACAAAAACGTTCAAGAGCTGTTGATTTTGCAATTAGAGATTTGGAAATAGTTTTAAAAATGAATGCCAATTGCGATCAGCAATTGTCCGTTGGTAATGCCAGCACTGTGAGAGATTTATATTAAACTTCTCGCTAGCGTTATCATAAGTTTAAAAAAATTGGCCAGTGTTATACATATTTCAGAAAATTCATAACAATAAAATGGTTTTTGAAATTGATTTGAATAAACAATAAAAATATATGAAAGCAATACTTGAAGTGTCTACAGCTGACATGGTTTATCAAAAATCTGTTTTTGTACATAATATCCAACATTTTTCTTTTTGGATTACCACATTTAAAGTACTATTTAGAATAAGACACACAATGTCTCATAAATAGAAAATAATAGGAAAGACTAGTTGTCCAAATCTAAAAAATCTTCTAAATACATACAAAATTATTTTCCTGACTTACAGCATAACCGTAAAAAGCTAGAAGACAGCATCATGGACTGGGTTTTTATCATTTATGAAGTTCGTTGTATTCGTTGTAATCGCAAATTTCATAAAAATAAAAGTTATCAAAGGTCGTGATGGTCAGAAACTTAAAATATTGTCCATAATTTACAAAAGTTTTGTTTTGGGATAATGAGATCAGACCCCACATCTACATTTTTATAAAAATGCAAAAGTAATACGTACTTTTCGCGCCTTAACTCTTTTTGAGAATATGTTATATGTGTGACCAGCTAATAATTACCAAGATTTCTTCGGCCTTAAAACGCATGATTCAGAAAGAGTGCGTTACACAATTTTTTGCCACAAACAATCGATACTTCAAAATAATAATCGATAGTCCCTTTGATGCTTTCCCACTTCTATTAGGACAAAATGAACATTGATGAAATAGAGATTGCAACCTTCAATATAAACAATAGTTTAACCGCGCAAACTTGCCGAGTTTGTCTCGAATCTCACGAGATCACTTTGTGCCTTCGCGATGAAATCGAGTACAATGATCTGAATGTGCAACTGTGGCAGCTCCTAGAAAGTGTTTCCAAAGTGAAGGTAACCAGCTGATTAAGTTGTAGGCAACTGATCTCATCGTACATAAACACCGTTTTCTTTGCAGTGCACCTGGAATGAACCAAATCTGCCGTCTCAGTTGTGCCAAAGCTGCATACGTCGGCTGATCAGCGCCTATGAATTTATACGCGAAGTGGAAAAATCTCAGCAAACTTTGCAGGAAATATGCTGCAGCTTAGAGCTAGATCAAGCAAATATGGCTGTCATCGCCAACGTGAAAGTGCATAGAGAAAACAAAGAAACAGAACATGAAGTCAAACTGCCCCAAGAGGAAGAATTGGTGCATTTGGATGAATGTGAATCCATTATTGAATTGCGTGAAGTTGAATTGGAGCAATCTTTAGTGGTTCCAATCGTGCCTGACGAGCTCGTCATCCATGAAGAATCGGATGCGGAAATTAGCTATGATACCGATCGAGCGGAAGAACGCCCGTCACAGTTTGGCATGCGATTGGCGCATTCACAAAGCTACTCCTACAAATGTGCTAGTTGTCCAAGAATCTTCGCCAAGAACAAGTCTCTGGTGCGGCATTTTACTGTGGCACACAGCCAATCGGCAGACGTGGCGGCCCAGGAGCTAGCCAAAGAGCACAGCAGCAGCGGAGCACTGATATGCGAGCACTGCCCGCGTATCTTTAAGCGACAAGATACACTGCGTCGACACATGACAGCATTTCATCCTGATGTAGTGGCTAATAGCCCCTGTACAGAAGGCGGTGCGAACACAGTGGCGCCAAAACGTGCAGCCAAGCGGCGGGAGTGTCCCCACTGTGGCATCAGCTTTCCCGTGTCCAGCCTAACGATACACATTCGACGACACACTGGGGAAAATCCCTACAAATGTGATCAGTGTGAAAAAGCATTTCCGCGCAGCCAGGATCTCAGTCTGCACAAACGCCAGCACACAGGGGAGCGTCCAAGTGAGTGCAAGATATGCTCCAAGAAATTCATCTCGCAAAATAAGCTGGCACGCCATATGCGGCTGCACACTGGCCAGCGTCCGTATGCCTGTGACATGTGCGAGAAAAGCTTTGTGCAGTCGAATGATCTCAAGATTCATTTGCGTCGGCATACGGGAGAGCGGCCATACACCTGTGGCGTTTGTGACAAGAGCTTTGTTTGCGGTTCACTTTTGAACATACATCGCAATCAGAAGCGACACTTTGACGCCGATAAACAGGCCGAAGACAATGCCATTCCCAATCTCAATCCCGATCCCTACGAGAATAGTCGAGTGAGCAAGCGACGGGCGGAGGACATTGCGCGCATGCGATTGCAGCGAGAGCAGAAAAAAGCACTGCCAATAATGCTGCGGCCTTACACCTGTGGAGTCTGTGGGGATCATTTTAAGAGCGGCGCCCTGCTCACAATTCATCGCAATAAGATGGCTCACTATGAGCGAACGAAAGTGAACTATGGAGATCCGTATGAGCAAAATACAAACAGCAGCAGCATTCAAATTCAGAAAACAATGAGGACTAGTTAAAGTTACAATTTGGCATGAATTAAAAGATTTATACAAATTGGATTTTTATTTTATCGTATTTTTTTTAATGTATATTTTTAAAAACATATTTAAGCGTAACTACTCTACTCGTAATTATATTCATATTTGTTTTTGGTTTTCAAATGTATATTTATTATTGTAAATTTATAAACCTCAATTAAACAGATATTTTAAATTTTTATTTTAACAATCATTGATATCGTATATTATTTTATGCCATGTTCAAATTTTGTTTGTTATATAAGAACTTTTCAAGTTTTATGTGATTTACAAAAAAAAAGTGACTTGTTCTACATTTATGAATATTGTCGGCGAAGGGGGCGTGACATCCAACTTTTGAAATAAACTTGATCTGAGAAATGAATGCAGCAGCCTATGTACCAAAATTTGTCTCTAGCTTTTTTATTCTCTGAGATCTAGGTGTTCATAAAGACAGACGGAAAAACAGCCAGACGGACATGGCTATATCGTCTCGGCTGTTGACACTGATCAAGAATATATATACTTTATGGGGTCGGAGACATTCCTTCTGCCTGTTACATACATTTTCTGTTGGCGCTAAGTTATAATACCCTTCAACCTATATATGGGTAGCGGGTATAGAAAGTTGTGCCCAATGCAAATTGACGTTTTAAGTGTGTGAATGACGTAGAGGTCTTTCGCAGATCAAGTCGCCGAAAACTGTACAAGCCGTAATAATAGACCTAGAGCATTGAATTTTGGTATGCATCGAATGAAACATGAAGTTATTGAAGAATAAATATAATATATATAAATAAATTAAAAATATAGAAAAAAAAAACAAATTTCAGTATATTTTTTTGGTAAATTTGTTGTACAAATATCATTTCAGATTTATGCTTTCTCTCGAAATGGGTTGCGGGTATCCTACGGTCGAGCCCTCTTCACTGTAGATTTCTTATTTATTATACCCGCTATCCATGGGTAGAAGGGTATTATAACTTACTGACAACAGAAAATTTATGTAACAGAAGAAGGCATCTCCGACCCCATAAAGTAAATATATTCATGATCAGTGTCAACAGCCGAGACGCTATAGCCATGTCCGTCTGTCTGTATGAGCACCTAGATCCTAGAGACTTAAAAGCTAGAGCTACGAAATTTTTTTTAAAACACTTTTTATACTTGCACGTAGATCAAGTTGTTGCCGTATAGATGTAGCTGTGATTTCGCACACTTATGAAATAGACCAACGTGGACTTTCAGTGAAACCGTGTGAAAAAAGTGGAAGATATAAGCCAATAAAGTTATTTATAATGGATATAATAGTTGGAAACCCTGTTATAAATTGCGTAATAATAAATAAATTTTAAATTAAAAAAAAAAATGTCACACAAAGTATGCTGTAAATCTGGCCATTGCTAAAGAAAAACCCAAATAATGAATAATGGGAACTTTATTCTTATTAGTACGCTTTACACAAGCTTTACGGAGCGCGTGTCTCCTGTGTGCCGTCCATATGTCGTAAGTAGCATTGCATTGTCATTTATGGCTTCATTTTCCACAATTTTTGTCAGTGATTTTAGTTTCGTTGTTACTTTTGTTTTTCCATTGTCCTTCCATCAGCTCCTTTCCCATTTCTGTTACATTTGAACATTTGGCTTCTAAATAAGGTCTCACTTTTGTGTTTTGCTGATTGTCGGTTATTAATTCTATTTTGATTTGCTTCTTTTGATAATTTGCATCGCTGCAACGTCCGTTGTTGCAGTACTTATTCGCCTGGTGACGATTCGTCCACTTGGATTGCTCCTGGTGGACATAGATGCGCCTTTGCAAGACACTCGCATCGTTGCTTTTTTTATCTCCTTCTAAAACAAGAATATGGAGGGGAAAAGGAAACCAAAAAAGTTGCTAACTGACTGAATTTGGATTTTTAAATATTCAATTACATTAAACTTGATGCATTTAAGAATTATCCAGCCGTGACACAAACAGATGCAAAAGCGACTCTGTCTATGTGAATGGCAACATTTACAGCTACATAACATACATATGTATGTATGTATGTACGTAAAAAGGGTAGGTTTTCAGTCTTAACTTTAGGGTTGCATTGCATTTGCACTTGCGATTTGTGTAGGAAGCATAAAAATAAGCGTACAACTTTCGGCGTAATTATATTATGCAATTTGATGTCGGCCAACAAGAGCGCTGTGACACAATACACAAATTATAAATACAAAAATATATGTATGTATGTACATGTATGAATGTGAATCTTTAAATAATCTTAAAAACCAAGATCTCGCTTAAGCGAAACAAAAAAAAAATACAAAAAAGTAAGGCAAAAATCAATACACATGTGTTTGAGTGTCTCGCGAGTTTAATCAATTGTCAATCAGCCTTCTCTTTATTAACAGAAGCTGAAGGTGAATAGCCGACGAAATGGACGGAAGTAAGCTTGATGGGGGGCAAAATTGTGAACCGGAGGCGGACGTGGACAAACAATTCATGCGCAATGATTTGCAATTGGCTGCCGAACTGGGAAAAACGCTGCTCGAAGTGAACAAGGAATTGGAGATATCGCTGAAGGAGCATAAGCACAAGAATGAAGAGCAACAACGCGAAATCGTGCACTTACGAAAACAAATCAATGCCATGGCCGAGGTCAATGACACACGTCTCAAGGTCTACGAGCAGCTAGAGGTGGGCATACAGGACTTGGAGCGTAGTAATCATCGCTTGACTTTGGAGAAGTCACGCGACAAGAAACAAATAAAATCACTCGGTGCCAACATTGAGTCACTGGAGGCGCGTTGCGAGGAGATCACACAGCAGCTGGAGGAGGCGCGCCAAATCCTGAGCGCGGAACGGCGTAAGAATGAGAAGCCATTGCAGCAACAACGAGTCGCTGCCGTAAGAACAAGTGCCATGCCAGAGCATATATTCTTGCCAAAGCAATGGTCGAGCATTGATCGTGAACGCGACCGGGATGGCGTTGACTTTAATGCCACACCTATCGACAATTGCGCCTTCGGTGTCGCTGCAAACGCCAATTCAACGGGCCTCACAGAGATCCATGAAGGATCGATGTCGCTCAGTGAAGTTGGCTCTTCGCATTCAAATGAGATTAAAGAAGTTTCCTCCGCTTCTGCTGCTGCTGACGCTGCCGTTGTTATCAAAGGTGAAGACAACGAGGAACTGTTCGCGCTCATAACAGACTTGGAGTCAACACGACGAGACTTCTTGGCTGAAAAACAGCGTTGTTGTGAACTGGAGGAGCAGCTGGTTGCCATTATTCAAGAGAACCAAACGCTGCACAGCCGTATCGCAATCACTAGCACAAATGAGGAGATGATGTCCATGCACGATGAGTTCTCACTCTTGGATGATGTGCGACAGGGTCAGATGTGCAGTCGGTGCTTGCGTGCCATGGATGAACAGGAACAGGCCTCAAATGTAGACGGACAATCGTCAGTCGCTCCGACAGAAGGCGTGGGCGAAGATGACGAGCAGAGTCTGCTTGGCAGCGAATTTTACGTTCAGTTGGCCAATAATGCAAGTGTTGAATCTCCGGCCAAGCTCGATGCAACTAAATTGTTAGATGCGAATAATGGAGACAGTCCAAATCCATACCGCGATTTGGTCGAAAAGTATGAAGCTTTATTGGAGGTGCAGCGTACATCAAATGTGCGCAAAGAACAACAGTCCACAGCGACAGCAACATTCGGCAACCAAGAGATATTCACTCCCGCAGACAAGGAACCAAAGGCTGGCCGGGGTCGAACGTCAACCGAATTCTCGGAGGCGGAAACCTCCTCGTCAGGCTTTTCGGAAGAGACCTGCAATAAGCACACACAGACGGATGAGAGACCTGGATACTTTTTGTGCTCCATCAGCAATGGCGAAGAATGCAAGCTAAGCATTTACGATGACGTCAGTCCCATTGATGCACATTTCCAGAGTCGTCCCGAATACCGAGAGCTATTTAAAGAGATCTTTGGCGTATTGAAGAAAGCCGCCGATAACAAAGAGGATGGGGACAAATCGAAACTGTTGGATACTGAAGACGGCACACAAACGAATGTGGACACTGTGGCAACCATTATACCGACTGGTGATGAATTCTCTGTAGATTTCGGTGATGATGCACACAGTATTATATCATCTGTAGTCTCTGATCAGTCGTTTGCACTGTCCGAGTGTGTCACCAAATTGGAGCGCAGAACGGCCAAAAAGCATATTAACGAATGCAAGACTCAAGAGAATAGGCTCCCTCAGATAAACTCCGCATCCGTTGCCCAGTTGAGTGGCCTTAAACAAGTCGAAGACAATGTCCGAGTCTTCACGCCTGTCAAGCGCGAACCTCTTGAATTTTTGACTGTTGCTGTGGGCATTAAAAAGAAAAACCGTCGCAAGAATCGTGGCATAAATAGCCAAGGGGCTCGCGTCGAGTCGCCACTTGCTCAACCATCGCCATTGGCGCAACCATCACCCCACCACCATGCTCGACGTACACGCAAAGATTTTGTGCCTATCCCTCCGGAATTGTTGGCAACAGAGTCTGGAAGTGTTGGCCGTCGACGACCAACGACAAGCGGTACCGAATGGAATGGCTCTCCGATGATCATCTATAATCGCAACCTGAGCGCATCGTGCGCAAAGCGCACAGGACGCGTTATCGAGTTAAACGGTGTTGAATTCCATCCAAATACTGTATCTCAAGAGTTCCACAAACTGAAGAGGCTCGATCTGTCCTACGCCGAGGTATTACGTCGTGCAGATGCCTGTGAGCATCAGAGTCAGCCCATGCGTGTCCAGCGTATGCATCAGTCGCGCTGGAATCCAAACAAAACTCAAAGTAATCGCCGCTAAGATGACTTCAACACTTCTTTAATCTCCATCTTCTGTCTTTTATCAAGTTCTATCATATATATTGCCAGAGTTATTCAAATGTTTTCTCAATTCTTTAAATGCGTTACAAATTGTAATGGTAATATTGTTGAGTTTGTCTGGTTTGAATGTATTAGACTTTTTATGTTTTTAGTATGGCATTTTCGTATTTTTAATAAAATTGTGTTTTGGTTTTCTTTAAGTTGTAATTAAGACTTGCATTCCTTTGGTTTGGTTTGACAATAACCCAAAGGATCTCCTGCATTGACCTAGTTTTAGTTCTGAAGGAACAATCAACTTGAATTGCACTTTAAACAATTCCATGTATGTTCGGTACTAACTAAATATATACTAATATATCTAGATGTTCTTCAAGATATTAAATAAATGAGCATGTGTGCCAAGTCTAAAATAAAGGAAGTAACACGCATCGCCTAATTCTTTTCTTTAATTCACTATTTCTCTTTGTCACAGGCCAGGTTAAAACATTTCTGAATAAGATAGATAAAACATTGCATTATTTGTTACGTATTTCTATATTTCATAGTAGTTAATAGAAGACTGAATTAATTTAATCATATCAATGGCGTTTACGCTTTTGATGTGTGGCAGATGATGATGCGGACGAATGGGAGATGTGTGTGCTGCGTGTATTGGAGCGCGAACGGGTTTTCTCCCTATGCTTGCAATAGTTGCTACTATGGTGGCTACGACTATTGCTGTGCCGAGAATTCCGTTGATAATTGCTGCCATCCTCCTCTCCAGAATTGCTCGAATCCCGTTGCTGTCGAGGACGTCGTTGATTGTGGTGACTGATATAATGAAGATTATGATGATCGCCGTCTATTTCACGTTTACGTTCTCGATCCCGATCACGGTCTCGGTGTCGTTGGCTTTCACGACTGCCGTGATAACGACTATAAGAGTGTTTACTGCTTCTGCTGCGGGCCTTGTGATCCCGACCATCACGACTGGCATCGCTTCGCTGCTGTCGATTACTGTTACCTCTACCTTGTCGACTTCTGATGCTGTCATGCTTCTTGACAGGAAAACTGCTACGATTGCCGCTGCCATCAGTATTACTGGAGGTCTTGGTACTATTGCTACTGGTGGTGTTACTGTCATTGTTTGAGCTGCTACTGCTGCTGTTTCCGCTGCTGCTGGTGGAAGATGATGAGGATGACTGCTGACGTCTGCCCTTGGACTTCCTAGTTGTTTTGTGTGCTTTATCAAGAGCCTTATCTGCAGCATTAAGCATGCTGGCCATCGACTCGGGTATCTGCAGCAAATTGGTAGCTGGATTGGGTACAGGACGCAGCTTCTGGGGCACTATGTTGCTCTGCGTGGATACGGCAACTGCTGCCACTTGGCTAGCATAACTTGAAGCCTGATTGCCGTCCTTATTGTCGCTAAAACGCGTCGTTCTTTCCTTGCGACTAAGTCTCTTACCTGTACATTGAATGGTGTAATTTGCTTTAAGATGACATAAAATTATAAAGACAGTTGGGTTAAACATACTATTAAAGTGCTGCGACTTTTCATGTGAAGCTGACGTCGTTTTTGTTGTTGTTCGTAATTCCTTTGCTGGCGATTCTGTTCTATAGATTGGAGGTCGCTGCTCGCCGCCAATCTCAGTACGTTCCAATTCTAACTTGCGGTGTTGTTGTAACTTTTGCTCATCCATCTGCTCTTGCAGCGATACACGCTCCTCGATATCATCAATTACTTTTTCAAAGGCACGTTTACTCTTGCGAATTCTTGCCTAAAAAATAATAAACGATACCATTAATTAATGAATACGCATAATCTTATAGACGCACCCTTAGTTCGTCCGCTGTAACTTCAGTGCTTTTGTAAGCATCTTTGGTAGTTGAGATAATCCCTTGCTCTACTTGACCACCATCATTGTCGGAATTATCGTCCTCTTCGCTCTCGCTTGAAGAATCTCCATAGGCAGCTAAACCTATAATTCAAACCAATCAAGTGGTAGTTCTTGCTGCCAGTCGAATATTGAAATAGACGTTTGTTTTCTTATTTTCAGGGGAATATATATGCATATCTATATACATATCTCTATACATACACGTAGATACAAATATTTGTATTTTTGGAGTTTACATTTTAAGAGAAACTGGGGGAGCGTAGCAAAAGATGGGTGCCACAATGTTACACGATATTTAGCTCGGCTAAGAAGCGTTCTAATTTGTTTGTTTTTTTACATTGAAGTTGATAGATCAAGCGAAATGTACACAAGCAAGGGTATAAGGTAATTGAGAGTAGGAGAAGCAAAACTCAGACTCCCTATTAAACAAAAGTGTAATTGAACTTAGGAAATAATTTGGAATTTGTTACTTACCCAAGTTGCCGGTAATTGAGGACAAGGCGCTTTTGAGAATCACTTGGGCTGATGACGCTTTTAATTTACATACACATATATATATTATGATTACATAAAGAATATATTCAACAAGTGATTTGATTGTTTTTGTTTTGTTTCAAGTATAAACCATGACTTAGAATTAACAACAAAAAAAAATCATAAATATGTCTAAACGCAAATTGAGGCAGCCAAACTCAAGACTTCCTTCGAGAAACAATTCCAAAATCGATAATCCGACGCCGAGGATTATATTTAACTTAATTTAATTGATCGTTTAATCACACTGGCTTTTGAAGCCCACGCATTCTGAACCGATACTTACACAAATATAAACACATTTTTTTTCATTTGCTGTAAAAGATCTTTGGCAGTAAACTTAATGTTCTACTAGTTTATAAAATGTACCTTTCGCGCGATGCGCTTTGATTGTTTCAGTTGCAATAGCCGCAATCTCTTCATTGGTCGTTTCCAGGAGTATTTCGGTAAGTGTGCGACGCACAATAAGCATCTATAGATTGGTGTTTGATAGATTGGTTGGGCTATTTTAAATGCCTGTCTATAAGAAAGTGGCGCCAGACAATGAAACCAATCATTTAGTTTGGCCAGGTCAACGCTAACAGTTCAATTGCATTGAAAATTACACATCTCATATTAGATTCTCATCCAAGTGGACAACAAGCAAGTCAATTCAAGCTACTGTTTTAACTCAATACACAAGATCAGCTATGTTCTTAACTTTATAAGTAATGAACGGTTTTTTTTTGTAAGTAATAATGCTGGATCCATAGGTTTCATTGCCTGGGTAAGCACATTTTTTATAAATACTGGGATGCATACCAAATCTGCAAGTCTTTCTTCGTAGTTTTTACCACTTAATGCAGCCTCAGCATTAGCTACTTTTGTTTCTGTAGCATTGCGTTGTTGACAGACCGTATCGTGCTGTATCGATTGCTGATGTCTCTCCTCCTTTTCCTTATTGGCAATCTCTTCATCACTGCCATTGGTCTTACATAATACATCATTACCTATTAGTTGAGCCAATGCCATTGCTTCCTCAGGAGCAGCAATTGAATCTTCACTGTCGCTAGCCTGAATTTTAAGTTCTGAAGTTAATTGTTATGCATTTGATTGTGATCATTCATCATGAGCAATCAAAGTAACAATATGTTCCACTTGGCACTTGCACAAGTCGAACAATTTTGTTCTACTTAATGCAGCCGGTAACGCACTGATCTACTTACCACGTTCAATAAATTAACAGATGTTGTTAGTGTTTTGCTTGATACTTGCTTAACATTAATGGCCGACGATTCCTTTTCCGAAGTTGCAGGCTGTTGTCGCTCCAGCTGGCGTAGCTTTTCGCGCTCCATTTTCTCTAGGCCATCACTGCAAGATAAACAAGTTTTGTTTTATATCCATTCATAATAAGTTGACTGATTCGATAAGCAGTTTCTGTCTTTATAAACAAAATGCTCTTAGTCTTTTAATGCGTAGACATCTCGTTCTTACACGATTTTAAAATATCGACTTTGGCTTCATTAATTAATACGTGAGAGAAAAACAGCAATGATTTAACGAAGTTTAAGTGTTAAGTTAAACATTTTGTCGTACAAATGTACACATATCGATTGTCGCTAGAGCTTATACTATAATCTTACCGAATCCATGCTGGCAACATTTTACGTTTATTTGCGTCGATTTCACAACCACTATTATTACTACTAGGCAGTGTTTGCTGTACTGAGTGCATCAGATGCTGCTGTTCATTCGGATTGCACACGTTTAGCTTCAACAACGATGGAATATGGGATGTGGAATTGGCTTGAGATGACCAATTAGTCCATTGCTGAGTGCCAGCTTCAATGGTTGAACACATTATTTAATCGTTTTACTATTCAAACACAATTTTAGAAATTCGCACCTGCATCGCTGGGCGCATTTGTGATAGGGACTTCGGCGGAGCTGCCGTCAATCCACTGAGATTGCGTAGTCACGGAAGGACCAGGAGGCAGAGATCCAATACCATTAGCTGCACGTCCACTACTTACATTTTCCTCTTCATCCATATCCATATCCATTTCCGCTTCGCCGTGCTCCTCGTAGCGTGTTTGCATTTTGGGCTGGTGATGCTGAGGTTGCCCCTGGTCTATATGATTGTGGTTGTGGTATTCAGGCGCATTACTTATGAATGGTGGAGGAGGTGCGACTGGCATGTTCATGCTGAAATTAGCAAGAGACGGTGCAGGCGTCGAGTCCCGCATATGTATCCATTGCTGAGCTAATTGTGCCCAATCAATGCAGCCCTGAATGTTCAGTGGCATAACGGGAGCAATTGATCTAAGCGGACTGCCAGCTCCAACTCTAGCATCAGAACCAGCACCAGGGTTAGGACCAGGCACTGGGACAATTGGTGTCCCTGGCGCAGGCAGAAAATGCGGCGGTTGCGCCATATATTGATTGTGTTTGTTGAAGCCCAGGCCTGCATTAGCATTGCCACTTGGAAACATGTTGAATATTATTATGGGTTTTACTTCACTGCAAATTGTTGTTTTCAAGTAATCTACACAATCTCTAAAACGATTTTTCGGCTTTTACGCCATTTTTTGCTCAAAGCAGATTGACATTCGCATTGCAGCAATAACACATAACACGATTGATGTAAACCGATTACCGATTAGTTTTAGTTTTTATTAAACATGTGCGAATACTTGAATTTATTCTTCTTTAAGTAACGTCAACAAAAATTTAAATGAATACAATAACATTGGCATTTCTCATATCGCCATTCAACCTAACAATGTTATCAATTGAGTTTTTATCGCCATTCAAGGGCAACAAATACACGCGCTTCACAATTTAAACGAACGGCATTTTATTTTCATACGGAACACAGGTGCCTGAGCTATAAGTAATTTTTAGTCATTGGCTGGTTAATAAGTTTTCAAATCGATAAAAACATTGAATTTAAAGTATTGAAATGTCACACAAAGACAATAATGTGTTACGTGTCAAAGAAAACGCTTTGGCCAAGCCAGCTTTAGCCGCTTCATCTGCAGTCGCTGTAGTCACAATGCAGAAAAAACAATTGCTAACAAAGAAGGTTTGTGCTGAATGAGTAATTAAATTTTTTTTTATATATTTTTAATTTGATTTTGTCAACAAGCTTAGCTAGCCATTGAAAATGTGACGCCGGTGCCAAGCAGCAGCAAAACGGCCGATGCCGTCAAAGCAACTACAAAAGCTATACCAGGACAACAAAGACCCCCGACATTCACAGCGTCTACTTCATCAGTGACAACTTCAACAAAAACAACTAAAGCTGACATTGCCTCGGCTATAACAGAAAAGCCGGGACAGATTTCTGGTACTGCAGCTAACGGCACTGATAAGCAAAAGACTGGTAAGCAAACGTCGGCACTTTCCACATTACAAGGATTATCCAATTGAAAAAATCGTATTAACAGAAACAGCCACAGCAACAACAAAGCCTAAGAAAATGTGGGCATTGAGCAATTTTGACATTGGCCGCCAACTTGGTCGTGGTAAATTTGGCAATGTGTATTTGGCACGCGAAAAAGAATCTCAATTTGTTGTCGCACTAAAAGTCTTGTTCAAGCGGCAAATTGGCGAAACAAATGTTGAGCATCAGGTGCGCCGCGAGATCGAGATACAATCACACCTACGCCATCCGCATATCTTGCGTTTGTATGCCTATTTCCACGACGATGCTCGTATTTATTTGATTTTGGAGTATGCGCCGCAAGGAACCCTCTTCAGCGCACTTCAAGCGCAACCTCTAAAACGTTTCGACGATCGTCAGTCGGCCACATATATCAAGTCCCTTTGCTCAGCTCTTTTATATTTGCACGAAAGAGATATTATACACCGGGATATTAAGCCGGAAAATCTGCTGTTGGGTCACAAAGGTGTTCTCAAAATTGCCGATTTTGGTTGGTCAGTTCACGAACCAAATTCGATGCGTATGACGCTATGCGGAACTGTTGATTATTTGCCGCCAGAGATGGTTTTAAACCAGCCTCATACCAAGAATGTTGATCTTTGGAGCTTGGGAGTTTTGTGTTTTGAGCTATTGGTAGGTCAAGCGCCTTTCTTCTCGAAAAACTATGAGGAGACATACAAAAAGATTCTTAAGGTGGAGTACAAATTGCCGGAACACGTTTCGAAGGCGGCGGCTCATTTGATATCAAAGCTGTTGATTCTAAATCCACAACATCGCCTGCCTCTGGATCAGGTCATATTACATCCATGGATTGCGACACATACACAGTAAATTGTTGTGAATTTATTTGTTCAATTTTCGCAAAATCGTATTATAATATAATTATGCATTTTACATATCCATTACGTCAAACAACAATCATTTGTAATCAACATTTATGCAATTCATTTTATTATGTTTCAAATAAAATTTCAGTGTTCTAGACACTATTTGTTCGATCAAATTATTTTGCTTACAATCTAACTAAATAACTAGCGCGGACCATATACTTATACACAAAAATTAGTAAAAATACTATTGTTCAAAGCAACGAAAAAATTCAGCTCAGCAAGTTTTTTATCACAGAAAACAAAGTATATACTTAGAAACTTCAGTAAAAATGAATTAATCGAGAACTGAGCCTTTAAATCCCAACTGCAATTCTCAAATAACTGATCAAAAGTAACACAATATTTTAATTTCATTGACGTTAAAACAGAAAATAAAAAAATTATTTGACAAGAACTTTGAGTGTATGTATTAGTGTATAAGTTACTAAGTGAACATTTACAATAATTAACAACAAAGAGTCCTAAAAATGTGGGGTTCAATGAAATTTATTGACAGCTTAAATTTTCAATATTATATATTGCAGTTGGTATAAGCCTTAGTTTCAATTAAATGAATCAAGTTTTTAGGAAAGTATGGTGATCAAATTTCCGGTTTTACTAACTGAAAATGTTAACCAGGAGAGATACTGTGATAAAATACTAAATTGGAGAGTAAAATTGCAGCTAAAATAAGCCTTTTAATTTCGAACAGCCGCATCTGCGCCTGGTTTCCGTGCAGGCACATTGTAGTCATCCTCTGCAAGAAACGATTGGGTAGAAAAATCATGAAATTTAAAGGCACGGAATAAATTACCATCTTGATCCTCATCCATGTTGTCTTCCAGATGCACAGCATCGGCGAATTCTTTACCCTGATCTGCAGCGATTTCATTATTTAAATTATCTCCATCGAGGATATGCTGTTTTACGGCCACATCTCCCAACATTACGTCATCATCATCATCCCCACCACCACCGCCTCCCACAGCCGCAGCATCACCAGCCAAAATCTTATTATCCACTTGTGGTGCATGAGCCGCAGCTAGATCGCTATCAAATATATTTGGGTTGGCGCCAGGAAAATTTAAGTTTTGTTCGTTTAAAACATCTTTAACTTCGTGGCCACCAGAGTCTCCCAAATTTTTATTCGCTTCCAAGTCGCTCACCACATTGGCGTACCGATTGTTATTTTCATTTTTCGGAAGCTCTTCGGCTGCTGTATCTGCATCAGCAGCTGCCACTTCGCCTTTCGCATCAAAATTATCAGGTATAGGTGCCACATTTTCGGGCAACTTGCGCTCTATCTTCACTTCAACTGATGGCTTAGCTGGCGGTATTGCCAATGGTGGTTGACCAGTACTGCTGCTGCTGCTGCTTGGTAACTTGGGTGCCACTGAAGCGTTTGGATCGACCTCAACATTTCGTGTACTTGAGCTAGGTTTGCGTTGGGGCGCGCCTTTTGGAGAAACTGCTGAAACGGCGGCTGCTTGGGGTAGCTGCTCTTGTTTCTGTGATTCATCCCCTAACGTTTGAAGGGACTTGGGCGCAATCTGAAAATTTTCAACAGAATTTATTATGAGGCTATGATTGTTGCGCACGTCAAAGGATTGCAATGGCTGCATATCCTTCTGCTGCTCCATTCCGCCACCTTGAGGTTTAGTTGTTGCGTTAGTTGATTGCTGGCTTGGCTTAGCAATGCCAATTTTGTACAGCCCTTGACTCACTTGTACTTGTTCGTTAAATGTCTTTTTGTTGCGAGGCTTCTCGATGCTGTGTACCAGTTGGGCGGGGCTTGATCGACGCCCTGGCGTCGTTTCCGTCAGTAACAGAACGGATGGTTTATTAAGTTGTTGGGCCGGTGGCGCATAGTTGCAATGCGTCTTGCATTCGCTCAGTGCAGTTTCCAAATTATATACTTTATGTTCTGTGTCCCGCAGGAATGATTCATACTTGTTCTAAGACAAACAAAAAAGGACAAAACTCAATTTTTGAAAGCCAAGGAAATTAAAGTGTTTTCGCACCTTCCAGTTGCTCGTATCATGTAGTTTTTTGTCCTGCTGCAATTGCTGCACTTGCAGTAAGAGCGAGTTCTTGTCATCGATGTGTTGCTTCTTGCTTTTGGCATACTCGTCCAATAAATCATTGTGTTTGACATCGAGCACCTTGTATTTTCCAAGTTGCTCGTCGTATTTATTTTTCAATGAACGCTCCGATTCCTGTAGTTTATCGAATTCTTCCTGCATTCGTTGCTTTTCGCTATGCATCCCTTCCAACTTTTTCTCAGATGACAATTTCTCGTCTGTGAGGGCTGCTTGGTTTAAAAGGGAACATAAATATGGGGACTTTAAAGCTGGAAGTCCGACTTACACTGCAGTTGCACATTCAATCCTTCCTGGTTCTGTTCGCACCGTAAGCGAAAAGCCCGAGTTTCATCAAGCTGCTGTTGTGACATGTGGTAAATAACAATCATCATGATCAGCACAACAAACATGCTCATTAGAATACAGATTCGAGCGCGACCGGAACGTGCAAAACGTGCGGAACTCATTTTAAAAGTGTTTAATCTTAATTCTTGTGGAATTTGTTAATATTGTACTAGTACTAGTCAAAAGAATTCCCAGTGCTGTAAAATGTTTGTGTTGTATGTTTGTTATGACTCTCCAGTGTTCGTGTGCGACTATTGATGCCAAACTCTGGTAATCGATGAATCGGTTTTGTTGGACCTTAGCTTGTTCATTGCGACCCTTTTTGTATAAAATCACTGAAACATAAATCATTTACTTCATTCACTTCCATTCTATGCATTTTTTCAAAGAACTCTTTTTTTAACACTAGTTCCGGTTTGCGAATGATACTCGGATGCTGCGAAAACGTCTATTAAACAAAATTGTTTAATTTAGCTCCTTTTTTTTAAAGGTTTCTTAAATTTACTAATAGACCTTATGAAATTGAATTCATTCCGAGCAATTCCATGTGATAATTTCTGCCACAGAGCCTCAAAATATTTAATGATTGACCAACTTTTTCGAACTTGGACTGGGTTGACACCTTACCAAATTAAAATCAAATCAACACAAGTGTTTGAGTAGCACATTTTTATAATTTTATCATTGCAAAACAATAAGTTTTTAATGTTTTCGTCATTAATTGACTACATTTAATTGAATTATTTAATTAATAGATTTCTTACCAAAAATTACAATCGAACTAAGTCGCAGCATCAAAGGCGAGCGGAACTCCACCTGATTGAGAGCGGAATAATTTAGTCGAATTTTTGAATCGGAAATGATTTCCCTGGCAACCTTCATAATTTATTTAGTAACAAACTCCTTTGTTACAAAATATTATGACTTTACATTAAAGATCGAAGATTCAAAAAATTAAAAAAAAACATCGATAGTGCCATTGATATCGGTCTCCACTACTAGCGGTTGACGGTTTGTTGTTGTTTGTTTGAGAGCTTACGCAGCTTTTTTGCATTTTGCGCTTTATGCTGGTTGTACAGAAACTTGATTATACATTCAGTACTCGCCGGCCGCTCATAGGGACAGAACCGTTTTTCGGACGTAGTTTACGAATTTGGGCGCTCGCGGAAGCTGATGTTCATACGGTGACGACAACGCGCGTAAAAACTGTCGTAAACAAATAAATATTTAAAATAACGTGTATATTTAAACATAGTTCTTTTAACTAAAGTCAATTTTCATTGCTGAATAAATTACTACAAGTGAGCTGCTGTGTTATTCTCATCAATTTTAACGAAGTAGTCGGCGCACATCACATTTATTTAAACATATTAATATCGACACACATAAGCTCATATGTGTATGTACACAAATGAGCAAAACTCTCTCACACTCTCGTATGAATCCAAAGTTTGCGTCAATTAATTTAATTCATACGAGGTATCTGTTGGCCTTTGATATAATAAGTATATCAGATATTTAACGAAATTGTTTTATATATACAGTCCTGATAGCCAGCCAGTCTATTGACGAGTATTGCATTAAAAAGAGCACAATAATTCGAATTACAAGGAAAACAACAAAATCACCGATACTTGTTACATATACAGATATGTACATACATATGTATGTACCTAAGTATATAAGACGTGCGCTCGAACTTTTCAGGCAGCAACAGTAATCGATAATGCGATACGACGACGATTATAACAATTTAAACAATATGTGCACACACACTAGCAAGTGCATACAAACATGCTGTATTGATATACTAGATATAAAGATAATCTAAACAGTTTTATTATGCTATAATATTTCTTGGTGACATTGGAAAAATCAACTTTGTGGCTCACATGCTATACCAGATAATTATGTTTCCTTCATATCTTTATGTGACCGTTGTGTCTGCCGTGAAGCAAATTAGCAAAGAACTTTAGCAAGTCAGAACAATTTCGGCGTAGCATTCCAATCATGTGTCCACAACCAAAGATTGGAATACTTTAAACAAAAAAATCAGATTTCAGTTGCGAAAGAATTGTTATTATTTAATATTCAGGCTTTCAAATGAAATAATGCTGGTTTTAGTTGTACCAACGTCAGTCAGTCCTCGTTCCTATCAATTTTTCGATTGAAGAAATAAGCTAAAGACTACAGATCAATTAACATACTTATCTCAAAATGTGCACTTATCACTAGTGAGTTAATTTTATAAGCACAGTGCTATGTATTGAAATTCTAGGCCGAATAATAATATATAATTGTATATGTATTATACTCGGATTGCAACTTGAACACATATTTTCAGGATGATTGCAAGAAATCCATATAATAAAAATTGCAATTATATTTCATTCAAGAAACATGACAGCATTAACGGACAGTAAACAACAGATAGCTGCAAACAATCCACTCGAGCAGCCGCAGCAACAACAGTTCGCGTAAGTTATCAATAATTAACAAACAATTAGAGCACATGAAACAATTTGCAATACTTTTATATGCATATTTATATAAGTATATATAAATGTATACGTAGGTATCTGAAAGTATGAGACGAAACTATAAAATTAATAATGCACGCAAGTATGCGTAAAAATCAAAATTTATCTGCTGATATTTATACTTGTATATATGTACTATATATTCAATTATTTTTTTGTTTGATTAATGAAGCAGATGTCAACGTCCTTAGATAATTTCTAGTTTCTGGGTTCTCAAATCTAGTAATTGAAAATAAAGTTAAAGAAGCCTGAATTGCGATTGTCTTCTTGCAATGCCAACCAAAAATAGCTCTTAATCCATACACACACACTCGAAAGATTGCATATTTATTTATTTTTATGTATTTATTCAATGCTTGCTGGCAACTCACCAATTATTTGTCATATTGTTTGTTTGCTGCTTTTTCGAATGTAGCTAAAACCTATCCGATAGCCGCCTTGGCGATTCACAGAACACTGAGCGAAGCGATAACATTTGTGATCTTATCAATGTCAATGTCGATTGTCCGAATATTATTTGTTGTTGTATTTACATTTACAATAGAATGTAAAGCTCAACTGTGTAGTGCTAAAGGTGCACATATTTGGCAATTGGCCAATAACACAAGAGACGCCATTTGAAATTTCAATTTCTTGCAGATTGCTGCCCAAAATCATTAACGGTGGCATTGCTGGTATTATTGGAGTAACATGTGTATTTCCATTGGACTTGGTAAAGACCCGTCTGCAGAATCAGCAAATCGGTCCAAATGGCGAGCGTATGTACAACAGCATGTAAGTACAAATATTGCACTGAAACTTCAATCCAATACTTTTATTAATGCTAAACTTCGTTCAAAGGTTCGATTGCTTCCGTAAGACATATAAGGCAGAGGGATATTTTGGCATGTACCGCGGTTCGGGAGTCAACATATTGCTGATTACCCCAGAGAAGGCAATTAAGCTGACTGCGAACGATTACTTCAGACACAAGCTAACCACGAAGGATGGAAAGCTGCCAATGACTAGTCAAATGCTAGCTGGCGGTTTGGCTGGCGCCTTCCAAATTGTTGTAACAACTCCAATGGAATTATTGAAAATTCAGATGCAAGATGCTGGCCGAGTGGCCGCTGCGGCCAAATTGGCTGGTAAAACCGTTGAAAAGGTGTCGGCCACTCAATTGGCCACGCAGTTGATTAAGGATAAAGGCATATTTGGCTTATATAAGGGCATTGGCGCTACTGGATTGCGTGACGTAACGTTTTCTGTCATTTATTTCCCATTGTTTGCCACACTCAACGACTTGGGTCCACGTCGCGACGATGGATCCGGCGAGGCGGTATTTTGGTAATACATATTTATCTGCTGTCATTGCTCAATAGCTATCTAATTATATACATTCGTTCTTTTTAGGTGCTCTTTCCTGGCTGGATTGGCGGCAGGTTCTACCGCCGCTCTCGCGGTTAATCCTTTCGATGTTATTAAGACACGGTTACAGGCCATCAAGAAGGCTGAAGGTGAAAAGGAGTTCAAAGGAGTTGTCGATTGCATTACGTAAGTGTATTATGTGTGTGTAAGTGTTATATTGGAACATTGAAATGGTTTGCATTTATTTTCATCCATCTTGCAGTAAAACCATGAAACACGAAGGACCCACAGCATTCTTTAAGGGCGGCCTTTGCCGTATGATTGTGATTGCGCCGCTGTTTGGCATCGCCCAAACAGTTTACTATTTAGGCGTAGCCGAAGGATTGCTGGGCACGCAAAAAATGTAAACGATCTGAAAGATCTAATCCAAGAGCTTCTTTACGATTACTCTCTGAATGTTAAATGTGTTTCTATGCGTTAATGCTAATGTTATTGTTAAAGCTGTCTTATTTCAATGTATTAAGCTAAACTCACGCCATAAATATTCCACGCACAAAGTTATATGTGGAAAAGATAAATCAAGATATTACAGGCAATTTAGAAGAACCATTACTTCAAAGACAATAAGATATACTCTATTCCATGCTTAGAACGATTTTGCTGTATAGACAACCTTCATATTTAGTTTCATGCTAAATTTGCATTTTTATTGATTTTGGGTAGTACGACTAATATGTATAGTATATGTAAAAAAATAACTCAAAAACATTGGGGATCATATATTTGTTTTTAAATAAAAAAATAAATTGACTTTTAGAAAAATTACAGAAAATCAAATATATACATTGTTATCAATTAAAGGTCAATAACTTATTAATGCATGTATTGCTGTTTGTATTGGTTCTTTCATAAAAATCTTTGATATGCTAGAAATTTTTGACACTTGCTAACGAATATTTTCAACATGTACACATATTTGTAGTTTTATTCAGTAATTACTCTGGTACCCGTTAGTTTTAGTGTATAGGCTTATCTCGTACCATCATCAGAATCCACGAATGCAAGTTTTTTAGACTTAGAATAAACAAACGATTCTTTTCCAGAGTAATGTTCTTTAAGTCTTTTGTTAGGAGACGTTTTTTTTTTATTGGACCCTTGTATCAACTGAGTACCTAGAATCTCATTCGAATACTTTAGTTTGAAACTTTTAAGAAACTCCGGCACTAGAACCATATTACTCATTTTATGATAACCTACGATTCCACTTATATGAACTGGACGCAGTAAGCTACAAATCTGAATAAGATTTATGCGATTCGGTATTGGAGACCATTTGAGATTGGCAAGAGGATAATGTAATTCGCGGTCGTTGTTGTCAGTGCTGCAATTATGGTTTACTGTCATGGTAACCGTGTACCCAGGTTGGTGGAAATATTTCAGGTCTGAAGTCAAACAAGTATAGCTTTTTAAAAAACGGTCTAACAATTTTATATGTCCAAATAAAGTACGCGTTTCAGCTAACTTTCGAATGAGCAACTCATAACCGAAATGGGGTACTTCAATGACAGCATTTTTGCCATTATCTTTAAAATATTTTGAAATTTGCTCAGCGATCCGTTCGAAATCTAGATGAACAAAGGGTAGATGGGCTGCTTGAAGGTTAAGAAAGAGCTCTTCGGTCCCAAGTGCAATCCATTCTTGATAGATAGTATTACCCATCAGGCAACTGAGGTCTTCCTGTTGTACGGCAGAATAGTAGTAGAGCAATCTTCCGCCACACAATCTCCGAATTAGAAGCATAAGACTGTTGCCAAGTACATTGGCGGCACATAACATCATCTCCAAACGCTTTCCATCGTTAAGGCGAATCGTAAAGGGTTTACCCTCTGGAACTATATGAAAATCCATTGAAGAAATGTTGGTGCTTCGAGGACTTAGATATTCCAGAAGCTGTTTTGCCAGCGGCTGGGTAGTGTACATCTTGCAGAACTTTTTTGGTAAACGATCTACTTGCGCCTCCATGCCATGGAGGTGTGTAATAAAAACTTTGGTATGCCGTTCATATAACTTTGGTATTGTATCAAAAATTATTGTAGGATACTCTTTTAAAATCATCTTGATGCTTTGTGAACTGACGGTTTTGATGCACTATTGAGGTCAGTTTATACTGCAAATGTTGTGTCCCAATTACAATTTCAAAGTCATATCTATATTGAGGTTCTGTTTATTGTTGATAGTCGAACAGTATCCGTTTTGTTTGTAGAATAACATAGGTATAGTTAAGGATGGTTATCGATACTTCATATTTATCGAAACCGACATTATGATCTGTTAAGCAGTGTTGCCAGAGTTTTGGAAGCAAAAGTGGCTAGATTAGGCTACAAAAAGTGTAAAAAATGGTAAAAAAAACGGCTATGTACTAATATTTCTTTTACCATAAATTTTTATTATTTTATAAAAATTATAATTGAATGTGAAAAATGTTTTTTTTAATAACGTTTAGTGTGTATAGTCAGCACCCAATCAATTTTGTATGTGGATATTTACAGCTGTGTTCGTAGAAATAACAGTGTATCAGAAACTAAATATTATTACTTTTTTGTCTTTATTCGCTTACGGTTGTACATATGTACATATATGTATATATAGGTAGCAGAGGATTTTTGTGAATATCAGTTTTTCTTTTTTTTACAAAAAATTGCAAAAAAAGAATAAAATTTAAATGGAAATACACTACAATGTAAAAAATTTCATTTTATTGGTTGAAACTATTAGAATGCTTATTACAATTCAAAAGTAAATTTTCAATATCCAGCCCAAAATCGGGTTTTCTATAGCAGCCCTCCCCTCCTTATATCACAATCTATACAAACTACGTCATTCACATTACTCTAGATAACATCTGCTGGCTGACTCCTGGGCGTGGGACCAACTTCGACGTTCATGTCCATATATCGAATGCGTTGCCAACGAGCCAATGTAGATCGATACCATTCTAGAAATATGGCCTGTCTATACATAACAATGCCGGTTTGTAGTATGAGAAGACCCAAAATTGTGACCAAATTTAAAATCTCCCATTCGGCGAATATGACAAATGCCCAAATGAAGTATACGCGTATACCATCAGCCAGTAAACGATTTCCACTGGAAGAGAACTTCGCAATTGACATTCCCACACAGTTGTAAATGGCACAGGAGCATGCAAAGCCAATGAGTGCGATGATTAACATTGTGTTACCACGTAGCTGTGGAACTATATCGGGTAGATCATCAAATACACTACGGGAACCCTCGTTAAATGGCACGACGCTTGGGACAAAATTTAGACAAACGGCTGCTAAAACTGTGATGATAATCCCAAAAAAGCCCTGCCAACCAGATGCCTGAATGGGCACCAAATCCGAGGCCTTCAAATGCTTTTCTTCATACACATAAAGAAAGGCGTGCAGGACTTCTGCTATTATAACCAAAAGATCACCTGTAAGGATTGTGTTGTGATCTGTATGTGGCAGCGTTTGGTAATCATACTCCACACGGCGCATATCCAAAGCCAATATGTCGATGATGCCACATGTCATGGTGAATATCGCAAGCCAGTGTCGGGAGCTCAATGTTTGGTTCAAGTACATGGTGCTAAATAGACCAACAAATATCAGCGCAACTCCTGAAATGATTACACTGTCCTATAATCTCGATTAAGCGTATCAATGACTGATGCTAGACGCACCTCGTATCATTTGGAAGCTGGTGGCATAGGTCAAATATAAACCGGTGAAGAGCAAGATTGATGCAATTGTCCGGAGCAATGCGGGTAGCAGCATGATGAGGGGGTGGAACTCATTGTTGCCGCGTGTCAAAATATGATCTTGTTCTGCGTTCAACTATAGAGGGGTAAATGAAGCCAATGATATTTATAACATTCGATTTATTCCAACTTACCCTGTGTCGAGTGATTACAATGTTAATTAATTTGTAAACTCCAAAGCACAAAAATTCGGCTAGAAACATAAGCAAGGTCAAAGCGACTGGATGTTGAAAATGATGCAGCTTTCCATCACTGCCCTCTACCAGTTGATTGCTCATCCATCTTCGATGTTCATATAATATATGTACATATCTACATATATAATTTCTTATTTAGTAATTTGTCAATTTGTTACATACTTGATCAATATCACATTAACTGTTCCACTCAGTACGAACAATAATGTAACAAATACACGTTGATCCATGCTTAGTGCATTAAAAGACACACTCAACTGCGAAGCATATAAATAATTTATTTAAAAAAAATGATTAAATTTTTGTGCGATGCGCACTTGATGCGCAATGACA
Source organism: Drosophila immigrans (assembly GCA_963583835.1). Taxonomy (NCBI): domain Eukaryota; kingdom Metazoa; phylum Arthropoda; class Insecta; order Diptera; family Drosophilidae; genus Drosophila; species Drosophila immigrans. Next base: position 29,652,870 of record OY757142.1, read on the forward strand.
AAGAAAATCCCAAAGAAGCGATTTGAATTCATTCTCACTGCATTCAAATTAATTCGTTAATTTGTAGACTGTATCTTCAATTTTGTTTTTACCTTAAACGAATTTTACTTATCGAACAAAAAGTCCGCTGAAGGAATAATAGTGAGATAAATGTAATTGTAAATTTGCACTTGCCAATGATTGCCAGACCTTCAAAAGTTAGCGCTGCCAGATATTATAAATAATAAGTAAAAATCAGCTGTGTTTTGCTTTTGTGTGAACACGACTCAGTGTTGGGCGCGCCATTTAAAAATGTAAGAAATGGAATAGTTTTATATATTTTGTTTTATTAAAATCAAACTTACAAAATATCACAGGACATAAAAATTAAAAAAGGATTGAATTGAAATCGAATATTTTAATGTGTTATGCATTTAATACGCCTTTGTTGAATTCCTTAGGATTTTCCTGAGAAGGTAGAATAATAATAAGTCATAAAATTAAAATATTGGAAGATCTCAAATTCAGAGCAACTAAACAAAAAACGAAGCGTGTGTGTTTGTGTCTCACCTGTAATGTTGTTTACGTGTGATGATAAATAAATGTTGTGTGTTTAAATAGTTTCTTATAGGTGTGTTTAAACTACAATTCGTCCCTTTCGTGAACCAACGGTAGGGTCACCTCCTCAACAGTTCCCAGCTTAATGGTTTCATTTGGTTTGATTAACTTTGGTATGTATTCTACTGTATCACTGTTGCTAAACACCGAGTTGTGTAGGTTGTCCGCTGGTGCAGCGGGATCGGGGCTTGTGAGTGTTATTTTGGATTTTGTCGCAACTCTGTGGAATGAAGGGCATGCAGGTCGTGTGATATGAAAAATATTGTGTTCGTTAGTATGGCAATATGACTAAGTAGAGATAATTATGTTTAGAGCAGTGCAGAGGCAAACAATTCGAGTTTCAAATTTGTACCTTAAGTACAGCTATAGAAGTGAGCATAGTTGAAGATCTTAATGTGTAAACATAGATTGAAGTTCTATTGATGCTTGCGAGTTCCACCTCCGCGCAATTTTTGAGGATTTCTATGTATTGATCATACACGTCCAAATATACATATATAAAAGATACGTACATACATATATATTTCTATGCAAAATGTATTTATCGGTTACCTGTCCCTCGTCAGCATACTCGACTCTACATCCACACTGCGTGGCTGGCGGAAATCACATTCCAGTGAGAAAGCAGAATCTCCAGGTGTTATAAGTTCCGGATCGTTCTGGATGACAACGATGTTTGTATAGAGCTCGCCATCCTTCAAGGTCTGACACTGATCCAATTGGAAATTCATTTCCAGCGAGCGCGTACCCTGATTTGCAGTAGGCTTCATGAAACACGGCGCTGTTTGCTTATAAAAACTGCCTCGAGTGTACATAACACCAGTGAATGGCTTCTCAGTTTCCAGCATCACATTCATCGAGTTAGCGCCACACTTCAAATTAACCTTTTGAATTCCCTGATCGCTACCTTCGATCTTAAAGGTGTCCGATAAGTCTTGCTCCCAAATTTCTAAAACGACATGTGTTAAACAATTTTAATTTTACTCTAAGTTATTTCTAACAGATAATTAATCGAATGACTTTGTCTGTTATTGCAAAATATAACATTTATATATTTTTATCTTGATATCGGCCATTTCGGAAGAAATAATTTATCTAATGCAACAGAACTAAAACAGTAAAGGTTAAATAATTTTACACACAACTCTAGATCACTTTTTCCACTGGTTTGTATAAGTATAAACCGGTTCTGTTGTTTTTATCTGTTTAGAACTGCTGACTTTCTTTACTAGTCATTGAAAATATCTCTCCACTTGGGTGAATCATAGAGTTCATAGCGGCTTTTCAAAAACCCACCTTGATTTTGATGCTGATTTTTATTACCAGATGCGTAAACTGTGATCAACATGTTGATAGCCAACAGTAGAAAAAACATATTTTGAATTTTCAACATTATGTATATGATTTTAAATGATATGTAGTAACACAAATTTAGCAATCGTGCTGGAGCCTGATACACGTCCCAACGACTCAATGTTGAAAGCAAAACTGACGTCTTGACTGCGTCGGCGCAGCGAATATAAACAAAGCCGCCGCAGAGTCCGAGCCAGGCTCAACCCGTTATACTGCTGGCAGCGAAGAGAGAGACAAATTAAGAGAAAGAGTTTGAACTACACTGCGCATGCGCAACTGAGAATCTGGTCAATCAGCTGTAGACCAGAAGACTTTGTTTCGCAATAGATATAGACATATGTACATACGTAAGTGCTTATGTAATGCTATATAGTATGTATGCATTTGTTTAGAGTAAAACGTAATATATTTAAAGCTTCGCTACGAAAATCATTGCATGACGAAAACGCAAAACTGAGTTTAAGGAAAACAAAACGTGACTCCATCGACGGCATTTCCGCTTTTCACGCGGATTTATGCTGTGCATTAAATTCGTATTTCTGTTGCAATAATGCTGCTGTCGGTGCAACAGTTGCATTGTGGTTGTTTCTTTGATTATTCATTATTCAAAATGTTATTAAACTTCCCCGTTTTTACGCCGCGGAGTACTTTGACGCTTCAGTTCTCCTTGCACCGCAAACAACAACAAAACAACGACGACAACTATTTGTTCGACTTGCATTTCTTTTTATTTGTACATACACTACTGGACAAAAAAATAAGTACACACTTCGCGCCTATTTGTTGGTAAAGGTTTTCAATAGTTATAGAATATACCGCTGTTAATTGTTTATATTTTGAAAGAATATAGTATTCTGAAACATTTAAAACAAAAATTAAGGTTGGGAACCACGTTTTTTTAATGTTACCCATAAATTTGTGCTAGATGACGTTTTTGGTCTGGTCAAAATAATAAGTACAGTGGTGGTAATTTTGATTTTTATGAGATTAAATGTAAACATTAGGTAGGGAATGTTGATTTATTTTGACTTATTGCATATTTAAGTACATGTGAGTTAAAAAAATTTTTTAGAAGAACCAAAAAGTACATTGTACTGTTAAGGAAAAGACTATAGACGTGAATCTTCGAAAAAATGATAAAAAATCTTTCAGGAATTGTGAAAACTCTTAAAAGTTGGGTATATTTGGTGCAGAATGTCTTATAATTAAAACTACCTACTAAAAAACGAGGACGGAAAAAGAAATTTTTACAAACAACAGACATTCGCATGGTCAGTATTGCAAATAAGGACATATTCATGTCTTTCAAGGTCATTTCCGCTCAAATCAGCAATGGAATCAGCATCTCAAATGGTTTGCCGTTAATCTAAAAAGGTAGATCTACTAGACCTCATACCCCAAAAATGTCCTTTTCTTCGAGAAAAAAATTTTAAGATGAACCAACAGTGTGGCGTCAATTATTTGGCATGGTCTGGGCCAGAAGGTTCTACAATGTGGAATAAATTTTTGTGGAGCGAGGAAACAAATCTAAATTCTTTTGGTAATGACTACAGACGTTACATAGATTGCACAAAAGGCAAAAAATTCGAGGTCCGGTACCCAAAGAAGACTTGTAAGGATGTAGGCTGATACTTAATGGTTTAGAACTGTTTTTGTTTTAATGACGTTGTACGGATTCATCTGTAAATTGATAATATGACCCTATTCGGATATAAAAATCATTTCATATGATGATTTCATATATTCCCTTCCATACGCTGAGGAAAAAATGTCCTTGTTATGGGGGTTTCCACAGGATAATGACCCAAAACGCTCGTCAAGACTGGCCAAGGGCTCGTTTACAGAGAACGAGGTATTCATAATAAGTTGGCCAAGTCACTTTCTTGGCTCAAACACAATTTATTACTTATGGGGAGACTTGAAACGGTAAATTGGCATAAATACCTTTACAAAATTCGACAAATTTTGGAAATTGTGTGCAAAAAATGCGGTATGAGATTCGTATGGAGATTTTTTGCAAACTTATTGCTAGAATGACAAAAAACATCGCAAAAGTCTTACAAAATAAGTGTTTCTGAATTGGATACTACTATTAGATAGCTATTATTAATAAAATAATAGAAACAATTTTTTATGTTTCGAGTTTTTGGCTTTGTAGAATTGGTGTACTTATTATTTTGACCAGACCAAAAACGATCATCCAGCACAAATTTGTGCGTAGCATTCAAAAAACGTGGTTCCCAACCTTAATTTTTGTTTTAAATGTTTTAGAACACTATATTCTTTCAAAATATAAACAATTAACAGAGGTACATTATATAACTATTGAAAAACCTTTATCAACAAATAGGCGCGAAGTGTGTACTTATTTTTTTGTCCAGTAGTGTACATATAAGCAATTGCGTTAATTAAAACATAATTAGTGTATTAACCTGGTAGGCAGGTAGACATGCTGACCATGGCAGCGAAAGGTGGAAGTCGTTGCAAATCTCTTTTTTTTAGGACAACTAATAAAAATCTGCGTTTTGTAAGCATAGACAATTAAACGGATAATCAAAATGAATTTGTAAAAAAAATACCCGCTACCCAGTTTTGAATTTTTGAAATATTGAGAAAACTTGTTAAATTTGCTAAAAAAAAAAAAAAATTAAAAGCCAAAAATTTGTCAAGCGCAATTCGTACTGGCACCGACTGCGACACGCATACGTGCGCTCTAACCACTACGCCACCAAACGACTGTGTGTGAAGCGTTCTAATAATAATAAAGTTCCCATTACTTATTGTATGAGTTTTTCTTTAGCAATTGCAAGATTAAGCAGCATACTTTTTTTTGTTTTCAAATTATACCATTTTTAATTACTAGGCAATTTATAACAGTGTCTCCAATTATTATATCCATTATAAATAACATACATAATTTTTAAAAGTAAAAATAAATAAAATGTTTGCATTGGGTTTATGTAACCAATAGGTTGTACATTTAAAAAAATGTAAAGAAGTTTTCAACATATTACAGTTTCTTGCGACCATAAATCGTCTAAAACAAATCTTCCAAAACTTTTGACAAATTTTCCATTAGCTTCTTATTTTCATTGTTAAAACTGCCAAATCGTACAGCTTTAAGTTTTCCAGCTTTTAAAGAATGACGCTCCCAAAATGGATCTAGAATTTCTCTCTTTTGCTGTGAAAAGACTGTTGGCTTCTAGCTTGGAACAATTTTACAAACAACACCTTCCTTTTTATTTTTCACCTGCATCGGTCTACTTTCCAAACAAATCCTATTTGTCAAATTTTAGGTCAGGTTCTAAATTTGTAAATGTCTTTCATACTGCAAAAGCAAGTGCATAGGAATTGCAAAAGCTGTGTTTATTAGCTGATATCTTTGAATTGGCGCCATCTATTGAACTTATTAGTATGCAACATTGAGATTAATCTTTTGTGAATGCGTTCAACTCAAAAATTTTGCATTTTGTGATATTCACAATGATGTGTTTGTTGCGGGATGAGTCAAGTCATGTTATATGACATTTTAATCCTGCAATTTATAATGAATATACAGTGGGGAGCAAAAGTGAGTACATGTTTGCATATTTCACATTTCGGAGCGAATGATGAAGAAAACAGTAAGGTAAATGGAAACAAGTAAGAAAGCTACAGTCGAGAGGGCTCGACCGTATGATACCCGCAACCCATTTCAAGAGAAAACAAAAAACTTAAATGATATTTTAACAAAAATTATACCAAAGAATATACTGAAACTTGTTTTTTTTGTATATATTTGAAAATAGCTGGTAAAAATCTATAACACCGACATGGTCACACTGTCAACTAAACAAACAAAGCGCGAGCATCTGCAAGTGAATTTTGCATATAAAATTGATTCTTTAATATCTCATTCGATCTCAACCAAATTCACAGGAGTAATTAAGACAATCATTATGCATACCAAAACTCAGGTCTCTAGGTCTATTATTACGGCTTTTACAGTTTTTGGAGGCAGAAAGGGGCGTGGCAAAAATCTAAAACAAACTTGATCTGCGTAAGACCTACACGAATACTGTCACCAAATTTGATATCTCTAGGTCATTCACACACTTCAAACGCCCATATGCATTGGGCACAACTATTTTGATAAATAATTTAACAAATAACTTTTGTTCTACTTATCCGATTTTTACCAAAATTACAGAGTATACTAAGAGTAATAAACACAGATGGCCTACCAAATTACACAACATTACACAAAGAACTTTTGGAGTTATACGCGATAACAACGTGGCATCCAACTTTCGAAATAAACTTGATCTGGAGGAACCTATGTACCAAATTTGGTGTCTCTATGTCTTATAGTCTCTGAGATCTAGGTGTTCATACGGACAGACAGACGGACAGACGGACATGGCTATATCGTCTCTATTGTTGACACTGATCAATAATATATATACTTTATGGGGTCGGAGATGCCTCCTTCTGCATGTTACATACATTTTCTGTTGGCACTAAGTTATAATACCCTTCTACCCTATGGGTAGCGGGTATAAAAATGTTTATTATCTTTATTCAATATATAATTTACTATACATTAACAAGAAAATATCAACGAAGAGGTGCACAAAGAAGAGAAGAAGACTTGAAAACAAAAACAACTCGCATTTATGCTCCTTCGACATTTTTAACATCTTATCTTCAAAAGAATCTATAATTTACCGTTAATTGTCATCTTATTGCTTTTGATTTGTTTCTTACACTTATTGTAATGTGCTTATTATGATTTAAAGTGTCGACGGGGTTACATTGAAAGTTAAGATCGATTTTTATTATTATTTCAAAATTATGCGTAAATTGAGTCAGGACGTTGAGAAATCTATAATAACTCTTACCGAGAAAGGCTGTTCGTCGCGGTTAATATCTAGTAAACTTGGAATAAGTCAGTCGGTGGTCATACGCGTCCTAAAAAGACGCAATGTTTCGGTTGTATCCCCTCTTAGGGGCCGTCCTCGACTTTTAACAGATGCGGATGCTCGTCATATTATGTCTAAAATGAGAAAGGACAAGTTCTTAACGCCTAAGGTGGCTTCTTTAGACATTAATAAAGATGTAAGTCGATGGACAGCTCGTAGGGCACTTCAAAAAATTGGATTTGATGCAGCAGTGAAAAAAAATAAACCTGCATTGCCGGATAAAAATGTCAAGGCACGTTTAAGTTTTGCCAGACAGCACCGAAATTAGTCCATAGATGACTGGAATCGGGTAATTTGGTCTGACGAAACCAAATTTAATAGGTTTCAATCAGATGGAAAACAATATTGCTGGCGCCGGCCCGGTGAATCAATCCAACGACACCACGTTAAGCAAACGGTAAAGCATGGTGGCGGTAATATAATGGTTCGGAGCTGTTTCACCTGGTGGAACATTGGACCAATGCAAAATAGAAGGGATTATGAACAAAGAGCAATATCTAAATATATTGAAGAACCATCTTCCCGAATTTATTGATCACTGTGCTTACAACGAAGCTGAAATCGTGTTTCAACAGGATGGAGACCCGAAGCACACAATAGAAAATTTGTGGTCAATAGTCAAAAGACGATTGGCACAATATCAATCAGCTCCATCAAGCCTCGCAAATTTATGGGAAAGGGTGCTCGAGGAGTGGCGCCGAATACCCAAAGAAATCTTGGAAAACCTTGTGGAAAGAATGCCAAACCAAATATTAATATTATAATAAAAATTCAATTTAACATTCTTGTTTGCAGATAAAAAGTTAAAAATGTCAAAGGTGCATAAATGAGTACATACGAGTTGTTTTTGTTTTCAAGTTTTCTTTTCTTCTTTGTGATATTTTCTTGTTAATGTATAGTAAATTATATATTGAATAAAGATAAGAAACATTTTTTCCATTTATCTTACTGTTTTCTTCATCATTCGGTCCGAAATCCGAAATATGCAAACATGTACTCACTTTTGCTCCCCACTGTAAGTACTTGTACTCTTAAATTGCAGGTGTATTCTTTATAATATGACTTGTTCCTCTGTGTTAATGTCGTTTTCAATTATTGATTAAAAAATAGATTATTTGAAATTAGATTATATTGAAATAAAGTATAATCGTACAAAGATATGTATACTGATAGCATACAGGTCAGTTCAAAGTCATTACATATGTATATGTGTATATATAAGTATTACGTTACTCTTATCTATATGAATACCTCAGATGTTTTTATGTGTTAGATAGTTGAAAATAAATCAATTGACTACATTCTATCAATAAATTTCATATTTGATGTTTGTTCATGATTTTAATTAGATCATACAACTTTTCTTTAAAGTATTTTCCGAATGCAGTCTATTTGCGCCTAAGTGCACTCCAGTATATTTCCAGTTCATTACCCTCCCAGTGAAAAGGCTTCGTGAAAACTCTGGAAAATTGAAATAATGGAGATTATTAAAATGAACCAAAAGCAAGCATGAAAGCTACAGTCAAAATGGTTTGACTGTAAGTATATATTATTACAAAAAATTAGTTTATTGAAATATTATGAAAACTTTCAGACAGGGGTTGCTTTGGCACTGAGTCACCCTCATACCCGAAGAGTCTCAACTATGATAAGTATTAATTATGAATAAAAAATGCAAAATGTAAAAAGATGAAGCATTTTAAGACGAACCGAAAAACAAGTTCAACATCGACATGCGATCGTCGATTCGCAGTCAACCAAGAGAGCGAACGGAGATAGGGGGCCGATGTCTTCCTACTGCACCGATGGCCAAGATTGACTTTGAAAGTGCACATTAATGGTCAGACAGGTGAACCGGACGCGGACTTAGACAAGATTATCTTAGCTACAAATGCAGTCGGTATCGGAGTTGGAGTGTGAATGGGATATGATGCAACAGTAGCATTGTATCCGTGTTGCACAATTTCGGTGCACTTCCGAGCGGTACTCACTTTTTTTTGAGATGCTGCAGCACTTCCTGCTCCTGAGCGTTGAGGCCGTCGTAAAAGGCAGTCAAGTTTGTTGTGAGCAGCGGGCGAGTCTGCATGCCGGTGAGAAAGGTGGCTACATCGTTCAGTTGGATGGTGTAGTACATGGCCAGCTTTCCCAGCTCAACGCCACGATCCTTGCACACATTTGATGCTTGTTGTGCCAGTTGCTTTTGCTCATCGCTGGCCGGATGCCAGGGCTGTGGTCCGGTATTCGTGAGCAAGCCTAGAGCATGGGCAGCGGCACATACTATGCCTATATTTTGGGACTTGAAAAAGTCCAAGTAGTCCAATAAAGTGTGATCAGTCAGAGTGTAACGTGCATATACGAGCACCGTCTAGAGTAAAGATTGGGATAGGCAATGTCAATAAAGTGTAATGTTTATATGACAGTGTAATTACGTCAAATCTGTCCTTGGCAAGTGAAATGCATTCCTTCAGCACCGATATTGGATAGGCGGATAAGCCAATGTATTTGGCCTTGCCCTCTTTGACCAACTGCTCCAACGTGGGCAACGTTTCATTAAGCACGATATCCAAGCTGGGGGCAAATTCAATGTCATGTATTTGGATGACATCCACATAGTCGAGGCCAAGCAGCTGCAGACTCTTCTTCACGCTCTCCCGCGTCTTTTTCGCACTAAAGTCAAACATATGCTCGTAGTCGAGCTCATAACGTGCCACCTTTGTGGCAATGTAGTAGGCTTTCCTGGGCACATCCTTCAACGCTTGACCAAGCACTTCCTCTGAGCGCCCTTGGCCATACCAAGGCGCAGTGTCAATATAGTTGACGCCAGCTTTTAAAGCTTCGTGCACAGTTTGAATGCCCTCATCTAAGTCGAAGCTATGAGCGCAATTTCTCTTGTTTCGGTCAATCATTCTGTCTCTTAATTGCTGATCAAAACATACCCATAGTTGGCACAAAGCGCGCCGCCTCCAAATGAAATTTTGGAGACTTGTAGGTTTGTTTTGCCAAACTTGCGGTATTCCATCCGTTTGACTTGCTCTTCATCGTGGAAACCCTTCACATAAGTGGCTGGTAATATTCCAGACATTCTCGAATTTTTTTTATTTGTTTTGAAGATTTTGTTTCGAACTCTTGCGAAATTCGTTTACTCGTCGAGAGACCCCAAGGAAAACTGAGTCAATTCAGCGATTTTTTTTATGATTCTGTGACTTTTTGCTTTCATTATCAGAGAACACGATTGTCTACGTATTAGTCGCTGTTTCAATGTATGCATGCTTGTGTGTGGTGTGTTTGTCAATTTGAAGAGCACTTGAGCTCTCTCAATTTGTGCAGCTGTTGCTGTTTGGAGAGCCCAAGCTCAGGGCTGGTTCAATTAAGGGGATTTTATAGATATACTATACATGTATAACATACATATGTATGTATATACATACTATATTGCAAAAACATGCTGGTTCTTGATTTGATTCGTAAAATGTTACAACTATGCTATGCTAAATCTAGATCTAGATCTGGTTCTCCAAATCAGATAAAGAAGCACTACATGCACTACCGCTCAACTGAATAGGTTTACAAAATTTCCATGAAATTGTACCTGTACACCAATCGGTATGCACTGGATAAATACAGTTAGCGAAGTCCCGTTACTTTGTATACTCAGTTTTCTAATCTCCTTCATTAATTTCATTGCAATTTTCGGCTGATGAAATTTGGCGAAGTATCGACCAAAAAGATTTTTAAATTTATTATTTCATTAATTTTCTGAAGATTGAATGTAAAATGGGTCGCGGAGAGCAATTATCCGACTACGAAAGAGGTCAAATCGAAACATATCAGGAAAGTGGCCAGAGTCAACACAAAATCGCTAAAAAAAAAACTGGAAGAGGCCAAAATGTTGTTAGTTTTTTTTTTTTTTAACAAATCAGATATAAAATTCGCGACTAATGCGAGTGACAGAAGGCATATTGGCTTAGTTCTTACTGCGTCGAATTCCTCACCACTCAAAATTAAAGCGATTTGTGGTGTTAAGGCAAGTATACCAACTAAAGCGCTTAAAACTTAAAAAAACATCATTAAATGATAAACGTAAAGCTTCACGGCTGCAATTTGCACGTAAGCACATAAGCTGGACGAAGGAATGGTAAAAAAAGTAATTTGGATGACCCAGATGCTTTTAACTATTATTATCACGATCTTCGAAAAGAATAACACTTTCTGAGCCGTCGCCACACGTGTGAAGAAGGCGTAATGGTGTAAGGAATTTGTGACTTCCAAAATGAAAGCGGAAACCTATAAATCATTAATTCAAAAGGCGTTTTCGCACTATTCGAATATTTTTCTCACTATGCCATGGATCTACCAGCACGACAATGCTCCCATTCATACTGCTAGGGTGGTAAAAGAATGGATGGCCTCCATATTCACCTGACCTTAATATAATGGAAAATGTGTGGGGACTATTATCGCGCAAGGAATATAAAGGTGACAGACAATTTGACACCAAAGAAACCTTACTTGCCACAACTAAATTAGCCTGGAAGAGTTTCATTGCAACTACCGGAAAATTTGTAAAGCTCACTGCCCAACCGTGTATTCATTGTTTAAATAACTTAAAATTGTAGTAGTAATTGAAAATAGAGTAAATTGTAAGGGAAATTAAAAAAATTAATATAAGCTTCAATTTTTATTTAATTACAATTTTTTAAAATGTTGAACCTATTCACATGACAAAATAAAAAAATTATGAATTTTGTTAATCATTCAAATAAATTAATAATATATTTATGACAATTAAACTTTTGGATCTAATTAATAAAATATGTATGAATTATTGAAAAAAAATTGCATGAAAATCGGAATACTGGTTTTCGAGTTCCAGTCCAATTACTGCGTTAGTGATCATGAACCTATTCAGTTGAGCGGCAGTGTATCTGAGTGTGTACTTTTCTTCTATATATGTATATCTGCTTGTAACCGCAGAATCTACACGTGAGCCTAGTATGTGCAGTAAATACGCTTTTACAAATTTCTAAAATTAGAAAACTGAGGCAACTTTCTGCCGGAGCCTGTTCCAAGTAATGTTAATAAATTCGGGAGCTGAATTTGATACATGGGCTCGCCAATAAAAAGTCAAGGCATATTGCGCCAGTATTATATCAAGTATTATTCGCATTACAATATGTTTTTGATTATAATATATTAATTTTTATTAATTACTCAGATCGTAAGAAAATGCTCCCCTTTTGCAGCTACTTGAAGTCTCCTACCGTCGATAGTGTGGATCCCCAGCTATAGGATTGCTTGAATACACTGCAAGATATGATCAAAAGACAGCTTCAGTTGCGAAGTAAATGCAAACCGGTTGGTAACATAGGCCAAGTTCGAGTGCCCCTGGCGCAGTGCTAACACCATTTCCGAATTGCACAATTTCACAAAACGGGTTAGCGAATACTCACTTTTCGCGCAGATACTGCAGCACTTCCTGTTCCGTGGATGTCAAGCCGTTGAAAACCACATCCAGGTTGAGTTGCAGCAGATGCCGATTGGGTATGCCGATTAAGAAGGTGGAGGCATCCTCTAGCTGCATGGTGTAATACATGGCCAATTTGCCAAGCTCCACGCCACGCTGCTTGCATATTTCGGCGGCATGTTTGCCTACCGATTGCAACTCTTGGCTTCCCGGGTGCCAAGCTTGTGGACCGGCATTTGACAGCAGACCCAATGCATGCGCTGCTGCACATATGACGCCTACATTGAGTTCCTTGAAGGTGATCATATTCCGCAATAGAGTGTTGTCCAGGAGAGTGTAGCGCGCATAGGAGAGCACCACATGGACACGACCTTTGGCACGCTCGACGCACTCTTTAAGTGCGTCCACGTCATAGGCAGTGATCCCAATGAATCGTGCCTTGCCGGCCCTAACATACTCCTCTAATACGGGAATAGTCTCGTTGAGCACCATATCGAGACTTGGTGCAGCGTCCACGTCATGCACCTGTAGCACATCTACATAATCCAATCCCAGCAGATTTAAGCTCTTTTTAACGCTCTCACGCGTTTTTGCGGCTGTAAAATTAAACATGTGATCGGGATCAAGTTCATAGCGAGCCACCTTGGTCGCAATGTAGTAAGCCTCCCTAGGCACATCCTTGAGCGCTAAGCCGAGCAGCCGCTCTGAGTCGCCCTGACCATAAAAGGGCGCAGTATCAATGTAGTTGATGCCAGACTTGATTGCCTCGTGCACTGTTTTAATGCCCTCCTCCTGATCGAACTTTTTGTCAAAGAGAACGCTGAGAGTGGCACCTCCTAGTGCCAGTGTGGACACTCTCAGACCAGTGCTACCTAGATTGCGGTACTCCATTCGACGGACGAGCTCTTCATTGTGGAAGCCCTTTACGAAGGTGGGTGGAAGTGATGCTGTCATCGCGGTTGTTTCAGTTAATCTGCAGCGTTGCATGAAGCCCCTATGGTATTTATATTCTTATTCAAAGCACACAAATACGCAAAAATAAGTCTACAAAACAGAGAGCGAATGAGTAGCGCTTATCTCATTCAGAATATGTATTTTCACTTGAATTCTCTTTCAGCTTAAAACTCTTCATCAGCGTTCTTTACTCTTCCGAGTACTGAAGCAAGTCAGAATAAGAGCCTACAACCAAGTTTTGGCTGCACGAGACACTGATTTTGTATACTATATGCAATATAAATGCAAATTTTCATTTAAGTATGTAAATATATATACATAAATATATATCAGGGGTCTCTTGAGATGTCATATGTATGTGTATAGTACTTACATATGTACTTAATCAGTACATATACAACGTGGCAACCTTAAACTGGGCAGTTATCAGGTCGGTATAATCTCAAGACTTAAGAGGCTATAACAAGATTGTTCATGCTGTGTAGATTTTTTGTATAATATATTTATTTTATTTATTTGAAATAATTCAGTTGATAAATCATTATTAAATAATATAAATATGTTTCCATAATTTAGAGGAAAGAGATACATAAAGAGATATATTTATTTTCAGCGAAAAACGTAGTGCTTAGAAGAAAACATCGAAGTCGCCTTGGGGCTGATAGTTGGGAGGAAGATGTGGTCGACGATGCTGCTGCGATGGCCGAGCAATAATTACATCGTTAATCTCGTGTAGAATGCCATTTTTGGCAATCACATCGCACTTGGTGACGCCAGCGTTTTCGATTTTGGGACGACGATCCCGTGTAATGCGAAGGTGCTGACCCGAAATAGATTCAATGGAGCGTACAAATGGCCAACTAGTGGGAATAATACCAGCGCAGCAGACTACATCATTCACAATGTGCGACTTGACTTGCGCCTCAAGTTCCGCCTGGTTCTGAGTGGAAGCCTTCGATTCGGAGGTCTCGCTTAGCTCGTCGAACACATCGTTCTTGGGTACTAGCAACGTAAAGCTGTCTGATTCATTGGCCAGCAAATGGGTCAAGTTTGCCTTGCGAACCAATGCCAGGAATTTGCTGTAATTTTGATTGGCCTCCAGCGATTGAAGCAGGTTCTATACAAAACAATGAGAAATCATTAGAAATATTTGAGACGGTAAGAGTGGATAATAATTGAATCTTACATTTTGAGGTGGTGCTAGTGAACGATCTACTTGATGCAACACCGATCCACAGCTCTCATCATCAAAGTGAACAAGGCGTGCACAGTTCACGGTGGCCCTGTTCATTACGTCCGAAAAAAGCGCATGTGTGGAGTAGAGATTGAGGCGGACATTTGAACCCTCTTCTGTTGGCAAGGAACTCTCTGACAAATCGCAAGTCTTAATCATGGGTTTAATAACATGGTAGTTAAGGAATTTCAGCAAATCCTGATTACCCTTCAAGGATTCTGGTTGCTCTTCTACCAAGCGAGTCCATTCCGAGTGCTGCAATGCCTTATCTGTGGGAGCGAAGATTGTGGCATTGTCCAAGTCATCGAACTGGTCATCAAAGCCAGAGGCTTCTAGCAACTGCTTGAATATGGTTAGATTCTTCTGAGAAATCAACGAAGTCATTGGCAGAGCAGATTCCGTTGGCAGAATTGTGTCAATTATGTGAAGCACTCCGTTCGTGCCCATGATATCAGCAGTTAGAATCTTAGCCACATTATTGATATAGACGGCACTCTCCTCAGTTGAGTTCGGGTTACGCTCGGTGCGATTAAATAACAGAGGCTCGCCCAGGAGATTATAAGCTGTCGTCTTAGCACCAGGCAGGGTTGCCAACGAGCAGAAGGTCAGATCCAGCATGTGGTTTTTCAGAATGTCTGTAAAATATTTAATCAGTATAAGTTGTCTTAATCAGTTTAAATATTGATCACTCTACAGTCATTGTCGTTTGTATATCTCAGTTTTTATACTCGCAGAAAGGGGCATATCCGACCTAATAGAGAATATATATTCTTGATCAATACCAAAAGCCGAGACGATATAGCCATGTCTGTCTGTCAGTCTGTTCGTCTGGCAGTCTGTTCGTCTGGCTGTCTGTCCGCCTGTCTGTATGAACATCTAGATCGTAGATCTCCGAGACTATAAGAGCTAGAGCAACTACATTTTTTGTAAAACTCTAGGTTTGCTTGCACGCTGATCAAGTTTGTTTTAGAATTTAGCCACGCTCACTGCATTCTCTAATCAACATACTTTAAAGTTGTTGCCGTTTAGCTGTAATTGTGGTCTTTCGAATACTTATGAAATAGACTAGCTCGGACGTTTGCTGAAAATTTTAGTGAAATCGGGTGATGGTGACATGAAAGATACAAGCCAGAAAAGATGTAATTTTAATAATAACATGACATCAACTTAAAATATAATTACATGACATTAACTTTTTTGTTTTTTTTAGCAAACTTAACAAGTTTTTTTAATATTTAAAAAATATTTTCTTGCCCTACAAAACTAAGCAGCGGGAATTATACAGTCGAGCACACTCGACTGCAGCTTTCCTACTTGTTTTTATACCCGCTACCCATAGGGTAGAAGGGTATTATAACTTAGTGCCGACATAAAATGTATGTAACAGGCAGAAGGAGGCATCTCCGACCCCATAAAGTATATATATTCTTGATCAGTGTCAACAGCCGAGACGATATAGCCATGACAACGTAGATCTGAGAAACTATATGATATAGAGACACCAAATTTGAAACAATTTATAATTAATATTAATATTCTTAACATACCCTGTAATTTTGGTAAAAATCTGATTAGTAGAACAAAAGTTACTTGGTAAATTATTTATCAAAAAAGTTGTGCCCAATTCAAATTGACGTTTTAAGTGTGTGAATGATCTAGTTTAATTTTGTTTTAGTTTTTGGCCACGTCCCTTTCCGCCCCCGAAAACTGGAAAAGCCGTAATAATAGACATAGTCTTATAGTCTCAATGATTCCTGTGAATTTGATTGTGATCGAATGAAAACATAGAAGTTATTTAAGAATAAATGTTGTGGCCCCGTCCGTATTGTTCAGGTTGTACTCACTAGAAGCGCAGCTGCGTCCCTCCTTAAGAGTACGTCGAAGATGTGGGTCCATCTTGTCGAAGGCTGCATCTGTAGGCACAAATATGGTAACGGGCTTGTCTCCCTCTAGCATTGCACTGATGTTCGCCTTCTCGAGCACGGCACGCATTATGGACATATCGGCACGATCGCGTATGATATCCATTACTGTTTTGCTTAGAGGCTTGAGAACGCCATTGAGTGTGTGGACCAGCGCCTGTTCCGAAAGCCTATCGTGCTTCTCAATAGGAACACAATTGGCGGCATAGCGATAGGGTTCCAGGCCTAAAGCTGGCGGCAGTTGATAGTTGTTAATGCGTATCTTCTGGCCGAGAAGTTCGCTTTGCAGCAGTTTTTCATTTGGCACATCTTCTAGCTGGGCATCGCCTAAGACAGAGTGCAATTTGTAGATCGACGATGCCTTCGATGCATCTGCTTTGGCGTCATCAATGTTCTGCGTTTGTATTTAAAAGAAATCAATGATGACATATTCTCCAAATGACATCACATCGTCACTTACATTCTCCTGATGATGTTTTCCGCGATATTCCTGGAAAGCGGCATCAAGAGGCACAAAGAGGGTAATTTTCTTGCCACTATTGCTGGCCAGCATATCACTCAATTCTCCTGCACTCTTGGCACTCTCAATGAACTGTTTGGCTCCCATATCGGCAGCGGTGTCTTCGATGTCTTTGATCTCGATCTTTTCACATGGCGTATTGAAGTCTGCGTTGCGTGGTCGTCCATAGCCATGGCAACATTGGCGCGTTAGAGTCACCGTCTTCTTGTTGCCATTTTGATTGACGCTGTATGCGAGAGGTGTGCGAGAAAATGAATTAACAAACTTCGAGTATACGCAATTTGGGTGTTGATGTTATGCAAATTGCTGCCATTTCTGCATTCAACGATCGTATTGTTGTTGCCCCACTTACATCTTGGTGCAGACATGCTTGTTGGATTTCTCGGCGCAGGAGTTCACGCTGAAGTGGAACTGGCCAAACAGAGGGGATTGGACAACGTTGCTGGCGCTATCACGTTCCTGACCAAAGGTGTCTACGCTTTCATCAAAATCGGATTCCGTGGTTGCGCCTTCACTTTCCCCTTTTTCTGTACATACATTGGGTCTGCAATTTGGGCATAGATAAATTGAAAATTAAGAATATTTATTTACTTGTAAAATGTTACATTGAAATTGTCAAACAGATAAACCAGCTTATTTTTCATTTTGGAATCTAAACTTTTTATACCCGCTACCCATAGGGTAGAAGGGTATTATAACTTAGTGCCAACAGAAAATGTATGTAACAGGCAGAAGGAGCCATCTCCGACCCCATAAAGTATATATATTCTTAATCAGTACCAACAGCCCAGACGATATAGCCATGTTTGCCTGTTATGGTGTATAATTTGGTTAGCTATATCTTCTTAATACTCCAAAAAGACCCTTTTAATTTTTATACCCGCTACCCATAGGGTAGAAGGGTATTATGACTTAGTGCCAACAGAAAATGTATGTAACAGGCAGAAGGAGGCATCTCCGACCCCATAAAGTATATATATTCTTGATCAGCGTCAACAGCCGAGACGATATAGCCATGTCCGTCTGTCCGTCTGTCTGTCCGTATGAACACCTGGATCTCAGAGACTATAAGACATAGAGACACCAAATTTGGCAAAAAGGTTCCTTCATACCCTACGCAGGTCAAGTTTATTTCAAAAGTTGGATGCCACGCCCCCTTCGCCCACAATAAGCATTTATCTAGATAAAGTCAAATTTTTTTTATGTAATTCGCGAATAACTCCAAAAGTTCTTTGTGTAATGATGTGTAATTTGGTAACCCATCTGCGCTTGACACTCTTAATATACCCTGTAATTTTGGTACAAATCGGATAAGTAGAACAAAAGTTATTCGTTAAATTATTTATCAAAATTTTTGTGCCCAGTGCATATGGACGTTTTAAGTGTGTGAATGACCTAGAGATATCAAAATTGGTGACAGTATTCGTGCAGGTCTTTCGCAGATCAAGTTTGTTTTAGATTTTTGCCACGCCTCTTTCCGCCCCCAAAAACTGTGAAAGCCGTAATAATAGACCTAGAGCATTGAATTTTAACAATGATAGTCTGAATGACTCCTGTGAATTTGGTTGAGATCGATTAAAAAAGGAGGAAGTTATTAAAGAATCCATTTTGTATGCAAAATTCACTTGCAGCTGACCGCGCTTTGTTTGTTTAGTTGACAGTGTGACCATGTCGGTGTTGTGGATTTTTTCCCGCTATTTTCAAATATATACACACAAAACACAAGTTTCAGTATATTTTTGGTATATTTGTTGTTAAAATATCATTAAATTTTTTTTTTTCTCTCGAAATGGGCTGCGGGTATCATACGGTCGAGCACTCTCGACTGTAGCTTTCTTACTTGTTTAATCTGATTAGCTGAACAAAAGTTATTTTTTAAATAACCCCTCCGCCGCGAAAACTGTACAAGCCGTAATAATAGAGTTAGAGACTTGATTTTGGTATGCATGACAGCAATTATAGTCTCAAAGATTCCTATGAATTTGGTTGTGATCGAATGAAGAACATGGAAGTTTATTAAAGAATCAATTTTATAGGGCAAAATTCACTTTCTCGCGCTTTGTTTGCTCAGTTGACAGTGTGACCACGTCGGTATATTATGGATTCTTTTTCAAGTATCTACAAATAAACAAATTTCACTATATTTTGTTGATATATTTTATATACAAATATAATTTAAATGTTTTGTATTCTCTCGAAATGGGTAGCGGGTATCTTACGGTCAAGTACTCTCGACTTTAGCTTTCTTACTTGCTTGTATATTGAGATAGGTTTAATTGTATCGAAATCGGATTGTTGCAGTCAATATAGGAAGATCAACCTGTAATGGATCTCTACCTCACTTACATTTGCTATTACTTTGTCAGAAAGCTGACTTGAATCGGTAAAAATGTTCATTCATCGATCTGTTTGTCACAGCTTAGCATGTTTCTTGATAGATCGTCGGCATCTTAGCCGACAATCCCTTAAAATGATTAGAGCTGTGCGAAAAGTAGGCTTGTTGTTGACAAGCATTACCTTCTAATGATTTAGTCAAATCACAGACTTGCAAAATAAAAGTCAATGTACGCTCAACTTCCATAGAAGTTGTATCCATAGATTTTTGAGCATTCAATAAACGCACCCAATGAGAACACATACTAGTAATGTTGTTTAATGTATACGTTACGAATTCGTTCGTTTAAGATATTTATATATATATATATGTTGGACGTTGACGTACATTGTATGCACATTCAAGTGGCCCAAGCGATACCAAGCCAATGCTTGTTACGCGCGGATCCCAATAAACCCTCCTCCCGCCCAACCGACCGAGAGGCGCTGTCGCAGGACGAACGACACGATTCGCGTTCGGACAGGATAGATTCGGGCATGCAAAAAAAAAAACGCGGATAGCATAAA
The DNA here is from genome assembly GCA_963583835.1 of Drosophila immigrans. Classification (NCBI taxonomy): domain Eukaryota; kingdom Metazoa; phylum Arthropoda; class Insecta; order Diptera; family Drosophilidae; genus Drosophila; species Drosophila immigrans. Next base: position 29,672,776 of record OY757142.1, read on the forward strand.
ATAGAAATTCAGGATCGGACATAAGAAATAAACGGGTGGAATGAAAATTTTTTAATTTATTACTATAAGCTAAATTCAGTCTAATTATTAATTAAATAGGTTAGTAGTAAAGTTTTAAGATTAAAAGCAGTGTTAGCGCTCGAAAATACATGATAAAATCTATTATAGTTATAACATAAAACTCTAAAAGGGTCATGCAATGCAAAATTAGATCTACATAGGGGGAGAGCAAGCGGGATGTAACTACGGGTTAGTCTAGATGGAACGGAAAAGGTTAGTCGCGATATTAACTCTGAAGAGTCAATATCACCATTAATAAGATTAAAAATAAATAAAATGCCAAGCATTATTCTACGGTTAGCTAAAGAAGGTAGGTTAATTAAAAGAAGTCTACTACTATATGACGGTATTCTCACTTCAGCATTCCAGTTCAAGCCACGCAAAGCAAATAAGAGAAATTGTTTTTGAACAGATTCAATGCGATCTTGGTGCACAGAATACTGTGGAGACCATACGCACGAACCATATTCCAGAATCGGACGAACAAGTGATGTATAAAGGGTCTTAGTAATATAAGGGTCATCAAATTCCTTTGACCACCTCTTAATGAAACCGAGTACAGACATAGCTTTATTGACCGTTCTAGAAATGTGGTCTGAAAATTTAAGTTTATGATCTAAGAGAATACCTAGATCATTAACAGCAGTAATTCTTTTTAGATCGTTACCGTTCAGTAAGTAAGAGGCCAAATGTGGATTAACTCTATAGAAGGACATGACAACACATTTAGAAAAGTTTAAATTTAACAAGTTCACTTTGCACCATGACTGGAAAGAGTCAAGATCTCTCTGCAACTTGATATGGCATGGCCAATCCCTGTACTGCAGGTATATTTTAACATCATCTGCATACATTAGTACGCGAGATTGTGTCAAAACAGTAGGTAGATCATTTATGAACAATGTGAAAAGTAAGGGACCGAGATGGCTACCTTGGGGAACTCCAGAGGTAACTCGGAATGTATTAGAAAGGAAATTATTAAAAGAAACTTTTTGCGTTCTTTGGCAGAGATAGCTTGAAATCCAGCAAATCAAATTATTGGGAAATCCAATTAAGTCAAGCTTATATAACAAAAGAGAATGATTTACTGAGTCAAAGGCTTTACTAAAATCGGTATAGATGACGTCAGTTTGTTCGTTTTTAAGGAAACCCTGGTTAACGAACGAAGAAAGCTCAAGAAGATTAGTAACAGTGGATCTATGTTTCACAAACCCATGCTGGTAGGGGGAAATAATGGAACTACATAAATGTTGTAAATGACTTGTTAACATCTTGGTTTTTGGCGTCAGACTTACTTCCCTTCTTATGGAGAGGAATAATGAATGATTCCTTCCATAAAGAGGGAAAAGTCGATGACTCAAGTGATAAATCAAATAATTTCAGCAACGGTCTGCATAAAGCCTCGGCTCCGTACCGAAGTACACAGCCAGGAACTCCATCCGGACCGGGCGAAAACACCGGCTTAACCATTTGAAGATATCGAGTCAGAGACTCCTCACTCATTAAGGGACTGAAGATACAATTCGACCGAGACAGACTGTAAGGATAGGGCGCGTTAGAGTAGGAGGAAGAAGAATAAGTAGTTTGAAAAAAAGAAGCAAATAGATCAGCGATCGCCTGACCTGAATTTGCTTTCGAATTTTCGTAAGAAAGACAAGGAGGATAAGAGGAAGACTTACGCTTAGTGTTTACAAAATTAAAAAACTTTCTTGGGTTTTCAGAAAAGCTAACCCGGCAGCGAGCTAAGTAATTTTTATAACACACAGCGTTAAGCTCGATAAAATTAGACCGTGCAATTATATATTGCGAAAAAGTTAAGGTAGAGCCTGGAATTTTAAACTTTTTGTAAAGTCTAGACTTCAGGTTCTTAAGGTTAGAAAGTTGCTTACAAAACCAAGGAGGCTTATTAGACCTATGCGGAAAATAAGAAGGAATACAGGCATCAAAGCAAAGATTTAATTTATTATAGAATAAGTTGACGGCGGCACTTATGTCAGTGCAGGAATACAAATTAGACCAATCAATTCCATTAAGAAGTTGGATTAATTTGGGAAAGTTTGCCTTTCGAAAGCAACGAACTCGATCGGCAGGTATATCAGAATTAGCGAGTACAGATCTGCTGAGTTCGATCCTTAACTCCAGAGTTGGATGATAAGGGTCTTCAGGAGATGTAAGGGGTTCCGATCTATGTAGATAGAACTACGCTGGTAGGTTCAGAGACAAAGCATAGATCTAATTGCCGGCAAAGAGAATTTCGTATATTGTTAATTTGACCCAAAGATAATTCATGTAAACCATCAATAAAGTCATGTCGGTTCGATGGAATAAGAAAACAGAAGTTATCACAAGGATACCAAGCTGTTCCAGGAAGGTTAAAGTGTCCTAGAACAACAACATGATCTTTGTCGGATAACAAGGCAAAAATAGATTTTATTGCTTCCAGGTGATCCTGGTAAACAGATAAATCGGACGACGGAGGTATATATGAGCAAGTAAGAAATAAACTTACACCATGAAAATTTACTTTTATTGATAGAAACTCTATATTATTAGGATTATTATAATGTAATGGCTCCGATGAGAAGTTGGAGTCTACTGCAAATAGAACACCACCTCCTCTTCGGGAAGAACGATCTTGCCTGTAAATAGTGTACTTTGACGGAATATATTTATAATATTATAATATATATATACATATATGTATATATATCACGTACATGGTGATAAGGTAAAATCTCTATGGAATTAACAGCTTAACAGCTTTGCCTGTCTTCAATTCAATTACTGTGTGATTTGTGTGAGTACACACCACAAAGGGGCTCATTGTGTGGTTATAGTTTTTTTGTATCTCTCATCAGAGATTTACATATGTGGAGATGATAATTCTACGCATTTCATTGTTAGCGCTAATTTTTCAATTGCTGTGTCTCTTATTTCAATTTTTCTAAAAGTTCAACAAAACAAAGCAGCGAGCAACCGACCGAGTTGATTTCGAAGCTTTGCTTTCATAGTAATATAGAAAACTGCAAGCGAGTCTGTATCTATACTAAATATCATGCATATCTAAATATGTATGTATATAACTAATGTAATATATGGAGTACAAACAAGCCGTCAAATATAAAGAAGTATTCTCAATTAGTTGAGAAACCATAACCATTGAAGAAATATCCCAGCTGAATTTGATTATGGCATGATGGCGATTTTGGTCGCGGAAGTTCCGACGGTTGGCGATAAGTCGCAAGATTTTACGAATCAAAATTATAAACTTGAATGAACTTGACATTGTGATCGGTTAATTACCGCGTATCAAGAACGACAAACACACGCGACTGCGGTGACTATAAACCGTTCTTCTAATAATATTACCAAAATGTACTAAAAACTATTAAGAAAGCTGTATCTTTCGAGAGTGCTGGACTGTACGGTATCCTCTACCCATTTTGAGAACACATATAAAAAAAAATTAATATGAAAACCACAAAAAAAGGTTATTGAATTGTGACAACTTCCACTTATATTTTTGTATTTTTTAATTCTGTGTTTGAAAGTGACTTTAAACGGAGGTACCTATTTTAAGACTGGAGGATTATTATTTTTGACATAGCATTATCGATATTCACATATAATTATCTGGCACTCACCCTTTCCACCAAGGCTCCTGAGCATTGCCGAAACCGAAGCCACCGAATGAATTAAAGAATTCATTGCCAAAGAATGGGAAAGATTGCTGAAAGAAAACGGCAGGATTTGGAGAGTTCACATCCGAAGTAATTGTATCGACATCTGTGCAAGAAAAGGCAGTATTATTACAATATTCGAAGGATTAAGGAATATGTCAGCCTACTGAAAGGTTTTTGTGCCGTTGTGTGCGCCTGCGATGCGACTGGTGTCTCAACACCATCCTGACGTCCTTGTTGGTGTTGCTGCTGTTGCTCCAGAGGGATAAACTCGGTGTCAGCGATGCCGTCGCTACCATAGCTTGTACTGTAGATTGGCAACAGTGGGGCATTAAGTTGCGTTTGCGGGCGTTGCTGCAGGACCGTCAGCGATGCTGGCGGCGGTGCAGCCCAAACGCTTGCTACACGCTGAGATGGCTGAGCACGCAGTGGTTCTAGCGGTGCAAATGGTATGGGCCCAAAGAACGTGCGATGCAGTGGCATTGGTCGTGTTAAATGTTGCATAAAGCTGTCGAGTAGGACGGTGGAGTGGGAGTCGAGTGTTTGGTTAGTGTGTATTCCGTGTGGTGTATCCCTTGAGTGTTGGTGAGTTTTATGCTGCTGCATGCAAATGCTAAAGCAGAGGATTTAACCCTAAAGCGGATCTCGCTCATAACTCATTTGCCTTCCATTGTTTCACACATTAAAGCAGAAGCTTCGGCCCGACTTAACATTCTCTATACACTAATCTATACATATACATATATACATACATATGTATAAATTTATATACCTGTGATCGTGCCCATTGTTTAGCAATTGTTTTGCACAGCATTTGCGTGAGCTGCATACCAATTGTTAGCCTCCATTAACTGTGAAGCTAACATAACAAAAATCAAATGAAACTCAATTTTATTTTTTTTTTTAAATTCCTGAAACAACGTTGCAAAATTGCCAAACCAATTTGCACTGCATCCCAGTGTCATTAATCAAATAGGATTTATTTCTTTGCTTTTTAGGAGTACAAATATAACTGCTTTACCAATTTCTCACAAATTTACAATAATAAGTACTTTATTGTATAAGTATTTTCATCTTCTTCCCATATGAGTCACTTGAACGCTTTACGCAAACTAATACCATTCCACTTTCTATTGACTTTGTCTATTGTCAACTTGATATTGGCACCCCCGTACAAATATGTTTATATATACCTTTTTTTCTTTATAATATATTTGGACCCCTTTGTTGATCACCCTCATCATAAATGCGCGCCACGGAAGTTAATTAAAACAAAAAGACATTAAAAAACTTTGCACAAAAAAATTATATACTTGAAATAATGTGCTGGAAATTGCTAACATAACAACTTTTTATAGTATCCTCGGTCGGTAAGCGGCGATCTTACTTCTGCCTTCTGGAAATGTTTTCGTTATTTTATGACACCTTTATCTTATACTCAAATGAGTCATGTTTTGCGTCGTGAGCAAGGGCTTGGGTTTGAGTTCGCTTGATTTCATGTCACGAGCAAGATTTGAGATGAAGTATAATAATTGGCTTGAACTTGCTTTGGGCTTACTTGCTAATCGAGAGTTGGATCTAAGAATTATGAATGGACTTTTTTAACTGGATATACTGTTTATATAAAACGAAATTGATCATTCTTCACTGTGAGTATGTTATGAAATGAAAAATATGTAATATTCAAAACTTAATATTTAAACAAATTTTTGTGAGATACTGTATTTAATAAATATTTATGTATAAGCAAATACATAGACATACATAGAAACTCTTTGAAATTTCCATTGACAAACAAAAAATACAATCTAGTTGAAACTGTCGCCTCGACTACCAAAGCGAAAGCCATTGGCTACAGACCTTCAATGATCGACACGAACCTGGTCAGGTCCAAATGGCAATACCTGGGTAATTTAATTTAAATTCTAGCATAGAGCGCAACGTGTAGAACTAAACCAGTTACGCAGATGAGGGCATGGCCTGCCTCTGTGTGACCTAGTTTTGGGAGTCAAAAGGTAATTGGACAATTTTCTTGGGCAAACTGAATGTGATCCACAAATGGGTCAAAACGAGAGTTAACTCATTAAGTAAACTTACAAATTGCACTCATAGGGTCTACAGCATTATTGCCACGATGCTACGTGGTTAGGAAATGTGGAATGTGGAAGAAGAAGAATGTGAGCCACATATGCAAGCACCGATCTGAAAGATACCAATCATCTGTCAGCCTCCATCTGCATTGCATTTTCATCGCAGTATCTTGAGGATGCCCTTAGGCCGATGGCCTAGTTTGAGTATGCATTGTTCTCATCGGTGTTGTGTTTGCTTTTGTAGATTGCTTTTCGCAAAAACTTGAGCTACGGGGCTAATTGGCTTTAGCGGCGTTTAAGTATTCCGAATTTCGATCGAGATTCTGTGTGCGGAATTTAGTTGAATTTACTTCGAGATTTGTTAAACACTTCTCTATTATACCTTCACTCTACTCTAAACTAGTTGTTGTTCATGGCAAGGAGTGTATACTCATAGTCCAACACCCTCATGTAAATTCTTTCACTGGTTTCTGTCTGTCAATTGAGGTCAACGCTATTCGACTTTCTTTCCACGATTTCGGATATTTCATTTTTGTTTGTTTTGTTTTACTGTTGCTGTAGACTCATTTTTTGTGCTAAATTTTATTTGCAATATCATTTAGTGCTTGTATTTTGCAAAGGCAATATTGTTGTAAATGAGAAAATATTTCCTGAGCAAGCACATAAATTGCTTGAATAAATATCGTAAAGAACTGAACTTGGATTTAGTTAAGTTTTACGATGTGTCAATCGACACAGAACCATTAAGTTGTCATGTTAAAATTTGATCAGTATGACATCGATGTCGTCGAACATACTTAAATACGTAAGGATAGGTATTGTTAGTTTTGGAAAAGAGTTGGTTCAATGTTAGAATGTTTTCTACAAAAAATAGTATCTTGAAGCTGAATCCGACTGACGAATCTAACCGCATAAGGAGTCAGTTACTATAAGGTCCCACCAAATGACGATAGTGGCGAAATAAATGTTAGAAAATTTCTGTTGCTAATTTTTGAATACGTCAAAATGTTCAGATGAACATCTCTAATTTTTTGATTTGGTAAAGTCAAACTATGTTATTGGTTAACTTAAGCGCTACCAAAATAGAAGTAACAAACTAAATGGAATATGCATGAGCTACAAAATACTATATGTTTAACACAAACACCACACATATGTATGTATGTACGTTCAAAAATATTAACTTGTTTTTGTTACTTACTCGCTATAGAATGGCACGGCTTGTACAAAGCAGACCACCAGCAGGCACACCCACAGTCGTAGCATCCTCTTCTTTGTGTAATAACAGATTATTTCAAATGAATAAACCACTAAAATTAAATAAGTGTTTTAACAGAAAGTCACTGAAATTGTGAAATGCGCGGATCGACTCTGGCTCGAATCGAAGAGTAGTAAGTTAACTTGAGGACTGAGACAAGACTTAAATTGAAAATACTGGTTTTGCACGCTAATGTGCACTCGAGTCCACAGCCTTCTTACGTTAATTATATCACTAATCGCATCTACAATGCTACATCAATTGTCTTGCAATATTGTCGCACATAACATTTTCAGCGAAGCAAGTCATATTATTCATTGGAATATGTATACTACGATTGTATAAATACTGTCTTTTTGCCCTCTTCCCTAAACCGTACAAGCACTCACGAATACTAACAATTTGTTGTAACGTTTTTTTTATTGCCGAGAAGCCGACGATGTTCACGGTATGAGCGACAGTTGAAGACTAACTGGCATAGAACGCGCTCTTCACTTATTTATAAGCTGCGATCGTTGCTGCGTTGAAACCCAAGAGCGCCATTTCATTATTTGCCAGCTTGAGCTTTGGCTCTCAGCCGCTCTCAGAAGAACTTTTAGTTAAAGTTTCAAAAGAGAGTCACATTAAATAAAATATTCGTGTTTTACTTGTGAAAGTGCGTAACGGCGATAAGTACTTAAACTGTCCAACACAATATTGTTATTTATCCAACATAACCTGTGTACCATATAATGAGTAAATAAATAGTTGCTTTGTTACCTAAGTGTATAGTAAATGTGGACAGCAAATAACTTGTGTGAAATTTGATAAATTATTTTTCCTGTAACAAATATTATCAATACATACCCTCATAGCGGGCACAACCTCGTTAGGGTTTCTTACCTGTAGATTTACCACAGCTATTCTGTATTCTTTGCAGGTAAGTAGAATACATATCAGTGTAAATATCTTGTATCTATACCATATTCCAAATAGTTTCTCATAATTCGATTCCACTGAAGTTTTTTCTATTTATTATATATGTACATATTACCAGCAGCTTTAAAATACTTACCGATTATTTAGCTTTTGTTATAGTTTATCAGAGAATTATCTGAGCCTTGCAATATTTAATTGTCAGTTAAACACAAAATAAAATTGTTTTAATTTAGTTAAATCTTTTGTATATTATATCATTTTTTTGTAAGTTTTATTCTTTCCATATCATACTGTATTTACAATAATAAATTAGACATCTGTGCTATATATATGTCTATATATATATTATAGATCTGTTATATTTTGTATATAGTTTTGATTGGTTTTACCAAAAATAATTTGCAAATAATTGAAACTTAAATACATTTTGCGAAATCGATTTAAGGTACACAGTATGTACTTTAAAATTTAATTTGGATTGAATTGATTTAAATTGATACATATATATAAATAATTACATTTTTGTTTCACATGTATGTGTGTATCTAAGCCCCATAGTTGTAATGCCAATTAGATTTACATTATATAGGTATAACACTCGTTAACATTACATCAAACTGAAGAGCTTATGTTAGATAACAAAGAATACAGAGCCTAAAGATGAATGTACGTATATGTGTGTATGTGTCTGATGTGTATATTACGTTTAAAATAATCTCCAGCCCAGTGATTATTTTAACATTTATACAAGTTGTTGCCTAGTTTAAAAGGAACTTCCGACTATCAAATGTAAATGAGGAAAGCGCTCGCCTATTTCTTCCACCAGTTCCGTTTACTCCTCAATCACTGCAATACAAAGACAAAGGAAAAATATATATATTCTAAATACATATTATAGGTGAACAAGTGGAACTGTCTAATAAAAACCTGGACGTTTGCCTCTCATGCCGACAAAACCGTTGGGAACGCGCTTCTCTCCGATAAGATAGACCCAAGGCTGCACCACATTCAGCTCCTGATCGCTGTCATCCATCAGGTCACTCTTTTTACCGCGCACAGCCACGAATTTGTTGCTGAGATCCGCGTACCGTTGTTTCTTGCCTCTGACGTCGTATGCCTTTTTAAAAAGTTTTCGCCACAACTGGCGACAGTTAATTCCATGCGTGTTTCAAATTACATTAAGTGGAGTGTTTGTGATGAACAAATGACAAATACACGTTCATATTGTTCAAGGATGAATTCATTTCAATTAAAAATAGAATTTGACACCACGTGACGTGCTCATCCATAGCTACACCTGTTTTGCTTACCTCCGAAAGAGCGGCTCGTTTATAATGCTGATGCGAAACGTCCTTTTTCCCTCGCACACCAACAAATGAGTTGACCGGAGCTCGTTTTTCGAGCAACTCCAATGCATCGACCTCATCGTCAGAAGTGTCGCCGTTCGCCATGGCAGGTCGCTTGCCTCTCATGCCAGTAAAGCCCGTCGGTGCTCGTTTCCCCACATCGCCGCCATCGATCGCCAAACGCGCGAGGAAGTCCTGCAGGAAAGATTCGCGAAGGCGTTCCTCCTCCATGTTCTGAATTAACTGCCGCAAGTTACTGTTGCCAGACGAGTATTTCTTGCCACGAACACCAACAAATGCCAGTGGCGCTTTCTTTAATCTCCGCCCATTCTCATTGTAAATGCTCTCTATACCATCCTCGCCATAGTCGAACGGATCGGGCCCCAACCAATTCCCAACTGCCGCCGCCTCTTGTTCCTTTTTATCTCGCATGCCAATAAAGCTGGAGGTAGGTGCACGTTTCACAATATTCCTCGGCATCTGTTGAATGCCTGGCGCCGAAGTGCTGATTGTGTTATCCACATCCACATCTACTGCTTCCACGTCAGCGTCACTGGTAACAGCGGCTGCCATTGTTAACAGCAAGACTAACACCAACACTTGCTGAGTATACATGGCCGAATATTTATGAAGCCTCCTGTTAAGTGTGAATAGTTAATTAATAGTGAACCGATAGATGGCGCTTAACGCTGTGGCAAAGGATAAGACAAAATTAAAAGATGATTAACAGATAAAACATTTGTTTGTTTGCTGTATAATTTAAAAAGACTATATTATTTGAGAATTCATATTCATTCAAGTGGCACGGTCAACTACCAAGTGTAGTTGCGAACAAACATTAACGATTTCGTGGAAATAGACTTTGCCCCAATTGTGATAGCATCAATATGGCTGTATACCTGATAATAACCAATGGATGGCGTGCAATGCTGTGATAAACCTTCAGAAATGACTTCTATGCATATCCAATAGAACAATTAAATATTTTATTTATCTGTCTTTCTTAATTTAATCAATATTGATTTATTCGAAAATTATGTTGAAAAGTTAATTTGTTTGTGTTGTCATATTTCTAGTACTCATTGATGCAGTCAAAACAAGAGTATCAATATTATTCACAAAATTGTTGGAGAAGACTTTTTGAGGATATCTAACGAACTGTTAACAGCGTAGCCACTAACCAGACAATATATACTTTGTAACGAACTGAAGATGTGTTGCCTGCCTTTAGGGTGCTGCTTCACACAAGTAACCGATAGATGGCGCTTAATACTATACAAAATATTAAATTCAGTTGTCAGATAAGACTTCTGCACGTTATTCTGTTATTCTTGATTGAACTATGTTTAAATATTTTATTAGAAAAATCTAAGATGTAAATCTTATCAGTACAGATCGAAAACGGAAAACGGCAGTAAACGCTGTCCACACTGTTGCAAAACTTCAAATGAACAGGCATACCGATATGTGCCAGCATGTACGTACACACTCGCATACATAGAAACCAAAACACAGCGCAACGGACTGCTATCTCGTTCAATGAACACTGCTCATCGTTCCGCAGCCGATCCGCGACTTTACTGATGATGTTCGCTATGCGCTATGATGTAGAAAATTCGAAATGTACCGCTTTACGGTTGTTGTCATCGCTTGATGTGCCAATTAAATACATTTTTTGACACGTATTGTATTCTTTAGTTAGTACTGTGTTGCTGTGGTGTTGTGTAGATTCTTAACAAAATTATTCTCGCTTCCAAATGGAAACAAATAATTTCCGAGACTTGATACTTTATATAAAATTACTTATTAAATAAATTACAACAAATTTCCACCCCAATAAATCATATTTTCAGCTACAAATTAATTCAACGATTTAACGATCCTAGTTACAAGAAAACCATATTATATTTCGAACTGCTTTTGAGCAACTGTGCGCTCCAGTTACAAAAAAAAACAAAAAAATGCGGACGGAATTATAAAGTAATGGTGCATAATATATTAAAGTTCGAAAATTTCGTTTGGACTATGCAAGAAAATTTTAATAGGCCTTCTCTTGACCTGATTATAGGTTGGGTTTGCAGCTAGGCACCAATGAAATATACATATTTGAGGTTTGTATACATAAGACGCTAGTCATAATGGATGTTTTTACAACAACAGCACAAATGACACTACGAAAAAAACCAACGGCTGTTACAACAATTTATAGTCGTTAAAGCAAATATTTACTGGCAACCATACACAAGCGGGCCACCTTGGAGTTGCAACGGTGCCACTGCTTGCGATTGCAAGATACGATAGATTATGCTTAGAAGTTGTCGACACCCTTCGGCTCGTTAAGTCAAATTGCCAAGCAAATGCATTGGCATTGCCTGCGAGGCACTTTTGAGAAGACATACATACCCAAGATAGCTAGGCAAATGGTGTCAGAGCGCACAAGACTAAAACAAAAACAAATAAGAATCTCCTTGTTTCTAAATAGTCGACTTTAAAATACCCTGACATATTTACATTGTCAAATAGCAAAACCACATGACCAATCAATTAGCTATGGTATAGATATTCATATGTGTTTTTTTTAATTATTATTATTGATAAATTCGCATACATTACTAATCAATATGGAGCCTTCGGGATCCCTCAGTAAGGATTGGAACAAATTTAAAAAAATTATGCACATGGTGTGATTCTTTAATTTGTACTGGAAAATTCAAAATTAAATATAGAGCAGTAGTGCGAGGCACCTTCTTTAGCATATACCCTGTACAATGTCTGAATTTTAAGGTTGTATTAGCACTAACGATGCGCGCACAGGAAACTGGAAACATGTAATTCAATTGATTGCCGCTTGCGACGGGATGAAGCCGGCGAGAGCGATAGAGTAGGAAGTGAAGACACCAAGAGGCAATTCAATTGAATGTAAAAAATGCATTTGAATTGAATTGATGTTGAATTTGTGGCAATCAACAGGTTGGCGAGGGAACGGAATAATATGATGTTTTTTTGTTCTGATTGTGTAGCTTTCAGCTTAAGTGCTTTGTGCTCAGAGTTTTTTTATTTTTAAATACAACCCAACACAAATGCAATGGAAGATGCCAAAGCATCGTAGTGTGGCAGGCGGGGCACTCAACACCCAAATATACATATGTAGTAGTACCAAAAGTTTCAGGCGCAAAATTAGCAGGCAGCAAAGTGTGAAACTTCCTGTTTGTAAGCCGCTGTTTTCTCTTCGGGCGCCTCTCATCATGACATGAAAGTGACAGCAGCTAGCAGACGAACGGTCGAACAATGGCTTAGGAAGAGGACCAGACCTTAACAGTCCTAAAATGTGTATGTGCAATATGTGTGTGGCCTAAAGCTAAGCTGTTAACATGAGATTGTGTGTGAGTGTGTGTTTGGACAGTCTAATTGTCTATGCGCAGAGTGTGTGTGCGCATTTCTGTGTGTTTGCTTTGTGCATCCCCAGCGGACATTTTAAACTGCTGACGGGCGTATGAACATTAAAGTTGTGTGGTGAGCTGCTGAATGAGATTTGCATTTTACCCAAGAACGTGTCATGTCCATGTGTGCATCTGTATGGGTAATAAAAGCCCATTAAACCGGCTGGTGACCCACAATACAACAATACACCAACAACCACATCGACAGCAATAATAAATGCACGAAATTAATAATAAAACAACACAGAATAGAAAATTCACTTTTTGGCCGATTGGCCCCTCTTCGACTCCGTCCCGTCCTGCGTCAGTTTGGCCTACGGCTGCATTTTCATTTCGTCATCACCCTTTTTGCATTTCTCTAGCGGCACCAGATGATACGACAAACAATACAACGAAGGGAAACCAAAAGAACATGTACTTGAGCAACAGTTAATGCATAGAATATTAACCATATACATATTGCCTTTTATCCTTTCCTTTTCATGACTACCCTGCAGCTGTAGCCTATTTTAAATGTTGTTAGCATACCAATCAAACTCATAGGACTCATTGTGTAGATATTGCCTTATACTCACACTCGTATGAGTTTTCAAATATACGGGCAATTCCCCAGAAAGGTCAACCAAAAAAACAAAAAATTCAAAGTCTATACAAGTATGTTTTTTTAATTTATTTATATAGGGAATCTAACAAATTTATCTAATATAAGCGAATTTAACAATTACTCATAACACCTTTTGAAATATTTCAATGCAAAGTCGAACAAGTGCAAAAGTTCTGCTTAGATCATTTCTATTGAACGTTTTGTCTTAATTTGTTGTCTTAAAGACAGTCATTATGCTTTGATATTCACTGTTTTAAATCTCGGTTTATTTTCAAAGGATATAAGAAAAATGTAAAAGAAACAATGCGGTCGCTAATTACGGTAAATTCCCTATCAGCTTATCCGTTTTTATCACTATTGCGTGCGACACTGAAAACGAACATGTATTATCACTGCATTCAAGGTTTCTGCCCATTGTGTATCAAACCTTGGGTTCAAACACATAATTTGACACCATAGTAATTAAAAACATGTAGAAAACTACAGTCGAGTGTGCTCGACTGTAAATTACCCGCTACCCAGTTTTGTAGAGCACGAAAATATTTTTGAAATATTTCGAAAACTTTTTAAATTTTCTAAAAAAATTAAAATAATTTAAATTCAAAATGCCAAAATTTTTACAAGCGGGATTCGAACTCAGGCACCGACGCACATTACGATACGCATACGTGCGCTTTAACAACTGTGAAACCAAACAACTTTGTTCTTATAGTTCTAATAAGAATAAAGAATGTGTTTATACCCGCTACCCATAGGGGAGAAGAAGGGCATTATAATTTAGTGCCAACAGAAAATGTATGTAACAGGCAGAAGAAGGCATCTCCGACCCAATAAAGTATATATATTATTGATCAGTGTCAACAGCCGAGACGATATAGCTATGTCCGTCTGTCAGTCTATCCGTCTGTCTGTCTGTATAAACACCTAGATCTCAGAGACTATAAGACATAGAGACACCATAGGTTCCTGCATTCCTTATGCAGATCAAGTATATTTTAAAAGTTGGATGCCACGCCCCCTTCGCCCTCAATATTCATAAATCTAGAACAAGTCACTTTTTTTTGTAAATCACGTATAACTCCAAAAGTTATTTGTGTAATGATGTGTAATTTGGTAAGCCATATGTGCTTAATACTCTTAATATACCCTGTATGTGAAAATCGGAGAAGTAGAACAAAAGTTATTTGTTAAGTTTTGTAGCAAAATAGTTGTGCCCAATGCATATGGACGTTTCAAGTACGTGAATGACCTAGAGATATCAAATTTGGTGACAGAATTCGTGTAGGTCTTACGCAGATCAAGTTTGTTTTAGATTTTTGCCACGAACCTTTCTGCCCCCAAAAACTGGAAAAAAAGTAATACCTAGAGCATTGAATTTTGGCATGCACAATAATAATTATAGTCTCAATGATTCCTGTAAATTTGGTCGAGATCGAATGAAAAACAAGGAAGTTATTAAAGAATCAATTTTATAGGCAAAATTCACTTGCAGCTGGCCGTGCTTTGTTTGTTTAGTTGACAGTGTGACCATGTCGGTATGTTATGGATTTTTTCAAATATATATAGAAAAAACAAATTTCAGTATATTCTTTGGTATATTTTTTTAAAAATATTTTTTAAGTTTTTTGTTTTCTCTCGAAATGGGTTGCTGGTATTTTACGGTCAAGCACTCTCGACTGTAGCTTTCTCACTTGCTTTCTTTAGTAATTGTGAAATTTGCAGGCTGTAGGGGGCGTGGGAAATTCTTGAACAAACTTGATCTGCTAGTGTTTTAAAAAACTAGTGTTTTAAAAAACATTTCGTAGCTCTAGCTCTTATAGTCTCTGGATCTAGGTGTTCATACAGACAAACAGCCAGACGGACAGACAGCCAGACGGACGGACAACCAGACGGATATGGCTATATCGTCTCGGCTGTTGACACTGATCAAGAATATATATGTATATATATGTATACTTTATGGGGTCGGAGATGCCTCCTTCTGCCTGTTACATACATTTTCTGTTGGCACTAAGTTATAATACCCTTCTACCCAATGGGTACCACGTATACAAATTTCGGTTAAGTATAAGCAGCGCTTTGATTTTTAATTTTTTTTTAAGTTTGATTATAGATCCATTTAAAAAACAAATAATAAATATTTTTAAGTAAAATAAAAAATATTATTAAGAAAAATAAATACACAACATTAAAAAAATAGTTGCATCACAATTTTTAATCAAGTTTCAGTAAAATCAGCAATTTAACTGGTTTTCTCGTGCGAACGCCTTAGTTTTTTTTGTGATTTTCTGGAAAACGAATAATTGACCAAAATCAACCTTAGTGCTTATCAAGAGCTAATCTTAATATATATAAATCTCGTGTCACAATGTTTGTCCTCAATGGACTCCTAAACCACTTAACCGATTATATTAAAATTCGCACATCATGTGCAGTTCGATCTAACTTGAGAGATAGGATAGTTTAAATCTCAAATTATAGTCGCAATTTTAATTTATTGCTAATTATTTGTCTGTTATTATTTGACAAAGGTTGGCAGCACGCTCGATTGAAGCTTGCTATTAATTGATAAACTGCAATCGGAATATTAGCCCCCCCCACACACACACATACTGAAGAGATAGACACACTCACTCACACAAACACAGACACGGACGAGAGGAAAGCCGACATGGAAACACGCGTATTGTTGTTGTGCTAACGGTATTTACTATATTTTAGTAAAAAAAAGAAAAAACAAAAACAGTCACTTGATCGTTTTTTGTAGAACTGCAACCAAATACGCAATGCATTAAACTACCAGACAATTTTTGCACTGTTGTTCAGGATAAAAATGAATTGATTCAGAGTATTTTCCCGGATATACAGAATAATTATTTGAATCATGAATGGCTTAGTCAACGGGCGATTTTGGCAGCCAAAAACGTTGATGTTGACGAAATTAACTTCCAGATACAACAGTTTTTACCAGGCGATCTGATGTCTTTTAAATCAATCGATACTGTTGTTGATGAAAATGAAAGTGTAAATTTTCCGATTGAATTTTTAAATTCATAAGATATCCCTGGAATGCCACCACATAATCTTCGATTAAAGATTGGTTCCCCTTTTATTCTCCTCCGTAATTTGAATCCACCTCAATTATGTAACGGTACGCGTTTGGTCATCAAAAAGATCACCGGAAACATTCTTGAAGCAACCATTTTGGCTGGGAAGTTTAAAGGAAAAGTGGTCCTGCTGCCACGTATTCCGATGATACCATCAGATTCTACCATACCCTTCAAAAGGCTACAGTTTCCAATTCGTTTAGCTTTCGCCATATCTATAAATAAATCTCAAGGTCAAACAATGTCCATTTGTGGTTTAGATTTGGAAAATCCATGTTTTTCTCATGGGCAACTATATGTTGCGTGTTCACGTGTTGGGAAACCGTCGAATCTATTTGTGTTATCTAAAGACAGGTTAACCAAAAACATTGTGCACCGATTGGTGTTAAATTAAATTGAAATTGAAAGTATTTATAATTCAAAAAAATAAATATTAATGTTTAAAAGTTTAAGACTGTCTGCCTAGCCTACCTCATTCATGAGTTTAAGCGTCACATGTTATTGACTGTATTATACTGTAATATACTTATATTTGTTATAAAATTAAATGGAAATAATAAATCTGATAAATTTTTATTTTGTATCTATTGATTTATGCTTAATATCAAGTGTAAGAACATTTTAATTAATTGTGTTCAACGTACTTCCCCTTCAAATCTCAATCCAGTGAATTTGTATACCAACATCAACATTTTCGTCTTTGTTCGTAAATAATTTCATTGTACTATAGGGTTATAGTAGTAGAAAGTCAAATAAGGAGATCACCATATTTTTTTACAAATACCATCTGTGTGAAAAAGCATAGTGGACTCCGTGACTGATGTTCTCTTATTGTTCCTCTTAGATTGTTTACTATAATGTAATATAACAAAAACTTTAGCCACAGCAACGCGTGGCCGGGTCAGCTAGTATTGTATAAGTTAATAATTTTGTAGCACATGTTTTTTTTTTCAATTTGAATACGTACGAATGTCGCATTCGCCACTGAAGAAAGGCCCATATTAAATTTATCTTGACAGCCCTATTTCCACTGCAACTTTGAGTCAATCTGAATATTTTTTTATAAGCACAAAATGATGGATATAGTATACATATGTCGAACAATAGAAATGTTTTTGCAACATTTTATATTAAATTTATTATTAACGAATTTAATTTATTATTTAACGAATTTAATGCTGGCTTTTTAGCAAGTCTGGCATTGACTACGATTATGCAAAATGACTGTATTTAGCGTCATTATTGCACATAAGGATGTTTTATTATTATTTCACAACTTACACTTTAATTACACATCACATTTAAAATGTCGTTAAAATCTGTTTGGTGATATTTTTATTTATTGTCTTTTTTAATCATTGACATATGCTCGAATATGAACACTGGTTGGCAAATAAATTTTGACATTGTATTTATTTCGCTGTTAGACTCTTGAACTAAGTACCGGTGCATTGTTAGAGCCGAAAATAAAGATGAAAGAGAAGTGCAAATTAATAACTATGAATATGCAAAATATTTCGTCAATTGTCTCTTGTTTTTTCGTTCTGCTGATAAGAATGCCAACAAGCAACGATTTTTGCAGCGGCATATATATTTTGTCATTGCGTGATTTAGTTGTTTTTAGGCAAGCTAATAGTGTTGTTCAAAGAGATTATTACAAGTTTTCATTAATATTGTATAAAGTCGATTTTTCAATATTTAAAATGCTTAGCACCAAAATAAGATCAGAAGTTGTGATCAAATATAACTTGGGTGTTTCCGTAATAAACATTGCTAGGGAATATAATTTGTCTCGTCAGACCATTTATTATCAGATCAATAAATATAAAAAATTGAATGATGTGAGCATGTTCGCCGTAAAGGCAGAAATCGAAAGACAGGAGCTGATGCAGACTGTCTTATCGCCCGTGCTTTTAAGAAGAATCCTCTAAAAACACCAAAGGCTGTGTCCTTGGAGTGGAATGAGACTGAATCAACTTCCATAAGTGAGAGAACAATACGCAGGCGTTTGATTGAAGCTGATATGAAAACATATATTGCAAAGCCAATACCATTTATCACCCCAAAAAACAAGTTAAAGCGTTTGGAGCTCGCGAAAAGGCACATCACCAAGCCCGCTTCATTTTGGCGTAAAGTCCTGTGGACGGAAGAGACTAGTTTTGAATTCCACGCTTCTCAAAAGAAAGTTTTTGTACGAATTAACAAAAGTTATCGTAAAAAAATTGGTCCTGTGTGTCAAAGAGTGAGCCATGGGGGTGGAAGCGTAATGTTCTGAGGTTCAGTTTCATACAATGGTGTGGGAAACTTGGTTCCCATAAACGGATCCATGAACCAGAACCGATATTTGGAAACCTTGAATCATTATGCGTTTCCCTCCGGTAATAGATTAATAGGAAAAGAATTTATTCTCCAACATAAGGCCAGAATGATTACCAGGTTTTTGGAAGATGTTGGGATGGAAATCCTTGATTGGCCACCACAAAGTCCTGATTTTAACATTATTGAAAATGTGTGGTCCCTAATAAAGCGAAATAGAAGCACTGATCTGACCAGGACAAAAGCTAAAACCATCACTGAGGTCACAATGAATTGGAGTAAGATTCCTTTAAAATACCTTCAAACCTTGGTTGAATCCGTTCCAAACCGCCTCCAAAAGGTCATAGACACCAAAAGAGGCTATATTTTTTATAAATTTTAAGTTTAAAATAAATTTATAAAACATAATGGTCAATTAAGATGTAAAAAAAAAGTTTGTCAAAATACTTATGCCACCCATGAAATTAATTAGTTTTTGTTTTAATTTAATAAAAAATCGAAATCAAAGTTAAAAAGGCAAAATTGTTATATATATAATTTAATACATTGTAACTAAATGTATTATGTACAATCAATAAATATTTTTCTATTTAAAATAAATAAAAATTGAAAGAGAAACTGCGGCATCGCCATCTCAAAATATATTTGCCGACTAGTGTACATATTAATTCTTGACATAATCTAAGTTTATTAGTTACAATGCTATCGATTTATCCTAATCACTTCTACAAATTGTTGTTGACATATTCGGATCGCAATAAGCGTAAGACTAATAAGAGTATCTGCCAAGATAAAGTCTGATAGCTCCATTTGTATTTACATATGTATATAAGTTATCTATATTTTTAACCACCGAGACAAACCGTAACATTGAATATATTGAACAGTTGAGCAATATTTGCAAGCGCATCCGATGAACGTGAACGTCGAGCCCACAAATACGAGTACTCACGAATACCCACGAATTTTGTTTGTCCAATAATTGTACATAGCTACGTTAGTGTTTTAAGAATCGTTCCCGTCTTCTGTTTGACTTCTAGCTGCACTTATCAGCAGCTCGCAGTCGACGATCGTTCAGTCACCGCTTAGCTTTGAGGCAGAACGCACACGCTCGGGTGGCCACATCAGGAAAAATATACGTGAAATGTGCTCAGTGTTTATGTGAAAAGAACATATATCAAGAGCACAAACTGTTACGCATTACAATATATATACTTTGGAGCAAGTAGCGACGTGATTTAAGGGAAACTGGATCGAAAGGTGAGAATACAATTGTACCATTAAACTGCATTCTAGACTCTGCTATCTTAATTGAATTCTAAAGCGAACTTAGCATGAACTCTCGCCGGGTAAGTTATATTTCGTAGAATTCTAGCTGATATTTAACACAGCGAAACAACATTAACAAGAACAAAAGCGGCGACAATCGCAACAAATTATACCAACAGAGGGAAATTTATAAGAAACGACAACAATTTCCTTTTTGGCAGGTAAGGGAGGCTCCTCAGGGAAGGGGACTGTGCGGAGGCATGCAAAACAACTGAATTGGGTCAAATATTTAAAATGCTTGTCTCATGTTGTGCGACGCTAAGAAACATTCAAAGTGTTACGGAGAATTTATTGTTGTTCTACTTGCACCAACTACACAGAAATTTAGTTTCGGCATTATGTATGTACATACATACATATGTATTTGAATGTCTGTATGTGATGTAATGGACAAAGAGTACATAAATTAATATACTCATAGTCACAATCATTTTTTGATTGCATTAATTTTGGACAGGTCTACGGCATCGGACCAAGTTCAAGGGCGGGAGTTCACACATCATTTAATTCTATCACAATTAGGCACACATTGCATTAGCTTTGATACAGTTCAGCAGATCCGTCCTTATAACATAACGTACTTATGCATATATGTATATGTATATGTATGTTTACATTATGTGTACTTATAAAAGTAAGTACTTTGAGTGTAGATCACGGGATTTACAAAATGTAAATACCAGAAATGGGCTCAATAGGTTGATGGTAAACAACACTTGGGGATGCACAATTCAAACAGACCAATCAGATTACTTTGTGATATTAGAGCTGTCAACCCAAATATAAATTGTTGATCCAAACATTTTAATTAAAGTTATATAGGAGCTTTAAATTTTAAACTTTACAAGAAAGCTACAGTCGAGAGTGCTCGGATGTAAGATACCCGTAAGACTGAGAGAATTTTGTGTCTTTATTTTAACAAAATCTATACTGTCAACAAAACAAGACAATTTTTGCCCAATAAAATGGTTTCTTAAATAACTTATATATTCATAAGATCGCAAGCATATTCAAGGCTGTATTTTCTAGACTCTATGATCTAGGTGTTTATACAGACAGACAGACACACAGACAGACATGGCTATATCGTATCCGCTGTTGACAATGATCAAGAATAAATACACTTTAAGGGGTCGGAGATGAATAATACACATGCATTTAATCTATTTCTGAAAGTGGGAGCTCGATTTCACTTTTTTTTTGTTTAATTAGTACATAACATTTATGATAAGTAATCCACTTATTATTGATATAGCGATTACTTGATTTTAATTGTAATCAGAATATTTAAAATACAAATATTTGCGAGTATTCAAATATATAAAATATCAGTAACCAAGTGGTAATCACAGTAAGCAACAACACACATACCTAATCTCCCAAATTAGTAATACCAATGTGAGTACTCATGTTGCGATAAGAAATCATCTGAGAACTTTCCCATTTCGCTAAAAGTTAGCTGGATTGTAAGTTAAGTCATTTACCCAACAGCTGACCCATGCTCAAAAGCAAACAATAAATACTCAACAAATAAATATGAAATGTGAGTGCGCATAAAATTAGTGCTGATGAAAATGTCAGTTTTTTCTTTTCATAAAAGTTGTTGTACAAACAAAAACCGCATAAATTCATAATCAAGTTTATCAACGAAGGCGGTGCATTAAATTATTCGATTTTATAAGTTACACACTGTGATTTTCTCACTCCATCGATTGTTTGTCAGTTCGTCACTCTGACAGTCTGCCAGTTAGTCAGGAAAGAGGCCTCGTTGACATATAGTATGACCAATGACTACTACAACGCCAAATAAGTAATTGAGCCATGAACTTAAATTGAAGCTACTCATCTCGCCTCATCTCAACCCATTTTATCTAAGCTGTGAGATGGGGAACAAAATACATTCATTGCATTCGTTCGGACCCAGGAAGTTGAGTGACTATTATTTCCGACTGTGTGCACGGATATTCCTATTCTATTCTGTGTGTTTACGAGTATATAGCAGGCCAAACAATGATATTATGATAAGCAGCGGTTACATGAATTAAATGCATTCAAGAACATTATGCTACTTGTTATGTTTGATTCTATGCCGAACAATTAAATATGACTACAATTAGAAAGTAAGTCAGGTTGAAAAATATTTAGATCTCGATAATGTTTTTAAAATACGATGTTATCTAGTGTTTATTCCCTCAAAATTCTCTTTCTAATTTTAGTTGTCACATTGACGACAACAGCTTAATTTATTTATCGTTCTCTCATTATTATAGAACACATCAGGACAACATGAACTTGCAGCTCTGTTTTACGGCTCTGTTGTCATTGGTTTCAATTGTTGAAATCGAAATGGCCGGTCGTACTTTTGAGGTGGATTATGATAATGATCAGTTTTTAAAGGATGGAAAACCATTTCGCTTTATATCTGGATCCTTTCATTACTTCCGCGCACATCCAGACACCTGGTCGCGACATCTGCGAACAATGCGTGCCACCGGATTAAATGCAGTCACTACGTAAGTATTATTACATTAATGGAAATCCCTTGACAATTATTTTATTTTCCCCGAACATGATAAAGATACGTGGAATGGTCACTGCACAATCCCCGTGACGGTGTCTACGTTTGGGAAGGCATTGCAGATCTGGAGCGCTTCATCCGCCTGGCGGTAAGCGAGGATCTACTGGTGATACTGCGCCCGGGTCCCTACATATGCGCTGAGCGAGACATGGGAGGTTTTCCATATTGGCTGCTAAACAAGTTTCCAGGCATTCAACTGCGCACAGCTGACACCAGTGAGTGATCCTAGAGCTTATCCAGAGTAGAATAAACCAACTTATGTTTGCAGACTATCTGAGCGAGGTTCGCATTTGGTATAACCAGCTGATGACCCGTATGCTGCCCTATCTATATGGCAATGGTGGACCCATTATCATGGTTCAGGTCGAGAACGAGTACGGCTCGTTCTTTGCGTGCGATCTCAACTATCGCAATTGGTTGCGCGACGAGACCCAAAGCTATGTGAAGAACAACGCTGTGTTATTTACCAACGACGGACCGACGGTGCTACGTTGCGGTAAGATCCAAGGTGTGCTTGCCACAATGGACTTTGGGGCCACACGCGATCTCAAGAGCATTTGGGACAAGCTACGTCGGTATGAGCCGAAAGGTCCCCTGGTGAATGCCGAGTACTATCCTGGCTGGCTGACACACTGGACCGAGCCAATGGCTAATGTCAGCACCAACTCAATAACTGGAACTTTTATGTAAGAGTCCCAACTAAAAGGTGAAAGCTCAGTTGTAATATATTTGGCCTGTTCTTCCAGTGACATGTTGAATAGCGGAGCAAGCGTCAATTTCTACATGTTTTATGGCGGCACCAACTTTGGTTTTACGGCGGGCGCAAATGAGAATGGTCCGGGAAACTACATCGCAGATATAACTAGCTACGACTATGATGCACCAATGACAGAAGCTGGCGATCCCACTCCCAAGTACTGGGCTTTACGCCGCATCATTGGCAGGTATTTGCCCTTACCAGATATCCCTGTGCCGGATCCGGTGGCCAAGCGTGCTTATGGAACAGTTTCATTGGTCAGTTGCTGCACCCTTTTCTCCAGTGAGGGACGACAAAATCTGTCAACGGGTGTGGTGCGTGCGAGCAAGCCGATGACTTTTGAGGCACTGGAACAGAACTCGGGACTGGTCTTGTATGAAACCTGGTTGCCGGCACACTTCAAACGAGATCCGAGCGTATTGTACGTGACTGGACTTGCAGACCGGGCATATGTCTACGTGGATAATGAAATAGTCGGCATACTTGCAAGAGAGACTCCAATCTACGAAATGCCACTGAGTGCAAGCTCCGGCCGACTTTTGCAAATACTTGTGGAGAATCAGGGTCGGTTAAACTATGGAAGGCAATTAAACGACTTCAAGGGTCTGACCAGAGATGTACGATTGGACAAACAGGTCCTCAGCAATTGGAACATGACCAAGTATCCGCTGGAATCGTACGAAAGCCTAGAACAGTTCGTTCTACAGTCAATTGAGTCAGCCCACCTCGGCTTCCAGGAGCTTAGAAAACCACAATTGTTGCTACGCTCCGGCCCAGGGATTTATCACGGGACTCTGATAATAGGCAAGGGTGATCAACTGGCCGACACCTATTTGGATATGACAGGCTGGGGCAAAGGAATTGTGTTCATAAACAGCGAGAATCTGGGCCGATACTGGCCACTTGTGGGACCCCAAGTGACACTCTACGTACCCGCTCCAGTGCTTAAAATGGGCACCAACCGCATCATCGTTGTGGAGTACCAAATGGCACCCACTTCCATGGAACTGCAGTTTCGCGATACGCCCATCCTGAATGGAAGATCTTAACATTAGCTTTGACTAGAGTTAGAGTGTGTAAGTGCGTTGTGCATTATGTAAATGTTTACTGGATTAAGTATTTTGTGAGGCATTAAAGTATGGTGACTGCGCATTCATTCTTTTATAAAGTTGCTGCCAAAAGACTCATTACTGCTGCAGCATTAGCAACAACAGTGACAGTGGGAGGAGGCACATATGTGACCTTTGTGCGTGTGCCATGTCGTGGCCTGGCAAGAAATACTTTGCCTTGCCGGCAGTACCGTGGCGCCTTTTCCCAAATTAATCCCAAATGATTGAAGTCCACACAACAGCGCAAACGGTGATGAACTGAAATCAGTAAAAGTCCAAAGTCAACGTCTTGGCTCGTTGGTTTTAGGGCCAACTTTTAATATGTAGGTATGTATACTCGCACTCGTATGTATGTGTGTATAAAAACATACCATACATACATGCTTTTACGAATAAAGTAATGAATATGTAATAATTATATATAATTCTGTACTCCTTAAATGCAGCTGAATTAATTTTTATCAAATTTAATTTTTTTTATCAAAAATGTCACATTTGGTTTATCAATCTTAACAATATGTAGCTTAATACATTAAATTTTCATAAGATTCAATTGATTCAATAAAAAAGATTGTAGTTGATTTGCAGAATCTCTTCAATTTTAGGTTTCTTTATATAAAATGTTTGTTCAAATTTAAAATAGTGCCTTCTTCAATTCTTCTTTTTTTACCTAATCGTAATAAATAGTGTTCTCTTTTAGAAATTGTTCAAATGTGTCAAATTTTAACACTCAGTATTATAAAAATGTATGTAAATTAAACCTAGAGTATCTGCTCATACCAAAACGACTCCCCATGTGATCATCCTTGCTGCTCTAATGAGTCCTCTAGCAACAATTGTTGCTGCCCTTGATGCTAAGGTTAATTAGGACGCGCTTAAATCCGCACAGTCTTTTTTACTATTGGACATTCGTTTATTTTATTTTTTTGTAGCATCTTTTAGGCGCAGCTGCGACTCAAGTACTTTCACTTCAACAAAAAAATGCATATGTGGGGCTCACGTGCGCGTACAATGTACATACTTAAATATATTTCCTTCAGTTGCTTGCTACATATGTACGAGTATTTATGTACTAATTGCGACTGTTTGTTGTCAGTGTTGTCGTTGTTGTTGTTGTTGCTCTGTCCAAGTTGACATGAAACAAGTTGAGGACCTGGGGCAGTTTAAAAGCTTCGCCTGATGCTGGCCGTTTTTAGTTTACACAGGGACTCTGGGTTTTTTGGTTATGTCCCGGGAGTTCCATAATGGACTCCATGTTCCATGCATCACATTATAGCACCGGATGCGAGTGACTTTCAGTTGGCCAATGTGACAAGCGTGTCTGGATTGTGTCTTTACATTGATGTGGCTTTTTATTAGCTTGCCGACGGCGTCAGCTCAAATGCCATAAATGAAATGAACATTTTTACAAACTATCTATCACACACAACTACATAATGAATCTAATACATTGCAATACTTAATATTATTGTTTACGCTTCTCTACTTCGATTTTATGTAAGTCGAGAAGCACACTTAAACTCCTGAAAAAATTTTTCAAGCTGCTTTAATCAGACAATGTTTCTTTTAATCTCCATTACGTGAAACGGATTGAGATCAGCGTAAGCTTTATTAACGTTTCAATAATTGAACTACTTAACGATTTTTGCCTTCCAATGCCTATGCTCTTGCTTATTCTGCTTCCCACCAAAGGCTTAAATATTAAATATTTTGTACACATATGTTATGTTGAAATTTGTATCTCTCATAGTATAAGTTATTAAACATAGTAACTGTAGGTCATAGGAAAATACAGAAATTGTATTTCTACAATAAATACATTATCAAAAAATATGCTCTTGATTATTAACCAACCAATAGTTCATTCTACAACTGGTCCCTTTGATTATCCAATAAATAACCAAAATTGATACGATTATTATCGAAAACTGTAAGCATGACATTTATTTACGGTTAAACTACCATAAGTTTGACAGTTTAAAAGTTAATTTCTTTAAAAGAACTGACAACTGCAAAAACAACAACTAACAAAACTGATAAAAGTCATTCGCGTCTAACGCCTCTTAAAGCTTGATAAAAAGTGAAAAGCGCCAACATTGTAAGTTCTCACTTATTGTTTGACAATATACATTCGTTACTCGCGGGTGAAAGACTCGGTCAATTTAATTTAATTAAAAGAGGCAGTAGAATAGCATTACTTAAAAATTTCACATAAAGGTTCAATTTTTATTATAAGTGCAAAGAAAATTTGGGAATAATACAAATTTTTTAAATTACTTATATTCACTGACTTTTTTAATCGTTTTAATTGACAGCTTGTACAACAAAACACATTTTATTAAATATTTGAAGTATTCGTTCACCAATCATAAACAATGTAAATTATTTGTAATTATTAATACACTTACTTTTGAAAATCGCTCTATCAAATTGATTCAATTGAGTGATTCACTTAATTATTGAAACTCGTTTTCTGTAGTGCACACCGAACGAACACGCCGAGAAGTATGCAACAACTGAGTGACAGATCAAAGCGGGAATGGGCTTTATAACCGCTCGACAGGCAGCCTGCGAAGAACACAAGTACAATCCCACTTACACGTTCCTGATACGCTTCGCTTTGCACACGCACACAACGAACAGGAAGGAAGCGACAAAACCGAAGCAGCTCGTGTGCTGTTCGGCTTTCGCTTTTTCCGTCTGTGTGTTCGTGCATATCAACAATTGGTCGAATAGAAATTCGAATGCGCCTGTATTGGTAAGTATGTGAGATTGCGTGGGTTCCATTGTGGGTGTGTGCATGTATACCTGTTCTAGTATAGAAGCTTGCATGTTTTCATGTGGGCACCACTTTGTTGCAAAAACAGGCGAAAAAAATAACCGATGCATACTTTCAGGTCGTGGCGCGCAATTGAATTGAACGGAAATTTTGTTTACATATGTGAATAAAACATTAAACAGGAAAAAATTGATGCTGCCCTTTCTGGGAAAATATTATTCACCGCGGCAAAGTTACTTTTATTTTTAAATTTATTTTACAACATACGACTTTTTTGTCGTCTATTTTATCCAAAATATTCAGTTTAACATATGAATACAACAATGTGTTAAATAAGTCTTTTGAACAGAACCCCGTATATCTATGGTAATTTTAATCATTTTAATGTCTGCTTAAAATTGTTAAGTTCGTAAAAACTCGTCAAATTTAAACGGGCTTCTTCCCTCTGCATGGGCGTGGACTGCATTTAAGTGTTGGCACTTGAGGCGAGGTCGGCTTTGAGAAGTGCAACACCAAAGCTAAGATAAGATATACTGTGGCAAACTACTTGTAAATACCAAGTAAATGCGCGCATGCACAGCATCAGGTATACATACATACACCCATATCCACATCCACATCCACATTTACACATCCGCGCATTCTTGCCTCTAGTCTAAATGCATTTGGTTATTACTGTACACGAATTCAAACAAGCACTCGTAAAAATAAACATTTAGTATTTTTGCGGGTATACATTTTAACAAAAATATCATGATCAGCTATTAAAAGTTCAGAGTAGTTCAAGTTCCTCCGAGGCTTCCGATACCTACACAGAGTATACGTCGGCTGAGCATTCCAAAATGTTGTTGCTCAGTTTTTTGTTGTTACTTACTACAGACAATAACCTGCGCAGTTTAAAACAAAATTAAACAAGGAAACGGAGATGTTTAGCGCTTCCGTAAGGTGGCTTATCGCTCATCCGCATCGTTGCATCTGGCATTCTTTGAATTCGACGATTTTCGCGGCCATAAAACTCGATTGTGCAGAGCTGCACTGCAATTTACATTTAAATTGCCTGATACGCCATGTAATACACAGATTGTATTCCATTATAGTCGCAGTTCGAATTAACAACATTCATCGCGTCATTCCAGAAATAAACCCCTTCGGTCTTTTAAGCACCCAATCAAATATTTACGCAGGCCATGACAAACATAATTAGCATTTAATTAAAATAAAATTGCGCAACGCTCTTGCCAACAGACAGGCAATTGGTTGATTTGATTATTGAAATCAAATAGAGCTGCCGCAAAAGCCTATGCGCCTTTGGCTGTGTAAATATAGCCGTATACTCATATATATATATATTTGCCTATATATGAGTATACGGCTACTGATAACAATTCCATGATTCAACCATGGCCTGGGTCTTTTACAATTGGCTTGATACATAGAACGCAGCGTTCTTGTTTTGTTGATGTGTCATTTATCTATAAATGGAATTTATATTGTTAATTGCATTATAGCCTCCGTAAATAGTGCTTTGATGCCTGCATGCGATAAGCAAAGCGTCCGACGAAATCTAGAATTGACGCCACCTGTTGTTCGTTAAAGGAGACAGCTCCAACTGCAGCAGTAGGTGGCAAAAATTCAATTTAAAATATCATTGCAACACCCAGATGGAAAAACAGCGAAAAAACGAAAACTTCAACACGCTCGAGGGACATTTCATAAATTGCCGATGGAACTGAGAAGAGCAAACATTCAATTATAGTATTACTATTAAAGTTTTCGATTTTAATGTATGACAAATTAACTGCATTTTTTGTTTAAATTCCAATTCAATTTAATAATAATTAATTTTAAGTGGAAAACTTATAATATAATAAATCAATATTTCTAAAAAAACTTATTTACTTTCAAAATAAACTAATATTATTACATCTTTGATACACAAACTGTAATGGTATGTCGGATATGACATTGTAAACTCCTGGAGTAACTCCCTACATTGAAAGAAGTGCAAGTGGTTGCAAACTCGCAGTGTTTACCAACCGTATCGTGCTGAGCAAACAAAGCGAATTTGACTCACATATGGAGTACAGCATTTCAACGCTACTAGGAAAACCAGATTTATGTATACACATATATATATATATATATATATATATATATATATATATATATATATATATATATATATATATATATATATATATATATATATATATTTACATATATATTCGTAGTAAATAGTATAGTATTCAGTTCAATGAGTATTACAGGATAGGGATATGTTAAAAACTAAACAAATATACAACTGGAATGGTACACACTTCACAGTCTGGATCCATACAAACAATTTAAAAAATAGAGCTGTGACCTAAGGACCACTAAAGCTTAGTTCCAAGTTCGCATATACTATATGTATAAGACTAATGTAAAGATTTACTAATCGAATAACTAGGAGAAAATGTTTGGCTAAGCGAATTAATCAATGCGTATAACACCAGCTCCAACACCACCACTGTGAGCACACATAGGTGGCATGAAAGTCCATTTGTCTGTCTCGGGATCGTATACTTCAACAGTGGACAGATTTGACTCGCCATCATACCCGCCAATGGCCCATAGTTTTCCCATATTGGCGGCTAATGCAACTCGAGATCTTTTGCAGTTCATAGGCGTAACTAGCTTCCAAACGTCCGTCAGTGGATCGTAGCATTCTACCGAGCGTAGAAAGGAATTGCCGCAGTAACCGCCGCAAACATAGATCTTTCCATTTAGTGTGGCCACGCCCAAACGACAGCGTCTATTAAGCATAGGGGACATCTTTATCCAAACATCCTCGTTTTGATCATATCGCTCGACAGAGTCAAATATAGACAATCCATCGTGTCCACCTAAGGCATACACGTAGCCGTTGAGCTGTGTAACACCGCCCGCTGATCGATACTTCATCATTTGAGCAACCTGAATAATAGATACGAACGGTGAGATTAATACAAAATGTACATTGAAGAGTTTTATCTATATTTTGGACGCACCGTTTTCCACGTATTTGCCTTAGGATAATAAACCTCAACAGTGTTAAGCGATGTAACGCCATCGTATCCACCACACACATAAATGCAATCATCCAATGCAGCTACACCAACGGCACTGCGCTTGCACAACATGGCGCAGCCTTGTGACCATTTGTTCTTACGTGGATCATAGACTTCAACTGTTGACAGACGTTCGGTACCATTAAATCCTCCAAATGCATAAAGTTTGCCATCTAAAACTGCCACACCAACTCGCGAACTGGAAATAATTTAAGATAAACATAGGTACATATGAAAAAGTCCACAATTTTCCAGAAGGGTACGATCAATTTGACTTACCGCATCATGGACATTTGTTCGCCCATTTTCCACTTTTTGGTGATAGGATCGTAGATTTCTACAGTGCTTACAGACTCCCCCGTACTAGCTAGACCACCAACGGCATAAATTTGACCAGTAAAGAATTCACCACAACGTTGACGCGTTCGAAAGCTCTGCAGTAGACCGCGACGCTCGGGCATTAAGTGAAAGTCCTTGGCCTCGTCAAGTAGATCTCTGCATTGGTGAGACGATCGTATTAACTCCTCGCGAGCTACACGATCGGCAAGAAATTGCGGCGACAATAGCGGCAAACGCACTGCGGCCAACACTTGGGGAAATAGTTCTGAGCGCTTTTCCTCGGCATATTTAACCCAGCGCATGCACGCCTCAAATATTACTTCTTCGTTGCGCACGTTCAGCTCATCGCGGCGCATTAGTTCCAATAGCTGCTCACAGTCCAGGGAAAGGAACTCCTCAGACTGTGATACTTTTGCAAAATTTTGATCGATATACTTATCAGCATCATCGATCAACTGACGACAGATCATCGAGTCGGCAAATGTTCGAATGCCCAGAACATTGTGTGGATGGAATCGGGAGATCAAGAAAGTAGCACAGGCATCACGGACATTGGAGAGCTGCAGAAAAGATGCGCCCACCATAAGGCTTTGGACATTTTGGTTATCGATTCGCACTTGGCCACTATAAACATAATTGATTAGACTCTCCAATGCACTAGGTTCAATCTCCTTCATAGTTATTTCTTTTATGCGACTTTCTGCCATGTTATTCGTAAACATTGCATAAAAATATGGAACAGTGGCAGCCAGAACAATGCGATGCGCTGAGAATGTTTGATCTTCTACCTATGCATAGCAATTTCAATTGAAATTGCGATTGCAAAATTCAATACAAGTAACATTAAATGAAAATGTGTTTGTATTTAGAAACTGACAACCAACCTTCAAAGTGACATCACAAAGTTTGCCCAGTCTTCGTATCTCCTTAAACAAAGGAAAACTTTCACAAAATAGCTGCTCGTGCTTGTATATAAACGATTGATCCTCCAGTTGGTTATCGCTTAAGTCCATGCTTATGATCGCAGGGCTCAATGGCAAGAGCAAACGACCAACAATTTTTCTAAACAAATTGCTTCGACGACAGGGTGACCGCAAAGAAAATTTTGAAAAATACTATTTAATATCGAACAATATACATGTATGTAACACTCAAAAATACCACAATAAAATATCGTTAGTGATGCGCACAAGCACAATTACCCAATCACAGTGAAACTTCACTGTATACAATAAATTCAACTTAATGTTAATAGACTCCGTCCACAGCTACTATATATTTTCACATTTGAAAAGTGCAGTTTTGCACTATCCACTGCAAAAAATGTAATTAAATGGGCAACTGTAAAATATATTTCCATATATTTTTAACGCAACATTCGCCCCATGTGAAATCCCATAATAGGCTATTTCCACATGTCCAAAAACTACGTTTTTCTCCATATATTTCCATACATTTTTAACGCAACATTCACCCCATGTAAAAATTCCATAAGAAAAAAATTAACATGTTTCTACCTTAAAAATATATGTGAAAATATCGGCAACCACCTAACAGTATATTTTCTCACTGACACGATCGAGGTAAAACCAAACTAAGCTCCCCACCCCACCAAAAGCGCGCCATGGTTTGAAGAACTAAATTAGATATGACGCCAATACCCTATCTTGTCAAATTTTGCAATGTACGTCGCCCAAAAGCTCATCAAAATATTCAAACTTTACTCTGGCAAATATTTTGTTATTGATTTGTGGTGTGTTTTTAAACTGTCCGCCGAAGATTGCTTACTTACGATTAGCAGATTTACATGGGAGCGACCACACTTAAATCTTACCGTTGCTCAACCTTCATGTGAAAGCAGGTAAACGGGACCCGGTCATACATATTTGAAAATATGTAATGGATGTGGAAATTGGCTATAATAAGATAGCAATTGATATTTCAAGACATCATATAGAAATATTTGCACAGCCAATAGTCTGCGCATCCCTAGTTTTAACATCGATAACAATTATCGACAATCGCTAAAATACCCATCTGACAACTTGTTCAATTTTTATTTGTTTAAGTTTTTCAAGAAAGACGAGAATAGAAAACCATTTAAATCGCCACATGATTAAACTTCTCCATATTTAGGAGTGTTGCAAAACAGTATTTAAAATGGACACATCAAATAGGGACACACAGGTTAGTACGAAAGCAACGTAACAAAAAAATGACGTCTCAATCAGCCAACTACTACATTTATGAGCAAGTAAATTGTATGTTTACGTGTATGTGTTGCGTTTTTTGTGCTTGCAGAAGAATCCAATCGAAGCTCTGACCAAAGATGAACTCATTTCCAAATATAAAGGATTGCTCGGCATTGCCAAGAAAGCAAAGCTGGCCAAAGACGGTAAGTAAATTTTACGAAAACTGCATGAAAATGTCAAGCGGTATTCCCAACTTCTCCAACGTTTAGAGCTTACCGAAGAGAACCGTCAGTTAAAGGCGGCGTTGGCAAAGGTGGCTGCTAAACAGAGCAGTCTGCCAGCCATTCAAGAGATGCTGCAGGACTTAACCGATAAAAATCTTATATTGAATGAGCAACTCAACTGCCTGCAGTGCAAAACCAAAGAGGATGCCGAACGATTGGGGATGTTCGAAATCGAAAATGAGAGTCTGAAACGCCAACTGGGACGTCTTAGTGATGAAAATGATGATCTACTTGCGGACGTTGATCGTATGGAGCAGGCTATGCACCAGGTAAACAGTCTTGGCAATGAACAGAGAAAGAATCTTGAATTACTCGAGGTGGACATTACCAAAATTCAGGAAGCAGAGACCCATAATAAAATACTAAGGCAACAGGTAGAGACTGCAGCAGTGGAGACGAAACTGCGGGTTAAAGAGCTTGCTGAACTGGAAGAAAAGTATGAGACAGTGAAGCAATTAAACTCCGAGCAACGCAAGAAGTTTAACGCACTGAAGGATCGATTCATCGATGTTCACCGCAAGCTTAAGAATCTGAAAGAATGCAAGTGTGTTTTGCTAGAAACACAACATGAATATGCAGCATCGGTTTCCAAGTGGCAGCAAGAGATTATAAAGGCATCACAGCTGCTTTGCACTAAAATGACAACGTTACAAGAGGAAAACCTCCAATTAAAGAATCAGCTTGATGCGACACAACAAACTCACTACCAAGTTTCATTCAGTCATGAAAGATTGCTGCAGAAAGTTTACGAAATGGAACGTTGGTCCACGCTGGCAAGCCAACAACAAGCACAGCAACAACAACGACAACAGCAGCTTCCTAAAATCTCACTAGACATAGACAGCTTAATACATAAATTAAACAATATTGAGCGTTTAACAAATATCATCAAAGAGCAACATAACACCGCAACACCGAAAACTACGAAGCCTGATAGCTCTCTGAACGCAAACCACTTCAACGAGAAAATCAATCAAATGCAACACTTGGCTCAAATTATACAGATGGAAAGAAGTGAGGAAGAACACGCATTCACATTAATGCAGCAGCGATATGAGCGCGATAATGCGCAGCTGGAGACGAGTTTTGTAGAGTTGAGACAACATAATGAAGATTTGCAGTCGCGTTATCAGTTGAAGGAGCACGAACATGCCGAGCTACTGGCCGAGATGCGAGAGCTCAACGAGGCGTTAAAGGCACGAGGCGATGTCATTTCACGCATGCAGGAGCAATATGACAAGGGCCACAAGGATCTACAAGTTTTAGCCGAAACTCTAACGGAAAAATCACAGCAACTTCAGCAAGCACAAATCAGAATTGATGAACTAGAACAACACGAGCACAATGGAGATGCCCAGAGTGATGTATTGTCAATTTCAACGATTTCACGCGCTGAGGAATCGAGTCGTTTGCGCGAACTGGACGATGGATACGAAGAAAAATACAACAAGTTGCGAGCGCTGACTGTCAAGCTGAAAAAAAAACTTCAGGAACAGATGCATCAAATTAAAGACATGGAACAATCCAGTTCGGCCAAACTAGAGTCTGAACTGGAAACTATAAAAAAAGCACAGGCGCAACTAAAGCACGATTTGAATGTAGCTCGGTCTGAAAATCAAAAACTCAAGTCGAAGGAAAAAGGAAAAAATTCGAATGTATTGAATTTAGAAATAGAGGCTGCTGAGAAATCGTTAGCCGAAGTTAGTAGTAAACTTTTGGCCAAGACATCTACATTGGACTCGATGAAAGAAACACTTGTTAGCAAAGAGAACACCATAGCCCAGTTGCGTCAGGAGATCAGCATTCTGGAAGAAGCCCAGAGTGGTGAGGCAGCACATAGCAAGCAATTGAAGCAACAAATTGATCTGATGCAGGCGCAAATTAAAGACGCTGTCCATGGCAAACAGCAAACTCTATCGGACAACAAGGAACTTGAGCAAAGCGTCGAGCTGCAAAAGCAGAAATTAGAGCAAATGCATCTGCAATTAGCCAATACCGCGCAGCAATACGAAACCAAACTCAAACACTCACAGAAAATGCTGCTTAACTGCACTCAACAGTTGGAAATGCGAGTGAACGCACTCGCTGAGTTGGAGACATCCTTGCGAAATAGCAATCGAACCAACGAACAGCTACAAGCTGAATACTCGGACTACAAGATTAAAGCACAGTCAGTACTCCGCAAGCAACAAAACCGGGACACTGACAAGGAACATGACCTCGAGGCAGAATTATATACGATGCGTACGAAGGAACAGAAATTACACGCCCTCATTGAGAACAGCAATAAGCGAATCACTCAACTGGATACTCAATTGGAAGATTCACAACGCGACAACAGACAACTCCTGCTTCGCAATCAAGAATTGTTGTCAGCCACCGATGAGCTGCGTGACCAAATCGATACATTGACTCAGGATAATCAACGCCACCTTCAACAACAACAACAGCAGCTACAACACCAACGCCAACAGATTGAAAAAATGGATCATGTGCATCAACTGCAAGTATCAAAGATGCAGCATCAAATTGATCAGCTCGAGAAGACATCCATCCAAGCCGTAACTCCAATTGTTCCACCATTTCCCAAAGAAGGGTTTGATGCCACAAGCTCAGAGCAGAGCAAAATCGATTGCCTACTGGACCACAATGGTAGTGCGGAGACGCTTTCGCAATTAGCAGCACAACGCAAAATTTCCACTGCTTCACGTCGATCCCACGATTTTATGCCATTAGATGAGCTATTAAATACATCAATAGATGCTATCAACAGCGATACGATTACAGCGATTTCCAATATTGGGCGCAGCGTTAGCATGCAGGAAGATGAATCGGAGTTAGAAGCTCGGGGCGAAACGGAAGCAGTACTTTTGGCCACCAAACAACGTTTAAACATACAGGAAAGTCGCGTCCGTCATCTTACTGCTCTATTGGCTGAGAATGAACAAGATTTAGCCAAGCTGACGCAAATGAATGATATGCTTAAAGAAGAACTTCGTCGCCAGGAACGTTCAGAAGAACGCGAACAGCACATGCACAACTCAGAGTATCTGAAGAACGTATTCTTGAAGGTAAACCCAGTTGTTTTTTTTTACTTTTATACCCTGTTCCCATTGAAAGTATATTCATATATTCTTGATCACCATCGACAGACGAATTGTTGTTACCATTCGCGTCCGTGTCGATCTCAGAAACTATAATATCTATAGACACTACATTTCGTTCATAAGTTCGTTTTTTATAATTTAAATTGCGTATAACTTGTTAGTTTAATAATTTGTATTTTGATAAACAATCTAGTTGTTATACTTATAATATACCGTCATTATGTTAGGAATCTGAATATCAGAATAAAAGATATTTGATATTTGTGACCAAGAAAATGTATACTTTTAGTGTATATGTTATGATTACAAACTTATGGGAACAAGGTATCTCGTAGTCTATCACTCTCGACTAGAGCGTTCATACTAGTTTTGATTGATTTGCCGCTTTCATTTATTTTCCAAACAAGTTCATTTCACTGAATAACACGGATGAGCGACAACGTCTGGTGCCGGTGCTAAATACAATTTTACGCCTAAGTCGTAATGAAATGGAAATGCTGAATTGTGTGGCAAAAGGACAGAAAGGTAACGCTACCAACTAATTCCTGATTAACTTATCTTGCAGTTGTGATAATTGATTTGTTTCCCCCATAGTTTCCAATGATAGTAGCAATCGCAGCTGGAGTGGTTTTCTGAGTGCTTGGAGCGGAGGTGGCGGTACTGCAGCCAATAACAATTAAGTCCCGACCCGTCCTTAAGGGGGTAATTGGCAAAAAATATGTTGTAAGGTCGTACCTTATTAACCAGTTTGTGTAAATGTAAATTGTATAAATCTTGTATGTATATAATTATTGTCTCCAAAATTATATTTGTGTATTCTCAAAAATGAACTTTTGTGTTTAGGATGCAGTTTTATTCTATATTAATTTGTATTTATACTTACGCAAAAAATATAACTGTATTAATATAACTGTATAAATATAACTGTAACTCTTATTACAGAAAAATCTTTTAGAGGTCCCTCTACAACATTCCATACACAATATATTTGTATATAAATATGTAAATACCATACGTACATTTACGCGGTTTTTTGCTTCCAATTGTAGGTAAATAAATTTTGACCAACACTTTTTATAAAACGACCGAGAAATCAAACATTGTATTCTAGTGGAAATTGCATGTATAGATAAATATTTATTAAGTTCTACTCCCGCAGATGTCAGACTATAAAATCAATATCAGCGCTTTAATTATATTTTTAAACTTAAATATTAATTACATATATTGTATGTATAATTCTACAATTATATAAATACAAACTGTAATTGGCTAAAGACTATGCGAATATAATGAATTCATTTACACCTACAATTTGTATAAATCAAACACTCAAATTATGCAATCTATAGAACTAATTGAGAAAATTAAATTCAAAATCAGTGATGAAATCAAATAATCACAAATTCGCACAACGCAGGGCGAAGGCGACAAGTCTATAAACAAAATACACTATAGCCTAAATACTCGCTCGTACATTTTGTGACAGAAATAAAGATACTTGGATTCTATTGCCAGACACCCGCATAGTTGCCCACTAAAGTGGCAGGAAGTGGCCCACCCGCCGCAAACAGACGCATTCTTGTGCTGTCGTAACAGTGCGTGTAAATGGCGGGTACGTATTTTACCTGCTGAAAGCCATCCATTTCGTCTTCAGGATACTACAATAGATATTAATAAAGTTGCATGTCAAGTTTCAGTTTGAGGTCAATTACTTACCACAATTCCTTTGCTACACTTGAGTGCTACAGTCCGTGAAGCATTTACACTACTTTCCAAATACTTGCCTGCACGTATATCGTAGAAGAGAAGCATGCCCAGACCTGTGCCCACGGTAAGGAGATTGCCCTCAAAAGATGTAGCTCGAATGCCGCAGCCACTGTAGCGCGATGTTATCTTCTTTATGGTTTGTAGTGTTCGAGCATCTAACAGTATGGTGTAGGAGCGGCAGCCGACAGCATAGAGACCATCGCTATGATATGCGATGCTGACATTATCCTGACAGTTGGGCAGTTTTCGAGAGAGCGTTTGCTTAAAGGTCTCTGCGTTGAAAATGTGAATGTAACCGTTCAAGGATAGCGCTGCGATCTCCTTGAACTCTTTATTAAAACATAAGGAGCGTATCTGTAAACAAAGCATTTTAGTTTGGGTCAATAATTCCTAGAAAACCTATTATATTCATAGCATACCCGTTGCGCAGTCCGAACTTCTTTTACGCTAAGTGGATGTATGGTGGCAAACGTGGGACACGACTCTTCGCCACCATCTGGAAAATCCATATGATCCTCGTTTATGCGCCACAATGCCATACGTGAGTCCTTTGAGCCAGAAACGAGGAACTGATCGTCTAGCCAACACATCCCCATAATCAAGTCTCGATGACCATTCTCGCCCACACAAACTGGATCCAGAGTTGGCAGTCTATAGACGGCAATATCCGACGAATTTCTTGCACCTGTGGCCAAAAACGAGCGACTGGGCGACAATTCGATTGCATGTAGGCCGCCCTGAATCTCTGAATGATTGGCACGACTATTGGATAACGTAGGAATGGCGTCGACACGACGCATATTCACGTCATAGACGAGCAACTTATTGCACTTGGTTCCGAACACCACTTGTCGATTGCTGAGCCATTTCGAACAAAATACTTTGTTAATATATCCTAAATTGATTTGAGTTTCCCGCAACATATCGTGAGTGAGAACATAGCGACTAGTATATTCGACATTAACGCTTCGATGCTGTTCAAAATAAACATTGCTTTAGTGAGAAGAAAGACCTTAGGTTTTTTGTACTTACGTCGCACAATTCACTTTCTCTACTGCGCAGGTAGTCACATAGATTATAAGATGAGTTAAGGACCTCATACTGTTGTTGAGGGGTCTCCTCATCACTGCCGGAGTCCTCATAGGTAACAAAATCGTCTGGTTTGTCCGGTTTTCGCCTTCGCTCTTGGCGCATCGCTCTATGCTTGGCACGGCGCTCTTCCAGACGGGCGCTCACGTGACAAGATGGATAGGTGCCTACTATGCTATCACGTACCGTCTTTACCATGCCGTTGAACATTCTCGCGGCGGTGATTTGATCCTCTAAATTCTAAAAAAAAAGTTAATTCTCCATTAGAGTTGAACTGAGTTTGACCATAACATGAATTTCAAAAAATACCATAAAAAGGAATTTTACAAACTTTGGTATTTTTTTGGACAAGAATATTTACACTGATAGGAACTACTGCGAATGGCAACTCAGTCAAATTATAACAATTAAAACCTAATGGATTTCCCGACGCAGTTATTAAGTTATTGAATATAATGTTTTCTATTCAGGTGCTACTGCCACAACTACCACATTAGCTCCCTGACTCAAAATAACAAGTTCGTAATTTATGGCAAGTTTGCCATTCGCAGTAAATTTAGTTTGGTCAAAAATAAATTATGTATTTGTAAGTGCATTCTGCGTTCATACTAATTCTTTGCTCATATCCGAATATTAAAAGGGAAAAGGAAAAGGGTTTTAGTGATTAAACCTCACCATGAACTATCAAGCAAAACGCATCATGCGGCAGAACTCAGTGTCGATTGCAGCCACTGAAACTGGAGCAAGTATCGCATCACCCAATATGACAAGCACATCATCGGCGCCAAGTACACCGCAATTGCAGAATATGGAAGATGCCAAGCCGCCCGTGCAGGTTCATCGTCAGGTGATTCTGGTGCAGGGCGGCAACGTATCCCAGACGCAAAATCAGCAACTGCAAACCGCAGCGGCTGCAACAAATCAAAATACATTAATAGCCACCATCCAAATGAGCGATGATGCGCCTGTTTCATTACTCACCGAAATTGCTGACATAATGCGGAGTTTTGGCGACAGTGATCAACCTCGAACGACGAGTGTTAAGCTGGTTGAGCAGATCCTGCAGCAGCAGTTGCGTGGCATTTTTAATGAAGCTTCGTTGGTTGCCATGCGCCGCAAGCATAATCCGAGTCCCTCACAGGCAGATTTTGAGTTCTTGATGCGCAATCATCCCGTGAAAATAGCACGAATGCGGAAACACTTGAAAGACATGCGAATTTTGAAGCGATTCCTCAGTATACGCACTGGTAGACCTCAGGACTTTATAGACGATTTAGAGCAACAGGAGGAGGACGAAGAGCTGGCCATTGATGTACAAGAGCTTCATGACGAAGATCGCATGCGTCGATTGTTTCGTGCGGATCGCATATCTCAAATACTTACAGGACAGCAGTATTTAGAGTTTAACGAGGCAAGAAAGACATCATTCTATTGCCGACATGGCGAGAAAATTAAAAACAAATTCAGACGCTTTCTAGACTTACCCGCCGACTTACGCATTCCTACGCCCACAATGAATATTTTGGCGTACCTCGCACATGAAACTATTGCGGCTATTGTCGACTACTCGATACTAACGAGACTGAATTCAGAGAATCGGTCAACAGAACCGTATAGTCGTGTCACGTCAGCTGGAGGAAGTCCTGCAATGATGCATGTGTGTCCTGAGGTTACACAGGGACGAGGCATGGAAGTCGTCAAGCCCATTAGCGTTCAAGAAATACACGAAGCAATGCGACGATTTCGTCAAATGAGCAATCGCAAAATTGGCCGATATCGCAACTCCTGCGACATTGACTTTAGGCGCAGTTTCCTTGCCATCTAAAAACTTGCGAAGTAAGCAAGTTGCTTCTGAATATTTTTAACCTAAAAACATGGAAGAACATTTTGTTTTTTAATGTAACAATATTACATATTTAAAAACATGAA
This sequence comes from Drosophila immigrans, assembly GCA_963583835.1. Classification (NCBI taxonomy): domain Eukaryota; kingdom Metazoa; phylum Arthropoda; class Insecta; order Diptera; family Drosophilidae; genus Drosophila; species Drosophila immigrans. The sequence continues at coordinate 29,713,946 of OY757142.1, forward strand.
GGAGTGAAATAATTCTTTGTACAACGAAAATGTTTGCGATGACGTCCGACAACTCAAAAATCTGAAACGCAGTTTAAATATATTTCAGAATTTTCTAGAACCCTTGGAATTCGATAACAAAAGAATTATTGCAAGCCAAATTTGGAAACTACACTGTAGGTACAAATTAGGTACATACCTTATTTTACAACAAATAGGTACATTTTATTTGCTCGCCTTCATTAGATACTCTATTTCACGACGTAAACAATGTTAAGTATGTGAGCAAGACTTTTGAAAATCCATCATGAATAAATTAAGTTCTTAATGTTTGTAAAAATTTGAAATAATGTTTTTGGAGCAATAACTTTGGATATTTCTCAGAAAGTAAAGTTTACATGCTAAATCAAAATATATATATATATAAATGCAGTATAAATATAATAAGACTTATTGCAAAAATAAAATTTGTTATAATTCAATTATAATAGATAAGAAATCAGAATATGACATGAAAAAGATTTGAACTGTAAAAGCTTTGATATAAAGAATACACAAATTTGTTTATTATTAAATAACTTGATAATTGTTTGCTCAAGTTCGTGATCTATGCGAGAGCGAATAAGATAGTGAATTCGTATAAAAAAGCTTTGACGGATGGGGGCATTCCACAATATTTGTGTGAAAATAAATAGTATGTGTTTAACAATCCACGAGCGTAGAACGAGTCTTGTCAAAATGTTGATAATGCGCAATTGTAAGGCCGTTATAAGGGGACAGAGAGCGGACATTGCTGCATTCGCAAATGGAAGTAAACAAAATGTAACAAATGTATTCTCATAGATAAATACGGTATATCAACTTATCAGTAATAATTTTAGCGCTATCACAGCAATTTAGCAGTTAGCAAACAAAGCGTATCAAGAGACGATTCCGAGTGGCAAAAAGCTCGTTCCTTTGATAATATTCCCTCCGCTAGTGCATTGTCCCTCACCTATAATATGGCGTTCCCAGGTGGAAAATATAAAAATATGGATTTGTCGCAACTGGTGCTGGCCATGCGCAAGGATTACGGGGAAATCTTTCGAATGCCGACACTATTCGGGAGCGATCCCCTGGTGACTACGTATAATCCAAAAGATTTTGAAGTTGTCTATAGGCACGAAGGCATATGGCCTCATCGACCCGGCAGCGATACTATGAGATATCATAGAGAAAAATATCGTAAAGATTTCTTCCAAGGCGTAGAAGGTCTGATTCCTAGTCAAGGGAAATCCTGGGGCGAATTTCGCAGTATTGTGAATCCTGTCCTGATGCAGCCCAAGAATGTGCGACTCTATTACAAGAAAATGTCACAGGTGAACTGTGAATTTGTCGAACGGTAAATAATAAAATTTCCTAATGGCACTGTATATTTGACCTACTTATTACAGGATAAAGGTCATAAGGGATGTCAGCACACTAGAGGTGCCGCATGACTTTATTAACGACATTAATCGATGGACCTTAGAATCAGTATCTGTTGTCGCATTAGACAAACAGCTGGGACTTCTCAAGGAATCCAATAAGAGTGATAATGTTATGCTGCTCTTCAAGAGTTTAGATGAATTTTTCACGTACGCCGGCGTTTTGGAAGTTAAACCGTCATTATGGCGATATGTTGACACACCCATGAAGAAGAAGCTAATGAATGCATACGATAACATACAGAAGGTGACGTTGGAGTTCGTCAATGAGGCTCTGGTTCGCCTTGAGGCGGAGGAAAAGAAAGGAGTAGTTACTCCAGAAAACGAAAAGAGTGTACTCGAGAAGTTGCTAAAAATTGACAAGAAAGTGGCCACAATTATGGCAATGGATATGCTGATGGCTGGCGTTGATACTGTAAATTCTTTAAGCGTTTTCATTTAATTATTTATTTTAAATTTACATTTTTGTATCAATTTCATTAGACGTCCAGTACATTTTCTGCAGCTATGCTGTGCATTGCGACTAATCCAGAAAAGCAAGGCAAGTTGCGAGAAGAGGTAATGCGTGTTTTGCCAAATAAGGACTCAGAGTTCACAGAAGCTTCTATGAAAAATGTGCCTTACTTACGCGCATGCATCAAGGAATCACAACGTATGTACCCTCTTGTCATTGGTCACGCCCGGACAACCAATCGTGACTGTGTTCTCAGTGGTTATAAGGTGCCAGCAGGCACATTTGTTTCTATGATTCCATTAAACTCGCTTAATAGTGATCAGTACTTTCCGAGATCCTCCGAATTCCTGCCCGAGCGCTGGATGCGGAATGATGCGGATACGCCCAAATGTCCGGCCAATCCTTTAAAATCTACCAATCCATTTGTGTTTTTGCCATTTGGATTTGGGCCACGTATGTGCGTGGGCAAGAGAATTGTAGATATGGAACTTGAGCTCGGCATTGCTCGGATTATTCGAAACTTTATCGTCGAGTTTAATCATTCGACAGATAATGCTTTTAAATCAGTTCTCATCAATAAGCCTGATATTCCTTTGAAATTTAAGTTTACTGATCTAAGCCATTAAAATATGTCACTTTAAGTGATAACACTAAATAAATGCAATGATTCGGAGATGGACTATCAATTATTTATTAAACATTTTGTACATGCAGAATGGGATAACGTATAATCGCAAACCTGATGAAATTGGATTAAGGAGATAATGTGGCTTGATTTTTTTAGTTCAGTCCCAAATAATTGAAATAAAATAAAACTTGTATCAATTTTACTCAAAGGGTTTTACTAGAAGGGTATTAGAACTTAGTGCCAACAGAAAATGTATGTAACAGGCAGAAGGGGCCATCTCCGACCTCATAAAGTATATATATCATTGATCACCTTAAACAGCCGAGATGATATAGCCATGCCCGTCTGTAGGTACACATCTAGGTCTAGTTATGCTAGCACGCAGATCAAGTTTGTTTTAGAATTTCGCCACGCCCACTACCGCCTTTAAAAATCATAGTTTAAAGATGTTACCATATGATGTGGCTGTGATCTTTCGAACACTTATGAAATAGACCAGCGCGGACGTTTATTGAAAATTTGAGTGAGATCGCGTGATAAATGGAAGATATAAGCCAAAGATGTAATTTTAATAGCATTTTTTTTGCGGCTTAATGTATGAAATCACTTGATGCAGGCTCCATCGGTTCGAGTCACGCTTCAGACAATTTACTTTTTAAAATTATGTATGTTATTTATTATGGATATACGAGGGTGGTCCGATAAGTACTTAGCCTCCAAAAGAAAAACGAAAATTTTGGAAGAGTGGCGAATTATTTTTCACCATAATCTCCTTTTAGCTCGATACACTTGACCCAGCGATGCTCCAACTTTTTTAACCCATCTGAAAAATACGTTTTCTGGAGGTCTGCAAAATAGGCCTCTGTGGCGGCGACGACCTCTTCATTCGACGCAAATTTCTGTCCAGCGAGTGACTTTTTCAAGTTTGGAAACAAAAAGAAGCCACACGGGGCCAAATCTGGAGAATATGGTGGATGGGGTAGCAGTTCGTAGCCCAATTCGACCAATTTGGCCGTGACTCTGAAGTGGTCTCACGGTTGCGTTTGTTGTCCGAAGTGACAAGTCTGCGGCACCCATCGCGCCGACTGCTTTCTCATGCCCAAAATTTCATGCAGGATATGACCCTCGCGGTCTGAGATGCCTACTGTCTCAGCTATCTCGCGCATCTTCAATCGGCGGTCTGCCAATACGAGATCGTGGATTTTTGTCACGTTATCCTCCGTGATAGCCGTTTTCGGGGCACCTGGGCGTGGCTCATCAAAAAACGACGTGCGACCACGTTGAAACTCGTTGAACCAATTTTTGACGGTCGCCATCGAAGGAGAAGAGTCACCGTACACAGCATTCAAGCGCTCTTAGATTTCGCTGCGCGATTTCCTAGTAATAAAACAAATTTAAGATTAGAAAAAAAATGCACCCAAAGTATGTAGTAAATCTCGCAATTGCTAAAGAAAAACCCATACAATAAGTAATGGTAATTTTCTTCTTATTAGAACACTTCGCACAAAGTCGTTTGGTGGCGCAGTGGTTAGAGCGCACGTATGCGTGTCGTAGTGTGGGTCGGTGGCTGAGAAATTTTATTATTTATTTTTTTAGAAAATTAACAAGTTTTCTAAATATTTAAACAATATTTTTGTGCTCTACAAAACTGGGAAGCGGATATTTTACAGTCGAGCACACTCGACAGTAGATTTCTTACTTGTTTGTAAATATATAGTAGTTTTGAAGTTTATTATGAGTATTATACCATTTTGCATTCTCTTATATGTTCAAATAGATTTAAATATGATTATGTGCAATAATACTGTTGTAGTCTGAATTGTATGCACAATGCGAATAAACGACCGAAGTTATTTGATCGTAACCCCAATTTAAACGTTATTAGCTACAATATGGTGCGAGGCAAGTCATGTGTCCAAATTGACAGTCAGGTCATGTCTATATTTCACGCCTTCAATACTGATTATTAAAAGAAATTCCCGTCTATTGTCAATTAACAAGGTTAACTTTTAAAGATTTAAAGCTATATTTCCATCAGTTTATTACATACACACTTTAAAGACATAGGAGAACCTTAATATAATTGTATGTATGAATATATTCATATACATATATGCACATCCAATAAAGATTTGAGTCTACAAATATGTTGGAATAAATTCATTACGCATTTAATAATGTTCATTAAACATTTAATGTAATTTAAACATTTTACAGTAAATAAATCATTTTATATTTTCTAATGAGTTTTTGGCCAATTTCAACAATTAATCGATTGCTGCACTTTCTTTTTCGATTAATTTAGTTAAACAGGTTTTGTAAAATTCTTGCGAAACATGTAGATTATATCTCCATAATAGTTAATATTTTGTATTTAAATAAATACTTTATTATGTATATGTATAAATACATATATATGCAAGTAGCAGATAAATGTAAAACCCTTTACAATATATAAGTGTAGATCAAATTCTATTATTTTCTGATTGATGTTTTTGGTCCGATTGCCCAGAATATTGATATTTCATTGAATTGGTTCGTTTTTTTTTGTTTTGCTTTTTCAATCATTTTTAGCCATACAATTCCTTGTAATAAACATACTTAAGTTATTTTTGAATACGGGTAATTTATCTAATTACGATTTACCCCATACAATATTTTTAATTTGTTAATGGAAATTTTTTAACTTTTTTTTAATTGTTTTTTAGTTTACAAATTTTTTGATTACTATTATCATTCCTTATATAAGTTTCATTAAATTATACCAAATTTTAGAAGTTTGGTAATATAAATTATAAAGCATTCAAACTGTATTTTTAGAAAATGTAATTCAGTCCTAAATACGGATATGAATAGTTGATAATTTACACACATCTACGCAAACCGAAATATTAACACTTTTACTCATTGAGACAAGAAGACCAATTTATGAATTTCTATCAAAGCCTTAAGCTTTTTATATTTTACAATTTAAATCGAAGTTTGTGTTTCATATAAAGTAAAGTGCCCCAGGACACATAAGCTTACCGCTGTCCCTGGCGCTTTTTGCTTCGCGCCAAATAAGTGTTTTCATGTGTATGTGTGCGCGTATTTGGATTGTGGGCAGGCACTGCGTTAATTAGTTTATTTTGCTTGTTCGACTGTGTTAAATAAGATTAAATAAATGTAAATAAGGCAATGTTGCTTCTTTTAGCCAATTCAATTTTAATTTGCCAGAAGCAAGTGCCAGAACTAAAATTTGTATTGTGATGTGTTCAAGATTGACCTTTAAACGTCGCTTGACCTGCTTGAGCCAAGCCAGCTTCAAGGTATTATGTATATGCCAATATAATTTTCATCATTCAAGGACATTTCGTGGGGTTCACAGCCAACGTTCTGGTTGTTGCTGCTGCTGTTACCCTTATGGCTTTGTAAATCAATTGTCGCAATGCCTGCAACTGAAAGCCGCCAGGGCCATTCAACAAATTGTAAATTCACGAACAATCACGAAGTTTTACTGTGTGTTTGTGGGCGATTGTGCTGGGTATATGTAACATATGTGTGATAATTTCCCAATTAACTTCGGACACCAGCAAAAGTATTTAAAAAAGTATTATGAACAATTTTAGATGCAATGATGATAGAAACTGAAGCTGGCGAAAGCAAAAGAAAACCATAAAAGCAATAAATAGGTGGCATAATTTTACAAAATATACAACAGTAAGCCAAATACAAACCAAACAATAAAATATACAACAATACATGCTTCTAACCCTCATCAATTATGATGCGTCACATTGGGCTGTTCCCTCAAATAGATTTTACCCATAAAGATAGATTTGGGTAACCCTAAATTAAAGAAATATGCAAAAGGACTCTGCGGTATAACCATCTCAATATTTGCGGTTAACGTTTGGCGTGCTTGGATTTAACACGCGACAATAATGCGAACTGGTCACGCAATAGTCCATTGCAACAACGGCGGTGTCATCATCACCGCCAGTCGACATTTGGCGGTACTGCTGCTGATTATGTTGGCTCTGGTGGTGGTGTTGGTGCTGGTGCTGTTGCCGGCGGCGTATCGACATTGGTCATTGACGCTGCTCGGCGTCGCTGATGAAGTTGCCGTGTTTTTGCACCTACAAATGAATAAGAGCGAATCAATTATTTCCTTCATTTAGTGAACAGAAATCTTACCACATCGGCCACAATAGGCTCCTCTATTTCCAACCCCTGCAGCGCCTGCTCGCGACTCAAATGCAACTCATAGGAATCTGTTGGCGTTACAAACACAACACGATGTTTGCGTGTCTGCAGGACGTTGGCAATCACCAGCTGCACACAAACAGTGAAAATTATAAAGGCCAAATGATTTTGGTATTGTTAAGTTCACCTTGTGCTTGTATTTGTTGAGGCTGTCACGAGCCTTGACAATCAATAGATTTTCATCCGTTTCGAGCTTAAAAGATACGACAAATGCATGTGGCACCCACAGGCTGGCCAGTGGAGCCAACATTTTTGGCACCAATTGCAGTGAAATCGTTGGTGCGCCATCTCCCGATTGCATTTTGTGGGTCGGCTGAAATGGTAACAGTGGTTTAGCGTATTAATGAAACGAATGCGTAAACACCTCTGCATAGCGATGGTGACCACAAAAGGAATAGACATCCACTCACACAACTTTTCAAAAAAGAACAGACAGCTCATGTGTCCTTGTCAATAGTCATTCAGAGCCATAGCAACAGCCACGTTACAGCCTGGGTTGCCTTTTGCTTTGGCTGCACACATGGCATGGCACATGGCACATAGCACATAGCACACTATGCTATCGTACAATTGAAGCCATAAATCAGACGTAATGAGATGGCGGCGGAGAAGATACATTGTTGCATGCGACTTAAAGACGCTTTAACACATACACTGTGTGTGCACAAGTAGCTTGTGGAAGCTACTTGTTGAACATCGCACGTCAACGCTGATTTGCTATCCACGTCCTAAGTTCAAAGCTCAAAACTGACCAGCTGACCAATGAATATGGTCAGGACAGAAAGCGGCTGGCAGACACTGATGGGCAGAATAACGCGTCCAAGTAGCTAGCACAATTTTCGAGTGCTGGGATAAATGAAAAACATAGTTGCAAGCATTAAGCTGTCAACGAAGACAAAATGAGATACTCTGTTCATATTAGTTAGTTATCACAATACGATTACACTATTGAAAAATAGTATTAAAAATAACTTGTTTTTATAGTCCAATTTTTACCAAAATAATAGGGTAACAGAGAATTAAGCAGAGATGGCTAACCAAATTACACATCACTTCATCATCTTAATTTATTTAAATAAACAATTACATTCAGAGCTGCTGTTAGGCAACTTCTGTCCGTCATTTTCGCAAGGATTATTTAAATTGAATTTCGCTGCAAATACCTTGGTGGCATAGTTTTGAAAATGTAAAAAAAATGAGTAATTATATACATATATTACTGGTGAAAATTGACCTGTGCTGTCCTTTTCAGTAATTAGACCAGATAGAGCAGATTGCAAAAGATATATTAAATTATTCTCAAAATAATTTGGAATTGGCAATGATAGCACAAATTGTGGTTTGTGTAGCGATCTAACGAAGAGTCAAGAACATTAAAAAAAAGTTTCATGTAGCAATTCATTCAAGCCCATAGCCATTGACAGTCGTAGCAACCGCTTTAAGCTGGAGGCTAGCAGAAATCCCCGAGCCGAACTAAAATAGAGTGTTGAATGTGCCAACCCGATAGATTGAGATATTAAGAGGCTGCAATGCAGGCGACACTGGGAAACTTTAGGTGTTTATCTGCTTTACAAAATTCCAGGAACACTTGTAGTTAGGTGTGTAGGTGTGCACGTGGTGTGTACGTGCCACTGAGGTCTCAATATATTCCCCAGCATGTCAGCTGACAAACGACGACTGACGGGCGATGATAAAGCGAAAGGCACAGAGGAAGAGAAAGACAGTAGTTAGAGCAAGACAGAGAAAGTAGCGGAACAAGCTGACGATGCAACCAGAGCTGCATGAAAATGTAAATGAGTCTAGTAGAGAAGTTGAAATGAATACGGCAGCAAAGTGAATTTGACTTGGCATGGGGGCAAAAAGTAAAACTAAAATTATGCAAATCAAATTAAAGGCATGTTGGAGAAGGACCCTGTTAGTGCCTAGGATGTGTAAATATTTATGCCTTGATTACACGTTCTGAGTAGGCAAAATATTTATTTGAAAAAAAAGCTCAATGCACCATTAATAAAACTAATTTTAGAGTTATTCAATAATATGAATTTCACATTTGTATATAGAAGTAAGCAACGACAGTTGGCAAAAGACACTTAAACTATTTGATTTTACTCTGTGACCAATTGCCTCGACCTGAAGCCTACCTCGTCACTCTACTAGGCACGTAAAATCAAGGCATAACATTTACTTTTAGCTTAGTTTGCTGGTGAATAATCAACACCTTTTGCAGGTATGGTTGCTACTGCAGCAGCCGAAGTCTGATGTCAATTATTTGATTATAAAATATGACAGAATCTAAGGCAGAGATGAGATGAGCTGAGCTGATAAAACAATCAACATTGCAAATCGATAGAAATACATTTTCCGACAACTTGGACTGGCGATAACGTTAGTCATTGAATGACGACTGCAATCAAATACAAGATTTCCCACATGTTACAAAGCAAGGCGATTAATAGGTTGGGGGCTCACCATCATATCCTCGGGTATGTAAAAATCGGATACGGCAGCTGCCAAATATAGAACTGCTCGCTCCTCGAACGCAGCCAGACACTCGCATGCGGCGCGTAGCAGCCACATGTAGTCGACAACACTGGTAAAGTTCACATAGAGAATCATTTGGGTCTCCCTTGCTATTTTGTACTTGGCCAGAACCGGCGCAAATACGTCAACAGAGTCCGGCTTAATGGCAATTGTGGAACTCTGACTGTTGTCCGCAATGTCTAGCATATCGAAGAACTGCTGACCAGTGAAGTGACGCGTAAAGGGCTCCAAAGATTTGTGGCGATGCATAAAAATGACAGCATAGTCGTGATCCAAAAAGTATTCAGCACTCGCCGATCCTCGTGTTCCTGCGCTGAAATTGTCCACAAATCGTACCGTATTGTGCTCCAGAGGAACCGTGGTGCCGCCAGACTTGATTATACAAAAAAAAAAAACAAGTGTTTTGCGTCATTAACAATGTGGATAAAGGATTGGGATTATAGTATATTATTTACGGTGACGAGGACAATGCGGTTCTGCAGCTTATTGTGTCGCTCGCAGAACTCCTTGAGCAGCGAGCGATTATCCTCGAAATCTGCGGGCGGCAGATGTGTATTGTAAAAGTCCTCCCAGTGCGTCATTCTCACGGTTGTTACCGGCAGGCGATACGGGCAAACGGGGCAAGTCCAGTGGGGACAGGAGTAGATCGCGGGTCCAACGAAGGCAGAGGAAGCTCGCAAGGAAGCACAAAAACAATGGCACCGGAAACGATGCTGTCTTTAACGTTAATTAATATGACAACGAACAAACTCCTATCCAATCGCACACACAAAGAGACACGCACCACACACACCACTTTCGAAGTAATAACAGCGTGTTAACGGCAACAGCAACAGGAACAGCAACAAAAATAAGCCACGCGAGAATGCATAAATTAATGAAATCACAAAGTACGCTGCATGCTGGGTCTACAACAAACTCTTCACTCGAATAGACTTCGCACTATTTAAATAGATTTGGTTTGCACGTAACGCCTTCAATGACAATGTAGCAACGATAGCAAATGTGTACTAACCGAAATTGAAACCGAAACCAGCCAATTGCGAGACTTTCACTTGCCTTCTTATCAATGAAACTTTTCCGAGAGAAGTGCGCAGTCGCAATTTAACGGAGAAGAGGAGAGCAGATTGTTCTCTCGACTCTGCTGAAGCGCGAAATGAACTGCGTCTCGGATGAGCAGTCGAAATGCACTGACAATGTGAAATTCTACTATTGTACGAAACGTTACCACGTTTCCATTACCCAAGAGAGTGCGAGTAACATTGCAATGAATTAACGCGGACTGAACAGAGTAGCATGCAGAAATGTAGACAAAACTGACGTCTCTTGCCGGTCATACCAAAGCTGGATCTTTATGACACTCACTCAAAAGCAGAGAATTTAACAGCGAATATGAAAGAAAAATTGAGCACAAACACCACTCAACTTTGACACAGTTTACTGTCCAAGTACAAGTTCAAAGTGCAAATAGACATTGAAGACATGAACAGCTGATGTGACAACATTTGGTGAGGAGTAGATCTGATAAATTATCTAAAGCTTTCTTACAGATTTACATCTACTATTCACAACGAACAATTCAAAAATTAAGAATCCTCCACAAATTTTCTTTTAAATTAACAATTTATTTTGAAAATTTTTAGTGACTGCCGTTGAAATCCCATTTCACAAACTATACCGTTTTGGACAATTTTATATCGATAAACAAATATTTAAAATACCAAACGTAATACATTCATCTATATTGTGGCAACGCCGACATTAAATTTGTTTGAGTTACTATCGATATTTATAGATAATTATCTGATATGTGCGTCAAGATAGCTCCGCAACAATAGCGTCACATATCGATACAAAAACTATCGGATGTGAAACCATTGTTTATTTATCAGGGGTAACACAGAAATCGCTTCCGCTCTAAAAACCCTTGAATTCCATTCCGCGGTGACATAGACAATTCAGCTGTCAAATTTTGGCCGGAATGATTCCGCTCTGAATCAGCTGGCATTCCGCTAAAACTTGTTGCTGCCACCTAGGTTGAATCTGATTTTCGAACTTAGGGTCAGCATTGCCAATTTTTTTTAAGTAAAAGTACCGAACAAGGATTTTATTTGTATATATGTGAAACAACTTTTGTTTCATTTAAATAAACATTAAAAAAATCATTTTTTTGTGGTACAACAAGTTGTACTTCAAAAATCATGTATTTATGGCGCAATTTGTGAAAACATTTGTGGGCACTTGTCCTTTTGCCATGTGGCATTGTAAGTTGAGAAAAGAGGAAGGTTGAATCTGATTGGGAAAATGGATCAGATGCGCATCTAAGAATCCTACGATGTATGGTTTTTTTTTTATTTTCCGTCGCCGGAGCTCTTCACTCTCGCTAAAGGCATTTTTATAAAAATTTAAAAACTTTTTGTTGATTCAATTTAATTGTGTTGCCAGAAACAAAGAGTTACCAGACAATAATAGATTAATCTGGCAAGAGCTACAAGACAACTACTAGAGTTGTCGAGTAACGTTAACTGTTTTTTTGCGCCAACAATTTAAATGTTTTTTTTTCTATCAGGGGTGACACAGAAATCGCTTCCGCGCTAAAAACCCTTGAATTCCATTCCGCGGTGACACAGACAATTCAGCTGTCAAATTTTGGGCGGAGTGATTCCGCTCTGAATCAGCTGGCATTCCGCTAAAACTTGATGCTGCCACCTAGTTTGAATCTGATTTTCGAACTCTGGGTCAGCAATGCCAATATTTTTTAAGTAAAAGTACCGAACAAGGATTTTATTTGTATTTATGTGAAACAACTTTTATTTCATTTAAATAAACATTAAACAAATCATTTTTTTGTGGTACATAAAGTTGTACTGCAAAAATCATTTAATTATGGTGCAATTTGTGAAAACATTTGTGTGCACTTGTCTTTTTGCCAGGTGGCATTGTAAGTTGAGATAAGAGGAAGAATTAAAATAAACGTCTGATTGGGAAAATGGATCAGATGCGCATCTAAGAATCCTACGATGTATGGTTTCTTTTTTATTTTCCGTCGCCGGAGCTCTTCACTCTCGCTAAAGGCATTTTTATAAAAATTTAAAAACTTTTTGTTGATTCAATTTAATTGTGTTGCCAGAAACAAAGAGTTACCAGACAATAAGAGATTAATCTGGAGAGAGCTACCAGACAACTACTAGAGTTGCCGAGTAACGTTTACTGTTTTTTTGCGCCAACAATTTAAATGTTTTTTTTCTATATTACGACTAAGAAACCAAATATTTTAATATTTCAATGAAATTGATAACATTAAAGAAAACCAAATTGAAAACTTATCGTTCTGCAACGAAATGAATAGAAAATTAGCAAATTAAATACTTGGGAAATTTAATCTGGCAAGGTGTCAACCCTGAACAGCCAAGTTAGAAAGGGTTTAGGAAACTGCTAAAAACCTTAAATTTTTCGAAGCTCTGTGTCACCGCGGAAATTTTCCAGCGGAATTGCTCTCAGCGGAATCAATTCCGCTAGCGATTTCTGTGTCACCCCTGTATAATATCATTTTTGAAATGATACATACAATATTAATTATCTACCTTTTAAGGTATTTTGCATTTATCTGCATAGTCAAAATCTTGAAAATCTGTAATTGAAAAATTCGACGCTTACTTTTTACTACCACCGCAACACTTAATGCCACCATGCTAAATGGCAGTTGGTTATTCATTTTGGAAATTATCACAAAAATTGGATTTTCTCAAAAACGGCTCTACCGATTTTGATAAAATAAAAAGCGAAATGATTGTCTAATTAATTCGAATATGTTGATATAGTGCGACATGGCCGACAAGTTGGCGTAATATGGAAAACAATTTGTGAACACTGTTCACTTAATGATCTGTCGGTAACTCCGGTCAAATGAACTCAAAACAGTGTTGTTATTAAATATATACAATTACAAATATAACTTAAAAAATATATTAATAAACAAAATAATAAAACTGGAATACAATTTTATAAATATAGTTTTATTGTTTAATTTACTTATTGCTCCCGATTCTGCCAATATTTAAAGTAGGCACATTTCTCGTCAAACTCAATGTATGTTATCTAACACAGTAAAAGTTCCGAAGTGGTTCCGGACTGGTTCCACCTAGTGGATTCACCTGTAAAATTAACTATTTTAGGTGGGTTGATAAAAGGTAAATTAGGCATTGCGTGCATAGACCGAAAAGAAGGCTGAAAAGAGTTATGGCCATTAATCGGAAATATTGAAGCTTTTTGCTCATTTTGTATGGGGCTAGATGGGAGGTTAGTGAACTTATCCCCAAATATCTCGAAAACGGCTGTAGCAAAATCTTTGATAGTTTGGGGATACATTCTTAAAGCTACACTCTATAACTTGTCATTAACCGATTTTGGCGACAAAGCCCCAGACCCGAGATATTGGTAAAAATGTATGTGTGTATGTGGATATTTATGCATCAACGCATGTCGTATTGACTGACTGGATCAAAATTTGAATTTAGATGGACAGTTTCACCGGACAGTCCAGCAGTTTTTTGTCAGACAAGGCAAAAAAAATCAATTGGGAACGCTAATTTTGGACGCGGGTAAAACAAGTTTCAAAGTATTTTAATGTAGCATATATCGATTTATTATTATTTTTAGGAGTTTGTTGATTCGATTTACCGGAAAAATTTTAAAGTTATTAATAGTAAGAACCATTAAATAAAATGAATAAACATGTGGACGTATAAATTGAGCATGTTCAGAAACATACAAATTTATTTTTAAATAAGATATTCCTTCATGAATAAATTAATTTATATAATTAGCTTATTGATCTCTACTTTTTGCATTAGAAACTTCTAGTCTCTCTCTTGACCATATTTAAAAAACCGGTTAGCGATATTTTTTTAATGCATCGGATCGCAAAACTTGTATTAACTGGTGCGTAGTTTCAAGTTGCAATGATACAGATTAATACACAATAAAAATTATTTATTATAAAGAATTTGTGGCCAGAGGTTTTATTTATGTAGAACAATATCACAGAAAACTACAACTAATTGGAATGTTCACTCGATCATGGTTAAAAAATTGCCTTTAATATTATTTTGTACGTGTGATTGTATGTAGTATAGATGCGCAAATACTCATAAGTAATCATGAGAACACATCGTAGGTGTGTGTTTGCGACTTTATAGCACTCAACAAAGCACTAATATTCGTCATAAGCTCAATTAACGGTTTTATCATGTACATACAATTTAAATTAAACTTAAGAGTAATTGAATCTCGGTCCACACAACACTGCCTCCAGGTTACGACGTAGCCGTCGTTGTAGTACGAGCGTAGGGGCTTAGAGTGTAAGGATATACTACATGGTAGTCAGTATCATCAATGGCCTCCACGTCATCCACATCCCGATTAACGAGTCTCTCGCGCATGCCATATCTTTGCCTGTCAAATTACGACCAGAAATTAGCACTTTCGAAATTATCTTCAATATTATTAGCAGCATATTGAAGCCACTCACTCTAGATGCGATCTCCAAATAACCAGTCCAGCGTATAGACAAACTGAAACCAGAGCTACCACCACAAGTATAATGCTAAGCAACATGTGGCTATCGCTAATAGCACTTGAATCCACGTCCACGGGTGTGATCTCAATATTTTCGGCAGCGAATGACTCTGGGTCTGGGTTGAACAGACCGTGACCCTTAAATCGCTCCTCTCTCTCTTCGTTGCTATCGCGTTCTGCATCTTCACTTTCATTGTCGCCAGACTCGAGAATTTCCACATCGTATTTGTAGTTCCCCGCCAGCACAAGAGTGGTTGCCGTGTTTAACTGAAACAGATTCCATGAATTATTTCCTAGCTTATTGTAAGAGTAAGGATCGATAGCTTGATAACGCTTGTATCCAGTTAAGGTAACAAGTTTTTTCTGGGGAAGTGATTGTATGTAAATTTAATAAAGGCTATCAACCAGTTGCAATTGATCGATGATGAACAAACAGTTAATTATAACAGAATATAGTATGTATGCATTTCACGATAATTAATAAGGAGACAATCATACAGTCCATATCTACACCAATATCGGATCACTTTTCTGTACATGATATCATTGCAGTTATACATAGTTATATGACCCTGGTGAATTTTACTGATGGCAGAGAGCATATGCTTTTCAGTTATATGTATTTCAAATAATATCAAAATATGTTGCTTATATCTTAGATGCCGAGGTAGCTTTAAGCAACAACATCGGGCTAAGCAAGCCTTTCATTATACAAAATAACAAGTGTAAGCTTTACGATACAATAGAAGTCAGATTAATCAGCATGAGTCACATCTATGACGTCGAATTCAGCAACAACCTCAAATTGTGTACTATATATAAAAATGCAGGTTAAAAACGGGGCAATAAAAAACCCCCAATACGTTTGGCTTGTTGTCAATGTGTCTGTAAAGTCAGTTTGAATTATAAGCTCATTGTTATGGAATTTCGTGACACTTCACTTCTTCTTCACTTGTCTTTAATTTTATGCAAATGTTGCTCACAGATAATTTCGTTTCATGTGTTTGGGACTTAGAGTCATAAGGTAAACAGCGCACGTGTCTTTTTTGTGGGTCTTGCATTTCGTTAAAGTGAAAATAAATATTTTCTTTAAATGTAAATTTCCGGTTCTGTTTATAAATAAAACGCCCCAACTGCATAGCCATCGTCTCGCATTTCATTTGCGAAGCCTTTTATAAATATATATTATGTATGTATGTATTTACAAGCTTCTTGAAGCGTCAGTGATTTCAAGTCGGAATATTTGAGTGCTAACCAAGCTAAACTTTTCTCTCATTCTTCCATTGAATGATAAGCTTACCTCCTCGCCAGCAGTGACAGCTGTTTTATTTTTGGGTCCCTGGCCGTTCGTGAGACTTGGCTGGAAATTGGTGTTGGTTAACTCCTCTTCCAAAGGTTTGGTATGGGCTGTAAAAAAAGCAATCACGCAAATATAAAGATCATGACTTTCAATATTTGTGCCTGAAAATACATCTTCCTTTTAATTGTGTTCTTATACATACATAATTAAGATGACTGTTCCTATGTATTACTGTACGATTTTGCGGCGTTAATAAACATCACACCTTTTTTAGTGGGTCAATCAAAATGTTTACCCTTCCCTGAAATTACGAAACGCGCGACAAGATACATTCTGTGCTGTTTATCAGAGCTATAATTTTGTTTGTTTTTTTTAAAGCAAACAAATGCCCGAAATGTGTGGAATTTACAAAGCGAACCGGCAAGCTTAATGCCTAATATAACAAACAAGTCTGTCACTTTCACAAAAATACAATATAGTAGCTTCTATATATATAAGTACTAGCTGACCCGGCCACGCGTTGCTGTGGCTAAAGTTTTTGTTGAGTGTGTCTATCTCTTCAGTATGTGTGTGTGTGGGGGGGGGGCTAATATTCCGATTGCAGTTTATCGATTAATAGCAAGCTTCAATCGAGCGTGCTGCCAACCTTTGTCAAATAATAACTGACAAATAATTAGCAATAAATTAAAATTGCGACTATAATTTGAGATTTAAACTATCCTATCTCTCAAGTTAGATCGAACTGCACATGATGTGCGAATTTTAATATAATCGGTTAAGTGGTTTAGGAGTCCATTGAGGACAAACATTGTGACACGAGATCTATATATATTAAGAAGATGTATGTCTCTGGCTATTTGTCAAATATAAAACGCGCCAACAATGCGATAAAATAAAGGTTTTGCAAAAATTCCATATTCCATTGCAAGTCACACTACGTACATATGTGTAAAGGTTGCCCCAAAAAATATCCATTTATTTTGTGGAAATGATGTTGCTCGCCTTCATCACCAATCTCTTAATTGACAGTTTACTTGTAAATCAATTCGCCTATTAACAATGTTAATTTCAAGTGTTTCCATTTGCGACTCCTTATCGATCCAATATCAATTATACTTTCCACGGAAATTAATACCATGTATAGATGTCATATGTAATATCAACTTTGTGTATGCATATAAAAATATCATTTGCCGAATCCTTATTTCGACTCGTTTTCATCGTTTTATGACCGCTTAAGTCAAAAGTTGAGGCAGTGGGCAACTGCCTGTCCAACAGTGTCTCTTCTTTGTTGGCTTGTCTGGTTTCGCTTTAATCTGCTTTGAAAACTAGTTTCCAATGTTCACGTCAAAACTCAATTTAAAACTAGACGCTGCGTGGAAATCCCTATGTATCTTCTTTAGTTATTTAGTATCTTATCTTATTGTACTTATGGGCACACACCTATGTACATACTCATATGTGTTTTTGAATATACTCACAGAAAACCGGCAGCAGCACCAATATCAACAGACACCAGAATGATAAACTATTTCCGACTCGCATTTTTACTTTATTTTGCTAAACAACACTTTTATCAATAGTAAATTAATTCACTTATCAGCCGCATATAAATTCAATATAATCAGCTCTGTCGTTAGCTGCCAATTTAGCTAGGTGAGTAAGTGTTGCGATTTTTAATAACCCTCCAAATATATTTACAAATCACTAAATGGTTAACGAACTCGTTCAAGACCGACGAGTTCACGACGCGTTCGTCTCGATCGAATTATACTTAAAGACTGAGCACAAACTCTCCAAACAAGTAATGATAAAGCTTTTGCAGTAGAGGGTTTGCGTTGAAAGTCAAATGTCAATTGAGAGAGCGAAAAATATAAAGAGACTTAACTTTGCTCTCTTGATATCTTAACCGCTTCGACGTCGCTTATATCAATTCAAAAATGGTTCATTGCATGAACTAGTAGAAATTATCATTTAACACTAAATATTTTACAACGCAATTTCATAAAATTTTTGAATATTTTTATTTGTTGCTAGACTCTTAACGTGTAGCTACGTTACTTTTGTTTTACAAAATTTATTGTGTGGCTGTTTGTGAAAATGGCTTCGTTAGTTTCTGCTTTTCGATACAGGGAATTTATGTTTAAGATCGAGTTAGCGATTAGACGATTTAATATAAATATATATATATATATTATATATATATATATATGTATACCTATACAAATACTTTAAAATACGTAATAAATCTTCTATACTCAACAATTTGACTTAAAAATTATTAAATTGCTTTGACTTTTAGCTTTAACATTCAAAATTTGGGCCATACACTTGCGGTTCGGTTTTCGACCGACGCCAGCCACACTGCACTCTGAGGCCCAATATCTCAGGATCTTATACAGCTTACTAGATAATTCAAAATATACAACGAATATAACACCCAGAAGGGGGGTCAGGGTGAATTGTGGCTGACGATGACCGAGGAACTCCGACGGCGTCGCATGGAAGGGTGTATCAACTACCAAGCCAGTAATCTGCTGAGCTACAGATGAGAAGGGAAGCCGATCAGCAGCTCCGACTCGGGTCTTGAAAAGCCCACGCTAGCGACTATCAACTTACAAATCTTTCTAAGTGGGGTTATAAGAGCGAAACTTTGCACATATCTAAAACCTACTGCTACGGCTATGTAGTGTTAGGTCTGTCGTGAGTCTGTCAGTGGTGTCTGGGGTATTTATGAGAAACTTAGAAACAGCTTAGAGGTAAATTATGTGCAGTGCGATTAAACAAATTGCTCCTGGCTATTGGCCGACAGTTCCATAAGCCGCCAAGCAGCTTTAGGATTCAACTCGTTGCGATCACGGCAAAGCACCCAAACATAATGGACACGCATGACTTTCTCTGGATGACCTTCGACCACCTGGGCCTTCTGGTCCCGGACACACATTATTTGCTGCGCCTGGAACGTGATAATCAGCACTGGGCCTTGCTCCATGACTTTTCCCATGGCCAACTCAATATTCTCAATGTCCAGGATTTTGGAGTCCAGATATAGCCCAGACTTTTTCGCTTGTGTTATGGGTGTGGCAATTATGTTGTATGTACTCTCGAAACACCAATCTCTTAGGATTTCCAGATCGCCGCGTACAATGGCCTCTAGAACATTGGGTATGATATCTTTTTCGCAGTCGTGCAAAAACTGTTTCTGATCAAAGTTTGGATCGATTTTAACAAGTTCAGTCATCGTCTCGGATAGTTCGGTCTTTGAGAATAGACCGCCCATTACATCAGAGACCTTGTCCGTAAGTAGGCGGGAGGCTCTGATGACAGGATTTTCAGATTCGTCATATTTAACTTTCCAGTCGAGAACTTTGTTTACATAGGTGTTGTTGTTCTTAAAGTTCTCCCAAGATTGATAGAATTTTGAGTCCTTGTGAAGTTCCAATCCTTCAAATTGAATTTACTTTTATTTTCATTAAATTTGAATCCTATAATGTCCTGCTCACCTGTTGCTTCCGTATTTGCCTCTACAACACGAGAGCTATCCGCCATATCGATTTGGACACGTTTCCGCAACTGAACTGGCGAGCTATAGACACGACTTTCTATACTCGTCTCATTCATCTCTCTTTTGATCATTTTCGTCGTATCGGAAATAGCTTGAAAGGCACCGGATTGTCCTAGTTTACCACTCGTATCTGTTATCGTATCGCTCACGCCTTTCGCCGTTTTCGAAAGCTCCTCGGTGACCTTTTTGGCCAAATCGGATTTGGAAGCATCGTCAATAACATCGCCAACTTTTTCCTTGATTGCGCCCAACTGTTCCTTCAATATACTAGATGACTTTTGGGCCTCCGACTCAACAATGTTAAACTTTTGCCGGGCTGACTTCAGAGCATCCGATTGCTCAAGTTTTTGAGCTTCTTCGCGAAACTTTTTGATGCTATCCTTCATCTCCTTATTTTTGTCCATTTCGGTGCGCACATTGTCGATGAATTGTGAGAAGAAACCGGGCCGGCGTCCAGGGGCACTGTAGAGACGTTGCTATCGAGGGGTCAAAACATATTTATAATAATTCCAATATACTACGAATGTAAATATTAGTAACTCACCGGCTGTTGTTGAATGTTGTATGACGCCAATTGATACGTAATGTAACAGGCGCGCTCACGCGCTAAAGCCGACAACTTGTACTGAAACGGAAAGAGGTTGTAACGTAAAGATTAGCTGGATTGCTCCAGAAAGCATAAATTTAACCTCGAAACGGCCACATGAAGCATGTCGTAAGTCGTTCCGCTCGCTGCGTTAGCCCAAAATGTATGAACCTACCATGGTGACAGGTATTGCAACTGCGTACGCTTTTCGTCGGACCTTAGCTCTGTGAAGAATGCTTTAAAAACTCACGACAATACTGCCAAATTTATGTAATTCGCACCCTGAAACACACACGTATAAAAATCTGAACATCAGCTGCTTATCGGCAATTAGTGTTGACAAACGATGAGTACAGTGCTGCACAACGCAACGTTGATGGATGGCTGCTTGCGCAATTCGAATTGTGAATTGGATATTTGTATGTTCATATGCAATTGGTGTAGAAATTCAGTGATGGGCGATGTATTCGCCACAACTATGTTTTATATATAATATAGTGATTACAGAGTCTGACCTGCTATGTTGTTGAATTTTGTTTGTCGTGTTTTTTTCTTTTTTAGAGATTGCGACCCTGTGGCAACTCTGGAAAGCATGTTGCGCAGAAACAAACCGTTACTTGGTGTTCTGGACTTCCAGAAATTCGGCTATAAGAACGATTGTATGTATTCGGAATTCATCTATTTGCTTTTGTAACTGGCGCCAGTTGTCTGTCTTTGGCATATTACATTTTGATTCGCGCCAATTTGTTGCACGGTTAATTGAAGTTTTATCATAAAGTAACATACCGTAAACAAAAGAAGTAATGCACATAAATACTTCAAATAATTAAATTTGCTCTTAGTTTCATACAAGCATACATGCATATGTATGTTGTATGTGTGTGCAAAAGTTGGTGCACAACGAAAAGCGGAATAACGGCATTTGGTATCTTTGACATTCCAATTACAATTACACCACACATTATTTTTGGTAATCGTCATGTTCCGCAGCAGCAGCAGCAGCCTGGAAGGCAATGGACCAATTGTGAGTGCACGCCATTGTATATGTCGACAAATGCAAATTATTTGAATTGTTTTTAATTTTGGGCGAAGGACAATTTGTCTGCCTTCCATGGTCTGCCAGGGCTCAATATGTACCTAGACACGAGCACGCAAGGATTTTCACCGCCTGTCTCGTCGGCGACATTGAGTCCTCCTATCACGCCATTAACGTCGGAAGCATCTGCCGTGTCATCGACCCAGTTTCCGCTATTGACCGACAATGACATCAGGCTCAGCCTGGAGGCCTCCACTGCGGCCAACACTCTGTTGCTCCAGCGGCAGTATCAATACCATCTTCTGCTGCAGCAGCAGCAACAACAACTTGCTATGGCTCAACATCAGTTGGCCTTGGCTGCCTCTGCGGCTGCTGCGAATCATCACCAGAAGGATGAGATAGCGCATTCGCTAAAAATGTTTGCATTTATTACAGCTTGCAATGCAGGTGAGTGAGCAAGATGGATAGAAACACTTCACACTTCAGTACAGTCACCAATGCGAATTTGGAATTCGAAAGTTTTCGAATGCTTAAAATTTAAATGTCGGCCATTTAATTTGTGCACTGTTGTGTTTAGATTAACATGGACTATTACCTGTTGGTAATTCTATTAATTATCAACAGATAATGGCAGCGGATCCATACAGGACGTGATGCAGGAGTTTGCTGCCAATGGCTTTGTGAGTGATGACTTTAATCGTCTGCAATGTAGTAATTCAAGCTCAGCCACAATGCCATCATCGCAGTTGCCACATCAACAGTTTCCCATTTCCGCCGGCAATTCGATTACAACTACAGCACGACCAATCCCGCAGTCCTTAGCTACCGCCCACTGGATGAGCCTCAACAATTATCGAGAGCAATTGAATAATGTATGGCGCAGTATGTCCGTGTCCTACATACCCAATGTGACTAACAACGCCGGTATGACAGCCCCCAGTCAAAAGAATCCAGTGGGCCTAACTCTGCCGCTGGATCATAATGTTATGCATAGTAATGCAAATAATGTAAACTTTTCGAATACCAAGGTAAACAAGCGCTACGTTAATGGGAAGGCCAAGGATTCGGTAAGACAGCCAAATGATTCCTATCTAACCAGAAGCTTTGTTCAATACAATTTCTTCATTCCACAGGTCAACCGACACTGTGTTTTCTGTGAAAACAATAACGAACCCGAGGCTTTGGTCAACAGTCACTCAGTACGCGACACACACGGTCGTGTTTTGTGCCCCAAGCTGAGAACCTATGTGTGCCCCATTTGCGGAGCTTCGGGCGACTCGGCACACACCATTAAATACTGCCCCAAGAAACCCATCGTTACAATGGAGGATGCCATTAAGGCAGAATCATTTCGTCTGGCGAAAAGCAACTACTACAAACAGCAAATGAAGGTTTAAAAATGTGGCGGAAACTCTGGAAGTTTCTCTAGCATATATAAAATATGCGCGATCCACTGAGGTACTCTCATTTCATAAGCTGCAATCATTTTGCGCCTGGCGCATTCGTTCGTTGTATTAAAAATAATATCTTTTTTTTTAGTCTTCGGTCAGTGAGCTTCAGTTTGCTAACTAATCATACATTTAAAACGTCGTAAATCTTGTACACAAGATCTATAGCAGTTAATACTCACAATTTCGTAACACTTGTAAAATCGTACCGACCGATAAATACGTCTTAACACTGGCTTATTGTTTTCTGCCAGCATATTTGCAAAATTTGTCTAATAATTTAGAAGTTAATCAATTTTGAATTTTGATCAGCCAACGGTGTTGACGATTAATTTGAATATTCGGTACAAGAATAAACAATGAATAATTTCGTTAGCAACGTTTTCACAGTACAAGTTTTAAAAAATTTTGACGTAAAAAGTTGATTAACAACCCTTTTTTTTTATACATGTTCTTTTAATTTTGTTAAAAAGGCTAAAGGCCCATATATATATATTTTATATATTTATAAAATCATATCAAACCATACAAGAATCATAACCTCGAAGTGTATGTAACTGAATATATTTACTTACAAATATATAATTTTTTATATAAAAATGCCAAAGGACATCGCAAATGTTCATGATAATATAAGTTGAAGTTGAAATTACTTGTAAAAATCCTCGAATAAAGTTTTGAGTTTTATTTATCTCTGATCTCGCTAATCATCACTAGTTTTCTCGAACATCGCTAAAAAGATGCCGTCAGTAAGATCCTGATCCGGAATGCTATACAAACATTTTTTCCCTATTTTAGCGTAGTCCTTGTCACCAACATTGGTCCACTTGTTCCGCAAGGCTTTCTTGCAATTGAGTTGCTTAAACGAAGGATTCAATTGCAGGCAACGTTGAACAACCTGCTCATTCTCCTCCGGCCAAAGAGAGCACGTGCAATAAACAATACGCTTAACATTAGGAAAAGCACTCATTGCATGGCATAAAATTTTAATTTGTAGTCCAGCCAGTTTGGATAGTCGTTTGTCATCCTTGAGTTCCTCGCAGACACTGAGGCGATTTTGCATGCCGTTGCCAGAGCAGCTGGGATCCACTAAAATATACTCCACGTCTGGACACTGCTGTGGACCTGTAAGAAATTGTATTAAGTCGTCAATTATTGCGTTAAATGTACAGCTTACCAATAGTAAGAGCATCCGCGAACATGGGGCTAACTATCTGACATCCAGCTTCCTCTGTAATATTGCAAAGAGCCTTGAAGCGGTCTTTGGATTGTTCGATGGCATAGATGCGACCCTGGTTCTTCATCACATTGCAAATATGCAATGTTTTCATGCCAGGAGCGGCGCACATATCCAATACAGTGGACCCCGACGGTGGCGCTAATAATTCAGCTGCCAGGCACGTGGCCTTGTTTTGTAAGATAAACATTTTGCTCATCACGAGTTCATGGCAGGCCCAGTAATGGCTGCTTTTGTGATGGAATATCAATACCCCCTCTACGTTCAGGTCCATCATAAATTCATCCTCTCCCAGCGTACGTACAGAAGCAAGGAATTCAGTATATGAAATACTGGAATTGAGCTCCTTCCGTCTCCACTCGTTGCGTGCCAAATACTCCAGAGCATCGGCAATGCTGTATAGATTGGTATTGATGCGCACATAGCGAGGATTGGGCTCTGCATTTTAATTGAAATATCAGCATTAAAAAAAGATTGGTGTGCATCCTTTGTTTGTATTTATTACATTTGTTAAACTCTATAGCACTCTATACTACTGATCTTTCTTACTATTCTGCTCTTGACCGGGCAGGGCTGGAGGATCTTTTTCACGAACGGCCTTCAGCACATACATGGCTACAATGGAATTCACAACCAGCACAGCTGTTACTACAGAGTAGCAATTCCTTTGAAATGTGTCAAGGTCGGGAAACGATTCATCTAGCCAGTTGCGTACCCCATAGAAGCCCAGAAATGGCAGCGTAAACATGAGGACGCTGTATGCGAATAGCCATAGGAAAACTTCCAAACTCTTGTCTACAGATTGCTCCTCCATAGGAGGAGAATTCGAAACTGGCGACCCATCCTCTGGCTTTACTGGTTGCATGCTCGCTAAAATTTTTCCCTGATTTTTCGTTTTTTTTACCATTTTCTCAATACTCAAACGTAGATTGCTTTAGCAACTAATACTGTTAAGACTACAGATACTGATAACCCTTTTTTAGGGAACCTGCCTTTCTTCTGGAATTCCGCGCCACCTATCGCCTGATGCAGTCGTTCTTTAAAGGTGCGCACTGTTTGTACTGGTCTGCTCTCCCCGTTCAGCTGTCCACGCCCAAAAATGAGCTCGGCGACAAGCACTTTAGCAAGTGCAGCGTCCAACTTTGGGTTTTCCTTCAGCAAGCCCGTCTCTTCAATAGCTCTGTCGATTGCGCCTCTGTTCTCGCTGTAATGCCTTAGCACCGCGTGCAAGCTGCCAATACGCTGTGATTATAAAAAAAAAAAAGGTAGTTTTGGATGGCAATATCAAAAATATTGTGTTGGCGTACCGCATGTTTTTCTTCAAAAATCAAGGATTTAATTGATTTTTGCCTTTCGAGCGCTGTTCTTAATATTTTTGCTGTTACTTTATATTGAGTGGGCACTTTCACAGAATGATTGAATTTACTCATGATTGTGTATCACGTGTGTATTAGAGGTGGAGTAGTGTTGGGTTGCTCATCAGTGAATGAACGAAAAAGAGCTGCTCACTGCACTTTTTATTCGTTCTTTATTGCTCACTGGTTCATTTTTGCTCAGTGGTTCAGTTTTGGCGATGTTTGTTCAATTATTTCATTATTCTAATTAGATTATTTTAAATTTATAATAAGGTTATATTATATGGTTATCTAATACCATAATGTCAATAAGGGGATTTGGTTCATTGGTAGTAAGCAATGCGATAGTAGTGGACTCTTTCGAACAAAAAGAACAAATAAACACAATAACAATGGAAGAAAGGGAGAAACATCGATGACACTGTCCACGGAATCGATGTTTTTAAAATATCGTAAAAATTTATGTTTCGTTGCTAGCATTAATTTTTTTAAATACAGCTCTGGTCATTGGGAGAATTGCGCGTAAATTGTATTTGTATTTTTTTTTATCGATTATGCTTTTAAGCAGTCAGCACTATGCTGTACATTTTAAACAAAATTGTTCATTTAGCCAGTATGGACATGTCCATCTGACTTTCGGTCTTTTACATCAATACTTTGATTTCAGAGATTCTAACAAAGTTGATCTGAATGCAACAATAACGAAAAATGTTTAGTTTAGGCTTTTATATTCTCTGAAATTTAAATGCTTATACAAACGGACGATGTTGCCCTCTTCTGTATGTTTCATATCGTTTTGATACACAATATCTAAATTCCAAGTGAACTTATGAGTTGGACTTACAATCTTCACTGGAACACATAATATGCATTTTCAATGAGTCCAGACTTAAACAACATAATTTAATTTACTTTTATGTAAATCGCCAACCGTCAACGGCATTGGCAATGATAAACTGTTCTATGCATTTAACATCATTTGCGTATGGCGAAAATATGTCCTATTTTTAAATCCATAATAAAATATTAAAAACTAAGAAAGCTACAGTCGAGTGTGCTCGACTGTGACATACCCCCTACACATTTCGAGTGAATACAAAACACTTAGTATATGATATTTGTACAAAAAGTATAACAAAAAATATGCTGCATTTTTATACCCGCTACCCATAGGGTAGAAGGGTATTATAACTTAGTGCCAACAGAAAATGTATGTAACAGGCAGAAGGAGGCATCTCCGACCACATAAACTATATATATTCTTGATCAGTGTCAACAGCCGAGACGAGATCTCAGAGACTATAAGAGCTAGAGCTATCAAATTTGGGGACAGTACTCCTATAGGTCCTACGCAGATCAAGTTTATTTCAAAAGTTGGATGCCACGCCCCTTTCCGCCCCCAAAAGTCTGTAAAAGCCGTAATAATAGACCTAGAGCATTGAATTTTAGTGTGCATAATAAATAAATAAATAATAAATAATTACATTCTCTATGATTCCTGTGAATTTGGTTGAGATCGAATGAAAAACAAGGAAGTTATTAAAGAATCAATTTTGTATGCAAAATTCACTTGCAGCTGCCCGCGCTTTGGCTATTGGGGGCGGAAAGGGGCGTGGCATCCAACTTTTGAAATAAACTTGATCTGCGTAGGACCTATAAGAGTACTGTCCCCAAATTTGGTAGCTCTAGCTCTTATAGTCTCTGAGATCTAGGTGTTTATACAGACGGACAGACGACAGACTGACAGACGGACAGACTGACAGACGGACAGACGGACATGGCTATATCGTCTCGGCTGTTGACACTGAACAAGAATATATAAACTTTATGGGGTCGGAGATGCCTCCTTCTGCCTGTTACATACATTTTCTGTTGCACTAAGTTATAATACCCTTCTACCCTATGGGTAGCGGGTATAAAAACATAATGGTTATGCATTAAAAGTCAAATATGTACATATGTATATTTTTAATGGAATCATACGAAAAGCTAGTAAGAAAACAAAGAGTTTCACATCGGGGAGGTTAATGCAATGGGGATCAATTGGTCTAATATCCCATAGTCTTCTATGAGACAATTCAATTATTATTATTATTATTAATAATTCACCTAAGACTTCCCCACGTTCAATATTTATTCAATCAGTTTTAACACAATATCACAGAAGTAAAGTAATAAGTGTGTACATTTACATATGTATAATGGTTTTTAATATATTCAATTTTTATTTTATAGACAACGACTAAAATGCATATTACATAAAAACTTTAGATTAACTATTTGTGTAATATTGTTGATTGTGTAATATATGTTTATGGTTATTGTTATGGTTATGAGTATAAGTTCAATTGGTAACTGCTTGCAGTTGAATATGCTTACCTAATCAATGATTTAAACTATTGCACACGGGTGTGCCCAAATCTCTACGTGTTATTGATGTTAATATCGGGCATGAGTAAGTGCAACTTGGTTGATATGGGTCGTAGTGACGATGTTAATGATGGTGATGACGGCGTTTGGGCTTGATGTGGGCTATCGGTACCATAAAGCACTGAAGTGCTGCTTGAACCAAAGGCAATCGTGTGATCGTTTGTGAAATCCTTCACTGGCTGTCTAATAGGCTGCAACGTCGAAAATAACTGCTCTGGTAATTCACCACGAAAAACACCAAATTGTGGCGTGGTGCGAACCAGCTTCTCAGATGCCGAAAGTCCAAAGTGTGTGTGCCGCGGAAGAATACTGTCCGCTGCATCGAGTTTGGGTGGCAATACAAGTGTGCTATCCACCACTGACTTGCCTTCAAAAGTGTACACAGCACCACTAGGGATGCTGGCGTGTGGAATCTTGCGATTATCCGGCGGTAAGTAGTATGTATCAATGCGTTCAGCTGCTTGTGCTACCTTGTCATCGGGTTCAGCCTCAATAGCATCAGTTAGCGAATCCTGTGAGTGCAGATTCTCCTCTTCCTCGGTATTGAAAATATTGGCCAAATCATCGTAGCTCGTCTCGTCCCCATGCGTTTTAAATAATTCGGCCGAGCTCGGCTCCTTTGAAACTACAAATGGTGGGTTAGTAGCCGTTAATCCATCCGTCTGGTCCGCTGCATCGGTTAGGGCTTCATCAACAACACTTTTCTCGTGGAAAATGTCTTTTATAGAAGGCTTGCGAAGTTGAACCGCCGATGGCAGTGAGTGAGTCAGTAGTACCGATGAGGGTAATTTCAACGGCGAAGCAGAAGCAATTGGATCAACAACTTTCTGAGGCAAAGTTGAAGCTACTCTGGTGGCATTGGTGCTGTCCAGTGGCGATGGTATAAACATAGGCTCAAAGCTCTGCGTCTCGCTGCCAACTTGCTGGGTGGTAAGGAAGAGTGTGTCTGTTTCCATGACCTCGTCGATTTCAGTGCCAGGATCCTCGCGTCTATGGGCCACCTGCTCAATCAGTTCTTGTGGCAACTGTACTCCATTTCCATCGTTGCGGACAATTGGTCGAAATCCGCTCTCGACGACCACAGAGTCTGGCTTGAAGCCTTGATTGATTGCTGGACGCATGTTGGCAATCTGCTGAGGTGATGGCTCATCCGGCAGTGGATGGTTAATAAGTGGTGTCATCGTTGTGGTTGTGTTCACCATTATCAAGAGTGGCTTCTGGTCAACTTTGGCATTAGCATTATAGTATGAGGGGCTCTTCAGAGATCCTTGAGGTTCGAGATCAATGTAGGGGACTGCGACGGGGACGGGAATAATTGGTTTTGTCTTGACTTTAATTCGATCTGCGGCTTCTTTGATACGCTGTCCTTTGCCGTTGAGCTCAGTCGATTGGCCTAACAGAAGTACTGAAGCGGCAATCGGTTGAATGGGAAAATGTTTCTCTTTGAGGAATGGCTTTAGCAATCCATGCACTGGCTTACGATAGTGATTCACAATCACCGATGACTGCGAAAGAATGCTACCCATCGGAGTATGCTGTTGCGGTGGCACCGGCACCGACACTGCACCAGGTCCTGGCCCTGGGAGAGGCCGGGAGGCAGGCACCTTCTTAATGGGACCGGGATATGGGCGACGTCCTGGAAGTTTGACCGGATGGAACAGCGGTGCGTTTTGAGGAGGTCGGAGATACTCAGATAGGCTAATAGTTTTCTGTGCCAGTGCTGGAATATGACTGGTTATATTATGATGATGGATTGCCAAGTGGGCATTGTGATGATGATGTGCATGTGTATGAGGAAGTGGGAAAGGAGCATTGTGCATATATGGATATTTCAGACGTTGATGCAAATGGGAATTGACAATGACAGACGGCGACTGTGATGCAGCAAAGATAGGTAATTTTGTATGCGCCGATGACAGTGAAGATGGGGATGCTTGTGAAGATGATAATGGTGATGATTTCACTGAATGAGTTTGAGTTTCACCATGTAAAATCTCGGGTCTGGCTTGGGCCAGCAATGGTCTCGATGGTATTCTAGTAGCGACATTGTTGTTGCTGCCGCTTTTATCGTTATTGTGAGTCGGTGGTACGGCAGCTGCAGAGGCTATGGTCTGGTTCCTTAGTAGGCTCTCCTCGAGAGCTTCAGCAGCGCGGATGCCATCTGAAATCAATTTGGTTATTTCCGAAGATTTTGTTATTTCAAAACTCAGTTTAGGCGGCGTTCCATTCATATTGTGATTCTTAATCAAATCGGTTTGGTGCTTCAATAAAAAATTATCGTTGGGGCTGACCTTAGTTTCGTGACGTATCGATGACTCGGCGGCATAGTCTTCCCGGATGGGCACCGGTTCCCGAATTTCGTACCGATCTGACGCAGCGCCGATACCATCACCACCACCAACAATGCCATCGCACGCGTCGTGCACATGTATTTTCCAGCCCAGATAGCGGTGAGTAAAGCAATGATAGTAGACAGTGTCCGGCGTATTTTTATCCGGTTTCCAGCTGATCACACCCGGCTCTCCGGCATCGCATTTGAGTGTTAGCGTTCGCTGGTATGCGCCAAATGATTGATAATCATCGGCTGGTGGTCCTTCCACATCCGGTGTCCAGTTGCACAGACGCCCCACACCTGTGGGTGTAACCTGTCCGGACCTGGATTTGTGAACACCAGCAAAGATTCGAACGGCCTGTTCGCAAAAGGTGAGATATTTCATAAATACATATGTAATGTAGATGTAATATATGCTGTGCCTTACCTTTTTCTCCTCCTCTCGCTTGTGCTCGTAACCTCCAACGGGATCGTCACTGATGTAGAATGGATGGTACTTGGCAGGTATTTCGGGATTATTGCCGCCTTCGACCACAAACGTATAAGTTCTGCCTCTCACCACATGCAGCTCGGGAATGAGCAAACCATTGATGTACCACGAGATGCCCCAGCCAACGTGACCTGACCACACAGCAAATGACACGATGATGATTGTATCAGATGTAAGAGCGGCAATTGCTGGACTACGCACCTGTTATTGCAGGATAGCCATGCTTGCCCCCCGTTGGACCCATTTGGGCATAGAATACGCCATCTTCTGGCTCGTGACACTGAATAGCCGGAATATCCCAAGCTTCCTTACCATTCACCGGCTTGGGAGTAGGCACTGAGCGATGTGGTGTAGACAGTGCAGTCTCTTGGCGTCTATGGGGAGCTTGTCCTGGAGTGGTGCGATGAAGAGCCTGGGCGCGGTTCTCATAGAATTCTTCATCGGGTTCCACGTTCAGTGGACGGCCAGCTGGAGGATATCCAGCACCACCAGTAGAGCTGGGTGGTACTTCGTCCTCCTGTTCAGCGGAATTGACGCCTGGCTTGGCGCCCTCAGGCAAAGGACAGTTCCATTTGGGCTGACGACCGAATTCAATGTGATGCAAATGCTTGTTGTAATAGGTGTGGAAGGAGACTTCTCTGTAGTCGTTCAATGGTCCAATGGCCCAGACAACAGACTCAGCATCGGTCACTGAGATTGGCAAGTCCAGATGATCCGTGGCAGACAGCGAACGCTGATAGGTAACAATGGAATAGCCATTGACCATGGCAGCGTTGAGCAGTCGAATGGAGTTGGTGTTCTGTTGAATCTTGACATCTGGGCAGGCGCCGCGACCACCTGAGCATTGTGCCTTTCCTTCTAGATGGTAATCCTGAGCGAAGCCATTGCCACTTTCGGGATCAACCCAGGCCACAGCGACATCAGCGCCAATCATTTGGCTTATATTTTTGTTAGGTGAAATGCCAAAGGACATGTAATTGTTGGCCTCTGTGGAGAATCGAGAGGGGAAGTGGCATTCATTGTCAGCATCCTCAGAAATTCAAAAGATTCAAGAGATTGGCATTACTGCAATCAACGAAAGTTGTTACCCCCATTTGTGGACGCCGGACAGGGCGCTCTTAATTGGCTGGCCAAGCAAGACCTGAAAATTCCTGTTGGCATTCTTAGCGGTTTGAAATTGCGCACATGCACATCCAAACGCAAAACACAAGACCAGTAGCATTGAACGCGTGCCGCCAAAAGAAAACGCACTCGTATATGGACAAGTTCCAAGATTGAGTGTGTAGAATGCTGAATGTAGATGCTTGCCATCGGCAACAGCAACAACAGCAGCATCAACATCAACATCCACATCAACATCCACATCCACATCCATATCCATAACTGTCCCTCCGCACGTTGGTTGCGCAATAAACCAGTCGTCATATTTTGCAACTTGTTATTCTACTAACGATGCTGTTGTTGCTGCTGCTGCTGATGATGATGATCGGTCAATTCGGAATTACTGCTAACTGGATTTTTGTTATCTTCGACGTGAGACTCCTTTATTAAATTAACTGTACTCGCTAAAATGTCAAAGCATCATAAATCCGATGAAGACGCCTGTTTTTAATCAAGACGTAACAGGGATGGTATTGCATTCAAATATTGAACTATATATTGGACCTTTGATCCCTTCCTTCTAATATGCGATTTCAAAAACTATTTTTCGGAAATCAATAGGCAAAATAAAAGTCTAAGATACTTCAAATGCTTTTCTAAAGGTATATTTTGTGACATTAATTTGCAATGATAATAATATCTCTACAGTACTAATTGAATATTCCAATCATGTCTATTTTTACACACAACCAAAATTGCAGTCATTTAAGGCGCTTTCGACTTGCGAACTTGCCAATCAATCTTAATTTATCTGTCACTTCTTTAAAATCTCTGATTTAACCACTTTACGGCAATTTGTGCCACATTATTGGCGTGCGACTTCTTGAGTGTTAAGATCGAAAGAAACGTTTCCGCATCGCCTTTAGCGCTACAAACTTACCCAATTTGGCAACCAATTGCACAACGATGCTCTCACCGGCCACGGCCCAGCGTACTTCAAAGGCCAGATCATCATAGAGCACCTCACAGTTAAGCTTCGACTGTAATAGAATTATTGTGCTTTTGTATTTCAGATAGTGGGATGTATGGACTTGGAATGTAGTTGGTGTGGTGTGTTTAATGATCTACGTGAATGAGGGGTAAGGATTAGGTTCATAGTTCGCACTTGCCGAAGTCAAATTTTGTGTATCGGAAATAGTAGAATTAGTGTTTTTCATTCAATACTTAAAAATTTCGGTTTTGAAGAAGATTCAAGAAAATGAACTTAAGGTTTTATGAAGCATATACAAAATGAAAATATTTTCGGCTAGTTCCAGGACGATGGCAAGGGCAAGGGAGGGAAAGGATGAAGCGCAAGGATGTACATAAAGGTTTGGCAAGTGTTCAACATAAATATACTAAGACAAGGATTTGCACTATGTGTATGCGGTGTGTGTGCATGTGTGTGTGTGTGTGTGTGTGTGTGTGTGTGTGTGTGCTGTGCCTGTGTATGTGTGTGCTGTGTGTATGTTTTGCTCGTTTCAAGTGCTATTTGTGGCACTTATCTGTGCCAGTATCAATTAAGGGATTGGACAGAAGGGAAAAAGGAGGGAATTTGTTGGAAAAACCCATTTCATTTTGTATAGGCGCTGATATTTCTAAACAAGGCGAAGTTTATCAAGTCAACAAAGTACAGAAAACGGAACAGTTGAGTATTGGATTTAGAAATGTGCTGCACATATATTTTATACTCGTATGTATCGTATATTAAAAATAAACAAATTAGTTTATCAATCAAATGGTTTTGTATAAAGAAATGCACACTTAGAGTCTAGTAATTTGAAAGCAACCAAAAAGTACTCGTATTCGTATTCGTAATTAGATAAATATTCAATATTAATGTTATTAATGGTTTTATCAGAATCCTCGTACACATAAAATGCTTGGCAAGTGCGTATGGCAATCAGAACTGCAGCTCGCTTAGTATTAGATTTATCGGCTTCTTTACCTGAGGACTGATGCCTAGCATTTTCAGCGAGGGTGGCACATTAAGACCTTCGGGCAGACGCACGTGACCGAAGTCAACGGTGAATGCCTCACACCACACACCAAAATGACCAATATCGAAGATGGTCAAATCTTCGGGTAGCGTTAATACAATGGTCTTCCGGTCGTAGCGACGCAGCGGGTTCTCCTTACCGTTCTCGTCGGGTATTCTAAGGCCATCTGGTGTCGGACGCTGGCCACGACCCACCCAGAACTTGGCATCTGCAAATATTTAAATGGGTACCAAAGTTGCACCACACTTACTAAATTATGCTATTCTACTTCTTCTCTTCTAATACTTACCTGGTGCCTCACCATCATAGCTGAAATTTGGAACCAATAGAGTCTGGGCATCCACAATGACAATGTTGTCAGAGGACACACCATGTACACCTCTCAACGCGCTGATCTTTTGTGGACGCGGAAAGTCAAGGCTGCTCGGTATTGCCACATCGCCGAAATTGACGGCAAACTCGTCACACCACACTGAGAACCATTTGACATCACGAAGCGTCTTGCCCTCTGGCAACGAAAGAGTAATATCCTTGTTGCGATAGCGACGTGCCAGTGCAGCGGTGCCGCCCCTTTCGTCTCGTAGTCGGGCGGCGCCTTCGTTGCTCGGACGTGCTGTGTTTCCCACATAAAAGTAGGCAGCTGGAGCTTCGCCATCGTAGTTGAATTTCTTTATGAAAATTGTACGCGAGTCGACGGCATAAACGTCACCGGAAACGCCATGGTGCAGTCGTGTAAGCGAGCCGATCTTGGTGCCATAGTATGGGTAGGCGGCGTGACAGTGAAGCTGCATTGCTGATTATTTTACCGAAAAAAAACATAAAACAAAAACAAAAACAAACACGCTACTATTAAGCAATCCAAAACAAAAGACTTAGGCAACAAACTTGAGTCGGCATTTGCGCACAACTCATGCAAACAGTGTTGTTCTGCGCTGAGCTGAGCTAAGCTGAAAATAATAAAGTAATAAATAAATAAACAGCCCCACTTACCAGCCACTTAGTTATTCGCATTAAATTTAAATATTAACAGCAGTTTGAGTTTGAGTAACAATCGCGTCATATTCTTGTCAGGCGATTAATGTTGATGTGCCAAGATGAGAGCAGAGCAGAAAAGAATTTAACAGAACAGAACAGAACACAACAGAACAAAATAGAACACAAAAGAACTGAATTAACCGGACGAAACCATGGCTGTCGACTATTGTTTGTTGGGCTTTAATTTGATCGCTGCTGCATGGCAATTATGTCATTTTGTGGACTATCCAAAAGACTTTATTGTGTGGATGTTAGCCAAAAGCTTGATGGCATACGGGAAGCTTTTGCTTCCTGCCAAATAAATTTTTTACAACTTACTTTTTGAACAATGCCATAACATCTAATCTGAGCACAGTTTGTGATGCGTATGTTATAACACTGATCTTTAAAATTTTGGCATTTGTGTAGACAAAGCAGAGCAATAAAAGTCATTTACGACTAATTTCAAAAAGTTTCAATACATGGCCTTCCAATTGCCATCTAATGATAATATTAAATATAACATGAGCACGAAAATATTTTGAAATATTTAGAAATTGAGTTAAATTTGCTAACAAAAAAAAAAATTATATGTAAAAAATGTAAAAAGGGGTCTTCGAACTCAGGCACCGACGCAAACTGTGACACGTATAGGTGCGCTCTAACCACTTCGCCACCAAACGACTTTGTGTGAAGCGATCTAATAAGAATAAAGTTCCAATTAGTTATTGTATGGAGTTTCCTTTAGCAATTGCAAGATTTGCAGCATTCTATTTTTTATTACTAAGCAATTTACAAAAGTGTTTCCATCTAGTATATCCAATTTAAATAACATACATCATTGTCTGGAGTGTGATTCGATACTCTGTTGTAGGCAAAAAAAAAAAATTGCTATTAAAATTACATCTTTTTTTTTCTTATATCTTCCATGTTTATCACGCAATTTAACTCAAATTTTCAGGAAAAATCCGAGTTGGTCTGTTTCATAAGTGTACGAAAGATCACAGCTACAGCTATACGGCAACCCTTTTAAAGTATGGTTTTTAACGGCTGTAGTGGACGTGGCTAAATTCTAAAACAAACTTGATCTGCGTCCAAGCAAACCTAGTGTTTTAAAAGTGTTTCGTAGCTCTAGCTCTTATAGTCTCTGTTGGCACTAAGTAATAATACCCTCCTACCCTATGGGTAGCGGGTATAAAAATAATAATAATAATTTAAAAAATGGTGTCCAATAAATAATAATCTATAACAGCAATGCTTCTAATAGGACTTTATGAATCATCTGTTCACTACTACGAATATTTACACACGTCTAAATTTGTAGATGGTGCGCCTTTCTCATTCAATATATTTTTAGTTTCGATCTTTACCTTCAGGTGCCTTTGACAAAAGTTGCGCAGCAAAATAATCGTTTTTGCCGTTTTTGTTTTGGATTTTGTTGGTATTGTTGTTGTTGAAATTCAATTAATGTTTATTTTACTTTGGCTTGTCTGGTTTTCAGGGGCTATAAACACGTTTCAGTCTGCCAGTATTTCCATTATCAGGTCAACTATTTTACTACTACGCATGTGTACATATGAGTGCTGGTATTACTAAGTAGAGGCGGCCTCAACGGGCTGCAGTTTTAAAAGTGACTCACTTGGGCTGTTGAGGTTTGGCATTAGAGTTTACTGTTGCTCTAACTGATCGATCGACTGGATCATGGCCATGGGAACGACAAGTCTTTCCTGTCTACAATCTCAAGAATCTAAGCAATTTGCTTATAACTACACTTAAGTGTCGGCGGTTAAAAAAAATTATATTGACAACAAATACAAATATATAAATGGTGCGATTTGGCAGCGGATGTCCTATAAATCAAACAGGTCACAGGGCTTTTAACGCGCATTAGATATGGCGATTGTGATTCTGATTACGATTACGATTGTAATTGCTTTTACGATGTCCACTCCCAAATTGTAGACTTAGAAAAGTAAAAAAAAAAAGAAAACATGGAGTCAAGACAAAAGCCTTAGAGTCGGGCTTAGAGTCAGCAATTATCAGTATATGCAAAATGCCAAAGGTGTAATTAAAAGTTCAATAAAAGCAGCACAAGCACTTTGTGGTCGAGTGTTTTATTAATGATGTTCTGGCCAGCGTCAGACAGAGCCATTAGGTAGGCAATAGTGGTAGCCCATTGAATGCCGATGTGATCAAGCAACTAACCACCAAACTTCATATGAAACTTCGGACCCAAGTGGAACTGGTTGGCGGCAATTGCCAATAAGTATATGTATATGCTTGTGGTGTTAGTTCATGATACTACATATATACCAAGACTGTGTCTATGTGTGTTATTATTCGCGAATCCCAACAAGCAATATTCAACCTAGAGACCTACTTTCACGATGCATACACAAGTCTAAAAGAAGAAGACGACTATAAAGAAGAACAGCACCGGAGCAACACAGCAACGGATCACCAGGGCAGCAACCGCATCAGCATCAGCAAAAAAGTCGTCATTTCCATTAAAGCAATCGCCTGATGGAGGTCTCCGAATCGTATCAAGGAAACGCATACACATATATTTATGTTAATCTGTCAGGCAATGCTAATGCACTCAGTCAGTTCAGTTCAGATGGTCGCTCTGGCAGTTAGTCAGTCAGTCAGTCAGTCAGTCAGTCAGTCAGTTGGCCAGTTCAACGGTCAGCGCCAATAATAAAACGTGGGCAGAAAGTCGCCGCAATCTGTTGAATATTCATTTGGCTTACTTTGTATTCATACACAAAAAATGATATATCTGCTACGTGTTAGCATACGTTAGCTGGCTCGTTGTCTGCGCCGCCCTCTGGGTCATTAAAACATACATTTATTTACACCATACAAATGAATACAACTAATCTAGTTTCTTTTTTATATTTTTTTGAGCTTGTATTTGTATTTGAAGGTGTCTATTTGTTTTGTTTCTCTACAATTTTTCATTTTTGGGGGTTGGCCATTAGCATTACAATACACGACGGTTGTTCCATAAATCGGAGAGCGGAGTAATCTACTTACAGCTTAATGCGGCCAATATGGCAAGCAGCAGCAGCCACGACTTATCCTTCACTGCTGTTAGCATGGCTGCCAACTGAAACTCCAAATGGAGCTGAGATTGTGCCCTGGCTTTTCTGTTGCAGTATATATTCGAGATCCTTGATATGCTGCACAGCTGGTTGATTGAATCCGACCGAAAGGTTTTTATTCTCACACGCAATCACCTAATCACTAAGCACTCACACACACACGCTAATGGGCGAATTGCTTGGCTTTGGGAGGAAATGGTTTCCGACAGCTGCACGATCGCGACCTCAGACTACGAACTCCAAAACCGCACTGAACGACGTTGCGTCTGCGCTATGCTAGTGAAGTGTTCCAACGCTTTTGGCCGAGGTGTCTCTGCTGAAGTTGCTGTTGACGTCAACAGCGCCAGCGACAGCAACAGCGGCTGGCTGGTTTTTGTTGTTGCTTACAAGTGCTTGGTTGGGGTTGCTGTTGTCTGGCCGCAGTTGTTGCTTTCGCCGTAGCTAATGCTGTTGTTTTTGTTGTCATGGCTGTTATTATTAATGCTATTGTGGTCCCGTCTCATCAGAGTCGGCAATAATTATCAACAGTCAAAGCCTCATCACATAAACTTCAAACGGCGATCAGCCGATGCCTTTTGGTTATGCTCAATTTTGCACTTTTATTTCGCATATATTTTCGTATTTTGCCAAATAATCTTTCACGCTAGGAATTTGTTAATGGTTGCAATGGTCTCCTTAGCTTTTATGTTGCGTCAACAAAAGCAATAAAATATATAAAAATTCAAATAAAAACAAAAAACTTGCAAAGACACACACTACTTTCGTAGAAACCCCGTGTCGTTGGCATACAAAACCCCATATTTAAATGAAAAATAATAATTTCAATTTGGCTCATTAACTTTCAGATCATTTCGATTGATTTTTGTCCAATTTGTTTACTTTATACTTTTTGGATACAAATGGTCGCCACGAAGGTTTGATATTCATTATATCCCTCTATTAGGTTAAATATTGCGTCTCTATCAATTTTAATTGATAGATGAGATGCAATGAAATAGCATTAATATTTACGTTAAAGTTGGGGCCAACACTAGCGTTCGTGTTTGTGCTGCTGTTGCTGTTGGTATTGACAATTCGTGAGTTTCCATTTCCAAGTTCACTGCTGGTGGTCGGTTCGTGTTTGACGTCTGCCCCGCAGCTGCTTTGCACAACACAACTCTCTTATGAAAAGAGTTCGCAAAAGGTCAGCCAACTGTTTGAAATCATCATTATACCCGCTACCCATAGAGTAGAAGGGAATTATAACTAATTGCCAATAGAAAATGTATGTAACAGGCAGAAGAAGGCATCTCCGACCCCATAAAGTATATATATTCTAAATCAGCATCAACAGCCGAGACGATATAGCCATGTCCGCCTGTCTGTATGAACACCTAAATATCAGAGACTATAAGTGCTAGAGCTACGAACTTTTTTTTAAACACTAGATATGCTTGCACGCAGATCAAGTTTGTTTTAGATGTTTGCCACGCCCCTCTTCAAACCGTAATAAAGCTAGGGTCTTGAATTTTGGAATGGATAATAACTACACTCTTAATGATTCCTGTTGTTTTGATCGAATGCAAAACATAAAAGTTATTCAAGAAGCAACTTTATAGGGCAAAATTTTAATGCAGCTGTTCGCGTTTTGTTTGTTTAGTTGACAGTTTGACCATGTCGGGCTATTATGAATTCGGTATTTGTGTGGTATATGCTTTGTTCAAATATGTATGTCCATAAATATATAAGTGTTTTGTATTCTTTCGAAATGGGTAGCGGGTATCTTACGGTCGAGCACTTTCGATTGTAGCTTTCTTACTTGTTTTTTTGTTGATGTTGGCTTGTCGCTTGCATAATTTTATTAACATGAAGATTATTATTGAGAGCTAACAACAAAGCAACTTATATACAATTTGGCAGATAGAGAGAGGCACTTTTCTTTTCATACATTCTGGACTGTGCAATAAAAAAAGGACGTATATTTGTAATGAGCAGTCGTGGGTATAAATCATTAATTTTGACAGTTTAGTCAACTAAACAAACAAATCGTAGAACAAATGTTTGTTAAAATATTGCATTTCGACCATAAAGATTTTATTTGTGCTGTTTTGTTTTTATATTTCAACATTTTCATATTTAAATTTTTGATTTCAACTACATAAAGAGCGGAACCACGCGAGGTTTACATATGCTTCAAAATATTTGAATCTTTAAATACACATGAAAGATAAGTCGTCTTTACATTGTTTAGTATCTATAAAAGTTGTCCTTTCGCAGTTACCAATTTACATAAATGTAATAACGATTGGATTAGTCTTTTTCAACCGGCCAAATTTGTCTTGTCAGACTTGATCTGGGAGCTTTCGTATACATGTGTCGGTATAAGAGTATGCCGCTGACAAAGCACCAGCCGTTAGATTTATTGGCCGAGTTTTTTGGAATGCAAATGCGTCGTTGTCTTGGTTGAGTAAATGCGTTGGAATACAAGTAATAACTTTCAGAAATTCGAAACAAAACAAGTAAGAAAGCTACAGTCTGTGAGATCTCCGCTACCCATTTCGAGAAACTACACTTATTTTATATATAAAAATTACTAAAAACCAAGTATTTTTTGTGTTGTTTTGTATCCTATAAAATTTTTTCTTGAATAACTTCTATGATTATACCCGTTAGCCTTAGGGTAGAAGGGTATACTAACTTAGTGCCAACAGAAAATTTATGTAGCACCCAGAAGGAAGTATATAAATTCTTGATCAGTGTCAAAAGCCGTGACAATATAGACATGTCCGTCTGCCTATTTCTATGAACACCTAGATTTCAGAGACAATAAGACTGTGAATTTGAAAATTATTCAAGAATCACTATACAGGGTTAAATTTACATGCAGCTGCACGCGGAGTGTTTGTTTAGTTGACAGTGTGGCAAAAGTTGTTTGGTATATTTTTAGTTCAAATACCATATAAGTGTTTTGTATTATTTCGAAATGGATGGAGGGTATCTTACGGTCGAGCACTCTCGACTGTAGCTTTCTTACGTGTTTTAATACGAATCATTTTCAGGAATCATTTAGAATATACATAGCATTATGTTTACAAAAACTGTCTCTGGCTGTAAAATTATGCCTAATAATTGCTTTGTTTAATTTGAGGGAGGGTCCAAAAATCTAAGACAAACTTCATCTGCTTGCAATATAAACAAGTGTTTCAAAAACATTTTGGATGCTCTAGCTTTTACAATCTTTGAGATCCCCACCCTATAGGTAGCGGGTATAAGCAGGCGATGAAAAAACCATTCAGTGTCCATCTATAATATATCTATCGTATATGTTTTTTGGCATTAAAACTACATATATCTACATACATAGGTAATAATGTTAAATAAAATTATAATATTGAGGGGTTCAATAATAATGATAGTTGATGACTTCGCTTCTTAACAGTTCTGTTCTCTATTTTATAATTTATTTTGACTTATTGACTTCACAACGGAATTTCACAACTTATTGCGTTTTTTAACTTTCATCTCTTTGACGACGACTTGCTTATTGTGCTTTTCATGTCTCTCTACAGATCATATTCGCTGATATCTACAATATCTATATCTATATCTGTATCTTCAAACTATCGATAACGAGAAGGAAGTATCGATAGCATGAGAGCAGTAGCAGACGAGCAAGCAAAGGGCAAAGAAAGAGAACAACGAAGCCACAAAGGGATAAGGAATACGAACCCACAGCAATGTTACCGTTTTGGCGTTTTTCCCACAAGATTTGGGGTTTTTTGAATTGCGATTGCGGGAAAAATGATAAAACAGCGGCAAGACGCTAACTTAGCTCTATTTCAAGCTCACTTTAAGCTCAATTTTAAGCATCAGGTAAACTGATTTACATATCTTAAAACTATATATTACATTTAGTCACCATTCTAGATCAGGTTGCAGCGTCATGGAAAGTATTGACACGATTATAATATTCCACAACATTTCCTAAG
This sequence comes from Drosophila immigrans, assembly GCA_963583835.1. NCBI lineage: Eukaryota > Metazoa > Arthropoda > Insecta > Diptera > Drosophilidae > Drosophila > Drosophila immigrans. The sequence goes on from OY757142.1 coordinate 29,755,841, forward strand.
GATGATCGGAATATCTAAGAATATGTACTCCGACGTAGGACTGTTGGTATAAACGATATATTTAAAAGCTTTGAATAAAATGACTTAAAGAAAAACTAAGTTTTCTGTTAAGCTTTTTTAAAGGGATTTTTGGGGTTTTTGGGATTCTTTGTTTGCATATCTAGCGTATTTTGCGCAAACAATTATGGCAACACGTAGGGCAAAAAGACCGATCGATAACCTATGGCTAATGGCAAAAAGATAGAAGGAAACATTGACAATATCAAACGGTCGAAGTTTCGAGTCGCGAAGTGTATGGTAAAGTAACGTCAAAAGCGACAAAGCGTTAAAGGCGATAAAGAGTCAGGGCGACAAAAGAAACAACGCATTTCTGAGGAAAAGTAAGACGCAATTATAAGGAAGAGCAGTCGAGCAGTAAACGGCAACAAGTGTAGGCACATATTGCAATTTCGTCAGTATCGAAAGGAAAACTAAATGAAAATGAACTTAAATGAACTGCGCATATGTGCGATTTTACAAAACAAAAACACAATCTCTAGGTGAAGCCAACAAAAACAGCGAAAATAAGGGATTAATTAAGGTTTTGGGCCTGGACGAAATCAATACACAAGAAATAATTAATGAATTGAAGGAGTTACTTGGAAATCTAACAGTGGCAGTAAAAACGGTGCTCGGTAAGGAGCCAATGGCGACAGGAAGTAGCAACACAGAACTGTTTCGTTTGCCCACGATATATACAATATACACAAAAATCTATCTATATCTATATCTATATCTATATCTATATCTATATCTATATCTATATCTATATCTATATCTATATCTATATCTATATCTATATCTATATCTATATCTATATCTATATCTATATCTATATCTATATCTATATCTATATCTATATCTATATCTATATCTATATCTATATCTATATCTATATCTATATCTATATCTATATCTATATCTATATCTATATCTATATCTATATCTATATCTATATCTATATCTATATCTATATCTATATCTATATCTATATCTATATCTATATCTATATCTATATCTATATCTATATCTATATCTATATCTATATCTATATCTATATCTATATCTATATCTATATCTATATCTATATCTATATCTATATCTATATCTATATCTATATCTATATCTATATCTATATCTATATCTATATCTATATCTATATCTATATCTATATCTATATCTATATCTATATCTATATCTATATCTATATCTATATCTATATCTATATCTATATCTATATCTATATCTATATCTATATCTATATCTATATCTATATCTATATCTATATCTATATCTATATCTATATCTATATCTATCTGCGCAAGTTTAAAGAGAAAAATAATACTTAGACTTAGAGAAGAAGGCAAATCCATGATTTAAATTACAGAATTAATTGAGTGTTACAAAAAAAATATGTTTTCTTCAATCCACTTCATAAAAAAACAAGTACGAAAGCTACAGTCGAGAGTGATCGACCGTATGATACCCGCAACCCATTTCGAGAGAAAACAAAAAACTTTTTTGATATTTTAACAATAAATATACCAAATATACTAAAACTTGTTTTTTGTATATATTTGAAAATAGCGGGTAAAAATCCACAACACCGACATGGTCACACTGTCAACTAAACAAACAAACATGTTTTTCATTCGATCTCAACCAAATTCACAGGAATCATTGAGAATACAATTATTATTATGCATACCGAAATTCAATGCGATAGGTTTATTACGGCTCTTACAGGCTTTTGGGGGCGGAAAGGGGCGTGGCAAAAATTTAAAATAAACTTGATCTGCGTAGGACCTATAGGAGTACTGTCACCAAATTTGGTAGCTCTAGCTCTTATAGTCTCTGAGATCTAGGTGTTCATACAGACAGACAGACGGACAGACGGACATGGCTATATCGTCTCGGCTGTTGACACTGATCAAGAATATATATACTTTATGGGGTCGGAGATGCCTTCTTCTGCCTGTTACATACATTTTCTGTTGGCACTAAATTATAATACCCTTCTACCCTATGGGTAGCGGGTATAACCACAGAAACGAGGCAGAAAGCGAAACTTCGGAAAAATTTGACAAGAGGGTATTATGAAAATCGAAAAAGGACCCACGTCTTTCCCCGAAGGACCTTAAGAATTGAATGAACGATAGTAACTAGTCGATTATTTCCTTTTTCTATGTTACAAATTTGTATTTTATATTTCTTACAAGCATATTTCTTTGAGCAAATTGCACAAATCCGGGGGCACGTCTATAAAAGTGAACGTGTCGTAGCTCAGTAAATGATAATCAACCATTGGTCACCCTGTGATTGGCTATGAATTAAAGAATTATATTTGAAAAAAATGGCAGATGCTTAACATATTTTACTATTCCAGTATGCCCAATGAACGTTTTGTTCAGGGTATTCACATTTGAAAGGTAATAAATAATTTTTTGTGACCGAATGACTAGGCATATTCTAATCAGTCTACGGCGTACAGCAATCGGTATTAGCAAAATAATAATCCGATTCTGCCGAAAAACAAACAACTTTCGAAATATTATCAGCTTGTTTATGTGCAGCAAATCGCGTGCCTTAAGTTTTTAATTAAGTTAATTAGCTGCACAAAAGAGCTTAGCTCTGAGCAGACACAGCAACATCAGCGTTAAGATATCCCGTCTCGTCTCGTCCCCCTTAGACAAGAAGAGCACAAAGCTTTCTGACCTTGGCTAGACATCACATTGTTTTTGCTATTATTGTTGTTGTTGCTGTGTTTGTTGTTCTGTTTGCAAGCGCTTTAGAGGGGCGTCTATTGGCCTCTTGGGACCTTTCGGCTGCACATTGTTTATGAGTTGATTGTTGCGCTCGCAAATGCGACTGCGGCTGATGCTTCTGCTTCTTCAGCAACAGCAGAAGCCGTTGTCTTCTACTATTCAAGGGCACGGGAGTTAACACGGTCATTATGTGAATATTGCTGAGCTGCTGGCACATTTGATCAAATTGAATGGTTTACGTTGGCTGCTCGGTGGCCGCAATGATTTCAAATTTGAATTTTTACTACCATGCATTTGCAACTAAAGCTTTGACTCGCGGAGCTCGATTGTCGTCTTTTGACTGCCGCTCCCAATATACGACTCTTGTACTACACAGACTTGTAGTCGAACATACAAATTACCAGTGTATTTAGGTATGTTGTACTATGTCTGTTTCGCTTGTGTGCTTTATTTATGGCTAGCGCTCGTGTAATTAATCTTGTGTAAAGTTGTAATACTGAAAGACATACATATGCTACTAAGTCTCAGTGTCACATTATCAGACGCACAGTCCGCGTGCCATTTGTTTACATATATATATAATATATAATATATAATATATAATATATAATATATAATATATAATATATAATATATAATATATAATATATAATATATAATATATAATATATAATATATAATATATAATATATAATATATAATATATAATATATAATATATAATATATAATATATAATATATAATATATAATATATAATATATAATATATAATATATAATATATAATATATAATATATAATATATAATATATAATATATAATATATAATATATAATATATAATATATAATATATAATATATAATATATAATATATAATATATAATATATAATATATAATATATAATATATAATATATAATATATAATATATAATATATAATATATAATATATAATATATAATATATAATATATAATATATAATATATAATATATAATATATAATATATAATATATAATATATAATATATAATATATAATATATAATATATACTATATAATATATAAATAAAGTTAAACAATAACCATTTGTAAGTAAGAATTGAGTACATGCAAGCACAAAATCCGAAAATGACTTGATTATTATTAATATCAAAATTGTAGTCTCAGTAATGCACACGAAGAGTAAAAAAAAATATTTGTAAGTTCAGAGGGAAAATGGCTAAATCGACAGTACTGTTAAGAGTGCCGGATACCGAAGTTAACAGCGGGAGAGCGATCGAGAGCACATGCTTGGAACTTCGTACATGTGATTGCGCTTGTATCAGTGTATTTTTCGTTTGATATAGTCGGCATTTTAGAGAACTTTTTGAATAGCAAAACAGTTTCAAATTGTACGTGAAATAGAGCAAGTCGTTAGCAGTCGACGGATCAACGCGTTGATTTAAAGTGTTTTAAATTTGGACAGGAAAATATAATAAGTGAAAGAAAAACATTTGTTGATCAATTGAAAAATAAGTGATATAGGAAAAAATTGAAATGCACAACAAAATATTGGACGAGGTATGTTGAATAATAAAAAAGTTTCGATAATAATGTTCAGCTATTGTTGTTATATCGCCGGTTTCTGTATCTATTTTTGTAAGGAAATGTTTCGCCTCCACTTGGTAATTGTCGAGATAGTTCTTCACGTCCGAGGCTGACGATCCCATTGTTGGAAGGTACTTAGTCAGCAATTTTCCGATTTTTTCTTTAGCATCTACTGTCATCGTTTTATGTACATTCGTACAATTTTTAAACTTTACCAGCTAATGCGTAGCTAGCGGTTTGGCGAGTTGTGGTCAACTGCGGAAATGCATTCCGTTCTTGTGAACAATGCCTATAAGGAAATACTTTTGTTTTCCATTTCATAAAATATGGACATTAATTTGACTGAATATGATTGAAATTTACATATGTTAGTGTACATATAAATAACGAAATATTTTGTAAAAGCACGAGAGTATCGTAGTATTTATTCTAGACAAGTTTTACTTGGATCTAGATTATACCCATACTGTAGTCAGACTTATAGAAATAGCACCAAATTATAGTGAACACTGAACATTGAACTGGTTATTCAGCTCTGGGTAATCTGCATACTTCCATGAGCATATGTGTGCAAATAGTATGTGTATAGTTTATGCTGATTTAATATAACTGAGGCCCATTTCAACACTTAATTCCAACCTGTATTTGTAATGAGCTTACGCAAGTTAATTTTCCCTGTGATTGGCTGTCTGAGACTTATGCAAATTTTAGTTCTATAAACAATTACTTAACAACCAGCAGTGCTGTTTCTGCCTCTGTGTTTCCGCACTCCATCCCTTGCTGTCCATATCTCGTACACATGGGCAGTGGCATTTGCTATTATCGCATGCTGAGTTTGCTGCCGATTACAGAATCAGCTGCATACTGTTATAACTAAAGTGTTATAACATCGCTCAGCCAGTCAGACTGTGAGACTGTCAGGCTGTCCTATTTGCTGACCCAAGCTGTCGTAAATTTCCATGGGCGCGTGTACTAGACCCACAAATCAGAAACGGTTGATTTGGTGCTCTTAACTTTGTCCATACAATGACAGACACATTCGAAAACTTGGCATTTATTTTTGTAAAATTGCTGGCGCATTCGTCAAAAGGTGGGGAGCTGACCGCTCTATGATCTGATCTGTGCAGATGCAGGTGTGTTAGTGTGTTTGAATCATTGCGACTATTTTTACTCTCGATTTTCATTTTGTTACTCAAGCAATTCGAAATAAATCTGGCAAAATAAACTGTGAGAGCCCCCACAACAAAAAATATAATAAATGAGTTTTCGTTTGTCGAAAGTTCTATACCCTTTAAATAATTTATTGTAGCCTATAAACACAAAAGGCGTTACAAGTCACACTATGTATTTACAATACTCTACAGTGGTAGATCAAGAACAAGACCACAAAAAACAATACATAAAATGTGTGATTTTCCAATTTAACATTGAGTGATTTTAATGAATGAGCACGAGTATTGGATTTTTGCATGTCAACTTCGAATGGGCACTTTGACATGTTAAAGAATTCGTTAATTAGCTGACAAAAGAATACGTGTACTAACAAAGAAATTGCAACAAAAGAATGTATTTGTGCTGTGTTTGTATTGTATTTTTTGATTAGCAATCAGATCCAAGGGAGAAACATGCCCACAAGTCAGCGCGTGCTCCCATTAAACACATGATCGACTCGTTTGTCGGTCAGCTAGATAATGTTCTCGTCAGTCCCTATAGTTCGAATTGCAGGCACACAATTAGAACCAGACATACATATGATGACGATTGATGATAGGCGATAGGAGTCGTTAAATGTTTTATGAATCAATACAGATCTTCCCCCTCTTAACTACTTATAGTAAAAAAATTGCTCCATTTACTTATTTTAGTTGAACGAGAACGGCTACCTTGTAATAGAAGGCTTTTTAACTGTCGAAGAGGTGGATAATCTAAATCAGGCTGGACGCACGCTCTGTTTGGATGCGCCTCAATCGAATCGTAAAACATTTAGTACCATAAAAGCAGAGGATGCGCACAGCAAAGAGCTGTACTTCATGGAGTCCGGCGACAAGGTGCGATACTTCTTCGAGCAGGGCGCACTCGGTGATGAGGGTCAATTGATAGTGGATCCAATAATTGCACTTAATAAAGTGGGTCATGCGCTGCATATGGAGCATCCAACATTCAATGCGTTGACCTTTAGTAATCGTGTGCGAGAGATTTGTTGGCAGCTAAACTACAATCGCCCCGCTGTATGTCAGAGCATGTATATTTACAAGAATTCCGGCATTGGCGGTGAAGTAACACCGCATCAGGACTCTTGGTTCCTTCACACAGAGCCCAACTCAGCGGTGGGCTTCTGGTTTGCACTGGAGGATTGCACGCTTCAGAATGGGTGCCTGCAGTTTATTAAGGGTTCACACAAGAGTGGCGTACATCGACGTTACATCCGCAATCCCGACAAGGATGCCAGTGAGCTGATGATATACGATCGTGCTGCACCTATTTATCCGAAATCCAGCTTTACGCCTCTACAAGTCAGCAAAGGTGAGTGACGAGTCAAAAACAGACCACAAATCTCAATTCAATCGTTTACTGCTTAATAACGACCATTATCTTCGCCAGGCACTTGCATAGTCATCCATGGTAATGTGGTACACAAAAGTGAGCCAAATCGCTCCCAGAAGAGTCGCCACGCTTACACCTTTCACGTAATTGAGACTGAAAATAATGTCAAGTACTCGGAGGACAACTGGTTACAAGCGCCGCCAAATAAGCCCTTCCCTTTGCTGTTCGAGCGAAAGGCTTAGAAATCTATGAAATCGGCTCGGGATTGTAAATTGAATAGTACTGTTTTCGGTATTTTTGATTATAAGATTTGAGTGTGTCATTTTTGAATGAAAATGAAAGCGCCATATGTTTTAAGTTAATGTACATGTCGAATTTTTTTAAAGTCAAATAAATAATGTTATAGTTTAATTGAGTACATTTTTTAAAACTATTGTTGAGTGTGCACGACTGTGATATACGGGATACCTATAAATATTGAAAAAGCAAAATGGAACCAAAGCAATGGAACCATATAACTTGATTATCATCATATAAAATATATATTTCTTATCTCTATTATGTCCTTTAGATTTAGATGGGGACAAACCTGGTTTTTTATACCTATTATACTTTTGTATGACACGAAATAAATACAGGACAAGCCAATGTTTTTATACCCGCTACCCATAGGGTAGAAGGGTATTATAACTTAGTGCCAACAGAAAATGTATGTAACAGGCAGAAGGAGGCATCTCCGACCACATAAAGTATATATATTCTTGATCAGTGTCAACAGCCGAGACGATATAGCCATGTCCGTCTGTCCGTCTGTATAAACACCTAGATCTCAGAGACTATAAGAGCTAGAGCTACCAAATTTGGGGACAGTACTCCTATATGTCCTACGCAGGTCAAGTTTATTTCAAAAGTTGGATGCCACGCCCCTTTCCGCCCCTAAAAGACTGTAAAAGCCGTAATAATAGACCTAGAGCATTGAATTTTGGTATGCATAATAATAATTATATTCTCAATGATCCCTGTGAAAATCGAAAAATTGGTTGAAATCGAATAAAAAACAAGGAAGTTATTAAAGAATCAATTTTATATGCACAATTCACTTGCAGCTGCCCGCGCTTTGTTTGTTTAGTTGACAGTGTGACCATAACGGTATTGCGGTATTTTACCCGCTATTTTCAAATATATACAAAAAAAAAAGTTTTAGTATATTTGGTATGTTTTTTGTTAAAATATAATTTAATTTTTTTGTTTTTTCTCGAAATGGGTTGCGGGTATCATACGGTCGAGCACTCTCGACTGTAGCTTTCTTACTTGTTTTTTTTTGTAAATAGCGTAGAACTTGGTAAGTTTATAGTGTAATGATGTGTAATTTGGTAAGCTGTGTAATAGTAAGAGTAATATACCCTGTAACTTTTTGTTAAAAATCTGATGAGTAGAACAAAAGTTATTTGTCAAATTATTTATTAAAATAGTTGTGCCCAATGCAAACGGACGTTTTAAGTGTGTGACTTATCTAGAGATATCAAATTTGGTGACTGTATTCCGGTAGGTCTTAAGCATATCAAGTTTGTATTAGATTTTTATCACGCCCCTTTCCGCCCGTGAAAACTGGAAAAGCCGTAATAATGGACCAAGAATTTTGGTATGCATTGGTATGGTTGGGATCGACTGAAGAACATAGAAGTTATTAAAGAATACATTTTATAGATAATATTCACTTGCAGCTGCTCGCGCTTTGTTTGTTTACTTGAAAGTGTTATGTTACCATGTCGGTATGTTATGGATTTTTTTTTGCAAATATATAAAAAAAAAATGTCCAGTATATTTGTTTTGTATATTTTTTGTTCAAACATCATTTAAGTTTTTTGTTTTCTCTCGAAATGGGTTGCGGGTATCTTACGGTCTAGCACTCTCTTACTTGTTTATGTTTGTAATACAATCTTTGTACCGAGGTACAAACTTCATTGAACAGCCGAAAAGTATGCAAGGTTTTTTTTACATCAGGAATTTTTTTTTTTAATTGCTGAGTTAAACAATAATTCGTTCACTCCAAAAAGTATGCAACAATTTTTAAGCAAAAAAGTGATTCGTCCCGAGTTGCAGTATAGAAGTTGGTTCATCATTTTCATTTTCATCATTTTCATCTTTCTGGCAACAGATTTAAATAAATGAAGGATATCTATTTTTACTAAACCTAATTTAATTTTAATACTATAATAATTAATTCTTGTTATAATTCGAGCAATTTTTATTGTTAGAAGAGCATTTTAACTTAGTGCGAACAGAAATTGTATGTAGCCGGTAGAAGGAGGCATCTCCCACATTATAAAGTATGTATATTCATGATCATTATCAACAGCCGAGACGATATAGCCTTGTCCGCCTGTCCCACTGTCCGTCCGTATGAACACCTACCTCTTAAAGATTTTGAGAACTAAGCTATCAATGTTTTTAAAAATGTGGTTATGTTGCTCGCTTACAAAGTTTGTTTTTTTCAAGCAGAGAAAAAAATTATTAACGCGCGTAATTTTAAAGCTAGACTCTTGAGGTTTAAAGCGAATAATAATCTAAATCACAGTCGAGCACTCTTACTTATTAAAATCTCGACATTTAATAAAGGTTTATTTCAAAAATCCCTTCAATTAGACATATTTGTGAAAATAACTTTGGCCATAATTAATGTGACTAATTTGTGATAATCGACATCAAATCTTGTTTATTAAACGTTTTGGTAAAATAAAACAAAAATAAAAATGCACAGCGCCCAAGACACATACACACACCCAAACACTAGCGCACTCATACTAAGTGGACAGTTTTTGCTCCTTGCCGTCTTTTTTGCCTTTTCTGTTGTTGTTGTTGGCTTCTTTTCTTAAATGTTGCAAAACGATTTGTTGGGCGCAAGATTTATGAACTTGTTTTCTCTGACAGCCGACAATGGTTATGGTAACACACGTACACTCGCACACTAAGCCTAACTTGCCCGAGTGTAAGTGTGTGTGTGTGCGTGAACATGCCGCTAATTAGACGATTTTAATTATATGTTTTCAATCAGCTTCCATTCAGATAATGATAATGCTGCCTTGTTCGCGTTTGGATGTTTGTATTATTTTCTTTTTTGGTTACGAATTGCGGCACTTAAGCCAAAATGTTGCTGACACTTTAAAGGGTCGATATTAGCGTCCGCATGGTCAGCACGGTTATTTTGGAAGGTGTTTTTGGTATCGTGGCCACGCGAATGCTGCCAATAAATTCTGTCAAAATGTTCTAAATCGATTAGAATTGATTTTGAAAAGCTTATTGACACTCCACAAACGAACTTAAGGGGAACTCAGACCTTGGGTCTGAGCCAGATTCTGGGCTTACAGTTGTATGTCGTGTTCTCCGGCTAGGCGGTTGATTATCCGCCTTTTTGCAGAGCTACATCGTTGCGTGTTTAAGACCCAAAAGGAGGCGATGTCGCTGTCATCGACGATTTATGTCAATTGTTGCCGCGGCACAATATTCAAATTCTTTGCATTCACTCATCACTTGTCGTCAGCTCGTTGCCTGTTCCAGCTCCTGTTCCTGCTAACTTGGGATTGTGGACTTGGTGGTTGCTTTGCAAGAGGACAAGAAGGGGAGGTCGGCATCATCTTTCGAAGCGCTGAACTGCAAAATTATGTGTCCGGTACAAAGTACCTGACGAGGGTTACTCGATCGTTCGATGAAGATACGAGAATAAAATATTACAAGCAAATTATAGCAAATACAAAAATATTTCGCAAAGGCAACAAACTAATTAGCAACTTTTAGTTTACATTTTAGCAATAGAAAGTCAAGCGATTCTCGCAACATTTAAATCCTTGTGTTATTCTTTGTCGTATTTGTTTGTATAGTTGTTGCACATCAATTTCTAGAAGTTGCCAAACCACCTGTTTGTTAAACTGGTATTTGTGCGTGGTAAGCTCGCTTCTCAAACACACAAATTAAATTCAAAATTACAAAATTCGTGTATCTGTAACGCATTTAGGCATCTCGACCGGGTCAAAACTTTCCCTTTTGAATAAGTGTCTCTGCCCTGAACTGTGTACTAGGATGTTAAGTGTTTTGCGTCCAGTCTCATCGCTCCATTTTCCATCCTTATCTAGTTGTTATTCGCCACGTCGAGGTGCAGCGCGTTTGTCACTTGTTACCTTGATTTGATAGGATTCATTGTCTTCGTCACTTGAACAACTTCAAGCTTACGCGGCGCTGCTTGATCCTCTGTCTCTGTCTCAGTCTCAGTCGCAGTCTCACTCACAGACTCAGACTCAGCCTCATTTTTAGTTTTATTTTCAGTGTCAGTCTGAGGTATGGCCACATTGTTCGCATCGTGGAATCCACCGACGTCCGAGCCTGAAGTCAATGTGTATTGACATTTTAAATGCGCCCATCACTTTGGGTAGACTTTGGCTTCGGAGCTCGCAATGCTCACTGTCAGAATAGATTTAAATATATTTCAGTCCCCAGGGGCCAGAGTTCCGTATCAGAGGTTTACTGGGTATGAGCACAAAATTGGTCATAAGTTGGACCCCAACATAAAGAGCAACCAAGCGCAAGAGCAATCACAAGACCAAGACCAAGAGGAAGAGCAATAGTATGGGCAATGGAATTTATAAGTGACGCGCATTTTGGATGCTTTGATTGACTTGTGTCACTTTGTCTCATTTGTCAGCCAAACGCCTTCATCCAGTTGCTGGCTGTAGGACTTGACACTTGGCGCTTAAGTGTCAGGTGTCTCATTGGCCACACAATTGAAATGTTTGCCATCCGTCGTCCATCAAATCAATTGGATCTGAGGTCTGGACACTGGTTGAGGAAGACACTGCGCCACCGGCTGCCACTCAAGGCTTTTGTCCTACCTAAACGACATGCGGCAGCATTCATATGCCATCAGATCATTACACAGCTGAGCGGGCAGCAGGCGGCTGCGCATCCCTTTGGCAATATCCTGCCGCAAGTCCCAGCAGCAAATCATACATGAGATTTATGACAGCTACGACTATGCATGGGATACCCAGCTTTAGCCCCAGCCTCAGCCTGAGCTCAGGAAATGTCCTGCCTACAGACCGGAGATATGTTTCATATCCTGCAACACGTTGCAGGCTCTCAATATACCGTGGGAGATTCATGCTCATTTCACATTTGAATTCCGCTACTGAGGCCCAATGCCAGTCAAGATTTGTTTGTTTGCCGTTCCCCTTAATCCCGTCTCTGTTCCTGTCACAAATCGAACTCCACTCCTCATTCTCGTCTTGTCTAGCTTTCAGTTGTATCTAGAGAAAAGGGTTAGCTGCTTTTTTGGTCCATCCATGAGTTCGACTTAATTGAATTTTCATCGTTTGTAAGTGCTGAATATGACATAAAGACAGCAGCATTACATTCCTTTTGATTTTTAAATCATTCAGACTTTTGTTTTATCAACAAAATTGTGATGTGATGATCTTATATCTCGAATATATGTCGCCTGAGGGTATGTTCTAAAGTTTATACTTTAGTTCTACGAATATAAAGTTCATTTTCATCATCTTAAAAATCGTATTCAAATTTGTTTGAGGTAAATTTCGTATGTTATGAAATTTACTCAATGTAAAGATGTGTAATTTGATGAGATATTTATAGAGTAAGAGTAATTTAGGTCGAAATGATATTTGACACAGAGAGTGTACTTAAGAAAATATGTATATACTATACATATGTACCTACATATGTCGTTCAGAGTACTACTTTAATTGGTTCTTTATTGACATAAGTGTAAAAAAATCCCATGATAAAACGGGACGGGACTTGATAAGAGCGTATCACCTCTTCCTGAAAATGTTTAATAAAATAATATAAAAAAATAATGTGTTTTTTGTATTTAGGCTAAGTTACTAACGGATTCTTATCTGATTATTACTTATTTATGGGATTAAATAGTAGGAATAAAAGTAGGGTTGTTTGGATTGAACGAGTTATCTCCAACCCTATAAAGATATATACATATCTCCATCCTTGATTATCATAATTAAAAAATATGATTTAACTATGTTCGCCAATCTCAGAGACTATTAGAACTGTACACTGCAATTTTGTTTTTCTGGACGTTGACGTGCATAGTATGCACATACAAATGGCCAAAGCCATATCAAGGCAAAGCTTGTTTGCTTTGATTACGCATATCATCTAAATTTCATTACGCTTAACAGGTTACGAAAATCTGCATCCAATTGAATCAATTGATAAGTATAAAAGTATTCTAATCGCACTCTGGCCTACATTGGTCGATTTTAAGTAACCTTGCTATTTCCCTTGGGTTAAAATATTGTGTATCAATGCTTTATTTTAGGTGAAACCTAAGATACATTTATTATCAACTTGAAGGATAGTTACTATTAAACTTTTGAGAAGTGGTAAAATCAACTATATTTGTTACTTTAAAAATTGTATGCAACAATTAAATTGTTTTGTACGCAGCTTCGTCTGCGAAGCAACTTAACACTTTTATTTTAATTTTTTTTTTGCCTCCCGCTGCAGTCACTTGTTGAACCCCCTCGGTGTTTTCATGTACATAATTGTTAAAAGCCAAGACGAAATAGCCACACCTAGATCTCAAACTATAAGAGCCAGAGCTATGAAACACGTGTTATGCTTGCACGCAGATCAAGTTTTTTTTAGAATTAACCCACGCTTAATTCTTTAAAACTGCTGCCATTGCTGTTGCTTTATGCTATATGGGGGCATATTTTGGCTAGCTAGGCTAGCGCGAACGTTTCGTGAACATTTGCAAAAAATCGTGTGAGACATATGAAAAATATAAGATAAAAGGGGGTAATTTTAATGGCATCTTTATGGCCTTAAATGTATGCAAAGCTGAGCAAACAGCAGCGGATCGAGTCCCGCTCTCGACAAATTTTTTTCTCATTTAATTTGTGAATAATATTATTGACGGAAACGCTTTTTAAAATTACCAAAATTAAAAAAGTTACCTTTATGGTTTTGCGATTTGTATTGATGATGGAATTCAAATTTAAACTACGAAAAACAAAGAACAAGAATTGCTTCTGCACTGACTCAGTGTAAGCGGGAAAAGACCCAAAAGACTTTCCTGAGGTGATCCAGACTTAACATGAACCGACTTAAGAACTAAACCTTTATAATAAACGTTTTTAATTCCACCGGAAAGGTATGAAGAGATCTACTGCAATTATTTTGGAAATCCTAAAGAATCAAGCTTGTAGACTAAAACAACTTGTTGAAAGTAAATTGCTTAGACTTAAAACCTTAGGCAAACTTTTGATTTGACAGAGATGTTATTCATTTAACTAATTAATTCCTAGTTTAGAAGTAGTGGCTGAACAGAAAGAGAAGTATCACAGCAAGCTTTCCTCGCACCCTAACCCCCTCGCGCGAGGGCTAACCCGGCTGTGTAGCCGCTCCCGTCTTCGTCGTAATGATCTACCAACCCAGCGATAGACTCTAGGGACGTGTAACCCAAAAACAATTCAATTTGTATTGTTAATTAATGTTTAGTTATAAGATTTGATAACTTATTGTTAGTCTCAACTTAAGAGAAGATCCAATAAATAAAAGCAAAGTATTTAAAAAAAAAAAAAAATTCCTAGTTTCACCATAAAACATTTTTTTAAATTTGTATTATTATATTCATTTTAACTTTTATTTAGCTTATTCCTTTTGCGCTATTCGAAGAAAAACATATCAACTGTAGCCAATCTACATTTTTATTTGCGCAAATCAAATATCGGGGATGACTAATCAATTCCGAGTTACACCTTGATATCAATATTATTTTATAATATGAATTTAATTTTCCTAACTGGTATTGCACTCTCCGAACAAAAAACAAGTATGAAAGCTACAGTCGACATTGCAAGATACCCGCAACCCATTTCGAGAGAAAACCAAAAACTTAAATGATATTAGAGCAATAAATATACCAAAAAAATATACTGAAATTAGATTTTTGTATATAGTATATTTTAAACAAGTAAGAAAGCTACAGTCGAGAGTGCTCGACCGTATGATACCCGCAACCCATTTTAACAAAAAATATACTGAAACTTGTGTTTTGTTTGTATATATTTTAAAATAGCGGGTAAAAATCCACAACACCGAGATGGTCACACTGTCAACTAAACAAATAAAGCACGGGCAGCTGCAAGTGAATTTTGCATATAAAATTGATTCTTTAATAACTTCCTCGTTTTTCATTCGATCTCAACCAAATTCACAGAAGTCATTGAGACTATCATTGTAATTATGCAAACTAAAAGTTTTTGGGGGCGGAAAGGGGCGCGGCAAAAATCTAAAACAAACTTGATCTGTGTAATACCTACACGAATACTGTCAATTTGATATCTCTAGGTCATTCACACACTTAAAACGTCCTAATAACTAATAACTTTTGTTCTACTTATCCGATTTTTACCAAATTTACAGGGTATTTTAAGAGTGTTAAGCACAGATGGCTTACGAAATTACACAACATTATACAAAGAACTTTTGGAGATTTGACTTGACTTGACTTTTTCTAGATTTATGCATATTGTGGGCTAAGGGGGCGTGGCATCCAACTTTTGAAATAAACTTGATCTGCGTAGGGAATGAAGGAAACTTTTTGCCAAATTTGGTGTCTCTTTGTCTTATAGTCTCTGAGATTCAGGTGTTCATACAGAGAGACAGACGGACAGATGGACATGGCTATATCGTCTCCGCTGTTGACACTGATCAAGAATATACACACTTTATGGGGTCGGAGATGGCTCCTTCTGACTGTTACATACATTTTCTGTTGGCACTAAGTTATAATACCTTTTTACCCTATGGGTAGCGGGTATAAAAAATTCATAATATATCGACATGGTCTCACTCTCAACTAAACAAACAAAGCGCAAGCAAACTTGATCTGCGTATTGAATAAAGGACCAAATGTGGTGTCTCTAGATCTTATAGTGTCTGAGATCTAGGTGTTCATACAGACAGACAGACGGACATTGCTATATCGTCTCGGCTGTTGACACTGATCAAGAATATATATACTTTATGGGGTCGGAGATGGCTCCTTCTGCTTGTTATATACATTTTCTGTTGGCACGCATTAAGTTATAATCCCTCCTACCCTATGGGTAGCGGGTAAAAATAGCAACTGTAGCCAACCCAACTTTTGATTTACGCAGATATCATGCTAGACTATCTAAAGGCTCTATCTAGTTGAAAGTACTGCTTGTAATTATGATTTGTCCAAAAACTTGCCAATCATTTGTAAGCTGCATCTGCATCTGGATCTGGCTGGCTGGCCATGGAGTGGCGGCTTCGCAGCGTCCAGAGGTGTAGCCAGGTCGATTGTAAATTGAAAGTTAAGGACGCCCCCGAGAAACACGGCCATGTGCTAAGAACTGAAACTGAAGTCGTATCCCGCTTTGGCATTCGGCACAATTGTCGGGCACTTTGTAACTGTCGGCGGCTATTAAGAGTCCCATTTTTTTGCGGTTGCCGGTGCGCTATGTTCGTCGGTGTTGGCATGCAAATTCGGATTGAAAATAATGCTACCGGCAATGCTACAACTGGCATCTGGAAACTGGCAACTAGCAACTGGTAACTTGCAACGGCGGCAGCTGTAAACTCCTTGCGCCTTGTAACAATGTGGCCAAAAACAAGAGCTGATATCAGCAAGTTGCGTAATTTGCAAAAGGCAACATCAACGGAAACAGCAAAAACAAGTAAGAAATCTACAGTCGAGAGTGCTCGACCGTATGATACCCGCAACCCATGTCGAGAGAAAACAAAAAGCTTAAAAGCTTAAATGATATTTTAACAAAAAATATACCACAGAATATACTGAAATTTGTTTTTTTTGTATATACATATTTTTAAGAAATCCATTAAATACCGACATGGTCACACTGTCAACTAAACAAACAAAGCGCGATCAGTTGCAAGTGAATTTTGCATATAAAATTGATTTATTAATAACTTCCATGTTTTTCATTCGATCTCAACCAAATTCACAGGAATCATTGAGAATATAATTATTATTATGCATACCAAAATTCAGTGCTCTAGGTCTATTATTACGGCTTTTCCAGTTTTTGGGGGCAGAAAGGGGCGTGGCAAAAATCTAAACAAACTTGATCTGCGTAAGAGCTACATGAATACTGTCACCAAATTTGATTCACACACTTAAAGCGTTCATATGCATTAGGCACAACAATTTTGATAAATAATTTAACGAATAACTTTTGTTCTACTCATCCGATTTGTACCAATATTACAGGGCATATTAAGAGTGTCAAGCGCAGATGAGTTACCAAATTACACATCATTACAGAAAGAACTTTTGGAGTTATACGAAATTTACATAAAAAAAAACTTGACTTTTTCTAGATTAATGCTTATTGTGGGCGAAGGGGGCGTGGCATCCAACTTTTGAAATAAACTTGATCTGCGTAGGGAATACAGGAACCTTTTTGCCAAATTTGTTGTCTCTATGTCTTATAGTCTCTGAGATCCAGGTGTTCATACAGACAGACAGACGGACAGTCGGACAGACGGACATGGCTATATCGTCTCGGCTGTTGACGCTGATCAAGAATATATATACTTTATGGGGTCGGAGATGCCTCCTTCTGCCTGTTACATACATTTTCTGTTGGCACTAAGTTATAATACCCTTCTACCCTATGGGTAGCGGGTATAAAAAGTAACAACAGGTAAGTGTAGGATAGGTTGTCGGCTGAATTTTTGATTTCTTTCAAATTGGCAACCGGCGCGCAATCAACTCGGCCAATTCAACGCCACAGTTACCTTGCCCCTCGCAATGGCCAACGGTCTTTTGAATTCAATTCAAATTTCAATACAATTTTGCATATACAAGCGTATTATAGCCGCTTGCCAACTTACTCTTACTTCTGACTCCCAGGCCCCCAGTCACCACTTCCCAGTCCAGAGTCCCGACACAAAGCCTATTGAACTGTGAACATTCGAAGCTTTTTGATCTGCCGCCGCCGGGCGGATCGCTTGCCTTTGTGCCCAAGCAAGATTGAGCATCGCTCCCAGGGATGTCCGCCATTTGCAAGTGAGTTCCTCGACTGCAAGTGCTGCCATCTGCAATAGACTGCAACTGAGTTACGCAGGATTGGTCCAAGAGCTACGAGAATTACAAGCATATCTCCTGGAGATGGACTGTAGACATGCCTGTTTATCCATTCCTACATTAGCGAGTACATTCGAGTTTACTTCTACAGATCCAGCCAACGCCGCATCGACAACGAGTTGGGCTGTGGATGCATTTGGCTTTTCGTGGAATCGGAATATTGACAATTTTGTAGAACAACAACAACAGCCACAGCAGTTGCGTCAACATCAACAGCAACAGGAGGATCACCAGCAGCATCAGCTTCCAGTATTGCCTGGCCTTTGTTGAGACGAGAACAATGGAGCAGAATATGCCAGAGTGGGCAGGCATCATGTGTTGGACGCTTTAGTTGAAGCTGATGCTGATGCTGAAAGTAAAGCTCAGGCACAACTTGGGAGCAGCTTCGTTTTAGTTTAATGCCGCCAATTGACCTCACATTTGAGCTCCTACTAAGTTCAAGCTCTAGTCATCATACCCACTAGGGTAGAAGATCTTAGTGACAACAGAAAATTAATGTAACAGGCAGAAGGACGCATCTCCGATCCAATAAATCTATGACGAAAATATTGGACATGGCTTTCCGTAAATGGAAGATTTCGACCAAATATTATTTAACGAGTACCCAACCGGAAGAATGGCAAACAAGTCCCGTAAAATTAATAATGTTATTAAATATGTTAATGATTCTAGTTACAAAATTTCATTTACATTTTTTACATTTTTGTGTTATCTTTGTTAGTTTAGCCGCAATAACGATTTGAATTTGGGATTCACAATTGTATGAAATAGCGTGCGAACGACAGTATATTAAGTAGTTCATAGACACTGATAAAGCTATAGTACTATCAACTCACAGCCCAATTTTTGTACAACGTATAAATGAACACCAAGGCGCCCTTTAAGAAGTCATTTTTAGAAATAACTCTAACTATCTTTAATCATGGTTTAAAAATAAAATAAGTTGGTTTGTTATACCCGCTACCCATAGGGTAGAAGGGTATTATAACTTAGTGCCAACAGAAAATGTATGTAACAGGCAGAAGGAGGCATCTCCGACCACATAAACTATATATATTCTTGATCAGTGTCAACAGCCGAGACGATATAGCCATGTCCGTCAGTCCGTCTGTCCGTCTGTATGAACACCTGAATCTCAGAGACTATAAGAGCTAGAGCTACCAAATTTGGGGACGGTACTCCTATAGGTCCTACGCAGATCAAGTTTATTTCAAAAGTTGGATGCCACGCCCCTTTCCGCCCCCAAAAGTCTGTAAAATTCGTAATAATAGACCTAGAGCATTGAATTTTGGTGTGCATAATAATAATTATATTCTTTATGATTCCTGTGAATTTGGTTGCGATCGAATGAAAAACAAGTAAGAAAGCTACAGTCGAGAGTGATCGACCGTATGTTACCCGCAACCCATTTCAAAAGAAATCAAAAAACTTAAATATTTTAACAAAGAATATACCAAAACCTTGTTTTTTTGTATATATTTGAAAATAGCGGGTAAAAATCCACAACACCGACATGGTCACACTGTCAACTGAACAAACAAAGCGCGGTCAGCTGCAAGTGAATTTTGCATATAAAATTGATTCTTTAATAACTTCCTTGTTTTTCATTCGATCTCAACCAAATTCACAGGAATCATTGAGAATATAATTATTATTATGCATACCAAAAATCAAGGTATTTTATTACGGCTTTTACAGGCTTTTGGGGGCGGAAAGGGGCATGGCAAAAATCTAAAATAAACTTGATCTGCGTAGGACCTATAAGAGTACTGTCACCAAATTTGGTAGCAAATTTGGTACAGACGGACATGGCTATATCGTTTCGGCTGTTGACGCTGATCAAGAATATATATACTTTATGGGGTCGGAGATGCCTCCTTCTGCCTGTTACATACATTTTCTGTTGGCACTAAGTTATAATACCCTTCTACCCTATGGGTAGCGGGTATAATTAGAGTCATTCTCATCGATGTTGCAATAATAATTTGTAATATATAATAATTCAGATAGAAGTTGTTCAAAAAATGTATTTTTTATATTATTATTTTACTTTGGTTTTTTTTTCTATAGTAACAATGGTTTAAGTCTTTTACTTATTAAAGTCTAAATTAATCAAATTTCTTTATTTCTTTATGATTGCCCATTTGAAGACAGAAGTCTTAGAATTTCCAATTTTGTATTATTTTACTCCCGAAAATTTGGTTGCAATCGGATAGAAAACGTATAAATTATTTGAGGAACAGCAACGGGAGCTGCAATTGATGCTGAAACTGATGCCGCCTCGACTCCTTTGTTTATTTTGCTGACGAACGATTGCAATTTATTTGTATTGTTGTACTATATTGCTGACATCCGGCAATGCATATCTGATTATGTGGACTTATTTCCGCGATATCTTTTCGGCTTTTGCCGACTCGACATAGGACATGAGGGATCAATGTGAATACGATAATGCTGTTCAATCGAGAGCTATAGCTAGATATTTTTGCCCCAATTTGTTCAGCTTTGTTTATTTATTTACATTCGGAAAGACCGCCAAGCTTCTTGCTTCATGCTGCATGTATATTGCTCATGTTGTTTTTAAGTGGTGGCGCCAATGACCACAGCGCCAGCTAAGGGTCTTCATTCCACTCCCAATCTGTAGAATGTATGTATATTTTTCTCAAGCAACTGGCAATGGCTTTTGGCTGCATAGCGCATTTTTGTTTAGACATAAATTTTTCATTTTTTTAAATCAATAAAATGAAAAGCGCCAAAGCCAAACAGCGCCACGAGACCAAAAGCCACAACAAAAATTATATTTACACCAAAGTCAGTACGCGTATGCATGTGATTCTAGGGTGTATGTGTTTCTAATTAAGCTTGACTGAAATTATATAAATAAACAAATCAGTCACAGTTGCTCTACACTGCGTTGCCCTGTCTGCACTGTTGCCATTGACAGCGTCATCGCTGCCTTCATCTCAATCTTGATCTTCAGCGACGTCGCGACGTCAACATTGTATTGTTTGTATGCATGTCGTACAGATTGGTTCTTTGGTTCCAGTTGCGTCTTTTCTGATAAACATAAACAAAAAAGTACAAATTAGCCAACACTCCGTTCTTGATTCACAGTTTAAAGATCTATACACTTAAGGTTCAGGGCGTGAGGCAACAATGATAGATTTATTGTTAAGTAATGGATTGTGCGTTGACCCACACCTTATATGGCATTTGTACGATCAAATTGCTCTTATCTGAAGTATAGACTAAACAAACACTTAAATAGATTAATAGCATGTCAGCAATTTAATACAACTTTTAACTTTCTCTTGAAATTAATTACAGTATTTTAAATGTAAATAGTTTTTTTTTTTAATAATATCGTCAAACAAATTTATTTGGGTTAAAATATTAGATTGTTTTTAATCTGTATCTTAACTTGTATGAATACGCGCAGTATAGACGAGGATTCCATAATTGCAAACCATGTTTTAGTATCGGACAAATTCCATTCCAATTTCTACTAGCACGTCACATGGCCAAATTATAGCGTAACGTTTATATGCGCAATTTATCAATTTTTCAGCGCCGGGGCATTTATATGATAATTGCTGTTTGCACACACTCGAACGCACACACAACTTTACAGAATACTGAGGAAGAGTGTAAAGGGGGGTCGGTATTGGACATTGAGAAAACCGCAAAATCATCGGTCGAGTCTTGGGGGCAACTAAATTGCAACAGCAACGGGTACATGATTGCTAATTGGCCCAGAGAGCAACTAACTGACAGCTAAATTGCAATATCACATTGCGTTTTGTTGGTTGGTCAAGTTTACTTTACCATTTATTGTAAGGTCTTTAAGTACAACACAAACATACATATATACGAGTATATGTAAGTTTGTAAGTTGGTATGACTGACTGATGCCTGTGGGCTGGTCGTTGGGGTCAATTTGATTGAACGCAGCTGGTAATTCAAAGTTATTCGAAGACAGTCATGCATATCTGGGTTTTAGTTTGATTTCGATTGAATACCCTCTGATTTATTTAGCGCACTTGTTGCTCATTGCATTGATTTTCAAATTAAGATTATTCGCCGGCGCGCCAAATCACTTGTGTGACCAGCAGTAGAGCAGCCACGCCCCACATTCACAGTCAGCCAATCAAAAGCGTCGCCATATTTGAAGCGAGAGGCTTGGCGTTTGTCGGAAGCAGGGCGAGAGAGCGCGAGAGAGCGCGAGAGAGAGAGATGGACTAACAGGGAGAGAGCAACCACTAAGGCGAAATCGAAACGAATACAGAGTGGGAGCATGATGTCGTTGTTTTTGGTTGTTGTTCGTTGTTGGTACTGTTGGGAGTACATTTGACTACTGTTGCTGGTGCTCGTAATGATACCAAGAGTACGACGGCGACCAAGACTGGCCTGTGTAGTTCTCTGGCGTAGTACAGCTAATCGCCGCTCGACAATGCCGTTGCAATACATGGGCTGCTAATGCAAGTAAATATTAAGTATTTATTTTTGAAATTGCTGCAACACAGCATATGCGGGGAGTGTGGGTTCAAAAACTGTTTAATGAAATACTTAAATGCTGAACTTCCATAAAACGCGAGTTGTCCATCAAAAGCGTTGACAAGCCAGTCAAGACTGACAGACAAAAAAAAAAACAAAATGGGAAAACAGAGAAAAACGCTAAAATGCAGCCTGTTACTGAAGTTATTTGAAAATTAACTACTTGAGATGTGTTTTGGCGATAAGCGCGCTTACACGAATGCTTACCAGCCCCGATGATTAATTGTGACAGAGGCCAACAGCACCAACAACAAAAACAGTAAGAATACTTGTAGTATCGATGGCAGCTGGCTTTTTTTCCTTACCATTTTACGTTACTGTTTTTGCTGTGTGGGGCAGCCTTCTAAATTAACTTGCTAGTTGTAATGGGCACTGCAATGCAATGCAATGCAACGCAAGGCGGAGTGCAGAATGCAGTCTCATGTCTTGGTTGGCAACATGACGACAACGCAAAGGGCCCATGAATGGTCTGTGGCTGGTCCTGCTCCGTTGGCGTTGACGGAGCATTTGAGACATGCAAAAAATGTTACGCCATTTACGAGTACAAGGCTCAACTACCCCAAGAAATGGGGTCAACGAGTCAGCAGAAGCTCGGTCTGCCCATTGTTGCGTTGCGAAGGCTCATTGGCCCAGACCCGAACTCGCTACCTCGCTGCTCCCCCACATAACTCAAAAGAGCGCGCACATCGTTAGTTTGGTGGCTGCAAATGCGAAAATTGCATTTGCATACGGATGCAAACAAAGTTAAAGAAAAGTCGAAAACAAAACAAGACCAAAAAACTGCGCCCAGTTTGCAGTAATGGTGGCTGCAATGCCACTAGTATAATAGTAATAGTAATAGTAACAGTAATACTAATGGTTGTTGTCGTGGTAATGGTAATAGTAATGGTAGCATGCATGCATGCCTATAGAAAATGCAAAAGATTGCAATCGCTTCAGTTTGGCCTTAGGTCGAGTGACCTAAGCTGGAGCGTGGATGGGGGACTGAGGAGTGGGTAGTTTGGCTGGGCTGGGCCTGGGCCCAGGCGTAACGAACGACGACACAATGGCCGACGGAAGTGATAAATTAAAATTATTTTTCGCAAGATTTTCCCCAATCAGAACCATTGAACCGCCCTCCGTTAAAGGAGCTTTAGTTTCATTTGATTTTATAACAGTTGCGTGTGTTGTGTGCTGGCGGTGAGGATGAGGGTGGTGATGGGAGTACTATTGTCGGTGCATTTAAAAAAATATTGTTATGCATTACCGCACATTTCTCTCTTCTTGTATCGAGTACGTACTCGTATACCAGCATTTCAGTTTTACACCGCAAAACTAAAACTTTGGTTCAATTCTTAAATTGTTGCTTCATTTTCGAAA
Source organism: Drosophila immigrans (assembly GCA_963583835.1). Taxonomy (NCBI): domain Eukaryota; kingdom Metazoa; phylum Arthropoda; class Insecta; order Diptera; family Drosophilidae; genus Drosophila; species Drosophila immigrans. The sequence goes on from OY757142.1 coordinate 29,779,862, forward strand.
GACTAAGCTAATTTTATTTAAGTAATACTTGATCCTAAATAAACAGTATACAATTGAAGATTTCATTTCAAAGATATCTAGTCATCGTTCATCTTGAATAATTGTTCGAAGACATTTACCAATGATTATAATACATGATATTGACAGCAATATTAAGCTAACATCTACACACATGTATTGAATGAACTTTAAATTTAATACATTTTTAGAATAAATTTAATTTACGTATAATTTATAATTAAGAACTAATAAATCGAGCTAAGAGCTCTGATAATTTGTTGCAATCCAAAATGAAATTGGAATGTAAATTTAAATATAAATGAATTATTTTTTTTTTGATTGGATATAAAATTAACATTAATTGAATCGTTTATGCTACAAAATTCGCCTGCTAGCAGCAAATTAAAAACAAAACAAAAATGAATCAAATTATTTCGTAATGTTTTTCACTTGTATTTGATCAAAAGATATCTGCAAATAAAATTTGTGCAAGTCATATCTCTTTTAACTTGATCTTCTATCATAAGTTGAGAAAGTCGATTCATGTTAGACAACTAGTGTTACGTCTTTGTGTCAGATATAGTAGATAAAAGTATAACACTTGGTATACGTAGTATCAAATCGAAGGCGACTGGCTATTGCAGTCATGGCCATATTTGGGCGTTTGGAGAGAGTGGCATCGTTAACTTATACCGTGGCCTCTAGCACTGGGTCAGTGTCAGTGTCAGTCTCAGTCACAGTGTTAGCGTTAGTGTTAATGCTAGTGTCAAAGTCGGATTCTGAGCCAGAACGAGACTTAGTGTCCGGGCGATCGTTGCCTTTGACTTTGGCCAACCCTGCGCTGACTGTAGCCTAATCGCAGCTTATACATGCTTGAGATGCACACCTACTGTCGACTGCGAGCACAGTCAGATTCAGAGATTCACAGTCAAATTCGAGACTGAGATGCAGCCACTGGTTGGCTACATAAATTCGTTGATTTAAGTGCTGCATGCGAAGATTGCACAACAACAAACACCACAAACACTACTACTGGACTACTACTTCTGTTGCCTACCAGTTTGGCAGACAGTAAGACAGAGATACAGCCGGCCGGCATACAGACCAACCGGCAGACGGAGCTGACCGGCTGACCGAAGCTTGGGTTTGGTTGGTGCTTGAATTTATGGCACAGCGTCACATAACTTTGCTGGCGTGCGTAACAAATTGCAAAGGAAGTACCGAGATTTAGTGGAAATTGTTTAATTGTGAATGCAGATGCAGTCGGCATTGGCAGCGACATCGACTTCGTCGTCGTCGTAGTCGTCGTCGTTGAGGCGACAAAATACTCCTCGTATTTGTTGCTCCGTCCCATTGGCTCATCGGCGACCCTTTGCCCGACAGCGGCCCGAAACGCTGCATAAATTAGGCTTAAGTCTAGCAAATTTATGCCTTATGAGTGTCGCACGAAATGAAGTTGTTAGCCGAGGCAACATTATTCCGGCGTTCATGTTGCTGTTGGTGTTGTTTTGTTTTGGTTTTTTTTTTATTTTGTTATAGTTGAAGTTGGAGCTGGAGGTGCAGTTGCAGTTGCGACGCTGGCATAATACGCGATTTGATTTTTCTTTAACTTTTATGGCCGGGTGTTTGTCACCGCAACGTAGGTGGTTTGTAAATTGAACATGCAGCGACATGTCGAGAGTTTTCTCTTCCATTTTATCCATTTTTTGTTGTTGTATTTTACATAGGCTTTGCCTACAACGTATTCGCTTTATTAATTACGGCAAATTTCCCGTGTGGGCTGGCGCTGGGAGCGCACATTGACATAAATTGCGTGTTGCCTGTCCAATTTTAGCTTGTCGCACAGCTGCATAGTTTGCGTAGTGCAAATGGCCATCGGCCATCGGCCATCGTCCAATGGCCAATGGTGCACAACGAGTCTTACAAATGTTGGCTAGCTCATTTGCTTCAATTCCATTATCGCCTTAATATTTTATCGCATCAAAGCGCAAGGCAAACTGTGGAGAAAAGCTGCAGACCCTACCATGGGTCCGCCACATCAAAGGAGGATACACGACACAGTCGGCGGCCCTCAGCAGGCAGCAGTCACTCATAAGGCCAACACGCAATCCCCTCTCGATCGATGGGCCTCTTGGCCCGTTTTGTATAAATGGCAATGGAGCAACAGCATGACGTTATACAGCCTTAAATTATCATATGGCCACGGCATCGGTCCCGGTTTCGGTATCGGCCCTATCCTCATCCTCAGAATGCAACAACAATTGGTAGACGGTCGGTCGGTTGGACTGCGGGTCGTCTGGCCGGGATCACAGAATGGAATCAAGAAATCACCTTAAGATTCAAGCCGTCTCTCTTTCCCTCCTTCTTCCATCTCACTTTATCTCTCTTGAATACTCAAGTCCTGCTGTGCGCCACATTTACGTTCAATTTTTAATTTGAATAGTGCCGCGGTATTTTCTTTTTCTCTTTCTGTATTTTTTGCCTCTCCACTCCTCTTTTCTCATTTGGTTTCTTTTTTAATTATGAGCAAAAAATCAAGTTAAATAAGGTTTATGCATACTCGTAAGCATTTGCATATGAGCTTTCCATTTAACTAAGTTCCTTTATTTCATATTTCCACCATTAGCTTAATCTTTTCGGACCAGCCCGTTGCATTGGTTGCAAAGCACATCATTAAGCTGATTGGAAAAAATAATTTAAGCTTCTTATTTCTTTTCGAATACATATCGTTTTGTCAATATTAATATATTTGCTTAAAAGAGTAATATAAAACAATTAAGAATGTTCTAGTCGACTACGAGATATCCTGTTCCCATAAGTTTGTAATAACAACGCATTTACACTCGTATAGTATATATTTGTTTGAGAACAACTTCAATGAAAAATGCCTTGAAACCAAAATAACAGGATATATTTTACTCATCACACTGTTATCCAAAATTAAATGTGAAAATAAATGAAATCAACATATATTTTCTGCTGCGTACTTAAGTTAAAACTCATATTTAGTTCCCTTAGTCAGGTGGACTCCTAGTCTACAATTCTTCACTAAAACCCGTCAGGACATAGCAATGTTGATGTTGTTTAGAGAGCTCAGTTTCAGATTTTGAGATACATCAAAGGAGTTCCATCTTAGAAATAAAAACATTCACAGTTTCTTAATTATTCAACCAGTCAGATATACAAGAAAAACTTTCTTATCACTCTATCCACTTCGAGCTAAGTCTAACATTTCCCATTTTCGTCCTAATGACCTACCAATCTAGAGAAAGACTCCAGAGACGCGCAATCACGTAACAGTAAAAACTAACTATTGGTTTAGGTTAATTTACAGGATTTTATCGTGTTTTGCTAGTCTCAACTAAATAGAAGATTCACTAAATAAAAAAACAATGTATAAATTAAAAAAAAAATACTTATATAAAGGCTCGTTGCAATTGAACCCACATCCGCTGGCTGACAGATTTGGGTTTCTCCGCTTAGTTCATTACCGACAATGAGTGTTAATGTCCAAAAAACAATAATAACGCCTTTTTATTATAATTTCAATGAGGGATTTTAAATATCCAAAGGAATTTTGAGAAAAGCTGCCTTGATGCACGATGAAGATATGCAAAATGTATTGTGTGCCTCTAATCTTTTACTGTTTGAAATTTCCGTGGATAGTTAAGTCATTCAGTCAGTATATACATACATACATATATAGTATACGTAAAATGAGAATAAGTTCTTAAAGTATTTTAATACCCGCTACCCATAGGGTAAAAAGGTATTATAACTTAGTGCCAACAGAAAATGTATGTAACAGGCAGAAGGAGCCATCTCCGACCCCATAAAGTGTGTATATTCTTGATCAGTGTCAACAGCCGAGACGATATAGCCATGTCCATCTGTCCGTCTGTCTGTCTGTATGAACACCTAGATCTCAGGGACTATAAGATATAGAGACACCAAATATGGTACGTAGGCTCCTGCATTCATTACGCAGATCAAGATTATATAAATCTAGAATAACTCACTTTTTTTTGTATGTACATCGTGTTTAACTCGAAAAGTTCCTTGAATTACACACAATAAATAAAGATCTTGGTTATATTGAATTTTTGAAAATAAAATTTTAAATTGTTTTAAATTGATTCAGAAATTTAAAATTATATCGGGAACACTTATTTACAAAGTGTTGAAAGTTGGGTAAATTTCTACGAAAATCATTTTTAATTTGAGAGAGCTATCAATAAGGAATTTGCATATCTTATTCTTATCAGCAAAGATGGCTTTAGAGTGTGTTTTAATAATCACAGTGTGGTTTAGCAATCTATTAACCTACAATAAACGATAAACAAGAAAACATAAAGAACAATAACAATAACTTTCTATGTGCTGAACTGCCGGCTGTAAAGCTACGCTTTATCTAAGTGCTGACATCTCTACACACTTATCATCCCAAGCTAGAAGCTGTGGTTATCAGACTCTCATCAGACTTTAAGCAGAGTATCTGAGTCTCTAAAGCGCCATGCCTGTCCCATGCTAAGATCAAATGCGACGCAAATATGTCAATAAAATGCGTAAGAGCCATTTAAAGCTGAACCGTAGCCTTGTACAACCGTGCTTACTAACTGCTTTGGTAATGGTAATTGGTTCACTGATCGCCGGCAATAATGCACTGAGGACCGAGATTCCGCCACATTAACATAAATACAAAACGAAACGAAAAATGTGTGTTCTCTTTTTTCTCGTTTTTTTTTTAATTTTTATCAAATGTGAAAATATCAACATAAACATGAAATAAATGTGTCCGTTGATAGTCTTATACACAATTCAGATGCGTATCTGAGTGTCTGTCTCCATCTCTTGGTATGTCTGTGATACCACATTAAAGGGGTCGTCGCTGAGGTCAGCTACGATACGATCCAACTTCAATTCCAGATCCCACTTGGATTCCATCTTCAGGCACAGCACGTCGTTCAATGTGGTCGAGTGATCACTTGGTCGGCCAATTTGAATTTCGTTTGTGACCACATTAAAATACTCAGTGTGTAAGGTCTTAAATTTAAATTTGAAATCCATAAGCGATTGAATGCCACATTCATAGTTCGCTTATCGGCAGCGTTCTCGAGTTCGAGCTTCGAGCGTCACTGCGTCTTGTATCACTCTCGGTCGGTCTCGATTTGATTTGCATCTAAATCAGTTGGTAAAATCACAAGCACACATTCTCGTTGTTGTTGCTTTCCCGGCCTTCCATCCATAACTCTTGGTACTTGTGTTGCCGTTGAGTTTTCAGCATGGTCGCGTCAGTTTTCCCTAGGCTGTTCTGAATTTTAATACGTAACTCTGTGCCTTGATTTTAAGTGTTGCTATAATCACTTTGATTGTCAATGTGTTTGCTTCTAGCCCTGCCTCTGCCATTGCTCCAACATTCATTTATCATTAATATTTTACTCATAGCTACAGGGATAAGTTATGGGTTCCTCCTGCCCCTTGCTCCCTCTGCGGAGCTAATGCCTCGACTTGCGTCAACTGTATTTCGAGTACATTTTGGTAAATTCTCTATACATACTCTATGTATGTACTTAGTATGTATATACTTACTTATCGTTGAGTATCTATTGCAGCAGGTGTTCCTGTGCCTTGAAATTTATTTCGATTTAGCCGCCATTGCCATTGGTATGTTTAAACTGTCACTGGCCGATAACCTGCTGTTTTTGCCTCTCATGTTGATGACGATGACCTTAAGTCCTCCTCCGCGATTTACAATTGATGCACATATGTGCAACCTGCATAGGCAGAACAAGAATTGCACAAATTCAAAAATGCTTGACAAATGCGACAGAAACGTTGCTCTGTCTTTGACTCGGATATCATTGTGGGTTTCGGCGTACTTGAGAGATTAAAGCGATTAACATTTTTAGTATGTCGGACGTTGGATGTCTGATGTCGAATCTCCCATGTCCAATGTGTCATGTCGTATGTTTTCTGTCCCGTGTCCAATGTCCATTGCCCGCTGACCGCTGCGCTGCAGGTCGCTGCGCATGCGTCGACGTTAGCTCGAGTTCTTGGTAAGCGTGCGCATAAATCACATTCACTGACACTTGTCCAAAAAGTTGTCTGTTTATGGTTTGGGTCGACTCGGTTGTTCGGTGGCTTGGTGGCTTAGTGGCTCGGCAAGATCCCATCCCTGCACCTGTCTACCGGTCGTTTTTCAGCTTACAGATGAAAAGTTCATTTGCTTTACATTCTGTGTGATTTTGGGTTACTTTTGTTGTTTTACATGCCCCATTACGCCTTGTTTCCGTTCGTAAAGATAGCTAGGAAGCCCAAATTCTGAATAGTAATAGTTGTAATTGCTATTTGAGTTGAACTTCCGCCATTCACGGCCGGAAAGTTGCTCTACTACGGCTATAATGCCTGCTCAAGGGTGTGTTACTTTGAGTGTTATCATCTCTGTGTATGAACGTATGTATGTATGTGTGTGGCCATCCCATTCGATCTGAGTCATAGTGACATTAATGGGCGTTTTATGAACAGCTTCTACTGAAAACTTTTTAAATTGGCATTCTAACAGCAGCAGCACTTCTCAAAACAGATACAAACCGTTTGAGTTATGGCCATCAAGAGACAGCCATAAAGCCATCTGATGTGATCAAAACTCATACGTATTATTATTACTTTTAGTTGTGTTTTATCTTTTCATGAGAGATTAAACCATTACAACGAATCTAATTTAATCACTTCTCCATTTCATCTCTTCTAATTAATTAAATGCATTTTGGTTTAAGTGCCAACAGAAAAAATGTAACCGGCAGAAGGAGGCATTTAGGACCAAATAAAGTATAAAATCAGTGCCAAGAGCCTAGACGAAATATTCACTGCCTCGGTTTTTAAATATAAGGACCGCTAGTAAAATTCTCCATATTTCGAAAAGTTATTTTTTTTAGCAAATCTAAACATTAAATATTTAAAAAATATATTCGTGCTCTACAAAACTGTGTGGCGGGTTTTTATAGTCAAGCACACTAAACCGTAGATTTCTTATTTGTTTATTCATTACATGATAAATCTGGGTAACAGAATACATAAAAATATTTATTATATTTAATTTATAATTTATTTTATCGTATTATGTAATTACAAATGTTACAAGGAATTATATAGGCTATACGTTCAATAGGTATAATTCATACTGTAAATGATTTTTGTAAAACAGCTTGACAGATTTTATTATTGAACTTTATCATAGGAAAGTAAGGAAGCTATTTTCTAAACTGATACATCGTGATAAATGAAACAAGTAAGTAAGCTACAGTCGAGAGTGCTCGACTGTAAGATACCCGCTACCCATTTCGAAAGAATATAAAGTACTAAAATGATATTTGTAAAAAAAATCAAAAACAAAATTTATCTGCTTAAGTCCCACTCGAGTACTGTCACCAAGTCTGATATCTTTAGGTCTTTTACACACTTAAAACGTCTAATTGCATTGGGCACAACTTTTGTGAAACATGATTTAACAAATAACTAATTTAATAAATAACTAAACCCTGTAATTTTGGTATAAAAAAATACTGATTAGTTAATTGTTAAATTATTTTTCACAAAATGCAATTGGACGTTTTAAGCACAGATGACACTAAGAACTTTCCAAGTTATACGCGATTTACAAAAAAAACGTGACTTCTTATACATTAATGAATATTGGTGGCGAGGGCGTGGCATCCAACAGGAGCCTATGTACCAAATTTGGTGTCTCTATATCTTATAGTCTCTGAGATCTAGGTGTTCATACAGATAGACTGACGTACAGACGGACATAGCTATATAGTCGGAGATGTCTCCTTCTGCCTATTACAGTAATTTTCTGTTGGTACTAAGTTCTAATACCCTTCTACCCTATGGGTAGCGGGTATAAAAATAATTCTATTAAAACAAAATTTAACGCGAGCGAAGTTGCGTATGAAACTGGATATTATTTTATAAATTTACCGTTGTGCAAACAATACTTGTTTTATTTTTTAATTATTAAAAATATTAATATTAATGTTAATATAAATGTAATATATTTTCGTTATAAACTCTTATAAACCTATGTAAGAACATATATACATATGTAAGTAAGTAAGTGCGCAGATTCGGAACCAACCTTTTCCACAATGACAACGATTCTGATGTTCGTTGCACTATCAAAAGATATTTGTATTTTCCACTTAAGCCAACTTAAATTCTCGCATTGATGAACGACTTTATTTGCAGGTGAACGTGTTGATCTTCAACTTTAAGTTGGTTGATGTACCTGTGAGTATATCAGTACCTGTGCAGGCTCTCAAATGTATCAAATGGATATTCTTTGTGAGCGATCATATGGATACCGCGGATGCGGCTTGGCCTTTTGTGGAATTTGTCTGTCCCATCGACGTTTCTAGAAAACAATTTAAATTGATTTCAATCAAAAAAAGGCTTTTTGTTTTCGGGATTTTTCAATTTTATTTCGTTCTGCCACTATTCCACTTGGCGCGGCATTGGATTTGGATTTGGTTTGGATTGCTCTTTCTTATTCGGATTGTTTCGGGAAAAGGGACACACGCTTTCAGCGTAAAGATCACATTTAAACGAAACAAAATTTGACTTTATAATAATGCCAGTGTCTGAGAGAATGTCCGTCTATCGGTCTGTCTGTCTGACTCTCCGTCGAGCAGCCTGTATGGCTGTGTGTTCCACCTAAGCCAGCGTATCCAGTCTGTCAGTCAGTCAGCGAGCCAAGCGAACAAACGACGATCCGGAGATACAATACCGGATTATGTGCCTTTGTAAGTTGTTTGCTGCTGTTGTTGTTGTCTTTATTGTTGTTGTATGTAGATATGGCGGCACGAAGCTCCACAGGTCTGCGACTCTGCGGCTCTTTTTGACGGCTTTGTGGGCATTCATTCTCCTTTTTGTGTGCGTGTTTTGTCTTTTTTCGTTTTTGACTTGATTGAAAATCTAGAAAATCAGGTTAATAGCTTAGGTGACAGTCAGCAATGTATATGCGGTTGAATTGTTTAGATCCAAACATATACATACGTGCACACATGACGAGAACGAGAGAGAACAAAAGATTTGAACACAAAGTTAGAGCGAGATGGGAAGAATTAGCCGAAATCGAAGTGCATGTGTTATTGTCTTTTTTTTTGTGCTTGATAAGATTGATTTGAGCCAGAGATACTTTTGCAATGGAGCTCTGAGTGTGTGCCGCATGTCTTTAAAAGCGTCATATGTTCACATTAAAGGCGGCCTGGCGACGTTGATCCCAGAAGAGAACTTCGATCTGAATCTGTTTAGCTGTAGCTGGAACTCTGTGGCTCATTGTACGCGCCACTCAATTAGTTGGTTTGATGTAACTTTTGTCAGCCCGCGAAGCTCGAGGTCTGGGGGAGCACTCTGGAGCATTGAAACGGCAAAAGCAAACAAGCTCAAAGATGATGATGACGATGACATCGATATTGTCGAAGCCGATGCCAATGGCGAGAGACAGTGTGTCTGTGGCGGTGCTTTTGGAGTCTTTGTACTTATGTGAACAATATGAATACGCAGATTTGGCATCGACAATCTGGGCACATGCGTCTCACAAATGGTTACATGAACTCGTACATATTAATTGAAGAGTATCTCTCTATGCACTGCATATTCAATTATCGAGTTTGGCCTCGTGCTTGCTCTTGTTGATATCAAGGGAGAAATCGGAGAGTAATTGAATTTGCCATGCCATTATTATTGTGATGCCTTTTTTTCTATCAAAAAATTGTTTGGCATTTTTAGATATGCATATGTACATATGTAAATGCATATATAGCAGTTTGTCGGATAAATTAATGGATCGTCGTCGACTAATTGATATTTTTGAGCTACAAATATTATTGATGATTTTATAGAAATATGAATGTAAGTAGATCTGTGAAAAGTGGGTGAAATGTAGATAGGTCTCTTACAGTGGTTTCAATAAAATGTTTATTATACATATAAACAACAAGCGAACCGTAACTTTTTATTTGGCATTAGTATATACAAATGTATACAAATAGTGACGACGGTTGGTCAACTCGAGAGCATGCTACATATATAGAGTTGCCCACGTCAAAATACTGGCTTCTCAAAATAAATTATTTGTAATGGCTGATCTTATGACTTACTAATTGACATGGCAAATGCCAGACGAAAAAAACAATCATTCAAAATTTGAATTTAACATTAAGAATTTATTTCTATGTCACAGTTCTTTCATTGAAATTGTATGTTAAGAGTTTTTTAAATAATTAATTTTCGATTTGCTTTTTATGAATTAATCAACACCGAATGACTGCAACATGAATGACTAAGACAACATCGAATGACTATATCATGAAAGACATCCTAAGTAAAAGCCAACATATTTCTTAAATGCCATAGGTTTCTGTCAATCAGTACAACGAATGTGAGCAGTTTTGCTCTCCCGATTACTTGCTTAATAAAGCTATAAAAGTACACACGGTTGGTACGATGGTATGAGTGTGGATGCTGATTACAGCTATATTTTCTACCATATATGTTCGCTTCCGGATATACTTCGTTTGCTAGTTTCTCATTAGCCATTAGCCACTATGTCTAACAGGCAATTAGCAGGTAATGCTGTTTTCGAAAACTTTAAGACCGCGTTCTCAATGAGAGGCTAGACAAGTTAAGGCGAGATCTTTTACTGCATTTAAACACATTTATAATTATTTTTCATTACTTTGGCTTGTCGCGCTGTTTAAGTCAAATACATAAAATCGTTTAGTTTATTGGCCCATCAGTCACTTTGCTGCTGCGCTTTTGCGGTCGCCGAGGCCATTACATTGAGTTATGAAATGAATTTCAAATTTTGCGCTAGAGAGCTGGAATAATTACAAACTAGCAAAGCCGCGCGCAGTACAAAACAGTAGCCCCAATGCTGGAGGCTTCAGTAGTAGTGCCACGCGAGGGCAGACTTCGCCTTGCATTGATACGCGCTCAAATGTTTTTGTGATTTATCAGCCGGGCGGGCGTATGGTCATTTGGCATTCAGCATTCAGTGTTTGGTATTTGGTTGCCTCCACAGCAACTGACCACCAGTAGCTCATCTTGCATTGCCAGCTACTGGCCCCCACAGTTGCAGCAAACAAGGCTAACATGGCCACTTGGTTTTGGTTTCCACTGCGTTGCTCAGCATGCATTCTTGGCGCTTGTTAAATTGAAAACTTTTCGTATTAAGTTTATTGCTTGCTCAGAGGCGTGGTAAGAAGTGGTATCAGGCGGTAACTGGGGAAACTGTAGCAACTGGTGTTGCTGCTACTACAACCGCAAGTGTTGTTTTTGCGGATGTTATATGAAATATGTTTTCATATATGTTTTATGGGCCAAGTTATAGATCAAGTGCCATTTGGGTTGATTTGAATATTGATCCATTGATATTTGAAAATCCGCTAGTCAATTTATCAGTTGAATACAATTGTTAATTCGTCCAAAAATAATTTGAAAATCAAAATATTTCAAAACTAAACATAACAAGGTAAATTCATTAAATCAATTATAACAAGTAAGAAAGCTACTCGACCGTATGATACCCGCAACCCTTTTCGAGAGAAAACGAAAAGCTTAAATGATATTTGAACAAAACATATACCACAGAATATACTGAAATTTGTTTTTTTTGTATATACATATTTTTTTAAAATCCATTAAATACCGACATGGTCACACTGTCAACTAAACAAACAAAGCGCAAGCAGCTGCAAGTGAATTTTGCATATAAAATTGATTCATTAATAACTTCCTTGTTTTTATTCGATTTCAACCAAATTCACAGGAATCATTGAGAATATAATTATTATTATGTACGCCAAAATTCATGCTCTAGGTCTATTATCCCGGCTTTTCCAGTTTTTGGGGGCGGAAAGGGGCGTGGCAAAAATCTAAACAAACTTGATCTGCGTAAGAGCTACATGAATACTGTCACCAAATTTGATTCACACACTTAAAACGTCCATATGCATTGCGCACAACAATTTTGATAAATAATTAACGAATAACTTTTGTTCTACTTATTTGTACCAAAATTACAGGGTATATTAAAAGTGTCAAGCGCAGATGGGTTACCAAATTACACACAAAGAACTTTTGGAGTTATATGCAATTTACATAAAAAAACTTGACTTTTTCTAGATTAATGCTTATTGTGGGCGAAGTTGGCGTGGCATCCAACTTTTGAAATAAATTTGATCTGCGTAGGGAATGCAGGAACCTTTGTGCCAAATTTTGTGTCTCTATGTCTTATAGTCTCTGAGATCCAGGTGTTCATACGGATAGACAGACGGACAGACGGACATAGCTATATCGTCTCGGCTGTTGACGCTGATCAAGAATATATATACTTTATGGGGTCGGAGATACCTCCTTCTGCCTTTTACATACATTTTCTGTTGGGACTAAGTTATAATACCCTTCTACCCAATGGGTAGCGGGTATAAATTTATAACATATTTTATAGTAATATATTTAACGATTTTATTCGTTGTTCTGAATGGTCACCACATGTAATGTTTTGGAAAATGGTTAACAACAAATTCATTAATATGATTTAAAAGATATTATAATTTCTCTTAACATATCATTAAGTATGCATACTTTATCAACTACAATGAAATGTTATAGCTTTAACTGAGTTTTTATAGATTTTCTTTCGTGTCGCTGTATTAATTTTTATGAATTGAATGTAAAGGGAACTATAATTGTTATACTCGTTCCGCATAGGGTAGAAGGGTATTATAACTTATTTTCTTGATTAGTTTCAACAGCCGAGACGATAAAGCCATGTCGGTTTGTCTGTTTGAACACCTAAATCTTAGACTATAAAAGCTATAAAATTTGCAATATCAAGTTTGATTTCAATTTTGTCCACGTCCCTTTCCGCTTCACACAATAATAACTATATTCCAAATAGTTTTTGAAAATTTGGTTATTATCTGAGAAAAAAATGAAAAAACAATGTATGGTATAGTATTGTTTATTTCCATTGTAAAAATGAATTGCACACTACATTTTAAAAATAGTATAACTGTTTTCATTCTCTCAAAATGTGAAGCGAATACCTCACAGTCGAGCACTCTCGATTTTTCTTATCTTATTTTAAATTGTCTCAGACCCTGTTTCAGCGTCAGCCTAAGACCAATATGGAGTTCAAGGCGAAATGCGCCAAGTGGAGAACAAAGTCAGCATACAGCGACATTATTAAAGGAGATCTTTAAATTCAGGGGATGGTTGGTTTGGTTCGGTCTGGTCATAGGATGGATGAAATTTATCCAGTTGCCTGCAATTTTCATGATAATTAAATGCAAAACAGATGAGAGAAGAAGAATTTCAAATTATTATAATTAAATGCACCCGCCAAGCGCATTTCAAGCGAATTGTTTTATAATTTCCAACTGTAGTAAAGTCAGCTGCTCGATTCGCAACTCGCCATTACTGATGCCGATGCACCTGATCTCTGGCGATATCCATGACGGGACTCAGTTGCAATAAACTAAATATTTCCGCTCTTAAATTATTTGTTTAACAATATTTTGATAGCAGCCGCTTGGGCATAGTAAATTATCATCAAAAGGCCAATGACGCAGTGCGATCTCGATCAATGCATTGGTAATAATGAACACAATGATCATCATCATCATCATTCTCGGTGGTAACTGTTGCATAAATGCATGTCATGGCAGCTCGCTTGTGGCACGGGCATAACGTGTAACACCTTACCCAGTTGTCCTTTGGCTCTTCAACTCAAAATGAATATGTCAAAATTTACAATTCTTATGAGATGATCATCGAATGATTTCACGATGACAGGCAGAACATTTTGCGTGTTGCTTACCAAAAACAGGGCGACACAATTATTATCAGCTAGAGACACAAAAACCGCAACTACACTACAGAGCCAAAGAGATGATGAACATAAATCAAGGTGTGATTTAAAAGTGTTTTCAATTTTGTCGTAACACATCTACAGGGCTTTCGAGCCACAGAACGCGGACCCGACGCAACCTGATGACGCCTCTCTTATAAATATGATGTTGCTGATGTTGATGTGGATGTAATGTTTATATGAATCTTCAGATGTTTATGTGGATGCGACTGAGGCTCGAACTGAATATGATTTGGTTTGTTGCCCCACATCATGTTCTACATGTTTGTGAGCATCATTTGAACGCTGCCGCATAGCGACCAAAACTGGCCCGTGATTTATGTCTATTGGCCAGGGCATGGCTAAAAAGCCAAGTAGCCAATCCGATACACCCTAGAAATATTATGCATGTTGTTTTTAATTTTTGAAAAGATTTTTATTGATTTTGTCATGGCACTGTCGCTGCCTACTGTCTACCGGTCTGAAGTTATGCTAAAGTTTCATAATTAACTAGCGATGTGTAGAGCGGTCGCCTCCTGTGGCTTTTCACGCATGCGCCCCGATTTTATTTTGAAATTTCCCTAAGCGAATTCGACATGCATTCCACAGTGCGCGCCATTTCGTTACGCAAAGCCGCCATTTGGGACAATTGATGGAGGGACGCTTGACGAGTTTAAGATGGATCGTGTGCCAGCATTGCCAGACCTCAAGACAACCGCCTGAGTAGCGCCTGAGACCATAAAGTGTACTCAGGGTGGTAACTTCTTCCCATTGCTTGGATTCTTGCTCATGCTCAGCGGCGCTTATATAATTAAATGATTGCCAAATGATATGACATTTTCATTTGGACAATCATTTTTATTTTCACGCTTTCACGGCACTAGGATTAAGTAGTATTAAACCAACCACACTGACAGCGCATGCGGGCCCGAGCCACGTTTTAAGTCCGTAAATTTGTGTTAAGATATCAGTAGTTATCTGGTGCAAAAATATGATGGTGGTGATGAGCATCCACTGATGTCTGTCAAACTGTTGCTTCGATCAGCAATTTAAAGTAAGTATATTAAATATTTAAATATTTGAACACAATAAGTAAAGTTATTACCTTAAACAATTGTTCGGATGAGTTACCGAGTAAGTTATACATGTACTTTGAAGCTATCAATAAATTTACACTGTAGTTAGATCAATATAGGGCGCCATTTTACTATTTACATACAAATTGGAGTAACTACGTTTAAAAAGAGTAAGTAAATTAGATAATTGAAGTAAACAAGCGACACTGTGCCAAATAGTAATTTTCACTTGGTTAGATAGACTTTGAAACTGCAAGCTATGACGAAATGTAGACCATTTTAAATTGAAAGAATGAATTGGAATCCGGACCAAAGATTGCGTTCGGGAATACAATGAGTACAAGTATATGAGAGAAACAGAAGGCGTCATGTCCCTAATTCAATGTGTCAATTGTGTAGCATCGTCGCCGTCGTCGTCATCATCATCGCCATTTGGTGTCGGTGCTTCGAGGGTTTTCTCTACTTGCTGCCGAAGAAAAAGGGAGTTTGATTA
Source organism: Drosophila immigrans (assembly GCA_963583835.1). Lineage (NCBI taxonomy): Eukaryota > Metazoa > Arthropoda > Insecta > Diptera > Drosophilidae > Drosophila > Drosophila immigrans. The sequence continues at coordinate 29,795,346 of OY757142.1, forward strand.
ATGTAAAAGCTGCCACTGATATGTCACACGCATGTCAAATTCTGACATTTGACATTTTGCAAGCGAGAGACGCCAACGCCGCTCACACGGTGGCTGACTGGCTGGATGGTTGGCTGGTTGGATGAGCACCACACACAGGCAGGCAGGCAGGCAGCATGTCCAACCACCAGCAAAAAAGCAGCTTGAGTGCAAGCGACGAGTTTCTCGTCTGGTTGCTTATTTAAATATACATCGAATACGCGGGGCGTTAATACATCCGTTAGAGTGCCATTTTGTTTGTCAGCCCTACCCCGACCGAGAGTCGAGTCTGTGACAGAGGCAGGAGCTGACCTCCTCCTACTCGCATCCCTTTTCCATCAGCAGATCCACATCCTGGGTCCAAGCTTTTGTTGTTGTTGCTGGTGCCTGCCACTTGACAACGACGATATTTGCGCATAAAAAATGCAACATTATTTGACTGCGAATTAATGTTAAATTGTTGTAGGACGCTCTTCAACTTGGCCTGAGCTGTTGGGCTTGTTCCGTTGATGTGGGAAATGTCACTTTGTGACAGGCGACGCCGACAAGTGTACGCATTGTTGTTACTCTACATTTTTATAAATATTTAATTATTTTTTGTTTCCTGCAGGTCAGAACCCGCCTTGTATCCATTTCGCACTTCTTAACTTCCATCTCGCATCTCCCATCCTTCCATCCAACCTTTCTTTTTATTTTTCCCTCTTTATAAACATTTGATTAATCACACGCGCACAATTACATACGCACGTGTGTACTCACATCACACTATGGGTAGAGATCAAAGCACTCTAGGGCCTTCGGCAGACGCTATAACAGTCCGTCAATTCGTCCGAAACGAGGCCCCAACTACTCAGTGAGTGAAACTATTTGCGCGTTATGTCTAAATAAACAAACAAATCGCGACCCGGCATCGAAGAAGACCAATCGAAGAGAGAAAAGCAAATCTATTGAAATCGTATCAATAGTTTCTTGTGGAGCATCCAAGGCTACTCTTCTTAGTAAGATATATGGCGCTGAGAGCAACATATGTGGGTGGAAAATTTATTTGAAAAATAATTTTCATGAAAAGTATGCGCATACGAAACTGACAGCTTTTACTTTAAAGAAAAATCAACAAACCGCTCAGAATTATAAATTGCAATCTACTGACCCAAACATAATATTGTTTGTAGAAAAACACATGGGCGGGTTCTGTTTTGAGGCGGTCTTTAACTTGAGAGGCATACAAAAATAAATGTTAATTTTCTGCCATGCTCTATGTTTCACATGTGAATGTTCAGGCTTAACAATAGTAATGCACGTACTCGAAAAGCCATTTATTTAGTTTGTTTTGAAAAATGAATAGATAGAAGCGTATAAGATAAATGCCTACAAGGTTTGATAATCTGAGGAACAATTTTAAAATTAAATAAAACAAAATTAAAAAAACAAGCAAAAATAAATAATCTTTTTATAAAAGCATTCCTTTCAATACGATATTTGAATAAAAAGATATTCATTTTATTGGATGGACAGTTATGCTTTTGGTATCAATAATACGTAATCTTTTGCTCTAAAGACCCCGAAAATAATGCTAACTTTCGGTTGATACGTTTACGTGTATCACGCTAAGTCAATTTAGCATGACTTTATCTGTCGCCAGAGCATAAATTTGCATCTGACCACAATCGATAGCCAAATGTATGGCACTGGCAAAAATGTTGAGCTGCTGACATGCCAAAAAGTGCAGCCATGAGGTATACGAGTATTTACGGCTTCGAAAGCAGCAGTCCACTGAGTCCCGTCCGCAAATGAGTTACGGAGAGTCCGTGGTAATGTGGCGGACACCATCGACGCCATTGAAGCTATCGACTCCAGTGATTGGGGCGGCGCCGTAATGGGAAATTTATGTGAAACGCTGCGCCAGCTAAAATCAATGCCAGCTTAAATCAAGTGCTCATAAATAAATATCGGTCGAGATGGCAAAATCAAATTTGATTGCAATCGCGGGGAATATACCACATCTCCCCTAGCGTCTAGTATCTGATAGATAATGTCTCTCTGCTCTGCTCTTACTGATTAGTTATTCCTAGTTTTGTTTGCAATAATTTTGGACTAGTCAAACGTGCGAGCTAAGCACCTTTCGTCTTCTTCATTTTCGCCTGGCCAACTGGTGTGTGTGTTAGTATTCGGTCATGTTTTTATTTTTGGGGAGACCTACAAAACGTGAATGTGTCTCGGTATGCTGCTGCCTATAATTTGCATATTAATTATATTACCGGTGAACTGAACTGTGCTGAACTTTAACTTCGACAGCATCTAATCGGTAATGCCAAGAAATTAAAAAAAGATTAATTTAAAGCGATCAGTGAACGCCATTTGCTCATTAGGTAGCCGTAGTCCGTAATCTGTAGTCCGTATTTCGTAGTCAGTAGAGGATCGCCAAACGAGCTTGCTGCTCTTTTTGGAAGGCCAATCAAAAATTTAAATGAAGCTGCAAAGTTCCGAAACTAAGTTGAAATGCTTATTTTTTTTATTTTTAATTTGTTTTTTTTTTATGAATTTTTTGTATTTTTAAATTAATCCCAACAAAATCAAAACACGCGGCCAACCTAACCTTTGAGAAACAAAATATCAAATACCAAAAACTTTGTTCAGCTATTTCCGAACGCTGACGTCTATCTAAAATATACGCATTCATACGAATATTTTTTAATCAAAGCCACATCTGCACCACGATTGCTGTTACTTACTATCCCCTATTATACGATTGGAGGGTATTCGGGAATAATATAACATGTGAAAATTCTTTACAAAAACTCCATCCTTTTTGTTCTCTTTTAATTACATTTAAAGTTTTATTAATTACTTTCTTTAATAATACATTTTTGCTAATGCATAAGACTAAATTCTCATTGAGCAAATCGCGTCATAATTTCTACTATAATCTATAAATCTATTAGATCTGTTGATTCCGTCAATTTGAGGAGCTAAAAGAGGCTGGATTCGCCAAATTGGAATGGCCTGGACGCAGGGTATCTGGATTTCAAGCACTCTGACACTGCTTTCTTAATTGTTTTACTTTAATTTCCAACGTGTCTTATTCTAAAAAATAAATAAATGTTTGTGAAAAACGTAAAAAAAGTATACGTTTTAATTAGCAGTATCATGCCATTAGAAAACATTTGGAATAAATGCCAAATAGAGTGCCAACAAAAAAAGAAGAAAAATAAACAAATGTTCATCAACCTTGGTTATCTATATTGACATTATCATCCATAATGAACGTTTCTTGAATAGCCAAATGGCGATTCAAGTTGAAGTTGCTAAATGAATTTATTGCAAATGGAATGGATTCGAGTCAAGAAACTCTTACATTTGCCTTTTAAATGATCATATGGCTTAAGAGCCAACTATTTATATGTCTGATTCATAGTTCATTTTGTATTTTATGAAAAAAATGTGATGAAAAATTGATTATTAGTTTGTTTGTTTTCGTTACTTTCACAGGATTTATAACCTTAAAGATTGGCAGGCTGATTGCTTAATAGCTAAATATAAAAGATTTATCAATTACATGTGTGTTAAAAGGAATTGCGTTAGGTTTAATCATTAAACAAATGATAATAGGTTTAAGACACAAAATCCCATTTATAAATCTTTTGTCTGCAATCCTACTCAATATTAGCATTTTCATCTCTTGCAATGTGATACCCATTTCAATGTGATCTTCGGATTACACAAATCTGATATACACACTGACTACACCAAACTGAACGATCGCACGTAGTGGGGAGCGGATGCGGATGTGGATCGATTGCGCATGTTGACCCTTCTCGTAGTCGCCCAAGACTTTACTGCGAGATGAATAGCGTGCTAATTGTTGACAGACATGCAATAATGTAGCTTGAATGTCAAATGCTTAACAAATAGATTTAATACTATGGTAGAATTGATTGAGATCGTTGTGGCAAGGGTCCAGTCGCTTGGCAAAAAGGATATGTATGTTCGAGTACGTGAATAATAATACAATTGCAGCAGAGCTGCTTGCTGTTGGTGGTGGCAAAGCAAACTTTGATATACAGCCGGCGTAACTCGTCATCATCAAATGAGAATTTCTGTTTTTTTTTTCCTTTTTTCCATATTCTTACCCGTACACTTACCCTTCGCTGTGTTTCGTGAATTCGAAATTGACTTTGACTTTTCTGACAATTATTAGTTTAACGCATGTTGTGCCTCTCTCTTTTATTTGACTTTTCAAGCGCGAAATTGTTTGTTGTTTTTACTGCTGGCACTTTAATTCAAATGCATATGGCCGGAATGCCCTGGACCTGAGCCTGGTACTGGGTATGTGTCAGAATCTGATACTGTTATTCTTTTTGTTGTTGTTCGAACTTCCTGCGATTGTTCACAGTCTCGCTTTCCTGACAGATCTGTGACAGGCCAAAGCAACTGGCTCGACTCGACTCTTTGCGGCTCCATGGATCAAATGGGGTGGTTGCTTCCTGGCTGCTGCTGCTGTTGCTGCTGCATTTGATGGATGCTACTTTGGCTATTGTTTGTAAAGTGTTAATGTGATGCCGTTTTCCATTTGGTGTTTGCGGATTGCGGAAATGTAACATTTTCTGGTCGGCTTAGCCAGCTGAAAGTGGCACACTGGAAATCATAATTTTTGGCATGCCGCGACCGCTGCGGTTCGGATTTCAACGAGTAAAAATGTGTTGATTGTTGAGGTATTAGCATACTATATTATATCTATTGTCCTGGATGGAATGGGGTACTAGAAGGGACGCATCAACTGGATGAACAATGCCCTGTCCTCAGTAATCCCGAAGATATGTGCAATGTGGCCATCTTGTCGCCGATTGTGTGAAAGTCAGTGCGAAGAAAGAGCAACAAAATGAAAGCAAACGAGCAAATGGCAGGAGAATAGAAAGTAAAAAAGAAGGAAAAAATGAGAGATTTAATGTCGACTTTAGGTGATTTATTACCAACAAAATTGCGTCCAGAGAGTCGATGTCGTCGTCGTTGAGTGCAACACAACGCGAACGCGGGCCTGGAGCGAAATACAAAATAGAAAATGGAAATGTGTGGAGAAAATAGAATGGAATAAAAGACAAACGTAAAAGGACTCATAGTGAGTGAAAGAAACAGACAATTTGGTTCAACTTAAATGTCAGGCAATTGGAAAGGAAAAGGAAAAATACTAGGAGAAGGAGACCACGACCACGACGACTATGAAGTCGAAGACGGGGCTGGGATTTTAAGATGGAACTAATAGCATTAAAAACTTACGTAAATGCACAAAGATAATTTCTAGTTTAGAGGGTGTGAAATGTATACACACACTGGCACTCAAACTCACACACACACACACACACACACACACATACACACACGAGCATTTACTCACACAAACACTCAGATTCAGGCCACGGTGAAAGTCATTTCGGGGTCGAGATTCAGAAAGATTCGAATAGATATTCATAGATACATATAGTACATATACAGACAGAGCAAAGGCTGACAGTCAGACAGGCAGCGTGAGAAATATGTTGCTGTTTTTAATTTCTTTTGTATCGATGCGACGATTCAGATTTCGATTTCGTTGTTGTCGTTGTCTAAAATTGGATTTGTGAACTTGTGTGGGGGGGCTCCACTGTATTAGGCTCAGGCAATAGATCAAAATCTTGCAGGCATGAGGAATGTCGACACTGTTGGGGGAAGAATTAGATTTAGTTGAATTGAACATGTACTACGAAGATACCATTTTGATAATTTAATCACTGATATACGAGCGTGCGAGCGAGCGCTTTGGTCATATGAAATATGCATTATTTTCTATTAGGAACAGTCGCAGCGTATCTGTTAGATACTTTTTGCACTTTGCACATTGCCACTCGACCTACTCAAGTATTAATGCGGCTTAATTAGTCAGAAAATTTTCCCCATTTGTTGTATTAAACTAATTGAATAAAAGGTAGCTAAATTAAAAGTTGAAGGTTCTAGAAAACTAAGTGCATGCGACAATTTAGCGATATGCCATGGTCCACTAGGGGTATTGTATATATTGTATTTCGGGACTGATTTATGTGAAAAAATTGTGACAACTGCCTCCACAGGAGCCTAATTAAAATTGATTCGATTCAATAGAAAATTATTGGAAAAACGTTACTTCTGGTTTAAATTCCATAAATACCCAGGGGTTTGTCATTTTAGAAACATTTTATAAAGGCCAGTGTCCAATTTTTGATGGACTTATTCTATCATTTATCAATGGTTTGTTCGAACTACGCTTTAATACCAACAAAAAGGTTCAATCAATTGCAAATTACTTAAAGCCAAGTAGATCAAATGCCTTGCCCGAAATGCAAGGGCATTAGCTTGCCAAAGCTGAGGAGGTGAACTGGAAGGGCAGCAGATGTTGACCGGCGGCTGCTCAAAGAAACATTCGAATGAATATACTCATACTCGTTTGAGAGGACAGAAAGCAGAACGAACAGCGGCGGATGGCAAAAACCAAATCCCACTAATGTGCTTAAATAAATTTTGCCAGCGTTTAAGCCAATTAGTCCGTCGGACATTTTACTTCTTGTCAACTTTGGTAGCTGGCCGGCCGCTTTTGCCCGCTTTTGGACGCTTCTGGGGTCGGTTGGCCTCCTTGCCTGTTGGTTCGTTGGTTACTCGTGGGTTGGCCCACTTGCCGCTCCATGCGGTGCGTTGGCTGCTGACTTTGCTGACAACATAGCTCGGGGTTTTTGACTTTGTTTCTTTTTTGTGTGCGTCGTGTTCTCTCTCATGTATGTATGTGGATCTGTAGTGCTTATGCAGCAAATATCCGTGGGATTAAAATTGTATGAGCCTCATGGTCTTCGTCGTCGCCGCCGTTGTTGCTTTGGTTGTTGATGTCGTTGCCGCGGCAGCCGCTTTTCATGCCCTTTTACGCATTTTAGCCTTTTTGCTTTAGCTTTTTTTGGGATTATTGAAGTGCAATTAAGCTAAAATGTCAACGTGAAAAAAATTAATCGTTATACTACTCTTTTTATGGCTTCCCCTTGGAGCCGGCTTGTCATCTATCTCGCTCTTTCTTTGTGAGTCTCTCTCTTTATCTTTCAGCTTCTTCGATCTTTGCCCCTGCTTATCTGCAGCGTTTTATCGGGTGTTTTACAAGCAAACTCATTTACCGGCAAGTTGCCGCCGGTTTGGAGCAGCGTCTTCTCTTCGGTCGGGAGACTGTCCTGCAATTGCATGTGGACAAGTTTTTAAAATCTAATTCATGTACATGTCAAAATTGGAATTGGATTATGAGGCAGCAGTCCACCTAAAACGACTGTTTGTCATCCAAGCCGACTCTGTCGCCGTCGTCGTAATGATTTGTAATTTATGAATTGCGGTCGCTGCCAAAGGCTATCTGCGAGAGTGTATCCCGTCTCTACCAATCTTATCAGACTAAAAATGAAACGAGACTGCAATTGTTTGCCCAGTGCATCGGCAATGCAGACAAACTTTGCTCCAGTTTGCTGTGTGGTTTTGGTGTTGGTTTTGGTTAGTTAGAGGTATACGAGTGTACGGTCAGTCGGACGCATTTCTACAAGTATCTACCATAAACAAATGCCAACGGCAACGTCGCTAATCGTCGAGTTAACATTTTATCGCTACTGTGCTGGCACTAGGCAAATATGTGCTCTGGAATCTGAAACCTGAAGACTGTTTACTGTGCGGATTAGCGTAGTGACAGATTTGCGGCTCACACTAACTAAAGCAACAGCTACGTCTCTAGTGGTTGCTCTATGCCCGTATGAGATATCGTAAATCCTAGTTATTGTACTATTTTACTATTTTAACATTGTATAGGCTTCCTCACTTTTACTCGATTTTTGTTGTATCACAATATCAGAACGCAATGTTTAGTACGTAGTTATATTGTTATCTTGGCAGTACACTACAACAGTTATTTCTACAGTGCGAATGCGAGAGTTTTTGGACAAGTTGGATGACATCTGTTGGAAGGGGGAATGGCAAGGAGGCTTTTGGTGAAGTTGCTTGATGAACCCCGTTCGTATCTGGCAATCTGGCAGCTATGTCACAAACTGTTTCTGTGTTTGCCCATGATGATGTCGCATTCACGTTGTCGCATTATGCCAATGACGCCAACAGCTCCATCAGATCCATCATGACTTCAGTGATTGTTTCGCCGGCCATTATTGGTCGATCAGCGTCGCCGCGGATTGATGTTTGCATACGAGGGAATAGGTTTATGTGAAGTGCAAGTACTCAAGTGCTTGATAAAAAGACTACTCAAATATTTGGAAATTTGCAATGACATGTTTGAATTGCGAGTGAATCAATATACTTTATTAACAGCATGATATTGGAAATCAAGTGTTTTGACTGAATATTTATGAGTATTATCAGATCAATATTGAAAAACAAATAATATAAGCTGTTAAAGTTCGTGCAGACGTTGTTTATATTTAATGATTTCTTAACAAAAATTGTGTGCTAAATAGAATTATATTTATAATATTTCGTACAGTTTATGTGTATATGTGAAGTCACTAGTTAGTGTACTATATCTGAGTATAATAATATAACAGGTCAATGCTAAATATTTAACAAATTGCTCTCCTTTTTGCAACCGTGGTAAAATTAAGATGTTGTTTATCCAATGTTAGCTTATTATAAATTGCAGGAACATTGCATTTATTTAAAGAATAATCTATATAATCTAATCTATCTAGAATAATCTATAATCTATATATCTAAATATAAAAAGTATTTCGTAGACACTGACAAGCTACATATAGTACGGTAAAAGCTACGATGCTGCAATTTTCCCACAACCTAAATATGATCATATAGGCGCCCACAATAGAGTTAGAGCTGTAAATTTGGGTATACATGATAATAATTATTTATTTATTTATTTATAGATCTAGCTTAATAATGATAAAATTATAAGCTAGTTTTTTATTTTTTCTGCTATGGCAGCGTAGGCCTTCAGCACTATGGTTGTGTTCTTATAATTGTGACTTATAATTAATTAACAAATATTTACATTATTTACATTGATTTATATGACTATTATTTATACGAATGTACATGGTGAATGATTAATTTATGAGTTATTAGATTTTGTGATATAAATTAGTGGCTTTTAGGTATTTAAGCATTTTTGATATGTTTGAGGGGGTGGGAGTGGATAAGCATTGAAGCGGGTTGGTATTTTTAAATATTTGTTGTCTATGATAATTTAGGGAGTTGCATCTTGTGAGTATGTGTTCCATTGACATTGTGTCGTTACAAAAGGGGCATATTCTGGGAGATTGGCCGATGTAGTGTATGTGTGTTAGCTTGGTATGTCCGAGTCTGAGTCTTATTATTACCATTTGATCTCTACGTGAGAGGTGTAATAAGTTTGCTCTAAATATTTGGCAGCTGTTGAGTTTGTGAGGATTGTTTGTTTGGTACCAGGTGGATGATAATAATTATAGTCCCAATGATTCCTGCGAATTTGAATTTTGTTAGCTAATTTTCACATGCAGCTGCTCGTGCTTTGTTTGCTTAGTTGACAGTAGTACCATGACGGTATATTATGTATTTTTTCAAATATATACATATTCAAACCAAATTTCGGTATATTTTATTGGTATATTTTGTATACAAATATCATTTAAGTGTTTTGTATTCTCTCGAAATATCGATCTTTAATTTGTTTACAATAAAAAAATTGGTATTAGTTTAAGAAACGTAATCAGTGGTAGCAGAAAATTAAATGTTAACAACTATTTATTTGATTATTAATTTGAATGAGCGTCTGAAAGCGGATGAGCAGGTCGTAGGATAGAACCCTGACGGGGGCTTATACTTTTTTTTTTATTCACCGACGGTCTAACTTTTTTTAAATCATTATATCCGCTACCCGTAGGGTAGAAGGGTATTATGACTTAGTGCCAACAGAAAATGTATGTAACAGGCAGAAGGAGGCATCTCCGACCCCATAAAGTATATATATTCTTGATCAGCGTCAACAGCCGAGACGATATAGCCATGTCCGTCTGTCCGTCTGTCTGTCCGTATGAACACCTGGATCTCAGAGACTATAAGACATAGAGACACCAAATTTGGCAAAAAGGTTCCTTCATACCCTACGCAGGTCAAGTTTATTTCAAAAGTTGGATGCCACGCCCCCTTCGCCCACAATAAGCATTTATCTAGAGAAAGTCAAGTTTTTTTTATGTAAATCGCGAATAACTCCAAAAGTTCTTTGTGTAATGATGTGTAATTTGGTAACCCATCTGCGCTTGACACTCTTAATATACCCTGTAATTTTGGTACAAATCGGATAAGTAGAACAAAAGTTATTCGTGAAATTATTTATCAAAATTTTTGTGCCCAGTGCATATGGACGTTTTAAGTGTGTGAATGACCTAGAGATATCAAATTTGGTGACAGTATTCATGTAGCTCTTACGCAGATCAAGTTTGTTTTAGATTTTTGCCACGCCCCTTTCCGCCCCCAAAAACTGTAAAAGCCGTAATAATAGACCTAGAGCATTGAATTGCATAATAACAATGATAGTCTGAATGACTCCTGTGAATTTAGTTGAGATCGAATAAAAAACGAGGAAGTTATTAAAGAATCAATTTTATATGCAAAATTTACTTGCAGCTGCTCACGCTTTGTTTGTTTAGTTGACAGTGTGACCATGTCGGTGTTGTGGATTTTTACCCGCTATTTTCAAATATATACACACAAAACACAAGTTTCAGTATATTTTTGGTATATTTGTTGTTAAAATATCATTAACATTTTTTTTTTCTCTCGAAATGGGTTGCGGGTATCATACGGTCGAGCACTCTCGACTGTAGCTTTCTTACTTGTTTTATAAATATATCAAGTCGCTGGCTGTATTATTTTTTTGATATTGACATTATACATGTATGTTTCAATAAAAAAGCGTTGAAGAAATTTTAAAAATATTGCTAACAACATACCAAGTAGCTCGATGGGCTAATTTTGATTTGTAATTTCGTACATCCAAGGCTGTTGTCAAACGGTTAGACCATCTAACCAAGGATGCTGAGGTCGTAGGTTTGATCGTAAGATGCATACTTTAGCGATGGAAAATTTTTGTTGTAGTATTAAATAGAATTGAAATAATTTTCATGAAAACACCGAGAGGCTTTAGATGGAGTCCGCAGTCGGAGGCAACAACGACAAAAATAAAAATGAATATACAAAATATTGTGCAAATGTTGATAGCAAAGGTTAACAAGAATACAATTTATTTGATTTTGCATTCAAATAGCACTGTGATCTTAATATTAGAGTCTCTTCCTTCAGCTCAGGCTGAGGCTCAGGGGATAGAACATCTGAACGCGCATAAATAGGTTGAGTATTTAAAACTTTTTTCTTATATTAATATATGTACATATATATTTTTTATTTTTAACATATTATTTATTTTTAATATATTTAATTTTTTTTTTAATAATCAGTGTTTTTAATGTAATTTCATCTTCAGATTTTCAGACCTTCTGCCTTTTTCATTAGACAGTTATTAAAATACTTCAATGTTTATCCTTTACCAGAAAAGAGAATGCCGCATGTTAATTTCAAGAGAAATAAAGCCATCAGGCTAATTTAGAAGGACACTTTTCTTATATGTATGTAGATCATAATCACGCATCGGATATGCGTGCCCACTTTGTGGTGATGGATTCGTGCTGTTCACTCGGACAGCAGATATAATTTTTTTGCACCTAACAAATAACCCCGAATGCCACGTTGCCAACGTCACTTATCAACAGATCACCATCAGCTTGTGGGCCAGGCCAAGATGGGCCTAGCCTCTGGTAGCCTGACCTGGCTTAGCTCGGCGGCGATATTTGGTTGACATCAGTCTGGCACTTTAGCTATTGCCGGGTCGGCTTGTCTTATGAGTGGCGAACACGCATATTTAGCAGAGCGCGGCAGTAAAATCACGTGTCTCAATTGTTTTTGGCGATTTTAATGGGCCCAAACATGGAAATATCTATTAGGCTAAAAAAATGTAGGCTTCGTGGCATGGAGGGCTGAGCTGTTTATGCTTTTTGGCTTGGCATAAATTTAATTTGAATAAAAAAACAATTCATCTTCGTTAGGAAATGCGTTGCCGACTCGATCTTGGCCGCGGCCGAGTCGACCCAAAAAATGGTTATGACATTTGTCCGACGCCACACAAATGAATACAAATGGCAACCTGGTCAACTAAGTGACCGCAACGCCCACATGATACACGATAGAGGACACACGAGGCGGGAAGGGAAAAAATACGAGAATGGGCAAATAGGTAAATGGGTAATTGCTTAATTATGAAAATTCCTTTTGTAACGCCTGGTCTGTCGAGGCTGAGTCCCTTTCCAGTGTCCGTGTGCGTGCGTTAAGGACTTGCAAGGAGTGAGGCGAATTGGGATTGGGGATTGGGGCGTAACGAATTTTTACAAGCAATTGGTCAACCATCTGGCTGGCACTCTAATTAAATTATCCAATATTCATACCCATCTACATACATTGTATGCGGTATGAGCTCGCTGATGCTTTGATGTGATGCGAGTCTGCCCGTCGTCTGCTCATTAATTCTTATGTAATTTAGCTCACTGCTCGCTGTCTTGTGTGACATTTATTTGCCAGCTAAATATCGTGTGACATTGCTTAATTGTCATGGTGCGATCCAAGTTTCGGCGCCGCCATCAGCTTATCTGCTGATGGACTCGATGGACATTTGATAAATTAACTTGTGTCGTTATCTCCTTGCTGCTGGCTGATTGTTGCCTTCTGCTTGCATTTTGCATTTCAATTTGTTTACCTGAGCTGCCTACCTGTCGCTTGTCTCTTGTCGTGTGTCGCGTGTGTCCCCTACCCTCCGTCCGTTGCAAGATTGGCACTGCTGCTGCCGGGCTTTGGGCCCCAAAGTGTCATCACTGGCGTGTTGACAGCTGTCAAAATGCAGCGTTTTTGCATGCGCATTGGGCGTCTGAAAATCGATAGGCGGTTACGTCGATGGCGACAGCTTTTCCCTGTCGCGCACGTTCCATAAAAGCTTCGGCCGCAGCTTCAGAAGGATGCGATGCGCACTGAGCACATCTCTCAGCATTCCGTTGAAGCTTCTCGATGGCAGTCCTGAGAGCGACAAACTATCCTTTGTTTACAATGACAGCACAACACCAGGTCCAGCTGCTTCGCTTCGCTCTGGGCTGCAGGACATACGTTGCCAATGGCCCCAAGCGTTCTCTCCAGAGTGTACCAATGCAAGAGAGCAAAGCAATGCTCTGTCTCTGCCTCTTCCTACGAGTGTCGAACTGTGTGTCCGTCTGTCTATGTATGCCTGTGTATGTGTATGTGTATGTGTTTGTGAGTGTTGAGCGCAAAGTGTCAACGCGTGCTTTGGCATTTTTTCGTTTGGCTTTAGCCAAATATTCGGTGGGGCATATGGGCTACCAAATGCTGTTCTGTATTTGCTTAACATTTTTGTTAAATTGAACGCACATTTTGGAACAAGAGTAATATTTGTTTAGTAGTTGTCACCATTTTTTAGTCTCAGTTTGAATTTTCAATTGATGCTCATTTATTTGAAGCATTCTCAAATTAAAGGTATACTTTCTGTATGACCTCCACATTAATAAATATGACATTCATTGACTCATAGCAACCTTGTGTAGAGTGTAGACAAGGACCACCATTGCCTAAGCTCCGGTTAGAGCTTTTTATTGTTTTCGGTTTTTAGACGCAGCAGCAGCCATTGAAGAGCGGCCCACCGCAGAGAGGTTACGTTGGATTGGGGATTGGCTGCTGCGTTGAAGCGCCACCTCACTACACCGCACCGCATCGTACCACACCACACCACACCACACCATACTACACCACAGCACACCGCATCACATCACATCGCATTGTACATGACACTCAAACGATGTTGGTGGGACGTTGGTCGGGTTGAAAACTATTCTGTCCCGTGCGCTTTGATGCTCACTTCACTACACTTCTTCTGTTTTCGGTGTGTGTGTTCTTATTCCTGTTGTTGCTATTGTTCTTGTTGTTTTTTTTGCGCAATTGCTTTTGCTGTGCTCGTGGATTTGTTGTTGTTGCTGCCTTTGGTACGCTCGATGGCGGCAACGTTTGGTCCTTGTGCGGCAGCCTGTTTTGCTGCTGTGTATGGCCCCGGTCTGGTGTTGGTCGATGTTCGCTGTGAGATGCGAGATTTTGGCTTTTGTCGCTCGCTGCTCTGCTCTGCTCTGCTCTTTGACAAACGCGACGCTACACGAGTGAACAGTCAGCCAACTTTTTTGTTGTGCCATCGCAATCAAAAATAATACAAAAAAAAAAAACAAAAATTCAAGAACAGCACGCGTCTATTTTTCTAAATTTTTCTATTCAATCGTACCGAATTCGCAACTCAAAGCAATCATGTTAACTGGCAACATAATGTAAAATTGGAAAAAAACAACAAAAGCGTTGCTTGTGTTTCTCGTGTCACAAAATCGAAGTTGTCGCGAAATTAGAAAATTATCGGTGCCTGTCGGCGGGCCAGGACCAGGGCCTGGACCAGAACCACAATCAGACACACAGGGCTGGAAAGGAGCAATGCTGGGACTATGTGCTGGACCTCTTGTTGTTATTATTGTCGCCGCCGACACGTTGCCAACGACGCCGTCGTGGTCATACCCAGAATGCTGACTTCACCAGGACCAAAGCAGAGTCGATAGACTCAAATTGGAGTTTCGTCGCGGCTGCTGTTTGGTGCCTTTGTTGCTGGCCCCAGTGGCTGCCATGTTGGCATGGAGCTAAGATTCACACATTGAAAGTATTGGACTTGGATGGACTTGGTCCTGATGTAAAGGAAACGCGCGTGCAAAAGAACAGTAGCGTAGTCCACAAGCCGTGCCCCTCGCCCATTTTTGATAGCCTTCCTGCATCTCTCGTACTCATAGTGCCGTAGTGTTTTAATTTGAGAGAGATTCTCGCTCAATCGCTCACCCGCCCGCGCTCTCTCGCTCGCTCTCGCTCTCGCTCTCACGGGGATAAATTCGTGTGTCTGTGAGTGCGTCCTCTTATTCTCCTGCTGGCGCGTGCTCGCTCTCTCACTGTCAGCCGCTCTCTTCGTTGACATGTTTATGTTTTGGCAACAAACGGCGCTCTCTGTTGCAAACTTTGACAGCTTCGAGTGTCAGCACAGTGGTACAAATCATAAACATTTAAGTGAAACGTTCATTTGATTTGACTAAATTAGATTTGCAAAATAAGACTAACTGATAGTTCCTAGCTAACACTATACTGAAATATATAAATACGCATGCGATGACTCGAGAGGGCTTGGATTGACAAATTGATTGGTAAGTTCAGATATAATTTTTAACATGTTCAAATTGTTCTATAGAGTCGTTGAAGGTTTCACGATGTATAAATATTTGTTATATGGACGATGTTCAGTGCAAAAGTACATACTTAATTTTGTATAAAAATTATTTATTGTTTTCCAAGATATTTTATCGAAAGGTAGCACTGGGCGTACGTGCGTTGCAACTGGGTAGATCGGATTAAATCGTGAGAGTTTGAGATGTTGCACAGACTGGCACAAGCATGAATCAAATCGTTCATCACTATAATAGACTTGTCAGTAAATATAGGTTGAATGTATAGTTTTTACTTGACAGAGACTAGGCAACATTTAAAGCTCAGCAAAGTTTATCCCTTCCTTTGAATTTTCACAACGATTGGCTTATTAAAAATGGGACTTTGTATACCCGGTATTATAACTTAGTGTCAACAGATCAAGTTTGTTTTAGATTTTTGCCACGCCCATTTCCACCCTCTCAAATCAAAAGTACAAGCCGTAATAATAATAAATTTTGGTATGCTTAATAATAATAATAGACTCAATAATTCCTGTGAATTTGTCTGTGATCGTATGAAAAACAGAAATTATTCATGAAACAACTTAATAGGGCAAAATTCAAATGCGGCTGGGCGCGCTTTGTTTGTGACAGTGTGACCATGTGTGTATATTACGAATTTGCTTCAAATATATACAAAAAGAGAAAATAGGTATATTTATTAGGTATATTTTTTGTAGAATTATCATATATGTACATATGCATGGGATTTGTAGACTCTCACAATGGGTAGCGGGTATTTCACAGTCGAGCACACGCGACTGTATCTTTCTTGCTTGTTATAAACTACCATAACAACGCTAGTTGCAGTTTCAATGTAGTCTGAAATGTCCATCTGGACCACGTATCTAATATTGATAAGCAAACCACGTGAAATCCAATTTAGCAGCCACGTAATGCTGACAATTTTAAATCAATTTGCCAATTAGATATGTCCACAGGCCCCAGAGCATCCCCGCCCACTGATGGGCTCCTAAGCACAAAACACTCACGATGAATGCGTAAATATGCAAGTAAACACAAATCCAAGTCGATTTAAATGGATGCGAGCAAGTTTCACGTTTAATTAAAAGTGCATTATTATTATATTATAACTATAGTCGATCTATAAGTAAACAGCCAACTGACAACGAACATGCATGTAAGCTCGAATTGGGCTCGAATGTAGCCGGTTGGGGTCGGATGGCTGCCTTATTTGACAGACCAGACATTCATCAACGCAACGCATGGCCCACAGCTCGTAACATTTGCACGAAAACTCATTATTTTAATTAACTTTCTCTTCACAAAACCATTTGGTGCGGTTGCCACGGACATCGACATTGCCACCAACACTGACACTAACTCTGACTCTGACTCCGACTCCGACTCCGACTCCGACTCTGATTCCAACTGTGACTGCGACTATGGCACCGACAACGACAGACGACAACAACAACAACGCCATCGCCGTCGCATCACCATCGACACCGGCAACTACAAAAGTGCCGACCGAGATGAGGCGAATGGTTGCGATTCTGTTATACTACTTGTGCTTTGGCAGAGCGATAGAGAGAGGGAGATCAGACAGTGCAGTGTCTTAGCTGGCGCAGCAGCCTGTGGCTGTCCTGTATCCTGCTAAATCGCATTACTAAACTGTCATGTGAAATGTCAACCATAAAGCGCTCAGTGATTGTTAATTTCACTTTTATTACCTCTCGACGATGCAGCTTCAGATGCCCTGAAGAGCATGGTGTTGCTATTTTTAGTGACGCCACCGTCGCGTGGTCGGCCATTGCCCAATCGACAACAGCAGCAGCAGCAGCATTGTCTTTAGGCGCTTTGGTAGTTGAAAATTTCGGAACTTCCACTCTCTTTACCAAAAATGGCTCTATCTAAGCCGAGATTTGGGATACTGAAAGGCAGCATTGTGGCATTTTTTGCGCTCCTCTTCTATCTAGTGGGCGATAATCCGTTTGGAGCAGTCGTAATGGATCTCCATGTACTATGTATGATGAGTTATCGATGTAAATATTTTAGATGGATTGAAGCTCATTCCGGACTATGGTCGAATCAACAAACTAAACAACTATTAACCAAAACGAACCATAATGTTACTGGCGCATAAACTTACAATATGGCAATTAATTAAACAATCAAATTATTACGGTGTCTTGATTTAGAGAGAAATACTCAATCATTAGGATTGAAGCTGATGCAAAATTGATCATAATTACTGTCTTAACATATCGATTTAAAGATCACAATTGTTCTCTTACAATCATTTTTAGCTGAATTAATAAATTTAAAGAAGATCAAGTGAACCTGAGGTATTTGATTTGAATACCTTATTTAGCTCAGATTAACAATCTCGTTTGATTGCTGGATAAAAAAGAAATATTCTGAAATTACATTGAGTCAAATAGAAATATTGCAAAAGTAACTATTTTCAGCAATCAAGTCACAACAAGCTCTGGGTAACACTTGGTCAATTGTCTCGTTAACAAATTGCACGACGCAGAGCTGCAGCTCATTTTCATAAATGCGAACAGCGCTTGTCTTCCCACCTCTCTCTGCTCACCACTCGCTAGTTGCATGTTGTTGTGTGGCATGTGTCCGCTAGTCTGTTCTTTGGGTCACTTTCGTGGCAGCGAGTTGTGAGTGTCCTGTGCGTTCCTGCGATCCACGCTCCCTCCTCTGACCAGAGCTGAGAGCTCTGAGCTCAGAGCTCCACTCATGCGACGGCGTCTGTCACTGGCTATTCCCAAAGGTGCAAACAAAGTGATTATACTTGGCCATTGTTCCGACTCTTTGTGGCATGGGTCGTGGGAGTGTGCTGCGTGCTTCTCGCACTGACACTTATATTGTACTTGGGGAAAGGGGCTTGCGTATGGTGGTTTATTAATTGAAACGTTAGTGCAGCAGCAGCAGCTACAAAAGCAGCTCCTAAATAATAGATTTGTATCGAGAATTGTGGCAACCAGATATTTGATGCTCATTAAGTAAAGTGGTTTTAGTTTTCCCTCCCCCAAAGCTCGTTTTGCAATTTATATGCTCGAGCACTTGTGGGCCAGACACTGACAACCACTGCGACCACTGCGACGACGACCACGATGAAGATGGTGATGGTGGACTTGGCGCAGCCGCTGGCGGCTCAACAATAAAGGTCTAAAAATGAATTGGGCCTCGTTTATTTGAATACGTTGTCGCCGCAGTGGGTCTTACAGATGTCTCAGATAGCCAGCTCAGTTGGGCTCACTTATTAGACAGTGGCTCAGTTGAAATTCGTGACTTTGTTGTGAGGTGCTTTTGTCCCTCCATTCAAGCTCGGAGATCCCATCCGATCCAGTCTCAGTCTCTGAGTCGGAGGTTAAGACGGTGTTGTGGAAGCCTTTGTGTAAGGTGTACATTAGTAGTAATTTTTAATGGTTTACTTTTTCGTCTACTTTGTTCGAATGCTGTGAACGGTTTTCTTTTAAATTATTTGTGTTGTTTCTGTTTTTTCTTCTTCTTTTAAGGTTTTTAGTGGTTTATTATTTAAATGAGTTTTTAGCTCTCTTTCAAGCTATTGTCTCCACAATTCCTTAACCCCCTCCGACTCTCATGCTCTTTCCAAAGCTAGATAGCATTTCCAGTGTGTTCGAATTTAATCAATTTGATTTATTTTCTTGGTTTATATTGTGTTGAAAATATTGTACAAAAGCATTGTGCCCATCCGTATTCATATCTACAACCACAACGACATACACGCACACACCCATATACATATGTATGTACATATGTATGTAGTATCATATGGCATTCAGGAAAAATAGATTTTAATGTTTTGGAATTTGGAATTCGGTCTGCCGTTAAGAGGGGAACCGAATTAGCATAATCAGTTGAGGATAGGCCCATACTCCGATATCGATTGTGGACAGACTCCGCTAGAGTTTGTACTTGGAGCATTTGGAGATGAGCGACATTGGCATTAACTAGATTCTCAGTTTGTCTCTCATTAAATTTCAGTTTGCATAATATGTTTTTTAAACGGTCAGCTCAGGATTATTGAAGATTTCTGAAGCAAATATTAAATAAATTGTTAAACAATATGTCAATTTCTTTTTACTGAATAATTTATTTGGTTTCAAATTTATTTTAATTTGTTCATATTTCTTTACCATATACATATGTATTTTTAGATTCCTAAAAAATACTGCAAGCTTGAAAATATTTTGTTTCTCATATTTGTCGTATTGCCAGCGACTTCCAAGACAGCGACATCAGACTTTGGTAACAAGTTGAAATCTACCAGCTACCAGAACCGCTTGCTACTTTCATCAGAAGCCTCAGCGCCACCCACTATCATTTAAAATAGCATATTTATCTTGATGACCAAGTACGAGTAGAATTGCTGAGCAGGAACATAACGTGAACGAGGAGCAGGCCCAGATTATCCAGAGGCACAACACACCCAGACGCAGACCCAGTCAGCCCACTTTTGTTTATGAGAAATTACATTTGAACAGCAAGCAGCAGATGCCAATCTTATTAATGTTCCTTGCTGCACTGCCTGTTCGGTTTCGTTCGGTTCGGCTCGGTTCGGTTGTCTGTTCCGCCTGCCCGTTAGTCCATCTTGGTATTACAGGCTTGGTAGTTTCAGCCAAAGCTTTGTCCACTAGCCAACATTTTTGTGTACTGCAACAACCACAACAAGAAGTTGGCTGGCATCCCACTCCATTGAAGCCAAAATGTATCAAATTTCAATGCACAATCATCACAATCAAAAATAAAAATTCTGAAATCAACTTTTGTTGGCTGCGCTGTGACGATGACTGCAGTCAGCCATGAGACTGCTGTTGTTGTTGCTGTGGTTGTTAATCTTGTTGGTGCTGGTGTTGGTGTTGGTGTTGGTGCTGGTGCTGGTGCTGGAGCTGGTGATGTAGCTGTAGCTGAAGCTTGTTGTTGGTAATATAAGATACGAAATCAAAAATACATCATTGCCAACAAGCAGAGGCTGGCTGCCCCAGCGATCTCCAGCTACGACTGGCCATTGGCATCTTCTGCTCCACTCTCTACTCTTTGCTCCTGCTCCTGCTTCTGCTCCTGCTCCACGATGTTCATTTGTCGGACCAGCGCTGATTGTATGCATGTTTCGCTTTTCTTCTGTCGCACGCTAAATGAAGTAAGCAAACGTTGATTACATGGCCTCAAGTGTGCGCTGTGCTTGGAGTCGTCTTGTCCGAAGATCGACGCGGCAGCAACGCTCTGCCCAAAGCTGGGAACGAAGAACGTGTCTGTCTGTCTGTCTGTCTGCTGACTTTATGTCCGTTTGACTGGGAATCTGCATGTTGGCGCATCGCGTCGTCGGTTTTAATGATGACTTCAAATGAGACGCTGTTGCTGGATACGATTCTCATGTGGTTAATCTGTGGTGTAAGGCTGGCCATAATAGATTTGATTTTAGACTGATTAACTGAATGAATGCTCTTTGCTTAACATAACAAACCGTCTGTGCCCGCATCCTCGTCCTGAGAGAACTGAAATCATTTTTAATTAGACTTGTACTGTTATTTGCTGTCGCTGTTATTGTTGTTGTTGCTCAGTATAAAGGGTTAAGAATGCAATTGACTTTGTCTCACCCTTTTGACTTTGGTCGCCACAAATTTGCAAATGGGAAAACAAGGCACGAGACACGAGACACGGGACACGAGACAGGAGACAACCATATAAGGTGGGGCTTTCGATGAGATGCAACACAAACAGCTACGACGACTCCTCTTTACAACTTACATGTTCTTAATTACAATAAAATGTTACAAGCCTAAGGTGAGGTGAGGCTACAAACAACACCGCGAACACAACGACAACCACGACGCCAATTCCAGCTTCAATTGCAGCTCCACGCTTCGGTTCACTTTGAAGTAGGCACAACAATGGCTTCAGCCAGAACCAAAGCCCAATCTACTCCAACCATGGCTACGAAATTGTGCGATGCGATGCGTTGGTGGCAGCGGCACCACAAGTGAGTGGGTCCATTTTCAATATTGTATTCTTATGATTATGAAATCAAGCAAGCGGGCACAGGGCCTCGGCCAGTGCTCGTGTCAGTGCCAGTGCCAGTGCCAGGTATGATATGCATATAAATAAATAAGAGGAAAATTGACAAGCTCATAAACTCGCTCGCGCCTCACAGAAATTCAATCCTGTAGATACAAATGAAACGCAATCATATTTTATGCATGAGCCTGAAAAAAAAAAATAACTGAAAATGAAACCGAGAAAAAGCAAAAAAAAAGACAGAGAAGAACAAAAACACACAGTGTCAAGATACTTACGAGTTTATTCGTTGACTTTACCAAATTGTGTGTCCCTCACATGTCTCCATATGCATTTGAGAATATGGACGTGTGCAAATTTAGGTATTTGGGAGGTTACCTCATGCAAGAATCGCATATCTTTAAGATGCAAGACAAATAGAAACTTGAAGTACACATGTTGACATTTTAAAAATTAAAATTAACAATTCTTAATGAAATAAAACACACTGTTCTAGGATTCAATTTATCTTTTGTAATAATTCAATATAAAATTGTGGAAGTTTCACACTTCACACTCAAATTACAAATATGTGTAATTCCGATTAATTAAAATAAAAGGACTTGAATTTCAACCGTAATATTCAATAGAAAACCTTATCTTGAGCAGCCCTCCTGCATACGCGTATTACATGTTTTACCTTTGAATGTGGTTGCAGTGCCAGAGAGTCCAGCGAAGGTGTTAAGTTATGGCACAGCCCGCAGTCCGCTCTCTACACACAGCTGGGCATCCAATTTGCTGGCCACCACGCGTGTGCCCCATGTCCTTATCCACACATTAAACATCAGCATCGCATTTCGTACTTCGCTCTTCTGGCTGTTACTTTTTTGGTTTTTTTTTAAGATGTTGTTGCATGGGACACACTCGTGCATACACATACCTCAAAGGGGGTTTGGTTAGTGTCACCAGTCACCAGTCACCAGTCGCTGGTCACCGTCACCGCCACCGTCATCTTCAGTGTCACTATGAGACAGAAGCGGGCAAAAGAGACAGAGATAGAGAAAGCGAGAGGGAGAGACAGAAAACCACACACCCTGTTTGATTTATTGCGCATTGTCAAATTATCCTTGATAAGTCATTAATATATTTTTTGGCCACTCTTCGCAATGGACTCGGCAAGGCTTGGTCTTGGTTGTCGTCATTAATGCCGTCTGGTTGTTTTTGTTTTGACGTTGACTTTTGTTGTCGGTGTTGTTGTTGTTGTTGTTGTTGCACAGTTGATTTTTAATGCTCAACACTTTTGGGCTCGAAACGCCCAATTCACATGGCCATAAAAAGCGCTTAGTAACCATGGCTAGCAAGGCGCCCCACACACAATCACATACAATCACACATACTCGTACTCACAGAGTGTGGTATAATTTATGTCTTTACAAGCTCTCGAATGAAGTGGCAAATTCACACTTTTAACCTGCCCGTAAAACTGTAATAGTTCGCTCATATTGTATGACCACAGCCACAAATAACATCATCATAAAACGCAGTTCACAAATCATAAATATAAATGGAATTCGTGTGGCGGACCAACACCAATCCAATCCAATTCATCGCATCGCATCTGGCCTGGCAATCCAATTCAATTCAATCCAATCCAATTCAATGCCCAGCCTCGACTACCCTCATCTCGCCACGTCGCCACGATCATCATCGATCCATTTCGCATACAATAAAGCAATCTGATTTTCGTATCGTAAACCTAAAATGCTCTCAGTCCGGCTTCAACATTTGCGCTTGCCAGCCGTAAATCTTCCTTAGCCTTCTTGGTAGTTTCCTTGGCTCTATCAGCATGCCGCTACATGCAACCCGCCAGATGCAGATACCAGCAGACCTTGCAACCGATACATCGCTCTCCTGGCTCTGTTCTCGCTCCACGCTCCACGCTCCGAGCTCCAGCTCAGTGTTTGCGCATGCGCACGCGTGTTTGCAGCGACGCGACGTTGCGGCGTTGATAGATTTATGGCGCCAAATAAACTGCCTTAAGACAACCAGTCAAATCAGCAGAGAAAAAACCAAAGCAATCACATAGTAAATGATGGAAAATCACTAATCATTGCCGTTTGCTGAAGCTCTTAAATTCCCAATAATTTGTATGAAATGAAAAAACAAAAAAAAAACAATTAAATTGCCATTCATTGTAATTGCGAGTAGCAGGGCAACAATAAATTATATAAAGATTATGTTTCTGGCACATTACCACAATCGATTTTATTTCAATAGTTTTGCTAATCGCCGAAGGATCCCAATTTTCAAAAATTCCTTAATTCATATAATCAGATAGTGTTTATTTTGCCGTATTACTAAGGGTTTTAAACGATAGCTATTTTGTGAGAAAGAAAACAAGTTTTAACTATTTATTATATTTAAGACTTCTTTGTCGAATATTTTTTAGATGAAGCGGAAATACTTCATTTCAAATTATTCTTCGGCGAGAAAGACAATTTGTATTATCTTTTAAAGGTAGTAGTTTGCAATGCTGTAAGGCGAAACGAGGATTCATAACGAAGATTAGTTATTAATATTGTTTCAATCATTATTTGTCATGAAAAGTGTAGTTGTTTTAATCAGAACAGCATTTTACTGGCGACCTATTCTGGTTGGGAAACTAGCCGAGAATGCTGAGCACGCAATTTGCAAATCGCATTTTCAGATACGATAATTAGTCGCAATGCGATTATAAGAGGTGCCTCCTTCAGCTCCGGCTGCCCAAACTGACCAGACTAGCGTAGACAAGGCAAGCGACGATGAGGACAGTGTGCATGAGTAACGCGCCACCAGGGCAAGATTTATGGGCATGGTGCGACAGTCTAGAAGAAGAAAAGAGGCGGGGCAGGGGCAGAGGCAGGAGCAGGAGCAGGGATATGCTCAGAGTTGACGTTCATTTGAGCAGCTAAATATGTGGGGCCGATACGGGCGCGATCTCTGGCTCTGCGTTGATCTGTGGCGCGCTCTCGTAATTTATGCGCTGCCCGCTGACATAATTGCGGCAGGAGTGTAGAGTGTAGATTAGTGTGTGCGAGGCGGGGCAGTGTGGCGAGTGAATTGAGACGTACAGGAAAGAGGGAGAAGGGGTTGTCTTGCGAATTGATTGAAAACCTACAACTGCAGCACAAACTATGTCGACGGCATTGAACATGCGACGACATGCGACGATGTTCGTCGAGAATTTTCTTAAAAATAATTACAGCTTTGTAGTTTGTCAATCAAACCGCATAGGGGCCAAAAATAAGCCACACCAAAAACCAGGCCATGTTAATCGACCAACCGGCCAAGCGGCCAATCGGGCAGCCAACCAGCGAACATGTTAAAAAATGCGCTGAGTCAACAGAAATGTTGGCCAACTCAGCAGCGGACAACGAGCGAGCGAGCGGAATAAATCTCATTTGAGCCTCTACTGACGTGTCGCAGGATTATGTTGTCAATTGGTTCAGCCATGGCGCTGCCAACGCCTCTGTTGTCGTTGTTTTAGCATGGCGAAAATATTGAAATTGTTTTGTATCTCTGTATCTGTATGCGTGTATGCGTGTGTTTGTGTGTCAGCTATGCCCAGCTTAGTTGCAATCTCAATACAATGAGCGCATTTTGATGGATTTTCCATTGATTTACGATGCAGTCAGCCCCTCCTGCCGACTCCTGACTCCCGACTACTGACACCTGACACCCCGACAGCAACGACAGCATCGTCAGTCTCCCCGCGGGCCCTCGAACACAAGCTGCAACTCTTCGAGCTACCCCGCCTTCAATTAACAAGACTCATTTTAGGCTGCGGTTGCCCTGTACTTTGGCATGGTGTTAATTATGCCACCGAGTAAACGCTGATTGAATGACTCGGTCATTCTCGGCCTACGAGAAGTTGCTCAGTTGTCGGGCAGGGACATCTGAACATCTGAACATTGCAGCCAATAAAGATAATTTATGTATATTTAAAAGTGTGATGGCCAGCTGGAAGCTTGTGACTTGCCTACGGTTCGAGATGGCATAGCTTTTGGTTTAAGCTTCAGGTGAGCTTAAATGAACGGAGTGTTGCTGCGTCACTTAATGGGCGGCACGGATTACTGTACAAGTGGCTGTGGCTGTGGCTGTGGCTGTGGCTGTGGCAGTTGCTGATGCTGATGTCCGACTGTGCCTATAAGTCAATTAGTTATCCTAGTCTAGTGCTGAGCTGTGAGGTGCTGGAAAACCGATTTGCGATAAGATTGCCGAGTGATCTGCAATTGATTTTATGGTCGATAAAATCATTCGAGGATAGCCACATGTAGTTCCCGTTAAATGTTTCGAGATGCGTCCTTTAATTAAAGCCAATTAAAACTTGTTTGAATAAATAACACCCAAGTCTATGCTGCCATTCTTAAAACCATCGAATTGAATTGCGTGCTTATTGATAAATACTATTTAAAAAACTTTTTATTTCAGACGCAAACTGTAAAATGAAATGTTCCCTTTCCTGCTACTCCTACTTAAAGAAAGATGTCATTCCTTATTTATTGCATAATTTCTCTTATAATTTGGGGCAATGTTTATGTACATCATTTATTCTATTTTGGGTCACCAGTATTCATAATTTAAATATTTGGAATCGGTGTTAATTTCTTATGTTGTAGATTGTATTATTTTAATCGAAGCTTTAGATATAGCATATTACTAGACTATGATTTCATAATTTTAAACCACTCATTTTCCAGCAATAGTCAGGGGTTTTGTACATTTGAATTGCAACTACAATTAAAATTCCCAATACAAGTTTCTCTTGGCATCTATTCGAGTGGGGAACCAAAATAAAGTTTAGATGCGACCAAAGCACTTTCGGTCGCAGATGATTGATTGCAATTAAAAAAATAATTTCGCTTTTGCCGTGCTTTGATGGGACAAAGAAGTAGAGCCGAACATTGTTGCAGATCAAATGTGCATTGCCAAAATGAACAACACGTGAACATTTGTCATAATCAAATCAAAATGTGCACACGTGAAAATGTGTTACAAAATTTGATTTGCATGTTGCGGTGGCGTGCTCAGTTGCGCGTGGCGCGTTTCGCGTTGCTGTTGCACGTTGTTGTTTATGCTATAAAAATGAATCGAATGGACGATGATGATGATGATGATGACGATGACGACAGCGATGATGATGGGCCGATACCAATTGCCGTATCCATATCCATATCCATATCCACACACATAATTGGGCACGCGATGTAATAAAATTGGAAAACCAGCGCCTGCAACAAAAATGAGAGTTTGTTGTTGTGGGTGATGGACGAAGAGTCCAAGTGCCGTGGA
This sequence comes from Drosophila immigrans, assembly GCA_963583835.1. Classification (NCBI taxonomy): domain Eukaryota; kingdom Metazoa; phylum Arthropoda; class Insecta; order Diptera; family Drosophilidae; genus Drosophila; species Drosophila immigrans. The sequence goes on from OY757142.1 coordinate 29,822,105, forward strand.
GGAAAGGGAACGGGTCCTGCATTTACAGTTTGCATATCATGGCCATGACGCAAGCTGTCAACTTCCCGCGGTGTTCATAAAAGTCTTGTTTTGTTTGATTGTCGCATGGCTCACACAGAGTCGGACACCCACAAAAACAGACAGACTGACAGACATTGTAGAGTCATTGCATTTGCATTGTTATCGCATGGATACGGATGTCCGACCGCCAGACAGGCGGAGGCACAGCACATCCACATTCATATCCATAGACGGAGCCGGAGCCGGAGCGAGAGCTCTCAACATTCCCGTTGCTCCTGTGCTGTGCTGTTTTGTGTTATGTGGCTGGTGTCGCTTGGGTCTCCTGTTCTGTTGAGTTGAGTTTGGATCAATGCAGTGCAAATATCTATCAACTGCACATTCCTGTTGCTCTCAGCTCGCAGCTGTTGCAGCGCCACTTATCACTTCATTGCAGTTTTATGGCGCGTCAAAATTGATGCTTAACGGTTTTTCGCGTTTGCCACATTTAGAACCCGTCCCGAAGCGGGGCTCAACTGTTGGTCATGCCCCATGTGACACACAATGAATTTGATTTTCATTTTCAGTTTCATTTTGATGTTGATGCCAATTCAGATGGTGATGCTGCAGCTGAAGCTGATTCGCTTGGGGCGAAAATGCAACTGTTGCATGTCCAGTTATTATCGCGTGCTGCATTTCCACTTTATGACACTGTTCCATTTTCGCTGGATAATGATTTGATTGAAAGCCATTAGATAAGTTGAAAGCCGAAAGAACATTCACTCACCGTTCGAGCTAATATGTTTTCTCATTAATGTTTATTATTTATTTATCTACATATGTACATTTGTATATACAACAAAAATGCAGCAAGCTAAAACTTATTAATTATGGCACTAAATATATTTAATTAAATTAAGTTATTTATTTAAATGTTTATACACACTTTGAAAAACAAAAGTCATTCAACAAAAAATGTTATATGACAATACACAGATGCAGCTGCATGTCAGTGACTGACCTTCTACGGTATATTATAGTTTATTTTCAACGTAATAGTATATTCCACACAAAATTTACTTTTCGGTATATTACCGAAAAAGAGTTATACATTCTTTCGAAATGGGTAGTGGGTATCTTTATTACTTGTGTAATTCTTATACATATGTACATTAATATCTATTCAAATGACTTTACTTATTATTTTACTCTACTAGGATTAGGTGAGGCAGTTACGTTTATTTCATTTATTTAACATGATTTTAGTGATTAGCGTTAATTAAGCCAGGCTGTAACGCAACAAAATTGGAATCGATGGTAAATCAATTTACATTTCCATTCAAATGCAAGCGCACGTGATAAGACCTATCATCTATATATTGTTGTTGTTTTCTCCAAGTTCCTGTTGTGTATTGTATCTCAATTGATTCGAATTGTGGGGAAGGGATGGGAAGGCAGCACAGGTTTGATTTTATTTTGCGCCGTTGATTTTATTACCAATTTCAGATGATTTTTATGTTCTAACAACAATTTGAGAAGTTTTACGAGCATACGAAAAAAACTTCAAGTTATTTTGTATGGTATTCCCCAACTGAAGTCAACTTTCCAGCGATTGAGTCGATTGAGTTTTTACGATCATTTAATTGATTCGTTTGGTCAGTTATGCAGCGCTTTGATTGGGGGAATGCGCATAAAAGTGCCCAAACAAATGAGTCCGTGAAATATGCAATGGGCTTGATAATACGACTATTTATAGGCATTAATACTGACTTTAATAATAGGTATTATTATTATCTTGCTACAAATCGAATTGAGTTATTTACGCCTTGCGCTCCGAGGGAGAAGTTCACGAGTCAGATGACGATGATGGCAGCTAAAAGTCTGAAAGTCAACACTGTACAACAGTCGGGCCACATGGTTTCGTCCTAGTTGCCGATCGTCCTTGCGATGCGCATCAGTCAACACACACTCGCACACACACACACACACTCACACACGCAAACACATAGCCTGTCGCAGGCCTGGAATAATTCAAACAAAATGGTCGTAAATCTAGAGGTTGACTTCTTGTCGTCAAAAAAAGAGGACAGTAACAACCACTAAGCGGATTTTCAGGTACGCCTGCAACCGCCGAAAAGGCAATTCCAACCTTTTCCTTTTTCTTTTTCTGTTCGTTGTCGCTTTTCGTTGCCGTTACCGTTGCCGTTGTCGTTTTCATTTTGTTTTCCTTTGAAAAGTGCAGCTGAATGCTCAGGCTTCGGGGAAATATCACATGTTGCAGAAGTACTAGGGATATTGGAAGGAGGCGGAGGACAAAACACACAACAAGCCGACGGCACTTACAGGAAAACTGTGCCCAAATACAGTGCGAGCATCTTTTGGATTGTCTGAAACAAAACAAGCGCAGCAAACGATGCGTCCTTAATTTCATTACCCAAGAACTCCAACTGTGCGTCACTTTCGCTTTTCCTTTCAGTCCAGCAGCCCAGCAGCTCAGAACTGAGCAAGCAACCAAGAGGGCGAGGCGAGGCGAGGCAAGTAGATCCTTGCTAGAACTGTGCACATGTAAGACGACACCTTGCGTACTTTTCAAATTAGACTGGAAACACTTTGACTCGGTACAAGCAGAGTTACAAGGAGGATCAGTCAGGCAGTCAAGCAGTCGAGCAGTCAGCCAGCCAGCAAGCTAGTTAGTCAGTCAGTTAATTTGAAGTGAATCGATGGCCTGTTTCTGGAATTGTGGAATTTTAGTTTGCTGCGGCTGGGTCTGCGAATGGGGCGCGTATTTAATGCTTAAACATTAAAATAAATTAACAAAAAGACGCAAAATTAAAGCGTGGCCTCTTTGCGACTGCATTTTATGATAGTCCATTCGTTTTTCATGTTCGCATTGTTGTTGCCAGGATCGTGGCAATTTAACACGTGATAGTTTATTTTGCTAATAGAAGCCAATCATAAAAGCCAACTTTTATATGCAATTTAAATGCCGCTGCCGCCTCATCTCCTTCTCCTTCTCCTTCCCTTCGTCCGTCCCCAGGCGAGATATCAGTAGATCAGCATCAAATTACAAGTTTGCCCACTCCACATGAGGGTTTTATTATCGATCGTAAAAGTTTACACGGCTTGATGGGATTTATATGGGCAATCTTAACAGTAGTTTTATTCGATTGTGAATAATACAACGATGATTGCAAAACAAAAAATTGATTCGAAACTAAGATTCCAGAGCTTCGATTTCCCTAATTTAAGCAAGCGCCCGAATCAAGTACTCGTGTTGTTATCGCAACGAACCAACGAAAATAAATTTGCAACTAACTTAAAAGCACGAAAGATCTGCTCAGATGTGTTAGATTTAAATATGCATTAAATAATTCCTAATAGATATTTTGCGATATCGCGTCGAATATAGCATAGCATCTGTCACAAATTGTCGAATGATGATTTATTTGCAGTTCGAAGTTTTTACATTTATGAAATTGATGGGGTTTGACTTATCTAAGCCAATGACTGATGTCAACTCTCTCCTTCTCTCCTTCGCATAAGTGCGTTAAATACCTATTGGAAGTGTGATTGACTGCAAAGTACCCTGGGAATCTATTTCGATGCAAACTATATTTCTTTGCATATTGACTACATAGACAATAAAAATATCCATTAGTAATAATAATTCGCAGAAAGATCAGTAACTCTTTATGTGTAAAATTTATTTATAGTTAGAATCACAGATACCCAATGCATACATTTGTAGTATAAGACTTTTAACAAACTTTTGTATAAATAACTTATATGGGGGTTGCTTGTTGACCTCTCGTTTGTTTGCAATGCTGCTTATCAACTACGCAGGCAATCACGTGGCTGACATGAAATGAATACGACTAAATATCAAATTGAATGCTCTAGGCCAGTTCTGGCTAAAAGCTAGAAAATGTCTGCAAAGTGGAAAGAGGCCCCTTGGGGGGTGCAGGGAACGAGGAATGGGGGATGGGGTCTCATATCTGCCATGTCTCTGGGTAGGTAGCAGCACCTGAAAACTAAACTGAACACGAAAATATCAGTGATTGAGCGATCAGTTAAAATGTTTATGAAGTGAACGGGAATGATTGAGTGGATATTGTAGAGCGGCGCGCCCGATTCGACGCGACTAGACAGTTGCAGTTGTTGTTGTTGTTGTTGTTGTTGTTGGTGGTTTTTGTACTTTGTCTATTCGTAGTACACTCAATTACGGCCGCCAGTGATAAAGGTTGTACACAAAACGGCAAGTGTAAAACGACTAAGCAGAAAAATACAAACAGCGGCATTATGCGGCATTAGGTTGTGTCAAAAAAAGCATTTGCTCCAAGTGTTTCGCAGAATGATGATTTTTGTTTACCTTGCTTGCTTGTGGCGAGCAATTGATATCAATTTGGTAACGATATACGCATGACATGTCAAACTGTGCGGCTCAACGGGCTTACTGCCAAAGGCCCAAAGAGGAACGCTTCAAGTTGGTCTGAATGATCGCCTTGTGTTGTGGAGGGGCAGGCGCACACAGGTTTAGGACGGAGATGGTGTGGCTGCAGAGGACAGAGAGACAGAGCGACCGAAAGTTTGGAGGTTGTTCAAGGATCGGCACTCGGCCATCGATTGGCAAGTTTATGTGGAAATGATCGATAAGTTGGATGAGTTTATGACGGAACACTTGTCAGTTTTGACAAGCTCGTTAATGGCCACGTTTGCATTTACTCCTTTTGGGCCAGCAGACAGCAAGAAGTGCGCTGAGCTGAGCCGAGACGAGACGAGGCGTGAAATGCGCAATTAACACGAAATTTACGAGCCTCTCGATGCTAGTGGGTCCTCAACCCATTAGCGCAACCTGTTATTAGGCAAGGTCCTTGAGGTCTTGCCGAAAAAGAGCCAAGCAGCCGAGTCGAGTTAACACACTAAGAGCAGGGAGTTTACCTACAGCAAGTCAGCAACATTATTTATGGCTCTTTTCTCGCCTAGTTCTGCTCTGGCCAAGTGTAAGAAGAATGCTCGTAAAAACTTTCTTTTGTTTCGACGTGCGCAACTTTACGACTTTTCCGATTGCGAGAGTGTTTCAAATTTTCGCGGCAAGTAAAGACAAGTAAGAAATATTCCATTCGGGAAAATTCACTAGATGGGGCAGAGGGGCGAGGCCAAATCACAGCCAGAGGCAGTCGTAGACGCGACGGCAATGAAATATCAATAAAAGGAGCAACAATTTAATTTACACAAGCAACTTTGACAGCTTGTGAACGGACCGAAAAGAGACAGCTCAGCGTTGTCATAATGACAACACTTACTGGGCCATCAAACAGACGCATCGGGAATTTTTACGAGCCTCTTTCGTGTGTCACGGCCGGTGAAAGGGTCGACAGCTACAGAGACAGATAGATAGAGTGTTGCCCGGGGTCGATGTTGCTGCTGCTTCGGTTCTGGCTCTGAGTTCTGAGTTCTGAGTTCTCGGGGGCCTCGGGGAAGTTTTTGTGGTCGCCGTAGACAACGGCCATGGATTGTCATAATTTTCTATTTATCGTGTAATTTGTAGCGCAATTTGTTGCTCGTAAAATGTTCAAGTGAAAATATCACGAAACGACGGGTAATGTGCTCGTTCATAAATGTAATGCACACGATGGCCATATAAAAATCGTAAAATATTCCAAAGAAAGTTGTGTGTGTAAACATCAACAGATCAACAGATGACATACCGCAACGACCAATTCATTGACTACTTTATGAACTCACTTTGGATTCGGGTTCTGGGGACAATTTTATAGCCGGTTAATCTGGCAAATTGAGAGTTCCTTATTAAGGTGTATCTGTTGGCTACATCTAATCGGAGCATTAGTACTTTTTCGTCTCATTATTGTTTGAATTTATCAATGCAATTTGAATGCTTATCTTCGTAATCAGAAGTAATCATTTAAATACTGATACGATCTTATCCTTCGCCTATTTATTTTGAATAAAATTATTCAAATTACATAGAGTTGTTTTGTAATTTGGTTTAAATGGAGAGGAAATATCTTAGATTGTCTGGCTTTTTTTCACATGAATTAGAACTGAATTGAAATTGGAAATAATTCAATGGCAGACTAAACAATTCAATCTACAAATTATGGTTCAATTGCTCGCATTATTTATTCACAATTTTGGTAATTCTTTTGGTCACTAAATCACCTGCAGCCGCATATATACATTGTAGATATTAGGTCAAGAGGAGGCGGGTAAAAAGGGCAAAAAATTGTTTTTACTCAATTTCTGAAAGAGCCTTAGCCGGAAATATAAAACATCGAAAATTGCAGCAACTACATACGTGGCGTATGCGCAATCGAGTACCCGTTTTAGGCATATCCATCATCGTATCTGACCATAATCACCCACACATGCATACACGTACACACACACACACACACACACACACACACACACACACACACACACACACACACACACACACACACACACATACAAAGAGGAAGAGCAGAAGGGAAGCAGTCGAGAAGAGTCGCAGACACATGAAAGTATTTTGCAAATTTGCGCTCAATTAATTGCATATAATTCATTTGTTGTTTGGCAACGCACGCAGGCCTGGCCTGGACTCCAGAACCCCGAGACCCTTGGCCAAGGACCAGCATTGGGGTATTTTATGGCATTTTGATTTGATTTTTGTCAAACGTCGACGCTGCCAACCACGACGACGCAGTCAGCGACCCAGTTGCCGTCGCTGCTCTTGCCATCGTCCAGCCAATGCCCCGCTTTTTTGCTGTTAGTGTTGCTGTTGCTGCTGCTGCTGCTGCTGGTTTATGCAGCGCCTCCCCTTTCTGCCCGACGTTTGATTTATTGCCGACCTTGTTATGTGCAGGCGCATTAGCCATATATCCATTTCACTTTCCATAATGGTGGCGGGACCCAAAGTGACAGCCCCCGTCAGCTCGTCAAGCTTCAGCAGGCAGAGCGAGACAACCATATGAGCAATTGTTTACACTCGCTGTAAGCTCTGTACGCTGTGTTGTAATTGGCAGGGGAAATGAGTGCTGTCTCCCTCTCTCTCTTTCGCTTGCCCCTCTCAATTTATGGCAACTGGAATGGAGTGGGGTGGCGCAATGTGCAATGCAGCGCAGGGGAAATGCCAATGGGATATTTATGGCTCGTGCAGTTCGCTCCTCCTCAAAGCAGGCAATTAATCGCGATTTATGGTCTTCGATAATTAGGAGGAAATGCAGTCAAAAAAGATCCCCAAAAAAATAGTGACGTCACAATGCAGTTGGCATTTTGAGAAATTAAACCTTTTATTTCGTGCTGTCGTCTTGTATTCATATTTATTGGCAATTATTATTGCAAGTCGATTGGAAAGGAAAGGAATGGCATGGTTCGAGAGGAGAGGATATGCGACGCGAATAATATCGTTTTTATTTCTCGACTGCAATGACAATTAAATTTAATTTGACGTAAATGCCAACATTAAAAATGTAATAATTCGCCGATAAGTCGCCAAAAGCGCCGAGTCGCAAGTAACTTGAACAACAACGCCTGCATCAGCAACAACAACAACAACTTGTCAACCCGGACCAGATCGGCAACAACAAGTCTGGGAGCTTTTCCCTTTAGTTTCGATTTGAGTTCGACTTTGTTTTCCAATTTTTGTTTTTATTTTTGGCATTTGCAAACAAAATCAATTTATAAATTTTAATTTGACGCCGCTTTTGTGATGCAAATTCACAACACGACACGAGCACAGCTCTAGCAACAACATCAAATGTTACATTTTTGGCGGATTAGTAGCCCGTTAGTCAGCGCCAGGCCAAAATCAAAACAGCGTCAGACTCAGACTCAGAGTTAGCCGGTTTGGCAGCATTTCCGCGCTTCGATCGCCACTGCGAAGTGTAAGCTGCCACAATAAAGGTCATTCAGGTCACTCTGCGACTATAGTTCTCGCTATCGTTTTCGGTATCGTTATCGCTATCGTTATTGTTGTTGTTGTCTATTGCCAGCAGCAAGTAACATAACTAGAAGTGATCCTCCCTTCCTCCTCCGTTCGCGCATACTGATCTCAAATGTATTGAATTACCACAGATATATTGACAAAAAAAAAAAAAAATACAAAAAAGGAAGCAACAACAAATTAATGGCCATAAATTGCTCGCAACGATAATGAGGCTCTAGATTCGAGATTTATCTAATTTATGCTGCTCTTTGCTTATGGCTTGCTCTACAATTTTCACATTTTAAAACCTCAAATTAAATGAAATAAACTACGATTCTTCCGCTTGGCTTTGGTTACGGCTGAATCTCAGTTTCTGTACGATATTTTCCACGGCCCTTAATAATTGGAGGTATCACTGAGCACGACCTTGAGCTCCAAATAGAAATTGTTGCACATTGATTACCATCTGTTGTTGTTGTTGTTGTTGCTTGCAGCTTTTGTTTTCATTGTTTGGCTTATGGCTAAACAGATTGAATTTTTGGCAAGTTTTAACCAGCCAAAGGGCAGCGCCAGTTGCTGTTGCTGTTGCTGTTGCTGTTTGCTGCTTTGGACAACTGCAAGCGGGCAGATAAAGGGCAACCTCAGAGGACGCTGGACTGTGGAGTGGACTCCTTATCGAAAAGCCGACACACTCGAAACAACGTTTAATTAGAGCTTGTTGTTTATTTATTTATTTATTTGCGTCGTCGTTTGTGTGTGTTGTGTGTATTGTGTTTTGGCCGTGTTCAGCTCCTGGTTTGCTGACCGTCGTGTGCTGACCATTTGGTGACCAAGTCGCCGTCGAACAGAACTGCAGTCCTCGACCATTAATAATTTCATTCAGTTGTTGTCGTTGTTTGTTCTGAATGTGCAGACCGCAGTCTTGTTGTTGTTGCTGTCGTTGTCGTTGTTGTTGTTGCTGCAGGCGTTCCTTCCGTTCTGGCTACTAACACTCTCAGCCCCCAGCCGCAGTTGCCGCTAGTTGCTCCCTCCCCCGCCATCCAACCAGCGCCCGGATGGAGTGCTGTGTGTGTGTGTGTGTGTGTGTGTGTGTGTGTGTGTGTGTGTGTGTGTGTGTGTGTGTGTGTGTGTGTGTGTGTGTGTGTGTGTGTGTGAGCCGCCTGTCGATGTGCATATGGATGGGGATGGGGATGGGGATGGGGATGGGGATGGGGATGGGGATAGGGATGTTGTCGGGGTGTTGTGTATTTTTGAACATTTCATAAGAAATCGTTTGTGGCATTATTTAATTTTGTTGTTGTTCGGCTTGGCTTTTCTCATTATTGTTGCTCTTCCTCTTCTTGTTATTGTTGTGCACATTTTATTTACTTTGTTGTCGCTGCCGAGCTGCTGACGAACTATTCCCAATGAGAACTTGGCTGGGTTGCATACTCCGGAATGCCATGTCCTCCTTGCCGCCTCTTCCCCTTCCCCCTGGCCCCTTTTGCTTTCTTCCACTTATTTGGCTGTGGCCATGCGATAATAATATTTGTTATTTACTTTAACGGAAGGAAAAGACAAAAACGGAAATGCACATAAATTTATTTTTGTAGATTATTATTTACTCCCTCTCTCCCTCTCACCCTCTCTTTCCTTATTTCTGTGTTTTGAAATCTTTCGGTCTTCTCGCAATTCGTTGCCAAATCTATGGACAATAACATGATAAACATTTCAGTTACTATTACAACTACAAAAAACTTCATGTTTTCAATTCCAAATTTGAAGCAATCTTCATGGAATTATTTCCTTGACATTGCCATTACTTCAATTCTATCAATTAAACTGATTGATGAAATCATTAAAAAAAATATGTATTAAGTTTATGTATATCAATTTTAAAAGTTATTTGTATTAAAATAAAAATATCTACGTTATAGAAATTCAAAATAAATTGAAGTTGAGTGTTCGTTGGGAATTGAGAATGATTCTGTTGAATTCAGGCTGAGATTTGAGGGATCTGTTTCTTTAACCTTGTTTCTACTTATGAATAACTTAAACTGATATCCAGTGTATTCTTCCCCTTTGCATCCGCCGTCGATTGACAGCCCCACCAAAGTGCTCAACTTAATTTAGTCTTGTTGTGTTTTGCCTAGAGCCACAAGAATATCCTGGAGTATCATGCACAAGTACTTTTTCAATGGAAATTCGCTTTATGTGCGTGAAAGTGATTTTTACTTCATTCGCTGTCGGATATCCCAATATCCCAATATCTCATAGCTCATAGCATCAGCCCCTCTCGCTCTCGCTCTTTGTGTCCCTCTCACTCTCTCGTGACAGTTTCAAGTGGATTTTCTGGGCAATCAATCAAAAACGAAAAACATTTTCTCTGTCCGCAGTCCGTTTGTCTGTCTGCCCGTCTGTCGCTCTGTCTGGTCGAAAACAAAGCAGAGACAAATGCGCTGTGGAAGATCATTTAACCGAGAGTGGGAATGGGAATGGGAATGGGAATGGAAGAAGTGGAGAGGCTGGAGGCGTGCACGACATCGACACATGTGGCCAGGCTGCTGAAATGTGGCATGCATCTTAATCCTGCAGCAGCCTTGGTGTCATTTGCATGCCTGCCGAAAGACTCAACTGACATTGCCAAATTAAATTTCAATTTGTGTTCGTTATTTTTTGTACTTGCAGGTAAAGTATAAAGATGAAATGCCACCTTAGTTTTCAGCCCTGCACTTTCAAGGTAAGTGACATTTGCAATTTTCCTTCTACTTGTAACGCTTCAAGATGCGACAAATTCAACCAAAACTTTCTGCGCAGTGGCTTTTAAACTGCTGCCATTCAGTGTTTTGGGCAACACTTTAATGTCCCAGCCGACGGCAGCTGAACTTGGCGCCGACGTCGACGTCGGCATCGGCATCGGCGGGTGCTGTCAAAAACAGACGTCCCAGTGACGAGACGACAAGTTGTCAGCCTGCACTGAGGGATGGGGCGTGTGTCCTGGGCGCCGTTTCAATGACCGGCATATTTATTTGAACATATTGATCGAATGCGGCCTTAAACTTTCTGCCTGTTTGGCCAGAAAATAAAGACAGCTACGAAATTAGCTGGAAGTCCGTGGTCAAGTCACATTGGCGTTTGCGAGTTGAATGACTTGGCCAAAAGCAAGGGGCAATAGTGGGCGAAATCAGGTAGAAACCTAGAGCCTAGTTTTAAGCCGATTATGGTTGCACGTTGAAAGCGTTGAAAGTCACAGAATTTCGTTGTTGTCTCAACCGAAGGTAACGTATCTAAGGAGGAGGCGTACAGGTAAATATAAGGGTAAATTCAGGTAAAAATACAGTGAAGCAAGCGTTTTTATGCACATTTAAAATGTGGAATATTGCAGTGGAACGTGCGTTTAATATGCCTGCATACATATGTATGTATGTACAAATATTGTTCAATTTACGAAACGAATCCAGTGGCTCGAAAACTGTGCGCGCCTCTTAAACAGCTGTTCGTTCGGGTTGCCATAAAAAAGCGAGTACGCGTATATCATGCTAGCCCATTCGCACAAACGCGGCGAATTTATCATCATAGTCGTCATCGTGCCTTGCTCGTTTTTCGTTTATTGCTCTCTTTCTCGTGCGCGCAACGAAAACAAAAACAAACCATTAAAAGTGCAGCGAAATGGCTGTTTGAGCGTAAAATACGAGCGAAAACAATGCGGCGAAGAGCGGCTCGCTCAGAGAGGACTTTGTGTGTGTGTGTGTGAGAGTGCGAGTGCGAGTGCGATTGAACACTTGTGTGCCAAGATTATGGCGACTTTTCAGGAACGCCGAACGCCAAGTTGGGGGTCTGCCGACTACCAAACCGTCGTCGTCGCTGTCGCCGTCTCTGTTATTATTGTTGTTGCCTTCTCGGTTGTTTTCTCGGTCGCCGACGGCAACTCCTATTTTTCTTCATGTGCCATGTTCGTTTTCTTTTCGTTTTTATTTGGCCTCTGGAACGGCTCAACTTGAACTGAGTTTGAGTGACTCTCGTCACACACACACACACACACACATCTGCACATGCACACAGTCAAAAGCAGCCACATTCGCATCAACTTGATATCGTGTCGTCGTCTTCATCTTTGCTGTCGCTCGCTCGTCGTTTTCATTTGATAAATTGCGTTTATAAGAAAGAGATGAATTGTCATGCACAGCAGCAACAGCAGCAGCAGCGCCAACAACAACATCGCCAGCTGTCGTGGGGGATGTCTGCGTGTGTGTGTGTGCGAGTGTGAGCGAGCAACGGTTGGCGCTCATTTGGGGCGCGCTGCCGCCGCTTTAAATCATATTGGCTGCGCCTCAGTCTGTTTCTCAATGTGCCACTGTGTGTGTGTGTATGTGAGTGTTTGTGTGAGCTTTCTCATCGCCACATTTTTCGCTCGCACACACTGTTTTGTTCGCTCGCCTCGCCCCTTGCCTCGCTCGCATTGTCGCCTTCACTCTTAGCGCTCGTCTGGGATTGGAAGTTTCCAAATGCAATTTTGCTGCCTTGAGCTTTTCGTCTTATTATCAAGCTGCCGTTTCGTTTTGTTCTCCTTTTCTTTTCGTTTATTTCTTTATTTCGCATTGGTGGGTGGAGACCTTAACTCATTTTGCAACATTTGCTCTACTTGCTCCTGATGTTCTTTGCTTGGGGTCTGGCTGATTTAAATTTCATGGTCTCTTCAATTTGCCTAGTATTAAATTAAATTCCCGTTACAGTTTCAAAAATGCAATATTCCCATTCAAATTTACTCACTGCTCGAGCTTCTACCGATTCAAATATTTTCTTAAATAAAATATACGAGAATACCATAAGTTTAAAGATAAAATATTTGTGGATTATTCATATAGCTTAGTGCAATTTTAAATTGTTTCTCTCACAAAAGGCATAAAATGCGTTTTATTCGGTATAGTTCTCAGATCTATTTAGATCGTTTGTGTCATTGCGATGCAGTTCCCAATGCAGCATCTTGAACTTGGGCAATTAATTAAAAGAGTTGCATTTTCATGGGCCTTCGCGTCATCTGTATTTGCCCCAAACCACATTGCCTCTTAATTCGATGGTCATTCGACGAGTTAAACTAAATTGCTAATTTATTTGTTTAATTTCATTTGTTTTCTTTTCACTTCCATTTGGCATCTAATTTGCAGTTGCAAGATTTAAATGCAACAACTTGAGCAACAGTTTTGCTTGAAAATCGAAACAAAAAATGCCAAACCACAAATCAATCAACGTCTCATAAATTTGTCATGTTGGCGACAGTTAGACGATGGCTTCAAGGATGATGGCAAAAGCGTGAGACAGAGACGAGTGGGAGGACAGACAGACAATCAATGTTGGCACAAATTTGCGAAGAAATATAAGAACAATAAGAATAACACTGTTTGAGAGAAAAGGAATCTTAGAATGAGCAAAGTATGATCAGTTGTTTTGAAATGAAACCCAGATTAAGTGCATCATCATCATCATTATTATCACAATTCTCTGTTATTGTTGTACATACATATATGACATCGAGTAACATTGGCAACATCCTTGCCGGGACAAAGTGCAAGACGAGTAGCGGGTTTCACATCCAAGCCAAACAAACAACAAAGTAATTTTTCATTTTTCACTTTGCTTTACTAAAAACGCGCAAAAACGGCGGCAACATTAAAACGAGCGCCGGCGACGCAGCCTCGCAGCAGCAGCAGCAGCAGCAGAAGCGGCAGCAACAGCAACAGCAACAGCAGTAACTGTTGTTGCCGATGGGTCCCCAAAAATGAAAATGGCGACCGGGCGCCGTTCGGCGCTCGCCGGTAAAAGCAAAAACAAAAGAAAATAAAAAGAGGCGAAGAGGGCGAGCGAAACCAAAAGGACGCAGCCAAAAAATGCGTTGTTGAAAAATTGCCACGGAATATGTGTTAACTGCTTTTTAAACTGCCACGAGGACGACGACACGACGACGCCGCCAACAGCAGCAGCAACAACAGCAACAGCAACAAAACAGATATGAAAGGATATGCATTTTGAGGCTGTTGAATTTATCGGCGCGCGATTTATTATTGCACACAAAGTTCACGGTGCGAACAGCTGTTGGCTGTGCTGTGCTGTGCTGTGCTGAGCTGTTGTTGTTGTTGTTGTTATTTTTGCAGGATCATTGCCTAAGTGGCTGGATCGCCATGAAGCCTTACGACGACGATGACAACAATAACCGAACAAAAATAATCAGCGACGACGACGACGCTACGAAGACAAAGATGGAGACGACGACGGAGATGGAGACGAAGATGGAGATGGAGACGGAGATGGGGAGAGCGATGGCGATGGCAACAACGTCGTCGCTGCAGCTTTGGAAGGCGTTGCTTATTTGAATGCCTTTGTGTGCGTGAGCTTCTCTTTGCGTGCGTGTGTGTGTGCGTGCTTGTTTGTGTGTGTGTGTGAGTGAGTGAGTGTCGAAAGAGCGCAAAACAAGTTGAGCGAAAGTCGAGCGCGCTTCCCAGTGACGGACAAGCTTGCAAGTCAAAGCGAAGCAAGCGTCTAAAATGGCAAAGACTAGAAAACACCTGAAAGCACTCACACACACACACATACTCGGCGCCAACCCCAACCCTAATGCCAGCCCCTAGCTGAAAGCCACCCAATGCCCAGTGCCCAATGCCTGCTGCGCGCACAGGTGGGGCGGCCAGAGAAGACTGAATGGCAAACTGATGCAAACTGCCACTCACTCAAGCGAAAATAACAAATGGGATTGGTTTTTGCTGATTTTCAACGTAAGCACAGCGACGTCGACGTCGACGGTGATGTTGACGGCGCTGCTGCTGCTGCTGCCAGTCAGACGCTGTAGCAGAGAGAGGCGATGCGACGGCAGCACAGCGGCCAAAACCTATAAGCCGTCTCCTTTTGGCCAAAGCCAAATAAATTTCAAACGAACAAACGAACGTTCAGCGAGCGCCAACGACGACGACGCGTCGTTGCGCAAAAAGAGTCGAAAAACAAATAGCAAAAACAAAAACAAAAACAAAAACAGAAACTAAAGCAAAAAGGCAAAACTGAGCACAGCAGAGCAGCACAGCCAAGCAGTCAGTATACATGTAGATTGTGACAAGTGTGTGTATGACAGAAAAGGCGTACTAACAAATCAGTCATCATCCTTCGCGCTCTGCCTTTGGGCCCCATTTTGTAGTGCGCTCACAAGAGCGCGCCTGCGCTCTCACTGACCAATTCGCCGCATTTACACGAACAAAACTAAACACTGCACACACACAAGCACAAGCACGTACACACGAACACACTCGTACCCTCGTTCACTCACACAATCGCACGCACCGCAATTCGCCGTAGCCAAATGTGTTTGTATAGCTATCGCACTCGCACTGCTGCTAAATTTATGAGTCTCCGCTTTGTACAACCTTTTTTAATGGCACAATTGTTGCGTCGCCGCCGTTTATGTGTCCATGTGTGTGTGTATTGGCTGCGAATGGTGTGTGAGCGAGTGTACGATCGGGTAGACAGTGGCGTGCAAGCGTGCATGAGCATGATTGACAGTGTGTATTTGCCTTCGAACCGCGTACGACGTGCTTGTGCTTGTGCTGTCTGTGTTGTGTGCGAAGCGAGAAGCGAAGCCGAAAACGCCGCAGCCGTCGCCATCGCCATCGCAGAGCCGTTAAGAAAAATTATTATTATTACTATTACTATTATTATAGCTATTGCATAGCATTTTTATTGTTATTGCCGCACAACAACATCAACATCAACAACAACAACAATCACAATCTTTGCGGGCAGTAAGCGCAACAATTTAGTACGTCGCGAACAACAATAACTATTAAAAGAAAACAACTCGTCGCGATCTTTGGCAAGTAAAGAGAAAATTAACAAAATCAAATCAAAAATCACATATTACAAAACAGCGCGCGCGTCTCGATACGCGACGTTACGATCGGTCGTTACGTCGCTACGTTGCGTTACGTTACGCGGTACGGAAGATACGTTAACGCAGATTCGTCGTGAAGCCGCCGTCGTCGCGTTGCCGTCGCTAAACCAAATCTTTGCAACGTTCTCCTACGCTCTCCTCCACGTTGCACGTCTCGTTTTGAGACAACGCTAACAAGGGGTGTAGAAAACAACAGACTCAACGCAAAGTGCGGTTAACGTTAACGAATCGTGTTCACGTTAGTTAAAAGTTGATGATTCGCTGCAGTCTTCAGATTGACAACAAGTTTTTGTTTTTGTAGTATATTATAGTATGTAGAAGCAGCTGTGATAAATAGTGCGCATATTATACGAAGATTATACGAAGCAAGAAGTATACGACAAACAAATAAGCAAAGATACAAAAAGTTATAAAACATCTATTGGGGACACGCAGAGAGGTCCAGAAGTCCTCGACCAGAACAAGAACAGCAAGAAGAAGAAGGCAAAGTCATTGTCGAAGTCATAAACGAAAAAACAGCTGCTGCAGAAGGCCCGAGCAATGGATTTATGACAACGAAAACGACGACAACAATAACAACAACAACAACAACAACAACAACAACAACATCAACTGCAAACTATGTTGTCTGGCCCACACAAGCAGCAGAAACAACAACAACCACAGCAACAGCAACTCAACAACTGTATACTAAGAAGAGCAACCACGGCAACTCTAACAAAAACAAATTGTATACGATTTTTATAAACCACAAAACAATAAAAGATAATACATAACATCAAGTTATATGTAAATATTATATAAACATTCATTTATATATCTATATATATACAAAAAAAAAAAAAAAATCAAATAAGAAAACACAAAGATCTCCCGCTAATAACAACAACTAAAACGCGCGCGTAATAACAACAACAACAACAAAGTATACCAGCAACTACAACTATAACAACAAAATAAATATATAAATCTAAGCAAAAAATTAAAAGTAAAGATTTTAACAAATGTGCCTGTGTTAAAACCGAAAGCAAGAAAATAAATTGAAGAAGAATAAGCTGTAGTAGTGCAAGATCATAGAAAGAAGTACTGCGACTAAAAGAATTAAAAAAGAGAGAGAGAATTCAAATTGAAATATTCAAAACAAAATACACATATTCTAATAATATTTCTGTTAGTGTCAAACAAAAAATACAACCACAACAACAACCTACAAACTACTAAAGCGTAAAACGTAGCAGGAGCCCCCAACAAATCCACAGATCTACAGATCTAGACAGATCTACATCACGACGACGCCGACGACGACGTCTAGGACGAGGTCGTAAGGGACGCGGGCTCCCCATTTTGTGTTGCGCCGCCAACTGTCGTCTGTACTCCGCTAAAAGTGGCACAAATCGGGTTAGACGTCGCTCCCAGAGCATTAATGGCTCAGCCTAGGGTAAGTAATACAGTAATACCTATAAAACCCCCAACAAACCAAAGACCCTTTAAAAAACTCAGCGTTAGCACAAAGTTCATCCCGTAAAGCGGCCGAATTTTTCAGCGACGGCTTTTGTGTGACCCAAAATTATTTTCTGGAAATTATGTTATTCCAATTACATTTGAGATATTTTGCTGGTTTATTAGATAATCAAGCTTTTAAAAGTTTTCAGTTCGTTAATGTAATTTAATATGTTTAATTCAATTTTATAAGAGAATGAAATTGTGAAAGTTGGCATAAAACACATAAATTTCTAGCTGTGTATTGCCGTCGGTAGTAAAGACTCGTCACTTAATCCTAAAAATTATTTTACTGTACATACATACATATGTACTATATATCGTAAATTTTCTAAGTGCAGAATATAATATCTTTAGGTTGATTTGATTGCTATTTTTTTTATATATAATTATTAGACTTTAGTTCGGTTTTAGCCACAAATAAAATGTTAAACAGTGGAATCGGCCAACTCTGTGTCTCGCTCAACTGCATACGAAGATATTTTCCAAGTTAAAGAATATGAATTGATTAGCATTGATGTGTGAAGCGAACTTGATTTTTCCATGGATCGTAAAATCGTTGGAGACTTGAAGAAAACGAGAGCAAGTCAGTACCATTCCAATAGTGTCGCCTTGTATAAGTAATTTGATGTGTATGTAGTTAATTAGCAACCTTTTGAGTTGAGTTTTTACGGACTCATTATGTGTGTATATATGTACATCTGCATGTACATTTGTAGGTATTTAAGTAGGTCCATCTATTGGTAGGCCCCGTCTCTCTAGGGAGAGAACGGTTAAAAGCGCGATAAAGAAAAACAATGCAAACTGCCCGCGGGAATTTTGTGGTGATTTTGATATGTTACCGTTCTGTTCTCCACTCCACTCCAGTCCACTCGACTCGCCTCGAGTCGAATCCACTAAAAGACACGTCACTTCAATTCGCTCTTCTCCTGCAGCTCACGGTGCTGTACTATTCGATTGTGTTCTTGTTGGGCCATAAATTTACGCTTGTGGTTTAATACGCAAAATTCTCGAATTGTCTGTCTGTCTCACAATGGAAATTCTCACTCCTGCTCGCCTTTAAGTGTGACTCTCAGATTGCAATTTCTCTATGAAAAGCTCATACGGATACGGGCCCAGGTTCGTTTGCTGCTCTGGATATGTGCATATAATTTTATTGCACATTGGCGAGACCATGCAAAGAGCAGTCAGGAAGGCAGGCAGGCTGGCATGCTGGCATTTATTGAGAGCAGCAATACGCTGTGGTTTTATTATTTACAATTACAATTACATCTTCTGTTTTATTTCATTTTATTCAAACATTATTTTCACTTTTGTGCAAGAACAAAAAATGGAGAGGCGACAAGCAATTTAAATATACAAAATACAAATATAATTTGATTATTTTATGCCTCGCAGTTAATGAAAAACGATGCAAAAATGATCGCGAAAAGCGAGCAACATCAACATCAACAGCAACGGCAATTGTAATTGCAATTTGTGCAGCTGCTGTATAGTATACATACAGATACATATGCAACCGACGCTGCAATTCAACATTCAACACAGAAATTGTTTTGGTGTTATTTTAATTTAAAGGTTAACCGCAGCGTAATTTGTGGCATAAAATATAATTCGTCTAGTGTGCACAGTGCTGCTCGATATAGTGACGAAAAAACAAAAATATAAAAATAAAAATGCGAAATGCGAAAAAACAAAACGAAATGAAAAATACCAAATAAAAAATAAACTGCAACTGAAACTGAAAATCAAATAAAAGTGCACTGCAGAAATGGCATTCGCCGGTCCGTTCGACAGTTTGCCATTTGTTTGGGACCGTGGGGCTCGAAATGTGCGGCCGTTTTTCGATTTGACTTTAAATTGTTTCGCCTTTGTGGGTTTTTATAGTGCTGTTCTATAGTAAATACATAGACTCGGTCTTTGTGGTCTGCCTTACTGATCTTATTGCTTTTTAGAATTGTAAGTTGTAAACTGCAAATTGCAATCTGCGAGTTGCAGAAACTGTAAAAACAGTGAACAATTATCGTTTCTTGCATCTTCTTTAACTAATTTCAACATTTATTTCGGACATTGTGTACATTCGAATTTTACGATAAATCGCTATAGAACCGTTATCAGTACAATATTCCGATATTCCAACAAAGATTAGACGACCCACTCAGGCTATAGCTTAACTATTTTTAGGTCAAACGACTTTACAAGAATTTATAAACAAATTATAAAACTTTTAAGCTTATGCAAAATCGCCAATCTTCAGGGGTTCGTTATATCGTTACATTGGTTCGGTGATATCCACTCTCCATAGTATGTTACACTCTCCACTCTTACTCTTTTTCTACTCGACGCTAGGGTTGTGTTTATGTTTTTCGTTTGCTAAAGAGCTTCATGTTTAATGATCATATTGCGTGCCACGTTTGGTGCCTGGTGCGTTTTTCAGTTTTAGCTTATGTTGTTGTTGTTTGCCAAGAGGCCTTTTGCCTACGCCGTTTGCCAGTAGATGTGTTTTCATTAGTTTCATTTCTTTTTACATTTGCGCACTTAAATCGTCTTTAAATTTTGTTGTTTAAAAATTATTTCGCACAATGTAATTTCCCCCAACATTAGCGCTAAGCGAGCGTTAATTTTCGGCAAGTTAAGTGAATTCCATTACATATTTTTGGCGCTTTTTGACTTACGTTAAGCACAAAAAAAGAGTTTATCCCAAGTGCTCGGTACTGTAGTGGAAAACAAAAACACAAAAAAAAGCTAGCAACCAAAGAGTGAAATAGAAGCAAAACTTACTGATACAAGTTGAAAATGTTGCTGCCGCCTTCCATGGGGGCCAAAACAACGAAAAGACGTGGAAAATCATTTAGACAAGTTGCACGCCGCTCATTAAATTAAATGAGCCATCAGCACGCAATTTATTTTAGTATTTTTGAGTAACTTTTGCCATGCCAGACACAGGCACAGACGCAGACGCAAACGCAGCTACTCCAACATTTTGCCTCAGCTCAGCTCCGCTTCGTTCTTGTAGCCTCTTCACGTTCTTCTTCTTACAATTTGTTATTGTTGGGCCAGCCAATTTAATTAAATAGACGCCGCGTGCTGTTGAAAATTTGATAGAAAATGTGCGATAATATTAAAAGTTGTTCTTTAAATATATATTTAGAAATTAATACAATGTATAGATATAGATACGGATGCAGATGTATGTTATAAAAAGATACTTACATACATGTTCAAATGCTCCCTCATACTTGTATTATATATGTACAAATGTATATTGTATAGCAAAGTGCCTTGAAAACGTGTCTAAAAGCCCCAGCAGATAGTTAATGATATTCGTATATTCAGATTGCGAATACAGATAGTTCATTTTATATGTATTTATACATAAATTAGTTAAAAGCCAAATGACTAATCTAATTTGTATAATTTAGCCAGAATTTTTTCGACTTCTCTTTTGCTTTATTAGTTTTGTTATTTGATCATCAATAAAATGAAAAGAGAAAAAGATAATGCAATATTATTTTTTCGAAATACAAATCAGAGATCTCAAACATAAGTCATTAGTCGTCTTGAAATTGCACTTGAATATAAATCTAGACTTCATGTTAATTTCAACTCCAGTTTCATGGATTTTAATTAGTTACTGATAATAAGTTTCTTGCAGGTTGTATACGGTTTCATTTTTAAATTTTTGTCTGTCATTTTTCGCTTATTTTGTTTTCGTTGTATAATTTCTGGTAGTGACGTCAATTGTTGTCATCTTTTGTCATAAATGTTAAAAAGCCAAGAATTTTGGGTTGATGCTGTTGCTTTTGTATATTTCCTCCAATTTTTTTGTTGCGTCGCTGCCTTAAATTTAGCTACCAATCGTTTGATATACTGTATGTTCTGCTTCAAACATTTAAATTTTTATTTTTCTCTATCAATTCAAACTTTAGAAATGAAATAAGCGTGTGCGAGGAATTTAAACACAGTTTTTTAGATAAGAATTTGCACAAGTTCTCATACTTATTTGTGTCTATTGTTTGTTGAAGAGACTTCACAGGGGACCGAATTTTATTATTATTATTATTATTACTATTTGTAGCAGCAGAGTAATAATAATACCAATAAAAGCGAGCGTGTTCGAATCGACTTGGGCTGCAACTGTAAATTAAAACAACACCAGAGCACGCAACAAAAATTAATTGTCTAACACCAAATAAACTATACAAAACATCGGCTTCGACCCCAAAGCCAAGAGAGATTGATAGAGGGAGAGAAATAAAAATGGGCGTGTGTTTGGATTAATGAAATACTCAGTCTACGGATCTAGGCTACGGGTATGAAAATACTGGAACTGGGGTACAGGCTTGGGATTGTGGCTAACTCCGAAACTCTTGGGCTACATATTGACACACCTACAACACCAATTCAAATTCCAATTCCAATCCCACTCACAGTTCGCATTCCACTCGCAAATCTACTTCCATTGACACATCTCAGGGTCATTGTTTTCCTGCGGCTCGTCTGTTAATTAAGCAAGTAAAACACGACGAAAATCCATAACAAATAAAAATAAATTCAGATACAACATAATAAACAATTAATTTTGATTAGGAGGCCAGTGTTGTCGCAATTAAGAATGTGAAAGAATATGGAAAGCAAAAGTGTTGGCCGAAAAAGGAATCAATAACACATTGGGCGCAACTCCATGCACAACTTCGTAGTTGCTGTTTTTTGGTTGCTGCTGTCGTTGTATGTATGTATATGGAGCAGACACATGTGTGGAGAGTTTTAAGGTCCACTAAAATGGCGGCCATTGTCACCACACACACACTGACACTAACTCACATACGGTCACACTCATAATTCCTGCAGTCTGGCGCTGGACAGTTTTAGGCGCTGTTAGATAAACTCCCCACCGACAACAGCAAACAATAACAACAACAACAACAACAACTACAACAACAATTGCCGCCTCTGCTTCTTCTACTCTCCACAACACTGCACTGCTTTATCTCGCTCTCGCTCTGGCTCTGACACTGCGGCCCGTTTGGTTGCGTTTCATATTGCCACTGTTTTCAGTTTCAAGTTCACGCCGAAAATGTTTGTGCAAATGTTTATACCCGCTACCCATAGGGTAGAAGGGTATTATGACTTAGTGCCAACAGAAAATGTATGTAACAGGCAGAAGGAGGCATCTCCGACCCCATAAAGTATATATATTCTTGATCAGCGTCAACAGCCGAGACGATATAGCCATGTCCGTCTGTCCGTCTGTCCGTCTGTCCGTCTGTCCGTCTGTATGAACACCTGGATCTCAGAGACTATAAGACATAGAGACACCAAATTTGGCAAAAAGGTTCCTTCATACCCTACGCAGGTCAAGTTTATTTCAAAAGTTGGATGCCACGCCCCCTTCGCCCACAATAAGCATTTATCTAGAGAAAGTCAAGTTTTTTTTATGTAAATCGCGAATAACTCCAAAAGTTCTTTGTGTAATGATGTGTAATTTGGTAACCCATCTGCGCTTGACACTCTTAATATACCCTGTAATTTTGGTACAAATCGGATAAGTAGAACAAAAGTTATTCGTGAAATTATTTATCAAAATTTTTGTGCCCAGTGCATATGGACGTTTTAAGTGTGTGAATGACCTAGAGATATCAAATTTGGTGACAGTATTCATGTAGCTCTTACGCAGATCAAGTTTGTTTTAGATTTTTGCCACGCCCCTTTCCGCCCCCAAAAACTGTAAAAGCCGTAATAATAGACCTAGAGCATTGAATTTTGGTATGCATAATAACAATGATAGTCTGAATGACTCCTGTGAATTTGGTTGAGATCGAATAAAAAACGAGGAAGTTATTAAAGAATCAATTTTATATGTGAAATTCACTTGCAGCTGCTCGCGCTTTGTTTGTTTAGTTGACAGTGTGACCATGTCGGTGTTGTGGATTTTTTCCCGCTATTTTCAAATATATACACACAAAACACAAGTTTCAGTATATTTTTGGTATATTTGTTGTTAAAATATCATTACAAATTTTTTTTTTCTCTCGAAATGGGTTGCGGGTATCATACGGTCGAGCACTCTCGACTGTAGCTTTCTTACTTGTTTTCAGTCAGCCTGTGTTTACCGCCCACATTTTTGGTGGGCAAAAGGCTTTGCCCGTTACCCGTTAGCTTGACATATGGGGCTGTAGAATAACGACAACAGCAGCAATATCATCTGGTTGGTGCACAGTTAAAGTGCTGTCCTAACTTTTGTAGCGTTTAAAGCACAATTGTGCTGAGTGAGTTGTTGTTCTCGTTGAAGTTGTCGTTGGCTCGATGACTCGATGACTTAATGTTTTGTAAGCACGGCATAAATACACACATACACATACATGCAAACACACGCACATACTCATGCATAGATTCAAGCAAGGACAAGACCTGAAACTCTTGAGCCCTTCTATATGATGTGCTGGAACTCTGTTAGCCATGTACTCGTTGCGCCTGTCACTAACAGCTAGTAATATCCCCGCTCTCTGTGTGTGTGGGGGCCTCACACACTCGTGTGTACATACATTTTTGAAGGATTTCGGCGTTGAACTTGTCAAAATCAGACGACAAGAGCAATGGAGCCATGTTTACTGTTGGTGTTGTGTTGGATTCGAGCTTACATTCACGTCCAGTGATTGTTGGCTGTGGGTTATTGATTTACAAAAGCGGTGTCGGAGTCAAGGGAGGTGGGGCATACCAGAGCTTGTAGCAATCGAATCGACATCGCGTCGCTTCAACAAGGTCATTGGCTCAGTCTCGTGCCCGGGCTCCGTCTCGGGCTTAGGCTTGGGCTTGGGTTCGGGCTCGGTCTCGGGCTCCACAGCCCGCAGATGATCATCAATCAAATGGGAAAGCCTTAAGTCTTCAGTCCCAAGCCTTAAGTGTGTTTGCCTGTTCGATTTTTGGCGCGTTCGGTTACAAAACGAAAAAAAATAACAAAACTTAAAACCAAAATAAAAAGTAACAAAAGTCCGTTCATTTGGGGACTGGGGCAGCCTCTCAATTCCCACATTACTTATGTACAAGTACAAATTGTGGTAATTTTCAGAGATCTCTTTGTTGTTGTTGTTGCTTTGTTTTAGCTTTAGTTTTTTTGTTTTGTGCTCCACAATTTCCTCATTTCTAAAAGCAACCGTTGGGCTGATTGCTTTCGTATGATCGTACATTCGATGATTCGTTCGGCTGCTCCACCAACACTAAAATTAGCATAACAACTTTATAGTTTAACTGCGCGACTGTGTTGGCCTGGTCTCAGCTTGGCTTGGCTTGGCCTGGCTTGGTCTTGGGTCGGTTTGGCTGTATCTATAAGTATGTATCTTTGCTTGCATGCACACTGCATGCTGCATGCTGCATACCCCATGCCGCATACCGCGTACCACATACTGCATACAGACACCAACACTAAGAATGAGTGACAAAATAAAAGCCAAAAAGAAATGAGCCACACTAAACTCAAGTCAAAGCTCGAAACTCGATTTTTTTGCTCTGGGGTCTCTCAATAGTTGCACAGCAAATAATCTGCTGTGTGTATCTGTGGGATTGCTGCAGACCCAAATGACAAAAGATCTTGATGCTTTTTGCAGGTGGCTGTCAACCTGCTAACCTGCCAATAGCAGCTGCTCTCAGTACTCACTATTCCATGCAGAAGGGGGGCAAACAAACCAGCCATTGATAGACCCATTTCATCATGCACTCGACGGCAAATTCTGGCCAAATCAAGAGACCAAACACTTGCCGTACTTGCCGCATTCTTAATACAAACTTCAGCTTCAGCTCCAGCACCAGGGTTACTACTTAAATCTCATCAATGCCAATCCCCAGCCGGCAAGCGTCACTCAGTCAATTGCTCATTTAGTGTCAAAGATTTTTCAAGGCTGATAACGAAATGCGAGGGAAAACTTCACTTTGAGTTCAGCAGCAAAAAGTGCCATCATTTCTTGTCGCTGCACAAAAATCTTGTCATCGGATGGTGCTGGTGCTGGTGCTGGTGCTTCTTCTGCTTCTCTACAGGTTGGTCCTTAACTCCTCGGCTCCAAAATTATGCAGTGTGAAGCGTTGACGACGCCACTTGTGTATAAAAATGATAAAAATCTTACACAAAAGCAGCAACAACAGGAACAACAACAACAATAGCAACAACAATCAGAAAAGGCAGTAATCACATCGCGTTGAACTTTAAAAAATATTTGTGTGCTGTTCGTTGTTGCTGTAGTTGTTGCCGTTGTTGCTGCCGCTGTCGTTGCCATTGGCGTTGCATACACAAAACCAGTTTGCAATTGAGAAAGAGACACAGCCAGCCAGATTTGCTGCTATTCATTCCCACACACTCACAACACATATTGAAACAGATTAACTGATAACATTAAAAATTACTCTTTTTTCGCTTCTTTCAACTGTATAGTATTGCTGCTGCTGATTTTGGCGCTGAATTAATATGCAAAAAACGTTAAAAGAAAAGAAGCAACCGCGAAAACAACAATAGCAACAGAACAGTAACAGCAATAATAAACTTAAAACACTTATATCTATATACATACATACATATATACTATGTATATACCGTATGTTCGTATGAATGTCTATACATGTATAATGCCGCAGCCAAAGTAATCACAAGGTCAAACTCAATGCGCACCGTATTATTTCATTATTTTTGCTTTTTTTGTGGGTCTTCAATTTTGTTGACGTGCTTGGAAATAATATATGTAAATAAGTATATGCATGCATACTATACTATACCATATGTACATATGTTATGTAGTATGTATGTACGTACAGGTACAATTTGTAGCTGACGCTGAGCGTAATTGAAATTTCTAAAATATGAATTGCCATTTTAATGATGTTTCTAATATGCAACTCTTTCCCTCTCTCTCTCTCTCTCTCTACAGTATGACGATGGCCTGCATGGCTACGGCATGGACTCTGGCGCCGCAGCAGCAGCGATGTACGATCCACATGTCGGCCATCGGCCGCCGGGACTGCAAGGCCTCCCCTCGCACCATTCACCGCACATGACGCATCCAGCGTCAGCGGCCACAGTTGGGATGCACGGCTACCATTCCGGGGCTGGAGCGCATGGTACACCTAGTCATGTATCACCGGTTGCTAATCACCTCATGGGCGCAATACCCGAGGTACACAAACGTGATAAGGATGCGATTTATGAGTAAGTTTATGCCACATTAAATACAGAAACTGCAAAGACCCAATTGATGGAGACGTCCGATTGACGTCCAAATTTGTGAAATCAACTGTGAATGAACCAGTTCCAATTGTTGTTGTTGATTTGTTGTTGCCGCTGTTGTTGTGATAACGTGTAGATCATTAACTCGCCTGGTCATTCATAATATGGAATCTAGAATCTAGAATCTACACTGTAGATTGAAGTGGATCGAGCAAAACAAGCGATTAGTAAAATAAATATCACGTGTATTTCCAAAACTGATCACCGCTTTTATCGCTGATCAGGTATTCCACTTGCCACCCGTTTACTTGATTAAGTAGATCGCACAACAAGCAGTGGCTGTAAAGAAACTATGTTAAACTATTCCGTAATTAAACTCATTTGATATGAGTGTTCTTCCCTTCCTCTAAAATATATAAAATATATGGCTGTAAAGAAACTATGTTAAACTATTCCGTAATTAAACTCATTTGATATGAGTGTTCTTCCCTTCCTCTAAAATATAGATATTTTTACAATATATTGCTCTCAATTTAATCAACTCTTTCATTAGTTTATTAGCGGAATGATAAATTCAACTTCCAAGGCTTCTGATCAGTGAACTCACAAATTGAATACCAATTTGTTGTGATCGATCCCTGGGCAGATCCTTAGGCCACCTGTTGCCGCCTGTTCGCACCTTACGGGCACCGATACAAAGATATTAGAGGCGAGGGAGTATCATAAATTAAATGCACACGCGACCGTATGCCTGACGATCCTTGGGTGCAGACGAAAATGCCAAAAACAAAAAAGGAACAGCTAAGTGTTGGGTTGTAGTTTTTTCTTGTTCTTACCAGAAATGGGCGTGACCTTTTGCATTTTGAGCAAAGTACAAAATTATGGGTTTCCTTTTTGGCAACAAAATTTCTTTTTCAATTTGGTCTTGCGGGTTCCGGTGGTGTTGCGCGTGTTTAGTGACGGACTGATGGATTAAGGTATTGAGGGACACGGGACTGGACGTGCTTAGGCATTAGGGAGTCAGTCCATGAGCAGTTAGTTTGTTACTGTTCCTGCTGCTTGGTGTTAATTTGCCAAAATGTGGCTTTGACTTTTTTTCTAATTGATCGACTTGTTGATCGTGATCGTGTCATTCGAAGTTCGGTCATCTGCAGTTGCGTGTCCTGGCCAAAGTTGTTGACCAACTGCCAATTTTCATTTGCTGCAACTGACGCGGACGCTGACGAAGTTCCCCTTGGGACAGCTGCTCGAATCTTGTTTGTCTTTGGCTTTTTTTGCGCAGTTTAATAAGCAAATATTTGCTTTTTGTTTTGTCCTCTCCTGCCATTTTCTGAATGAGTTGAGTTGAGCCTGAGCTGCCGTCAATCAGCTGTTAGTTGTTGGTTTGACGACTTGCTTGACGACTGTTCGTGCTCTTGTGTGAGTCTCAAGTTGCTGCTTATACAAAAGTATGGCACATGACTTCATTAGCACACTTTCGGCTTTGGATTTGGGCTCGATTGTTGCATCGCCACCTGCAACTTGCCGCGGTAAAAAACACTCGAAAATGCGCTTCTTATTTGTAGAATCGACACCTTGGAAGAGCACCAGTCGAAGGGACACACCAACAATCAAATACGAGTAAGAATAATAAAAATAATAATAATAATACGAAATAATCGAGAGAAAAAAGCAGCCGCTACAGTAAACTGAACATGCGCAGAACTCTCTTAACACCTTCTCGACTCAAGTGCAACACCAAACACAACAGCAGCAACAACAACATCAGCTGCCTGTCACAAATGCCAAGTCATGGCAAATGAGTGCTCACTTTTTTTGTGGCCGCTTGATCCTGGTCAACAGCAAAGGGAATGGGACTGCTTGTGGATGTGGAAGTGGAATTGGAGTAAGAATGAAAATGTAAATGGGAACTCTCCATTGCGCACTCAACTGAAAAGAGCGCGAGACCCTTTGCATTAAGGCAGTCGTACTGCGAGTAGTTCAGGGCTTGATTGTTTCAGGGCTTCAGGGGTTTCTGGCCATGGTCTGCTTATAAATAGTTGTTAAGCGCACGGCAACACCCTCTACTTCGAATGGTCGATGTGTGTGCCATCTAATGAAATGAAGTGGTTGGGCAGTACCTTGGATTCCAGTTCTAGTTCGAGAGGGTTCTTTGCCTAATTTTGTTCAGGTGCAATTTGCGCTTAGAGCGTGAAGGGCAGTTACCAAAACCAGCAACAACGGCAAAAACAACAACTCTAGAAAATGAAAAAATGGGAATAAAAATGGTCAAATCATGCACACTTGCCAGACTAATCCGTCAAAATGTACGACTGTGGGATTATACGTAGATGTAGATGATTCTTTTTTTCAGCTGTATTTTAATGCCCAGAAACGAAACAGCTGCTTCCCATTTTAATGACAGGAAAACGTCAGTGGCTCGTAGTAAAAAGGTCAAGGAATAAACTGAGACTGAAAACACACTCTTTTATGAATACATTTATTTCGATTCAGTGGAAGTTGTAGGCTTATATATATTGTACTAACTGACTCTTTGTTTTGCAGACATCCACTATTCCCGCTCTTGGCGCTTATATTCGAGAAATGCGAATTGGCCACATGTACGCCGAGGGAGCCAGGCGTGCAAGGTGGCGATGTGTGTTCATCGGAATCGTTTAACGAGGATATTGCAATGTTCAGTAAACAGGTAAACAGAAAGGCAATTTACTATATAATACTATACTATATGACGCTTTGCTGGTAATTGGAGCTACTCGCATTCTGATTCAGCCATATGAAGCACATGCGATACAAGCTGTTCTCTCAATTCGAAAACATGGCACACGAGTCTAACGAATTAAGCCGTTTAATGATCGGATTACGTAGTTCTGGCTCTCGATCTCGATCTTCTTGATGCGCCCCTGTATCTCTCACTCTCTTTCTTCAGCTTAATTACATTTGCCGCTGACAACAACAATGTCTTGGCACTGCCATATGTCGCAAGTATGGGATGCCAAAATTGACACTTCCCCTACCCAAATCTTAAAACCGAAGACCAAAGACAAAACCAAAAAAAAAAAAAACCAAAAGCTGAGCTCATAAGAAATAACGCAAACAAGCATCCAAATACGAATGCGAATATGTGACACACTGACATTTAAATAATTTAATTAAATTATATTGTTGCAAGTGTGCCTTCCCTTATTCTTCCACCGTCTACCCATTGCCCGATACATCCTGCCACCCGGCTGCCTTTTCCCCCTACATCTGCTATTTTTATGAACGAAATGAATTTAAATGCAGAGATGCTTTAAGACGCAGCAAAAGCCAGGAATACAATACTTCTGGAGCGCCTAAAGAACAACATACATAATTATATCAACCGAAATAGCCACCTACTTATGTTTGGCAAAATTATGTTTATACCCGCTACCCATAGGGTAGAAGGGTATTATAACTTAGTGCCAACAGAAAATGTATGTAACAGGCAGAAGGAGGCATCTCCGACCACATAAACTATATATATTCTTAATCAGTGTCAACAGCCGAGACGATATAGCCATGTCCGTCTGTCCGTCTGTATGAACACCTAGATCTCAGAGACTATAAGAGCTAGAGCTACCAAATTTGGGGACAGTACTCCCATAGGTCCTACGCAGATCAAGATTATTTCAAAAGTTGGATGCCACGCCCCTTTCCGCCCCCAAAAGTCTGTTAAAGCCGTAATAATAGACCTAGAGCATTGAATTTTGGTATGCATAATAATAATTATATTCTCAAATATTCCTGTGAATTTGGTTGAGATCGAATAAAAAACAAGGAAGTTATTAAAGAATCAATTTTATATGCAAAATTCACTTGCAGCTGCCCGCGCTTTGTTTGTTTAGTTGACAGTGTGACCATAACGGTGTTGTGGATTTTTATTCGCTATTCCAAATATATACAAAAAAACAAGTTTTAGTATATTTGGTATATTTGTTGTTAAAATATCATTTAAGTTTTTTGTTTTCTCTCGAAATGGGTTGCGGGTATCATACGGTCAGATACAGATACAGATACAGATACAGATACAGATACAGATACAGATACAGATACAGATACAGATACAGATACAGATACAGATACAGATACAGATACAGATACAGATACAGATACAGATACAGATACAGATACAGATACAGATACAGATACAGATACAGATACAGATACAGATACAGATACAGATACAGATACAGATTTGATGCTGCTCGCTACTTTTGGGGTCGTTCAATGGTGGCAGGTTTCGTTGGTATTCTTCGTATGCTTTCTGCTGACAAAAATAACTCAAAAGTGTCATTCGCCCATCGAATTTTAACAAACGAGCAAAACACAGCCAATCCTGAGCCTATGTAGTGGGGAGCGCAAGGCGAGTGGGGATGGGACGAGTTAGATGGAGAAGAGCTGCCAACATGGGCGCTAAAAATATGTGAAGATACTTTTTTAGCTGCCCCACTGTCGATGCATTTTATATACATAGTTTGCATCTAGATACACATGCAGATGCATGCTTATATGTGTATTTGAATCTTTGACTAAGCAACTGCGTAAA
This sequence comes from Drosophila immigrans, assembly GCA_963583835.1. Lineage (NCBI taxonomy): Eukaryota > Metazoa > Arthropoda > Insecta > Diptera > Drosophilidae > Drosophila > Drosophila immigrans. The sequence goes on from OY757142.1 coordinate 29,853,213, forward strand.
ATGCGCCAACGCCAACGCCACAGAACGAGAACGCGAACGCAAACGGGAACGGGACCAAGAACAAGATCGAGATCTGAACAATCTGTGAACGGTCGGCGCATTCGTCGTATCGTATCGTTTGGCATATGCTTAGTTAAGGCGACTTTTGGTGTTGGCGCTGCTAATGATGCAGCTAAGGAAACACTTTATATTTTCTCTTTAAAAGCAGCAACAGAAAAAGCATTTTATATATGTATGTATGTAGTTATGTGGTATATATATTTATTTTTATATACATATAGAATACATACATATGTGTGTACTTATAAATAAGCAACAAAAGCTGAAAATGTTGTTGCTCCCAAAACGACTTGCGACGTCTCTTCAACTGTCTGTTTGTCTGCTTGTCCGTCCGTCTGTCCGCCTGTCTGTCGTTGATTTTGTTGTCGTTGATTTCTCCCCATACAAAAATTGCTTAATGTGCTGCAGCCGTTGTCTCCCGGTCTCTGAGTTGCTCTGTCTCTCTGTCTCCCTGTCTTCCTGTCTCTCTGTCCGACTGTCTGTTGCCTTTGCGTGGCAAAGACAAAGAATTCAAAAGTCAGCCAGCCCCATGCTGATTGCCCAAATAATTTTTATGATTTCATTTTAAGTAATTTTTAATGAAAATCAGTCCCCTCACAATGGGGCAAGTACACGGCGAGTAACTCGTTGCCATCTTCTTGGCCAGTCCTTTGCTGCCTGACAACTTTTTGGCGTTTTGGCTAATAGTTTGAACATGCGATGAGTTGATCTTTGTTTTGCTTGGCGTTGACAACGTCCCTCCATTGTCTTGGTTTTGTTCATGTGGTTGATTGCTTTGAAGTCGTTGCAGCATCGCAGTCGCAGTTGGAGTCACAGTCGCAGTCGCAGTCTCAGTCATGCGTATGGCATGACTCTCTCTGCTTCTAAGTTGTTGTATCGGTTGCATACAGAGTCAGATACACCACCAGTATGTTTTTGGGGCTGTCTGTTTTGGCATGATGATTAATGAAGTGCGGGTAAACTGATGATGATGATGATCATGCTGATGATAATGACGACGGTATGGCTGATGATGATATTTCGGATTTTTGCGTCAGACCCAGCATCTATATTTGATTCGCTTTTGCGGTTTTCCATATGAACTACATGACTCTGTTGTATGTTGTCGGCTAGCTGTTTGTGTACCATGTTGTCAGTCTTCTGTAACAACACACAGCAGATTCAATGCGACTGTCCTTGACATTACTTTAGCTGCCTTGAATATTGGCAGAGCAATTGAGCAACTTTCTACTAGACTCATAACTTAACTAACTGGACAAAAGTAGTTGGGAAAAATGCCTCTGGCTCTATCTCTGGCTCTGGATTAGCAGCTAGGCCAGGCAGGCAGGCAGGCGGGTAGGCAATCATGGCAAGGCACTCAGCTACCTGCGGTAAATACATATAAACCTGAACAGGTTAAAGCGTTAATATCAATCAGTGATTTGGCCTATGGCTTGAATGCTTCCCTCTTTATCTTTGGCTCACTCTCACTGTCTCTCTCTCGAAGTCAAGCAATTTAGTGTGACCCCGTTCCAGGGACTTGCTTTTTCTTGCATTCTGTTTTTGTTTTCGTAAATTGCATTTTCTGATTTCAAATGAAACGAGATGAAACGAAACGAAACAAAATGAACCGAGCCGAACCAAAAACGAACAGAGATTTCTATTGAGTGCCCAAATAATCAGGTATGAAAGGTTACGCTTGCGCAGTTGTTCTGGGCAGCCTTTGCCTTTGCCTCTGCCCCTGCCTTTGCCAGTCTTGGAATGCTCACTTGGTTTCGGGGCATGGCACTGTGTCTGCGAAACTCTACGCATTTGTGTGCGTCCGTCTCTTTCATTGAAAAGGAACTTAATCTCCTTACTGCCGCATTCCCTGCCTCAGTTGGACTTGGTTCTGTGGGGCACAGCTTTAGCCTTTAGGCTGTTGTTTTGTTCTCTGAATGATAAAAACAACATACACAGAAACCTTTGCCTTTTTATTTGGAATTTGGTACCTTTTTAATCTCTCATGCGAGCTCTCCTTCTCTGTCTGTAGCTATGCGCAGTTATAATTTTAAGGCATTGTTCTTTTATTTGCTGCCTTTGCCTGCAACCCTTAGAAGCAGCGGGGTTTTCCATTTTGGTTTTGAATTTCTCTTAGCTGCAAATCAAACAAAAGGCACAGCCATTTGCCCAACCTAACTTGTTAGCCGAAAAAAAAAAATTAAAAGACAACTGCGAAAAGAGCAACTTGAGGTAGATTCGTATTGCGCAGCCGCAACTGTTGCCAAAGTGAGGTATCAGCTGAATATGCCTCCTTCGGATATTGCGACGTAGCAACAGAAGAGATGACGTTGTTGTTGCTCGGAAATTGTAATTCACAGCGTGAATTGATTTGGCACAGCCTGCCACCCACCAGGCGCAACGAATATTTACTTTGCTGCAGTCTGTAGCTGCAACCGCAATCCGAATTTGAATTTTCCTACGAACGAAATCAGAATTCTAGTGTTTCTGGTGTATTCAAATATTTGTTTATAGAACCACTTGGCGCCGTTTAAATGTAATTATTTAGTTTGTACAATCTACAATTGCGCTGCCTGCACCACGATTACACATTTTTGGTGAGTGTGTGAGTGTGTTTATGTGTGACGGGGGTCGTTAGTCGGTTGAGGTCGGAATAGAAATCGAGAACGTCTGCACAGCTGATGACTTTCAATATTTGTACAGTAGTTTGACCCTTTTTAACAGCTCTATATACGATACGAAATGGTGCATGCTGTTGTATCTGGCAGCAACATTATAGCAGTGTGAGTGCCACATTACTTAGTCTCTAATACGATCATCAAATACTCTTTAAATTCCAGCCTGTTAGTTTGTTTGTCTGTTTGTCTGTCTAACCCATTAGCTAACTTTATCTTTGATTATTTAAAGTAGAGATAGAAGCCATTGCTAATGCTCTGGTCGTCCTCACAGCCGCCCATTATCATTTGGTATCCCAACTATGTGCATTTAAATACACGTTTTTCTCTTTTTCTTTCGCTGCGCTCTTATTTATGTGCCGTTACTTATGAGCTAGCATGATTTATGCTTCTCTCCAACGGACGAGACGTGTGCTAAACGCTTTCAATTAAAAGTAAAAGAAGCGTCGATCTGCTTGCGCTCTGATGCCTTGACAAATTGTGGCCAATGAGTGTTGACAATCGATGGAGGGATGACGATTTCAAATTTAAATTGTTGTAGACTTGACAGAAAGGATAATAGCAAAGAGGGACTACCTATTTCATACTTGCCTGTTATCAGCATTCGAACCTACCGGATGTTTGTTCAGTTCTAAGAGCAGACGACGTGAGGGAGCCGTTATTGAAACCATTCACAGGTACCATTGATATGCTGCTCAAGTAGTCAACGAAATCTGTTGGTGTTGGTGGAGGTGGTGGTGCTGGTGCTGATGTTGTTGGTGCTTCTATTGGGCTGTAACATTCCAATGCAAATATTGACGTTCAGAATGTTGCTAATGTTTACTTCGAGCTTCTTTGCCAGATAATTATTTGAAGTATCTCGGAGACAGTGGCCGAGCTACCTCAGTGAGTCGTTTGTTTTAGCTCGTAAAATGTGGCGTGTACTCACAGTTGAAGATACAGAAAAAGCTATAGATACAACGACAGTGTCAGCTTTAGATATAGCTATAGACAGCCATAGATATAGCATGTGCGTTTATAAACATGACGATGAGGGTCATAAAAAAAGTAAATCAGCCGCATCGCGCGGTATGTAGAACTGCTCCATTACGAGCGGCACTCTGCAGCTTTTACTTCAACTGGAACTGGGATTGCCACCTCAATTGTCGTAGTTGTAGTTGTATAGTTGTATGGTTGTATGGCAGATGTAGTTTGCTTTTTACTACCTATATTGTGTGCGCATTATAAAGATAAAAACGATGACTCTGGATGGAGAAGCATTTGGGTTTATGTTAATGTTGATGTTTATATTTTGTTTTGTTTTGGTTTTGGATTTGTTGTTGGTTTGGTTTGGTTTGCATTTCTTTGCTGTTAATGTCGGTTAAAGGTAATCAGCGACATTAAACAAGCACTTCTACAACAACAGCAGCAACAACAACAACATTAGGCAGTAGAACAACGAGAACAACCACAACATCATCAGCTAAGTAAATAATAGATTTGGTATTGCATTACAAGAACATTATTGTTCAGCCATTATGTGTGAGTGTGTTCTTTTGGATAGGAAGTGCAACTTGAACTGGGCCTGACTGGGCGGCGTGGTGAGGCAGTTGTGCAAGCTTTAAGGTACCTAAATGTGGGTGTTGCAACAGCAAGTTGCAACTGCCGCATTTACCTGTTGTTCTTCTCGTGTTCTGTTATTCGCGTAGGTGTGAGAAATTTGATAGGTTTACCGCGTTCTTCGGTTACAGCGTTGAGGTAACTGCAATTTTCAAGTGAATGATTTTCGTGACATGCGCTAAGTTGTTGCCGAAATATACAACAAACATAACTTGCTTAAATTCAAAAATGTTTTGTATTTTGTATAAATTTCGGTAAATGTTATTTGATAGATGTAATTGTTGTTCTTGTTTGTCTTGACTTTGCTTATAATAGCAACCTGCATGCCGCGGTGTAGACAGGAGCAAAGGTACGGAGCATCGGTGCTGACGCGCGCAGCGAAATACTAAAGTAATAATGAGACGGGCAACAATTTAGGCGCCACAATGCTGAGCTGCGCATCGACGCACTCATAAGCATAGAACTAAATTTAGTTGAAGTGAATTTTAGCTGCAGTTTAGTGGCTACGTCTGGGCTGTTATCACTGCAGTTGTTCAAGTGCTGATATAGGGATAAGGGAGGTGGGGGAGCCTTGTGGGCTGCGATCGCAGTCCGTCGGTTTGGCTACTGTGCGCGCTGATTCTGAAAGTCGACATGGCCGGGTGCATAAATTGCTTTATGACCGTTTGTTGGGCGCGCTTTATGGCCGTTACTCAAGTGCTCAAGACTACGAGCAACACACTTGCTTGCCGCTCTCATTGCCCCCTCTCACACCCCATCTCCGCTAGTCCGCGCTATATCCACCCGCCCGCACAGGTTTATTGCCAACACAATGCCAGGGCCATAAACGCGGGCGGACCCGGACGAGCAACTCCTAGCTATTGGCATAATAAAAACGTAGCAAAAACAAATTCGCCCCATACACACACACACAACCACTAGCCAGCTAAAACATTTGAGGCGTTTTATGGACTTGAGCTCTTTTGTGAATTGCGTTTCGATTTATAATTCGGTTTTTAGTGTCTCAAATTTCTATAAATTTATCATGTGAGAAATTAAAAGCAGTTCTGACTGAATCATAATTCCGAGTATGTATATGTGAGTGTATGTATTCGTATGTATTGGGCTTTATGGCGATAATATTGTTGTTCTTTTGCTACTCTGATAGCACATGGCCGAGTTGATGAAATGAGTTTGATTTGAAAATGCCATACAATTTATGACGGCGATCTTGCTGCGTATGTTTTGTGCAAGGGGACCCCAAGAGATACACCCGACGAACTGGAAGCCGAAGTCATAGTTATACCCCTAGCTATATAGCTAGCCGTGGCCAGACCCAGACCCCCGAGGACGTTGTTGTATTGTATCTGGTATTGTGAACAACGTTGGTTGTATAATTGCATTTATTGAGGCATCATAAAAGCGCGTCAAGAGCAGTATCTAAACAGTAGTGATTTTATTTAGTCGCCGTTAGCTGGCGAAATTTATGAGCTGCCCATGTGAAACTGATTAGAATTGTGTGCTCGGTGGCAGGCGTCAGGCGTCAAGCTTTGGAAACTTTGACAATAGCAAACTCAATGACATGACGCGCAATTTTCCATTTTATTTTTAAAGTGCGTGTTGTTGTGTGACTGTGAGTGAGTTTTGTTTTTGATATACTTGCTCTTTTTGGTTGCTTTTAACTTTTTTATTTCGAGGGGTTTCCGCATTGGAAATTGAAAATTAAAATGTGTTTCTTCGCAGTGCTATAAATATGAAATTGTCAGCTGCAGACGCCCACGCGGCGGTGTTGACAAAATGTTCTCGACCGATATATAGAATAAGTATGTACCATATAGAGTTTTCTTATTTTCATTTTCATTTTGGTATCATTTTGAATTTGATTTTGATTTTCACTTCGTGTTGGTGTGGATGTGATTTTCACGCGCGTTGTTGACTGTGATGAGTCTTATTTATAGATTTGTCTCACACTGTGTGTGTGTGTCTTTTTGCTTGTTGCCAATGATTTATACATTTTTAAAAAGTGCAGCACACATTTGCTCAGTTTGACGCGTTTATCAGTGAGCTTGGACTTGTAATTAGCGCTACAAATTGCGAGATGAGAGCTGGCAGCCATTTTATTTTCATTTCGACTCCGATGGCGACTCGGGGCGCGTGTGCAATATGCCTGCTCAGTTCAGCTGAATATCTCTCCACTACAATTCACTTCACTCCACGACTGAGACAAAGACGGCGACCGCGACCCTCGTGCTTTTCATATCAGCTAAAGCAAAAGCGCGACCTGATCGCCATCCAGTCCGCCATCCAACGGAGAGTTATCATATAAACCAGTTTGACAACTTCGCGGACAACTGCTGTTTGGCTTTATGTATGAATGTGTGAGTGTATAAGTGTGCGGTTGGCTGCGACCAACCAGCATTTGAAAATGCAACATTAATGCCAACTGGCAACAGGCAACGGGCAACGGGCAACTATGGCACAACTCTCCACACTAGCAACTAGCTGCGTTTCATACTCTCTTCAATGATTGTGCTTTGTGGATATGAGAATTATTGTTGTTGTAGTTGTAGTTGTAGTTCGCCTCACAATGGGGCGTTTTCTCATGCATCATTGTCGGACTCGGGTCGGATACCCACATATCTGCAGATGTCTGGGCAAAGAGTCGGACTTGGACTTGAACTCCTTGCCAATCTGAGCTTTGCTGGTGGTTGTGTGTGGCATGCACGCGCCTTTATGCAACATGATTATTAGTCGTCTGTGGCACAGTTGAATCTAAGTTGCCGTTACAAAAATGTTGCAGGGCAAACCCCTGCCTATGGGAGATACAAATTAGTACGAAAATAGCGACACCTTGATTGATGGAATATCAAGTATCGATAATGCATTTCCGTTGTTCAGTTCAGAGTGGCCTATCTCTCCAGATTTGGTGAGCTCACCTGCAGAGCAGCCTTGCATTGATTGCTGTGTGGTCTCTTCGCATGTCGCAAAAGCACTAGCCACAAAATAACCGAATGAACGAACACACAAGGTCAAGTCAATATGCCATGATTATAAAACTTCGCAGCGGGTGTAGCTACATTTTATGTGTTGTTTATCTACCTATTGAAGAACAAGCCGAGCTGGGTTTCTAGTTCCGTGAGAGTCGACCCACCGAACTGAACACAATCTTCAGAAATAACAACAACTACAACAACAACAACAACAACAACATTAATATAATCAAATTCGCAGCATTTATTTGACCTTCTGTCGCATTTTGGTCGTCAGTCGTCGGTTGTCAGTCGCAGTTTGTGTGGCCATTTTTTCATTTTTGTTTTTTAATCTAGCCACATATTGCTTTTGTGATTTTTATCTAAGTGTGTGGTTTATTTCTGTTGCCTTTTGCAATAAAAGCAAAAGCAGAGGCAACAACAAACACAAAAACGAGAATCGCTTTTATGGTCACAGCGAGTCACCTCTGCCCTGATGAGCAACAACAGCAAATTTTACGCAAATGTTGAGTTTCCCATGCTGTGTTTTGGAAATCAACTTCACTTGTTGTTGTTGCTGTTGCTGTTGCTGCTGGCTTATATCGCTTATCGCTTGGGCTGTGAGTTGCCATCATAAAACTGCGACGACACTGACAACAGACAGCAGACAACATAAAACAGAAAATACTGCGCGACCTACTCACGTAGTGGCTCGAAGCTACAGTTACCACCTGCCTGCGTTCGTCTAGATTGAGCACAGCAGCAGTAGCAGCACCAGTAACATCAGCAACAGGCAGTTGCAGCTGCGGCTTATACATATTTGCAACGATTTCAAACTAGTATACAATATATTCTATATCTTTCTCTCTCTCATACTAATGTCATTGCTGTTCTCTGCCTCTTTCTGCCTCATTTCAGATAAGATCACAGAAACCCTACTATACCGCAGATCCCGAAGTAGATTCACTGGTAAGTAAAGAAAACATGGTTAGCAGCAATGTTGCCAGCAACATTGGCCAAAGTTCTAGCCTACTACAGAGTGCATTCAAGTTCGTGGCAGAGAATATGTGGGTGTGTATCTGTGCGATCACCTTGACCCATAACATTGGCAACAATTGAATAATTTTCTTTTATTTAGAATAAATTACAGTAAATTTAGCAGCAGCCAAAACCAATTTATGAGCATTTGTTGTTGTTTGTTGTTCACTTGCGTTGATGTGGTGCCTCTTTTGCTCACCCAAAACGCGATCCACAAAGCGATCCACAACGAGATCCACAAGCAGAGCCAAGCGTCATCTTTGTCGTCCATTTAGTGCAGCATCAGCTTAGTCATTTTATTGGGCAGCGTTACCATATTAAGGTATGTTACTGCAAGCAGCAGCACGGGGGGCGCAGATTGCGGAAAGAGCAGGGCAGCAGCCACAACGCCTCAACTTAACGTCGACTACAATATGAAGCAGAACGATTTAATGATGCATATGACATTTTTGCACTCTCTAAATGGGCAGCCAGTGGACTGATGCAAAGAGAGAAGAGCAACGGCAACACCAACAATAAAGACGACGTTGTGCCTGTGTTGTTTCTGCTTGTCAGGCAACCTTGATGGCGATCATGCTGTGATCATCATCATCGTGAAGATTAGCTGCTGCTGCAAGTGTAGAAATAATATTTACATCTAACATTGCAATGAATAAAATAACATTCTGTAGCTGTATTTTGTTCCAGTTCGTCTGGGCATATGATGAGTCAGACTGTTGCTTATGACGAGTCTGAATCCACCAACATTCCATGCAACACAAGACGGAAATGCTGTGTGCAAAAAGTGCAAAACGAGCCATGCAATTGGGCTGCACAAATCGCGTCAACTCATGTGGCGGCTGCTGCTGCTGTTGCATATAAAGAGATTAAGGGGCAAAACTAATTTTAATTGCGGCTGCAAGGCAGCCACGGCCTCAGACTTCTCAGTCGTTAATGTGTCACTCACTCGCTCAGAGGCTGAGTATGCGGACTGTCTGTCTTCCTGCCTTCCTGCTACTTGCCAGTGTTTAATGTCGTTGGTTTTATGGCGTATTAGTCGCCAGCCACAGCAACTGCATCACAAGCAGCAGCTGCGGAGAAATCTCTGGCGGTGGCCCTAATTTTATGCACTTGCAGATTAGTTTATTAGTTGTAGAACAAACCGACTGAGTGCCAATCTGATGGCCGCTTTTAACAGGCACTCGGACCAGGGACTGGGATCGACTGCAGACTGCTGCCAACAGCCAACTGAACACTTGCGCACTGATCGGCTTTGCTCTGGCCATGGCCGTGTGTGTCTTGCGCCTGCGTACTTTGGCCATAAATCATTTTGGCATGCCACAACTCTGCGGCGGACTGAGACTGAGACTGAGACTGAGCATTGGCAGCCCACTAGCCCCTATTCGATATCTGCTGTTCTCCATCTCACTCCTTTCAGCCAAAGACAGTTCATGTTTGAACATTTAAAAGTGCATTTAGTAACACTCACTTAAAACGAAGAAGAAGAGGGACTGCGCTCTGGACACACACACATGCACAGCGAGATTCATAAGGTCGTGCTATAAAAATGTTTATAGCATGTTTTTTCTATGTTATTATTTTACTATGTGGTTCAGTTGGCCGCAGCTGAAGCATTAAATGAAATTCTTCAATGTTTTTGCCGACAACTGTTTCTTGTTGTTGTTGCATCAACATCACACTGCAACAACAACAACAACAAAAACAACAACAACAAGAACAAGAAGAACAGCAGCGGCCACAGCAGTTAGCAGCATCGTAAAAATGTCAAATGTCAAGCTGACGTTTTAATTAGCATCTGCTCACTCTACTAACAGTCGGCGGTCAGCCTCAGACTTTGTGAGTGTGTGTGTGTGTGTGTGGTTCCGGGGTGTCGAACGATTTGTTTGGAAGAACTCTTAATGGCTATAAATTTTATTATAATTTGTGATATGCATAACTCATTTTCCATCTTTCACTGTCATTTCAGATGGTGCAAGCAATACAAGTGCTTCGGTTTCACCTTTTAGAATTAGAAAAAGTAAGTACAAGCAAAACACATAATCTATTTTATTTGTAAAATTAAGTAGTTTACAAATTAAAAAAGCATTGCAATACATGACAGGAATTCGCCTATAAATACAAGAGAAGCTGTGGAGCTCTTTGAGCTACCGGCATTTATCACCATCCCTATGATCACGCACATAACCATAAATCAAATTCAGCAAAACACTGAATATGTTGAACTGACAGCTTTCCCTGTGAACTGCTTTGACTTGGTAACAGTCTTAAGTTTCTCACAGGGTACAGCCAACGCATAGTAGTCGTCAAGTGGTCTCTGAAATTGGTAACAGTTGTGTTAACATTTTATTGAGGTTGTTGGCTTCCATCGGAGACACAGTCCCACAGCATGCGGTCATATCACTCTTTTTAAAATATCTAAATAAAAGCTAAGCAAATGCAATGGCGACAGAAACAACTTTAGCTATGCACAGGCCGCGTGGTCAAAACTGCATTAATTGACAATCAAAATCGCAGCATGGAAACTGCTTGGCTTAGCTCTAGATATAGATAAGTCCAGCGACAGATGCGACAAGGCATTTATTCAAAGCGAGATACGACAGACAGAGCAGGGACAAATATTTCTGAGAGTTGTTTGTGGACGGGGACCCGACTCTCTCTCAGTCCCTCAGTCTGTCCGTCTGTCTGTCTGAGCAGGTGTTTGTCCAAGATACTTAACGACAACAGCAAGTTTGTTATTGTCTGCTCGATGGGGCCGGGTAAGGGAGGGGGTGCGTCGTGCTGCAATGCGCCACATAAAGCAACGCATTCATTTGTGGCAGCGACGACGACGTCGGCGGCGCGTCACGGCGCTGCTTTGTTGTTAATTCACGAGGTGTGGGTGCCCCCTAACTCCCTGCTCATGAATAATTTTTGGAAATGCAGTAACCAGCACCAACACCTACTTTATTATTGGACACTTTATACTCTAAATGGAAAAATTACAGGTTGCTTAATTTGTTTTAACTTCGAATAATATGCAAGAGCTCGAGCTCGAGCTCGACTAGTCAGGGTGCGTGTGTGGGTCCATGTTGGTGTGTTTGCCAGCCAACAGACTTAATGGAAGTTGTTCCTCAACGTGGTCGTAATTAATGCCCTGCCCGCTCCCCGCCTCATCCATTGTCCACTATATATACTGCTGCTGTGTCGAGAAAATTAATTAGGCAAATGCCCAACGAAGCGTGGAGCGTCGACCGAAACCGAAACCCAAACCGAAGCCGAAGCCGAAGCCCAAAACGAAGTTGAGCCGGGCTTTTGAGCTAAACTCGTCATCAAGGTATCATAAATGAGTGTGTGTGTGTGTGTGTGTGTGTGTGTGTGTGAGTATGCATGTATTTATTTTTGTTTTCTTCTCGTTTTCAATTAAGTTTTAAGTAAGAAATTATGCAAAACATTATAAAAGCAAAAACCAAAAAAGGCAACATGAAACTATAGAACAAACGTTAAGAGATTACGAAGCTGAACCCCAATTTTGTTTGGTTGGTTGGATTTGGCTGGAAGGCTTCGAGACTTGTAGGCCCCAAAGTCATTTATTGTCGGGATTGAAACTGGCACGCTGTTATTGGGCTAATGACAGCGATCACAAATACAACAAAAGTCAATCAATGTGCAATTAGCGTTGACCAATGTTAATTACCAACTGCAGCCACAAGCGCTTTCTATTGAAAGTAGTGCAGTAAGCCAGGCCAAGCCACTCAGTTAGTCAGTCAGTCAGTCAGTCAGTCAGCAAGCCAATCTGTCAGTCAGCCAGGCAGCTAGCTGGTGCAATTTGTTGCATGCGGCACCCTGTATACAATACTCGTACTCTTAGTAGCAGCAGTACTCGCAGTCTCGCAGCCGATCAAGATCTTTATCATCATCACACAGCCCACGACAGGTTTTTGTTTTGTCATTTGTCACTCACCCAGCTTGCGACACACACAAACCAACAATTGGCATCAGCAAACAACAACAGCAGCAACAACAATACGGGACAACAATCGGCACAAAGAACTGTAGCAACTTGTATACAAAAAAAGATACAATTCATTTATATGCAGCCAACAAAATGCAGCGGGCGATTTTCGGTGTAAAAAATAAATAAAAAAAAAACAGAAAAATAAACAAAAATAATACTTAAATAAAATGTGCGGACTAACTGGCAAAAGGTGAATACATACTCGCCATATATTTATATATATGTATATCTGTATCTGAAGATATTTGTTACTATTGCTAAAAAAAAATACAACATACAGAATCAGTTAAAAAGACGTTTCAAGACTTGTGTCGGTAAAAACTGGTTTACCAGCCCCAAGTGCCTACTCTACAGTCCTCTGCTCACAGTTCTCAGTTCCCATCCAGCACGGACAATTCTCGTCACAGTCACAAGCAAAAAAACAAACACGACGCCAACGACGATGGCGCATTGCAATTGACAAACAGACAGTGGGACAGCTGGATAGAACTGACGGACACGACACACGTTGGGTCAGTTGCACACTCACACACATACAAACTAGCAGGGGATAAGCAGTCACAGCCCACAGCTCACAGCTCACGGCTCACAGCTTGGCGGCTGTACCGGTACCGGCATCAGCACCGGCATCTGTAGCAGTCACACACAGCAGTCGAGTTCGGAATTGGAATTAGGAGCGGGATCGGGATCGGGATTGGGATCGAGGAATGGGGGCATTGCGAATCCACTCTACGCTTGAGCATAACAATTGGGGGCCTTGCTTTGATGGCTACAGTACAAGACGACAACCATCAGCTGTATTTTCAACTGTATTTTCATATAATCTGTCAAATAGAGCCAGGCTTCAACGGCCACACCGTAAATGTATTAATATTCACTTAGGCAAAATACAGAAAGATTGCTTCACTGATCATCCCGTTTTGTGGGTCCTAGTTCTGCCGGTTCGGCGAAAGTTGTGACAAAGAATCGATATTCTTTATGTGAATTCGCTCATTGAGCAATTCGGTTTTCAGTCTATCAATTGGATAAAGTGTGTTTACAGTAAGTCTTGTTCACATTTCAAGCATTGCGCTCAGATATATGTACATATATTTATTTTTTGCATGTATATGTATTTTTTTTTGCTATCAGCTAAGAATCAACTTGAGTTTTGTCGGCAGTCGTTGCCGTTGCTCTTGTTGCTGTTGGCGACGTAGTTGATTTGCTTGTTATTGTTGTTTATTTAGTTTTTTTTCTTAATTACATTTCATTTAAATGTCAGCAGTGTTGTTCATTTTTTGCCGCACGCTTGTTAAACAGAATGCAAAAAAGAAAACACAATAACTTGTTGCTGGCAGTAACTTAAATACTTTGCTGGGCTGGAGAGCTTGAAATTGGAGGCTGTGTCAGTCTGTCGTTAGGCCTCAGAACTGAGAGCTCATCGTCTCTGTTAGAAAACATTTAACGCTATCTATGAACGGAAATCGAAAATTACCACTGCGCTGATTGGAGCGATTTGCCTGAGATTACAGAACGAGACGACTAAAAGAAAAGTGCACATGATGTACCGAGTACAAGGGGTAAATGCAAGGGGAACTTGCTAGATGCAAGATATCGTGCGTTGCATGAGGAAGCTGTAAAATGTGTTGAGGATGGGAAAAGTTTAGTTTAACAGGATGTTCAAATGACTGCAACATTTACAACGCTTGCAACAAGTTACGCCCTCAGAGGTTTTGTTAGGGGTTCCCACCAGCAAGCAGTAAGCAGCTGCTGTGCCCACCCAATGTGCCACAGTAACCCGGCCAGGGAGTCATGCAGTCTGACGGACTGGCAACCAGTCATAACCAAAGAGCTGCTTAAATGTCACACACAACTCTGACAAATTAATCAAGAATTATCAGCGTCCAAGCATCGCAGCAACAGCAACAGCAACAGGAACAGCAACAACATGCCACAAAGGGCAGGACCGTGTCCCGTGTCCCGTGTGTGCCCAGACAGGCGACTGAGCACATAGCCGCATAAACATATCAATTTAGTAAGTATTTATGCCTTATTGCTGCTGCTGTGTCTGCTGCTGTTGTTGTTGCGTGTCGGCGGTTGCAGTTGCAGTTACCCGCAACATGCTGCCGGCGTGCTAATTGTGCGCTTTATGAGCATTGTTATGGCATCTTTGACAGCTATACATAGACAGCAACATGTTGCTGCTGTTGCCGTTGCTGGTGGTGTTGCTGCTGCTGCTGTTCCCTCTGCTGTTGCCCTTGATGTTGCTGTTATCAGCAAAAGACAACGACAAATTTGAGTCCAGCTATAAACCAGTTAACGCCACTTTTTATCATCGTCACATTTTTGATGACAATAACATTGAACTTTTTATCATCGTCACATTTTTGATGACAATAACATTGAACAGAGTTGCTGCAAAGCAGCAGCAGCAGCAGCAGCAACAGCAACAGCAACATTAAGAACAGCAGCCTTAGCCCGTAAACAAGTTTGACAAGTTTTGGGCCACAAGTTAATAGGCAGCCACGGCTTCAGCCGTTGCATTTCTTGTGAGCCAAAAAAAGTAAAAAAAAAAAGAATTAATCGAAAGCCACGTTGCAGCCAATGTTAAAGAGGAACAGAACACAACAACAAGCAATTTGCATAAGCAACGCGCACTTTTTCGTAAATTAAATGCATGCCCGCTTAAATGGAGCACCCTGTTTGCTGTTGCTTCTCCTCGACGGCTGGAGCCCAGCGCAATTAATTTCTTTTTAGCCGTGTCGGCGGCTGCATTCCTCTTTGGTGCGCAGCCTTTTTGCATATTTGCATATGTGCTCCTCCTGACTCACACTCACTATGCTCTTATCGCATTTGTTTTATCATACACACAAACACACACACACACTGACAGAGTTTTTGGTACCAACTACAGGAACAAGAACAAAAACATGGTTTTAGCAACGCATTTTGTTGGCACATTTGCTGCTGCTGACGCAAGCGATCGTCTGCAACTTGCACGTGCTGCTGATTGTTGTTGCTGTTACCGGTTTAAAAGTGTGCCCTGCGGCTAAACTTGGCTGGCCAGCATTTCCTTTCCGACCAATGCTTTCGGCCTGTCCAGCTCTCTATGCATATTTATGTGGTCGGCATCGCATTTTTATCGCCTGCAAGCGCGTACACCTTCTAAGCTTAGTGGTTCCTCTTTCAGTTGCCGTTGCCGTTGCCATTGCCATTGGCGTTGTTGACGTTGTCTACGCCATTTTTGAGTTCCATCATCAACCATTTGCGGGGCCCGAGTGCAGAGTCAAGCCTGAGCCTGGGTCTGGGCCTGGGCCTGGGCCGGGTCTGGGTCTGGGTTAACGCATAAAAAGCAATTTGCATGTTATTTGCAGCGGGAGGAAAACAAGTTTTGCTTGCTGTTGCTTTTGCTGTTCGCATGAAGAATGCAATGGCGCTAAGTGTCTGCAGCTGTCTCTCTCTATTAAGTTAAACGTCATATGAAGAAACTGAATGCCCAATGAAGTCCCGATTGGGTTGCAATGCTTTACTAGAGTGTACCTACTTAACGAAAATGATTTTGTGAATCTTTGCATTTATTATTAGTGAAGAATTTAAGAGAACACCTTTGTTGTGTTAGTGCAAAATATCTATGTCTTTTAGATTAACTATTTAAGTATTATTTGCCATTACGTCACTTTTCTCACATACCAAATTTCTCTTTGTTCTTTCTTTCTCTCATACTCTGTTTATGTGGGTTTCTCTTTGCAGGTGCATGAATTATGCGATAATTTCTGTCATCGATATATCTCATGCTTAAAGGGTAAAATGCCAATAGATTTAGTGATCGACGAACGGGACACCACCAAACCACCAGAATTAGGTTCAGCAAATGGTGAAGGAAGAAGTAATGCCGATTCGACATCGCACACCGATGGAGCTAGTACACCAGACGTTGTGAGTACCCCCTTCGCGGGAGCACATGGTCCTATATTGGCGAGCTACAATGCGGTGGTGCACCCATGTTCGTAGTACGATAACGACCTTCTTGCAAAAACGAAGCGGGTGCTCACAATGCCCTGGGATTAAATGAATCAATAATGATAACCAAAAATAAAAAAGAAAAGAAAAAGTAATGACGATAATAATAATGAAAATGTTGCAAAACTGCATAAGAAATTAAGTAAAATTAATTAATTTTGCAAAGCTTCAACAGAGCAAAAGCATCATGATTATTATAATCACAATAACGATAAAAATAAAAGAATATTGATGAATAAAATCCAATCAAAATACGCAGAAGAAGTTGTACGTAATTATGAACAAGAACAAGAACACACACACATTGTAAATTAGTCAAGAGAATTAATTCATATACAGTACAAGAGTGCAAAAATCTAGCGAGCGCAAGTGCAGAAGCAGAAGCAGCAACGACGAGACCGAAAACAATAACAATAACAATAACAACAACAACAACAACAACAACAACAACAACAGCGATGCCAAGAACATCAATAGCCAGCAGAAAGAATATGAGACCCAGCATCAACAACAAGGACTCAACGCCAGGCCAAACGACAGCGACGACGACAACCACACATTGACAATATACAGATATACAGCACTGACTCAACAAAGTAAAACGACAGGACTGGAATGACAGCACAAAACAACTACCACAAACGAGCTTCCAAGCGGCCGACAGGTGGCGACACTGGCTCCTAACTATCGCAACCAAATATCCTGATGCTCTGATGCTGATCAGCTTATGCTGATGATGTTGCTGCTGCTGCTGATGTTGCTGCTGTTATTGTAACGCGACTGCAGCTGCAACTGTTGCTGCAGTTGTCGGTGCAGCCCATTGCTATTGCTGCTGCTGCTGATGGTGCTTTAGGTGCTGATGCTTTGGCCGTTAGAAATTGTCTGTTTTTATACAGTAAAAACGAGAGCCATAAATTTAAGTTCCATTAATGAAATAACTAAGAAGTAAAAAATAAGTAATTCAAGACAAATGTCATGTTATTTATTTTTTTGCTCTCGCAGCTGAGCATATAAATGGAATGCATTCAACTTGTAAATTACTTAATTCATACAATATGAAGATGATTATAAAGAGATGAAGAAGAACGAACATAAAGCAACTGAGCAACAATAATTAGCGCAAAATTTGCTTAATTTGTAAAAAGTACCAACAACTAAAGTAAAACTATGAAAATGTGCAAAAGATAAAAATAAGTAAAAGTTCCAGTACTTCGTTTTTGCAAGAGGCCCATATAGCTCGCCAATATATTATTAATTATTATTAAAAACATTTAACAACTTTTTATTATTTTCACTTAACACACGACAAAAAATTAAAAAGAAAAAAATATTAATTTTATAACTGTAAAACTTACAGAACACTATACATTTATATTACAAGAAAGTTTACTAACCCAAAACTAACCATTTTTAACTATTTACATATGCACATAATTCTATATAGAAACTATATACATATATATTTAAATAATTATATGTATGTACTTATATATATATTTATATACATATATTTATCTGATATTCAAGTTAGCATAATATTGCATGGTGCCGACTCTGCTGGTGCAGAGCAAAGTCACATGCCGATTACTTCCGATAACGTTCGATATATGTACCATATAAATACGTTATCGTTTTGAGTTTGTAAACTTGTAAATATTGTCTCTTACCCCGTTCGACAACCCATACATTAACATAGTTCCCGATATCGAAATCGAAAGCGATCTCAACGTTGACCGATACGATACGATTCAAAAAATATCAAACAAGCACACTATAATGTCAATTTTTGATCTACGATATCTAAAGACCTTTTTTTATATTTCAACTTTGTGCCAATTTTTCTAATTTGCAACTTGAGCACAGGCCCACTCCCAAGACTTTGCGCCGCTGGAAGAAACCTATGCCAGTTATCGCATCAAGCACGAGGCAGACTTTTAATTATATACTTCAGTGAGTGTGTATGTTGGTGTGCGTATGAGTCTTTAAGAGTGTTTACGCAAGTGGGGGGTGCGTTTTGTAAGAAACCAAAATGAAAAACTGAAGAAAAATTGACAAACTTAGCAATAAACCGAATCTGATCACATCCAAACAGAATACATTGCATTGCATTGCAGAGTAATGTTTTTTATATACAAACTCTAATATAACATATACCACTAGCAAGTAGTTATACGATCAAGTATGGGCTGCTAACAAGATGACAAAACAAAACAAAAAATATAAAACTTTTGAATAAAGAAACACACTAGGCGATTGTTCTCATTAAGTTTGGCTTTTCAATTTTTTCACTTCAGCAAACGAGTATACGATTTTTCAATACGTCCCTTTTCAATGTGTTTTACAACACTGAAAAAACTTGCCAAAAAAAAAACAAATTTATTACCGTTCTTTATAGACTATAATTTAATTTTTTTTTTCTTAATTTTTTATAATTTTTATTTTGATACTTTCTTTACGAGAATCGAAATTTTAGTGTAACTCATATACGTAAACAAAAAGATACATAAGTAAATGAAAATCAACCTAAGTTCAAATGCAAAGTATACGAATAAAACATAAAGTGAAACATATGTTTTTCTATTATTGTTTATTACAAAACTATCTAAAACAAAACAAATAAAAACAAAATTAAAGTTAATTTAATTAATTGAGAATTAAAACGCGCATATACGATGACATTTTAAATGAGCTAGAAACAGTGCGAAACTTAACTAAATATACGTATTGAACGAGACACTTTTTTTAGTTACGAGGAGATAAAGAAAAGGATGAAATAATAACAACTTGAAGCATTTACTAAGCAAAATTTTTAAGTAAACAAATGAATACGTAAAATGCAGAACACGATACTATTATTATAAATAAATGTAATTACAATTAAAAATATGTAATAAATAAATACGTAGTAACAGCGCAGCTTTTGGTGCTCAGAACAGCAGTTAATATGTATGAGGGGGTGGGGAATATAAAGCTGACCCCACGCTATCTCATGCATACTTCGACTTATCTTGACCCATACCCCAATACAAGGAAACAAAACCCAATACAGCTCAGATGAAAATTCAATTGTATTGTTGAGTGTGGATGCATTTGGGTTTCCGAACTACATGTATACTATAGCGGTCTAACTAAATGTACGTTATATAGTTCTTAGTATCCGTAACGGAAGGCTACGTATTAGTATGTATGCTAAGCTAAACTTAAACTCTATGTTTACTCATCCAACTAATTTCCCAAGAACTCTTCCCAGCTCTAGGCACTTCTATCTCTATCGCTATATTATACCTACCGTTTTCAGTTAAAGTATACTAAAAAGAAAAAAAAAATTGAAAATAATTACAAAAAAATACCAAAACATTGTACTTAATGGAACTGCACCGTGTTGCAGTCCAGCTATATGGGCAACCACTTGTATACTTAATATTTATGAGTAGACCATTAAAAAAGAATGAAGATGGTTTATTAGTGAAAAAACCAGTCAACAACCTACTAACTAAATCAAGAATATGTCAACACTTTTGTACTATTTTTTCAACTTCTGAATAACGAAAAAACAAACACAAAACTACAAAATAATTATAAAAACAAATTAATAAATATGAATAAAAGGAATAGTTGTTGTACTTTGTCCCATAAAAATTCTAAATATGAAAACAACAAAAATCCAACAAACATGATTAATTTCTGTAATTATAATGTATTTTAGTATAAATCTGTGGCCAACTGATCCTAGTTGCTTTTTTTAAAAAGAAAAACAGAAAATTTAACGCGTACATACATATATATGTACACAAAAAATATAAAACAGAAAACCTGTTGTAATATTGTCTGCAACAAATTGTTTCCTATCAGTTTTGCAAGCTTTTGCATTTTGTTGAACACATTTGTTTTATAATTTTCTTATAATTATTATGGGTATTTAATGTTTTGCAAATTAAGCAAGCAATTTTTATTGTTGTAAAAAAAACATAAAAACATATAAATATAAAAAATACTAAAATGCAAATTAAATAACTGAAACTGAAACTGAAATACGTAATTGCTTTAGGTGATATTTTATAAAAATAGAACAAAAGAAAAATAAATAATAAAAAGGATGCAAAAAATATACGTAAATATATTTTAAAAATAATGGAGAAGCTTTTTCGTTTTATTTTGAAATGTGCACATAAAATGAATTCCTTTGATTCGTACATACATTTTTCTTATTGTTTACGATATATTTTATTTAGTTTTTAGCAAAATTTTTAAATGATAAACATAAAAGGAAAATGAAAATTAAAGTGAAGAACTTATGGTAAAGTCAGAGAAGAAAACGCAATCAAAAGAAAAAATCTAAATGAAAAACCAACAACTACAACTTCTATACGATATACGAATACATTTTAATGTAATATTTTTAATTATTTATATGTATACTAATAATATGATTAAATGAAAATGAAAAGAAAAGAAAATCATGAAGCAAACAAACAAAAATGGAAAACAAATTAAAACAACAACTACAGAGTAACGTTTAAAGAGTTAGCCAATAAATATATGAAAAAGTATATTTGAAAAGTACACAGAATTTGGTTTTCACTGGCAAAGTTTAGGTTCTAGTTATTAAGTCAAAACATTTAGGACAATACCCGGCGATGACCACACAGCTCGCAATATTGCAAGATGAACACTGGACATGATAACTCACTTTAAAGGAGGAATATACGATGATTGCATAGAAGCCATAGATTCGAAGATGACTAAAGCTCTGCTGAAGCTTAAACGTTTCATGCGTTAATGTTTCGCTTTCTTTTCAGCAAATTTTATTCAATTTGCTCATGTATCACAGATGGCTTTGCAGTATTATACTCTGCCACATTATGGGTAATAATTTGGCCCTGATTTGCAAGTATTATCTGCCTAAGAGAGATTGGGATGCCTGTGCAAACTTGAATTATTTTAAGTGTTTATAATAAGTGCTCAAAACCTGTGAGTGAATAGAATCGCGAAATATCTGTGACCTTTCAACTTGCTAACTTTAATTGTGTCAATTTTCTGGAGCATATCAGATGCCGTTTGCCTTTGTATTTACTTTTTTTTAATACGTATATGTGGTCATATGGAGCTTAGTCCCGGCATTATTAACGAAATTAAGCAACCATCGAGGACGCCCCCACTACAGCTCAAATGTCAACTTCAGTGCGATGACGGTTAAGAATCAGGGCTCGATTGCTTGCCTAACTAACTCTGTATCTTCCCCGCCTGTTCTGCATTGCTGTTGTTGTTTGATCTGATCTGTGGCGGCACTTCGTGCGTGTGTTGCGCCTGTAACTTGAGAAATCCAACCTGACTGTGGCTCCGATCAAATTGCTGTGCCGCAATATTCCCAAATGTTGCTCTGGCCCTGCTATCGATCTGAGGCCAGTTTCAAATCCGAGTCAGGCGCGGCATGTGAAAATCACCTTAAATGGTCACTTTTTTGTTTTGTTGCGTCCAAGTCAAGTTGGAGGCTCTGCGTGTTAGATGATGTCGTTCTGTTAATGGTAGCTACATGTAATTTGGCATTTTGCGTGATTGCCTTAGGCGTGTAGCCTCTTAGACTTTACTGTGTTTCTTTTCTTTAAGGTTTTTCGTTTTATATGTATATGTATTTACTTGGGAATTTTCCCCTCAAGAAGCTAAAGAAAATGCTTCGTGCTGCTTGCGTTTCTATTAATTTCTTTAGCAACGCCCCACACAATTTTCCAGTTTAGACTGAGAAACCTATAATTTTATAGGCATTAAGTCAAAAGACCGAAGTTAACTGGTTTTGACTGTCTTCTTGTCTGGCCTGTTCGCTGTTGGTTGGGTTCGGCCTTAAACCGAGCAAAAAAGGATGTTCGCTGCTTTGTACCCGCTGCTCTCCAGGCTCATTAGCTGCGATCTCACCTCAATATTGCGAAGCTCGACTTAGCTTCTTCTATATGTCATATTTTTTGTGCTGCCTTGGCGAAGCGTCATACTGTCTGAGACTTCAACCACAGGCGTCTGTCTGAAATTTGTGCAATCATTTGTGAGCAAAAAAGGCTACAATTAATAAGCCAACGAAGCCATACAAATGCCGCCGTGGTGGCTCAACAAAGACGTTGCCCAAAAAGTTAAAATCCCAAAAACACAAAACTCATTCCCCAGTCTCGGCGATTGTTCAATTCTTAAATCTTGGTTCAATGTGGAACATATCGAATCGCGTGTGCGAGAGAGCCAATTTTTGCCAGCGAATTCGTCGCTTCAAATTGCGAACGACAACCGTCGATCGGCGATCCACTTTTATTATGTATGAAGTGTCGCGTTGTCAAGAATTTTTGGGAAGCGACAAAAAACGAAAACCCATCATGCCAAAAAGCCAATGGCCCAAACACACAGATACAGATGAAGCATAGCATACGTATCACAGACAGGCGGGTGTGGTAACCCAAAGCCATGGAATTGGGTAGGGTGAGAAGGAAGGAGGGAGGATGTGACGACCACAAAAATGTCATCACTGCTAATGTTTCAATGCAGTTACCAATGTGCTCGACAAGTTTTTAAATGCGGCTGATCTTGTTTTATTTTTTCTCATTTTTTCCATCTTTGGTTTATTTTCTTTTGACCAGATCTGGACTGATCTGTTTTGTTCTTTTCTGTTCCCTTAGGTTTCAGGTCGCGTTCAAAGACAAAACTTTTAAAAATTTTTGTTGCACTGGCGATTTTTCTTCGCCAAGGGAATTGTATTAAAAGCCAAAAGCGTTGAATGCAATACCTTAACCCATTGGCGTGAAAAGACATGCCAAAGTGACGATGATGGTGATGACGACGGTGACGACGTTGCGACATTTCCATTGACCGCAAATTAGATTTTGGATCCTCTATATAAAAAAAAACCAAAACTATCCACATTCTGATCTCAGGTCAAGAACAATTTCTATGAGCTTTAAATGACTAATCATTTTATGAGTACATATAATATATTATAATCATATATCGGCATAATTACATTATTTTCTAATATGATATCCTATCAACGATTTCCATCACCTCTGTTAGAATACGTCGTTCTTAGAGGTTTCAAGTATAAGTAAACCCTGTGCAACATATGTGCTCTTCCTGGAATTCTATCCATCAAATTCAATCAGAAAGCTACCAAATAAAAATAAAATATTTGGAAAAAAACAAAAGAAAATAAATGTTTGGCAAAATTCTTAATGAATTTTTTCTTGTCGTTCCACATGTGTAGTAATTTTTTGTATATTTTGTTGCTCCATCTATGGCCCAACTCAAGTGTTAGTTTCAAACGGCCGTCGCCGCTCCGCTTCTGAAGATCGCGATTTATCGAGCTGTGGCTTTTGTCGTTGTTGCGAGTTTCCATTTATATATTTCTATATACACACTCGTATAAGAGGAGATTCGATATACTCATATCTACCTGATTGTGTCAACGTCTTGGCTAACCCACAAAGAATCAATGCGTTGCCTTTATACCGTTCTTAAAGAATTTTTTATTTGTATTTATTTTTTTTATTTTTGGGTTTTATTTAATTTTGTTTGTATTTTTGTGGCAAATTCTATGGAAATTTATGCCGTAAAAAATGACGCAAAAAGTTTAACAAGTCTCACAAAATAGCCAAGCGCATCTAAGACTCTGTCTCCATCTCCATCTCTGTGTCGAACTCAATCGAAGACGAATACGAAGATAAAGTCGGAGTCTCCTTCGCTTGCCGCAGCATTTTTCCACTGAAGGCACACAGTTTTGCTGGTTTTTTTATTCGAAATATTTGAACGCTGCTTTCGGACTAAGCTGCAAATCGGTTTAAAAGCTTACAAATTATACAAAGTCCGCTGTGTCATTAGGCAAATGCAGGCGAGAGTGCTTAGCGCACATTAGCCCAGCCGATCGGGAATAGTTGGCTGTGCCCCAAGAGAGAAGCCATACTTTGGAGCGTTGGCCTGGCTTATTGTACCTGTGTGTTACCTGTGTGTGCTTGCACAATTACCGTTAATTACCAGAGCCGTCGTAGAGCTGCACTTTGCACCGCAAATGCAATTGAAGTCAACTCAAATATCAAAAGGACAATTTACGCTTGTTTCAAACTCGATTAGCCAGCAAGTGACTCTTCCCCTCTGCCTGCCAAGCTTGAAAGGTCTTTCAATTATCATCGATGTACTGGCACGCAACAGAGTTTTGACTATTCGAGGTCGCGACCAAATGGAAAGGGTGGCTTCATTCATCGTTCATCGGAATCGGAATCGAAGTCGCAATTGGAAATGGACTGGGGATATGGCCAGCACTTAAGCCCGCTTAGGTTGTATTGGCCACTTGTAAATTGTAATTTAATCCGCATTAACGCAGAACTAAACCATAGCCAGCGAGCCCAAGTCGTTGACTAAAAGCATTTCCTCCAGAAGGGTTAAATATCAAAGGGTCTGGCCCACTAATACTGACCGCTTGTAATTGAATTTCCTTTTTACTTGTGGCCTCTTACTCGTGCATTCAATATTTAATGCAAGTCGATGTCGATGTCTATGTCGATGTACGACATTTGGCATTCGGCTTTTGACTTGCGTCTTTCGACTTTTGATTGATATTACTTGTGGTCAAAATCCCTTTTGGCGTTGGCAATTTGCCGCAGATTTTTGCCCGCATTTCGCATTTATGTCTACATCAGCTAATTTTCATTTATCCTCCCACACTCCTACTTTTCTTGATAGTCCACATAAATCACTTGCACTTAAATCCGCTGCTGGCGACGTCTCAGTGTCTGTCTGCTGACAATAAGAGATAGGGAGAGAGAGAAAGGATCTTAGTCTCAACCCCAATACTACTCTAAGTATATATATATGTATGTACAAGTATTGGTATGTGGGGTTGCTTTGTTTGTTGTGCTGGCATTTCTATTGGCCCTGAAGTAGTGTAGCCATCATCAACAAAATAGTCTGCCAAAAGTTTGCCCATTCTCTATGGTGTGAGCATTGAGCACACTACTCTGAGCCAGGCCGACAGACCGACTGCTTGGCACTTTTTATTGCCTTTTTGTGCTTTATTTCCTGCACACTATTTGGTCGCTTATAGCCTCGCATTGCCGAGCAGATTGGAATTGAGATTGGACTCTGGGAGAGGCCTGCACATTGGGGGCTTTATGCCTCAATGGCGCGCCGAACATTAGATAATGGTGTTCCAGCTTATTGCTTACATTGACTTTTCTCTCTCGCACTTAGCCACCCCATGGCATCTTTGTCTGTTCTCCTTTTTGGCATTTTCGGGTGGATTGTGCGATGGGATTTTCTATAATTTGCAGGCAGCTTAGCAATGCCAAAGGAAACAAACTACCAAAAATAATTTATTGCATATTTAATAGCGCACGTGCCGTATACAAAGCAAAACAAATACACGAGAGCTCACGAGAACACTGGAATACTTTCGAAGCCGAATTGCAGTAAACTTTGGAGTTGAAAAATTCAAAAGTAAAACTTAGAACTAATTCAACAGTTCATACAAATCGTTGAGAACATTTTATTATTTTACCAATCAAAATGACCTCGCAGCGAATATTATGTAAACAAAATTTCCATTTCAATTAATTCTTGTAAATTCATTTACTACAGAAAGCAAAACTATCACTTGACAATTATCCACACAATTATCCACATTTTAACGATCAGAATAAAGTCTTTTGAATGTGCACTATTATTAACTAACAACTCCAGGCTTTCTAGCAGGATTTTCTTTGCATATTGATACATTTTTAGCACCTCTCCGGCTCACTAGCTTCTTGCATTCGTTGTGACCCCAAAAGAATTCTATTAGGCAAACGCCGCATAAATCTCTAAGCTACTTTACTTCGTCGCACTTTACTTTCAGTTTTGTTTGATTCTCGCTGAACTGCGGCAGGCAGGCAGGCTGGCAGGCTGACAATTCCCATTTGGGAAAAAATGCTTGTCGAACTGCCGCCAAGACTGCCGTCGCAGCCGTCTCCTTTTGCTTGCTAATAAATGAAATATGATGCTCAACGCGGGCCACCCCCCATTTGCTGCCACACCACACCATGCCACATCACTCTACTTCACTCCACTCTGCCATTTCCTTATCACTCACTCTCCCTCGCTCGCATTGTCGTAGCTCCTGTTTATTGCGCTCGAGCCATTTCAATTTGAAGTATTTCTAAGGCGGGCGACACAATTTTCTATATTTGGCAAATTATTTTTGTGTGTCGTATTGGATTTCTAAGGCTCAGCCGTGGCTTCCCCTCGACTGGGATGTGGTCTGGTGTGGTCTGGTTTGGGAGTTCGCTCTTTTGGTATGCGCGGTGCGAAAACAAAATTGACGTCAATTACGCAATGCACACAGTGCGCACATCGAAGCCAACCAGTTGGCACCAGGCCACACCAGACCAGACCACACCCTCCACCACACTTTGTGTCCATGCCTTCCTTTCACCTCCTTGCCTTCTACTAATCCGCTTCTGGGATTTTGGGAATACGCGTAGCATACTTTTTGGGATTTTAAGCGCAACGCCTCAGATGCTCTCAAGTTGCGCTTGTTGATGTTGCTCTCTCTGTATGCGTGTGTGTGTGTGTGTGGTGTTAATATTGTTATTGTTGTGCTGTGTTTGCGCCCTCAGTTTTGTGCTGCTGCTGCTGCTGCTGTTGCTGTGCGTGGTGCTAATTAACGCATTAAATCATATTAATGTCACCAAATGTTTCAAAGTCAGTTGCCACAGCAACGACAACAGCATCTGCTATCTCTCTCGCTCTCCCTGCCTCTTTAGCTGTTTTGCATACACTTATTGGTGGCAGGGAAACACGTTAGGCTGTCAATAAGACAGCATAAATTGCGACTAATGCTGATGTTGCTGATGCAGAAAAATCACAAATTAATTAAAGAGCTGCTGGGTCCGTTTGACTGGTTAATAAAACTTATATAATAATTGTTCATAAACTGCACAATATTATGGGCTTTCAAATTAGTTTGTCGTGCCAGCAGTCTCAGTCGAAGTCAGAGACTGTCAAGTGTTGTTGCATGTCGCTTGTTGCATGCAACAGTCACAGCAACACCAACACCAACAGCAACAGCGCATCACTCGGCATCGCAGTCTGCAACTGGCAGCCATGCCATGCCAAGCCATGCCGTGTTGTCAACTATTTCTTCGGTTCATAAAAATTGTTATTAATTGGCACTTAAATGCTCAAACGCAAAAGTTGAGAGACGTCGTCCGAGACGACAACAACAACAACATCAACATCAGCAACAACAGCAGCAGCAGCAACAACGATGACGACGTCGTACTTATTACTGTCGTTGTTGCTGATGTTGATGCTGTGCCTCTTTGCTGCTGTCGTTGCAGTCACTGTTGCTGTTTTTGTTGTCGAATGTGTTGTGAAATTTAAGCTTTTTAGCAGTTTCTGTTGCTGTTGCCGTTCGTTGCATGTTAACCTTTGCCTCGCTTGTAATGAATGCAACTGCAGCAGGCGTCGAATGGTGGACGCCTGTTGTGGAGTGAAGAAGGAGGCAGGGAGGATGCGAGGTTCTGGGGATGGCAATGGCTGCAGTTCGCAGACTTACTTACAACTTTCATGTACATTTCTTATTTTCATAGTACTTGTTTAAAGTCCATTTGGACACTGCGTGAGTGTTTATTGAATGTATCTTTCTTTCGGTTGTCGTAAAAGCTTGATGACTTGTCACACAAGCACAAGAATGATTAGTAAATAAGAATAAATACAAATTCGAGCGTTCGAAGAAGCTACCAAAATGAAATAAATAATTAAAACAGTTTTAAGTCTTAATCATATCAAGTTTATTACTATTCGCACATAGTCGGCTGCTTATGGAAATTCTACGTAATTACTTCGAGTATAAAGCCACTTGACAATGACTTTGATTAAAAGAACCGTTTAAGTCTAAGCCTCTTCTCGGTTCCAATCTCGGAATCGGAGTCAGAGGCAGAGGCTGAGGCAGAGTCAGTCACAGTTTCTGTATACAGCTAAAGTGCGTTATCATTCCAACACACACACACACACACACCCACATTTAATTCAGATTCATTTTAAACTTGCCACTCTCGGCACATCTTTCACCTCATCTCATTCGTCCCCCGTCCATGTCGCAGCCTCGCCTTCTTGCCGGCTAACTGGTTGCAATGCAGCCATTAAAGAAATTAATAAAACGCTATAAAACGACAATAAAATACAGCTTCGTACGTATGAAATCAAGCAAAAGCGATAAGCTTATTAACTTTTGTTTAACATTTATTATGATTTTTTTCTCTTCTCTCATTTGTATTTTTATTTTTTTTTTGTATTATTCAGTCGTGTTTTTTGAATGCGAATTGCAATTTTAAGCAGTAAGAGCAACAGCAACGGCGACGTTAATTAAAATTAAAAAAAAAAAAAACAGAAATAAGAAATAAGAAATAATAAAAAATGTGCAAGAGAACACCTTGAAAATATAATTTTGTTATTTGCGCGCCACACAGCGCAGCTTCGGACACCTGCCCCTGCCCACCCTGCCCCAAAAATACCCCACAGATGCGCATACGTATTCATAAATACAACAAAAGACAAGTTATACCGTATAGCGAATAAGCGGGACGTTGGCTGGCCGGCTGGTTGCCATTTTTGGACGACCGACCGCTGTGCGCGGGTCGAGAATCCATGTCCCAACTCTGGCTCTGGCTCTGAGTGTAAATGATATATGTATGTGGAGAGGCTGCGGTGTTGCATTCGAAGTCGTAGTGGAAGAGTAGCAATCGCAGTCTTGTCTGTCATTTGGAGCCATACAAACCACAGCACAGCACAGCACAGCACACGGCACGGCACCAAGCTTCGGATTCAGATTCAGATTCAGAGTCAGACCCAGCCCCAGCCACAGTCGCAAATACAAGGCAGAGCCCGAGTGCAAATGACTTATAAGAATTTAATATTTAACAACACAAATCAATTCAAAAATCATCAGAGGCCGGACATAAAAACTCATTTGGTGCAGTCACTGATGTTGGATTCCAATGCCTTAGACTTGGACTTGGAGTTTGAGTTGGACTTGGGCAATGGCAATGGCAATGGCAAAAAGCCAAGCGAACAAATGGACCAGGAAAGCAAAGTCAGGTCCAGACAAAGTCTCATTTTGTTTCGATGTTATTTCGTTTTTCGGTATCACTGCGCCAAAGGTAACGAAAATGAAACTTTTAAGTTAAGGAAACGATGATGCCGGCCGACAATGTAGAGAGAGATGATGAGACGACGGACGGAACCAGACAGAGACAGTGGCTAAAGCAGATGATGATGTTGGTTGTAGATAGTTGTTGATGTTGTTATTGTAACTGCAACCCAGCCCAAAGTCGTTAACATGGAGCGTTCGTGGTGGTCGGTGTTGTTGTTGATGTTGTTGTTTTTGTTAGCATTGTTGTCTTTTTGTGGTCACCGCAAAAATTATGAAAATCAAAAAGGTTTTTGGCCCTGACTCGAGTTAGTGTCTTTGTATGATTTCTTCACAGAGCTTCTTTTCTACTCTTCTTTCACCCATCTCGACTCGACTTGTATTTCTCTTTTCATTATTTTTGTATTTTTTAATTTGTGTTTTAGTTTTATTTTGATTTGTATTTATTTTTAGTGCGCCCCAAAAACGCTAACCTCCACGTTGTTGTTGTTATTGTTGTTGTTATTGTTGTTGTTGTAGTTGTTGTAGATATGTGCACAAGGCCATATGAAAAATACAGCAGACATAAAATTAAATCTGAAAAACACCAAGATGCGTTCTGCATTTCAGCATCTCCCGCTGTGTCGTAAAGTCATTCCGATTGGGACTCCATAGAGACAATGCAATTGGGTAAACGTCGCGCTCGAGAAGCACAACGAAACACAACAAAACTAAAGTGAAAAATGAAATTTAAATTTAAATTGATGAGAAAATACAAAAAAATAACTAAATATGTGCTGCAGGAAAATTATTGAGCATTTAACACCGACACCGACACCGACACTGACAACGACATCGAAATCGACAGATCGAGAACTCAAATATTCGAATGCCACAACGCCACGTTGCATGCAACTGGGGTTGCCTGGCGGCTGTTCGACGCGGGCGGCAAAGGCAGGCAAAGACAAACACTTTGCACTCAACACCCATTTAGCTAGCTGATCCTCATGATGATGACGACGATGATGATGATGATGATTATCGCGTCATAGCCACCAGCCTCCGTCGGCCAGTCAAATTGTTTACAACAAAACTAAAGAAAGAGAAATTTGCGATCGATTGATGCAAAGGAAGATGTGTGTGTGCCTCTGCCGCTGTCTCTGCCACTGCAACTGTAAACTATTTACAGCGGAGCAGGCTCCGTTGATAGTTCTTTTCTGTAGTTTGTGCTGTTGTTGTTGTTGTTGCCGCTGCTTTTGTTGCATTTGCAGCGTCTTATACAATAAAATTGATTTGATTTCTTTACGCTTCTCTCATGCCTCAGTATTTTTCTCTTCAATTTCACTGCACTTTTCAAACGTTTCTTTATATTGTTGTCTGTGCGTTTGTACATGCATAGTTATGTTATATGTTTCTTGTGGCCTGCGTGAAAAGTGGGAAAATGAAAATACAGCGTCGGCAGCGACGTCGCGACGGCTGCCTCGTTTCGCTTTTATAAAAATAAATTGTTCACAGACGTAATGATGCGAAAGCAATTGAGAATTCTATATATGCATTTGTCTATATGGACACATGAGTGTGTTGTGTGTGTTAGTTTGTTGTTTGTCGGAATGCGTAGAATTTCAATTGACTGTGGCAAACTCTTCAGCGAGTAAGAGTGCGAGAGAGAGAGAGAGAGAGAGAGAGATCTAACTGTCTAACACTAGCTCTACCTCAAGCTGAATAGACAGATAGGGATATAGTGGCATCTGAATGAGGTTAGTGCAGTTGCAGTTGTTGGCTAATGGTTAGTTAGCAACACGTTCTAGACGCAATTTGAGCGAGGCGATCGCAGATGCAGTGTTGGTAAACGTGCGGCGATCGCATGCAATACTGAGCTCAACAGGAGGGGATTACTCGTTTCTGGTTTGGCTTTTGTCCAACTACAGCCACGCCCTCATTTACTTTTTAAAAAGGCAACCAACAAAAAACTGCAAAATAAAAATAGACAAAGAACAATAACCTAATTGTCTGAGCCAACCCTCCCCCCGAACTCACCTCGAGTTTCAGCTCGAATCCGAGTCAGAATCCGAATAGGTGGAAGGGAAGCACGCCTTGTGCGGCTGCGTGAACCTCGCTTTCGGGTGGTACAGTCGATGTGAGTTAATCCGATTTGTTGTGTAGACCGAGTACGGGGTGTCCAGGGTGGTTTGTGCGAGGCTGTGATTGATTGCCTAAATATTTGCAGACCAGGGGTTGCTTCTCTTTGCTTCTCCCTCTTTCAGCTTGTGTTTCTCTCCTGATGTGACTTTGTTGAGCTTTGAAGTGAAAATTTGATTAAGCAGCGCACAATAACAACAGCAACAGCAATAGATAGAAAGAAACAGAGGGACAGAGATGGAGATTGGGAGAGCGAGCAACTCCTTAATTATTGCAATTACAAATTGCATTGCAAAAATTACAAAAATCACGCATTTTATTGATTTTTAATTGCAGCTCGTTGCATACCAACCGCTGCTGCTGCTCCGAGCTCAATCAATCCGGCGGGAAGCAGAGCCTGGCAAGGCCAAGACCTCGCGACATGCGCATTTGTGCCGTTAATTATGTTGTTGATTCCGTCCGATGTCTGTCTGTCTGTCCGTCTGTCTGCGGCTGTCTCCCTGTCTCGTCGGACCATTTAGGTGCGAACAACTGTTGGCCGACTTGTAGGGAGCAATCAGACTTGTGTGTCCACATACTCGCCAGTGGCACACACCAGTTAGTCAAGTTGAGTTGTCATAATTTCTGTCGTCCAACAGCAGCAGCAGCAGCAATAATAACAACAACAACAACACCTGCTCAAGTGCCGTCGTGGTCGGCAAAGGCCAGGCCAAGTCAGAGCGCGCCAAATGCCGCAAATAACTCAGTTAATATAATTAAGTTTTGCACGAAATGTGCTGCACAAATATGTGAAAAATTCAACGCAATCAGCGGCAGCAACACAAATAAAAACACACGCTCCTACAACACCTCCCTCTCCCATCTAGAGGCTAAAAACTTCAACTTTAGTTTACGAACTCGACCGGGCGATAGCACGTGTAAATGACTTGGCCACTATGTACAACATATCCGAGTCCGTGTCCCAGTTCGAGTATGTCGCTTAAATACCACAGAGAAACGCATGTAAATGACTTAGAGGCAAGCATTGGGATTTATGAACTCGTCACCTTTGGGGCAAAAAGTCCTAGGCATCTGAAAATGTCAAAAACAGACATGGATTGAGAATGTGCCACCTTTGGCTTGCAGCACCTTACGTCATTTCGTTACGTCAAATTGCAATTGCTATATGTCATCGCGTAATCTGATTGCAATTAGTTTGACCACGATGTTGTCTATCACCATGGACCCACCGTAATCACTTGCTTACGTCAAGCAATATGTTCTCCGCTATAGAGAGTAGTTAGTGTAAAACTTGCCTTAGGATTAGTGTTAACTCAGTACTTGATCACAGTATTGCAGCATAATTTGATTTTGTTTGCCTCGTTGCCCCCTTTCCCTTTGCCCCATCAAGCTGCAGCTGAAGAGAAATCAAATTTCATAACCCCTCCACACGCCCTTGGAGGAGAATTTGCATACAAATCACCACAAACGACTCGACGATGCTGCCGTTGTTTGCAACCCTTCAACTGCGCATTGGACACCGCAGACTGCGTCAACAAAAAAAAGAAAATAAAAACGGGAAACGGGCCACGGGGAAAATACGAAAAAGCGCTTCTAATGCTATTTTGATGTTGTCTCGATGGGTCTTCAATGGGTGCCACTGATTTGCACTCACACTCACACTGGCACACCCACAGACACACACAGACACATCTCTGGCAGTTGCTGAAACTGTTGGAAACCCGCAAAATGCGTGTTTTAAATCCAATTTAGACATTATCTAATTTAGGGCATCTCACCGGTCTCGACTGCCTGACTGCCTGACTGCCCGATTGACTGGCGGACCGACTTTTATGCAAATCTATGGAAATTTCATTACGACCGTGATGCACCCCTTTTTCTGCTGCTGTGACCCAGCAGAAGTCTGAGTACAATTTCTGGTTAAATGCTGTTAACGGCAACCGCTAAAAGATGTAATAAACTCATTTAAACGTCGCTACTCTTGTTGCTCTGCGCTGCTCGCCCTTTGATTTTTGGTTAGGGTAATGAAATTTTTTCGCTGGGTAGCATCTTGGCAAGGCCTCATGATAATATGTAAATAGCCGAGCCCAGTGCAGCCCAATCCGGTCTCCAGTCACCAGTCACCCGTCAGCCCAGTGGGATCTCTCGAGTGGACTTGGCTGGGGCATCGTTTGGCAATAATCAAATTTTCTAATTTTTATGGCTCTCTCAGGGCCCCAAAATGACTAGAGTTGAGGGAGCAACTCTAATTGATTTTGCATTTCGGGTGTCGTGATTTTCCGACAGACTTATGCGCCCGAAAATAAAAAAAAAGTGGATAA
This sequence comes from Drosophila immigrans, assembly GCA_963583835.1. Taxonomy (NCBI): domain Eukaryota; kingdom Metazoa; phylum Arthropoda; class Insecta; order Diptera; family Drosophilidae; genus Drosophila; species Drosophila immigrans. The sequence goes on from OY757142.1 coordinate 29,887,094, forward strand.
CGAAAGACCCTCTCCCTATGCCATGCCTATATACATGTATGTCCAAGAGCAACAATGCGACTTCTGCCGACTTTTGCCATGTCATGGCGATGACGATGGCGACGCCGTCTTCTAGTCTACCGCGTTCTGGGCCGGCGTGATGCGACACATATTGTGGAAGTGGAGGGAAGGGGATGGGCCGCCCCTTTTTTGAAGCCTTTTAAGACAATGAACGCAGCGTGCTGAAGTTCGCGGCAAAGCGTGACGCAGCAGTTTGCAGCTGGACTCGGTTCGGGGCGTTGTCTTTGACTGAAGTGTATTTTCGGCATTTACAGAGACTGAGCTGAGCTGAGCTAAAGAGACCATAACAAAAACATCACAAAGTGCGTGTCTGCGAATCTTTTGATCTACTTTGGAGCCGCAGCGCGCTACGCTATAGAGGCATTTATCAGTGCATTATATCAATATAGTATACTCGTATAGTAAGTACTATGAGTCGGAGAATGAATTGGCAACTTTGCTTAGCTTTGGTCGCTGCAGAGCAGCTGAAATCCTTGTAATGCCGTGTCTATGGCCATGTATCCGACGGCCCAAGCTAATTTCAAATGTCAGCTTATCTGGCTAACAAGATGAGCTCAAGGTGATAAGTAATCGCGTACGGGATCGGGAACGCGAAATGTCCAACACCTTGGGGCTTGGCCTTATCATGGGTAAAGATTGAGATTTTGGCACGCTAGCCACACCAGAAAACACCCGTCCAGCCAAGCTGACTGACACTGCACACGGCGCATTGCACATGTCATGATGCAGTCCGAAAAACGAAAACGAGAAACAGATACGAAGCCAAAATACTTGTTTAAGGAATGCAAATCTATAAAATCTCTGTGGGGCTTCAACGAAATGAAAATGTCTGCAACGGGCGCTGACAACGAACCGTCGACGTAATTTGCAAATGAGCTAAGTTGCGAGTCAGGCGAGTAAGGACACTTGGGTTCCAGATATCTGGCCACGATGTCGCCATTCTCCATGGCATGGCGCTGTCTTCCATCTGCCAGCGGAATCTATTTGACAATGTCAGACTTTAAGCCGGTTGACCAGTTGACCAGTCTGTCTGTCTGTCTGCTTGTTTGTTTTTTGTCTTTGGCACGCCAAGTAAGCACCTTTGGAAAACTCCTGACGCTCTATTCGGTTACGGTTTAGTGTTCGGCATTGGGTTCTCAGTTCTCGGACTCGGGCGGGTGTAACATTTAACATGAAATTACTTTGCATACACATGCATCAAATTAATTACACGATTAATGTTTTCACATGCAACGAACGGCTCTGAGACTGGGCATCAGTTTAACCCCTGTCTCTCGGCCTTCCTCCCCAATCCTCCTCTCAGTCAGCTTATGCAAATATACTTCGCGCGATCATTGCAACATTTGCATGTTGCTATCTTGATATCTTTGCCGGCAAAAAAAAATGATTCCATTGCCTTTCGTGATTCGTCTGCTCGTCTCCTGCCCCGCTCTCTTAAGCATTGGCTCTTGACTCGCAAGAGAATGTGTTGGAATTGTGTGAAACATGCCATTTGAATAATTATCTTATTTGCATTGCAACAGCTAGAAACAACTGCAGTCAGTTGAAAATTAAAAAGTGCAAAGTCCACAAGCTTCTCTCCTTCTCCGTCGCCGTCGCCCTCTCCCTCTCTCAATCTCAATCTCTGTTTCCGTCCGTACAGCAGACATGTTAATCTCTTTTGGCTGGGTTTTGCGAAAAGTTCAAATTGATAGCTGAGATTTGCAGCGCAGATAAATACCTATGACACTCTGTGTGAACATTGTCCGATGCTAAATCGCGTGCAACGCCAACCCCAGATCACAGATCCCAGATCCCAGAGCCCAGACCCCAGATCCCAGATCCGTGCTCCATTTCCGTCTATGCAACATCCATACTCAAGGCATTGCCTGCTGTCTATCTTCGGCCTGCCGCTGAGTTTGTTTCGCGGCTGCCGCCGCTTTTAGCTACTTTTCCACTGTTTGTGTAACATAATAACAAAGTCAAACAAGTGATAAGTCGATAGAGCCACAATTGCGCTCAACTCGGGCGAAAATAGGAGCTGCGAGCAGGCATCGGGCCCGAGACCGGGGTCTGCTTTGCTTTGCTTTGCTTATCTATTTGATATTTCTTTGTTTATGCTTTGCTTCTATTTTGCTTTTACTGTTGCTGTTGTTGCTCTTGTTGCTGTTGTATGTTTTAGGTAGCTTCTGAATTTTTATTATCAAAATACTAATTTCTTTGTTTGCACAAGATTTCTAAAAAGGTAGAACTCGTACTTTCCTGACCACACATACCTCGCGTCGAAGTCGACGGTACCTGCTTAAATTCGTTATCAGCTTATAAATATTTAATCACAGACTTGTACTTGGGCGTGCTTTCGACAGTGCGATAGCAGCACATAAGATTTCCTGTGCCCCGAGAGAGACAAGAGCATTGCTCGAAAGAGACACAACCAGTCAGATAGAGAGAGAGAGAGAGAGAGCGGGAACGCTGCGTATGAGTAATGACGACAATCTGATCGCACAGCCGGCACAATTATGTCAAGTGCTTCAACACGAAATTAACATGTTACCACTCGACTCGACTGCCACCTCCTTGGTCAGTTTGTGACTTTTAATGAAAGTTACGCGAGCTGATTATTCGAGTTTTATTAAAGTGCCAGTGTAAGCAAATAGTTGATAAATTTTAATTTTACACAGACATTTAGGAAAACTGCGTTGAACATGGTATTAGTGTTTTGGCCTAATTCAACAGAATCGTTCGCATTTAAAGCAAGGGTTGTCAGACTGTATTTTATTTAATTGTTCGCAGTTAATTGCAATTTGATTAAAATTATAGTCTACTTTCAGACACACAGACAGACGTTTGCAGAACTGAAGCAATTTGCGTGTCATGGAGTAAAGCAACCCCAATCCTCCGGCCACATAGAAAACTGTAGTCCCACCTCCACGTGCACCTTCCTTCAAGGCTCCCTGTCTGTCTGATTCGTATTCCAAGGAGCAATGCTCCTACGACGTCAGCCACTTTAATTAAAAATTCAACCCTCTAACAAAATGGCATTCGAGTGTAGTGCACATATGAAGACGCGTGGGGAGAAAATTTCATTTCATTCAGAGAACATTTTACAACTTGAACAAATTTGAAAAACAATTAAATGCCATGCGCGCAATTAAATACACAGAAGGTGGCAACAACAACATGAAGAACAGCTCAAGTGGCGCACTGGCTGCCAAGTTAGTGGGCGTTAAGTGGGTGGGGTTGAAGCACATATAGCGCTAATTAAGCCGAAGCAGCTGAAACGCAGCCTGGCAATGGGAAGCAGGGATGGGCAACAAAACAAAACAAAGGCTGCGATTGGGGTCTGGCTAAGCTGGGCTCCAGGGCGCTAAACCACAGCAAGGGCAACGGCAACGGCAACTGCGTCAGGAACAACAAACACGACACAAACAGACAAACAAAAGCTTTTTGTGTCCTCCATTGCCAAACATGGAATCCATCAAAACAAACAGCCAACGGGGTTTGATGCGGATTGGAATTTCGGCAAGGGAGATAGAGAGAGACAGACAGGGGGAGAGCTTCTCCCCTTACAGCAATCGCATCAGAAACTTTACTCGCCGTGCGGTGCGACCATGTAAAAAGGATTTAATTATTTGTTCTAAGGATATGGATTTGAGTGTTGTTGCTTGCCTTGTGGTTCTCAGTCCATTTGCCGGCGTCTGTTATTTGTTATTTGTGTTTGTTTGTTTGAGTGAATGGCTCTTCACACACACAGAGAGCAGGAAAATATGTTCCACGTCCACGAGTAAATACTACTTTGTGGCATCGCCACAAGCAGACTCGAAAAATGATTATTGGGTCTTGTCCTCTGGCTAAGCTGCAGTTTTTAATTGTGTAACGAAGCTGGCCTAATCCCGGCTCAGGCCTCAGGCCTCAACCCAATCGCATCGCAATCGCAATCCCTTTCTCGTTCTAGTTCCCAGTCCCTTTCCTATTGCTCGAATGTCAAAAACACGCGGAGACTGCTGTAGGGCAATTAGAGAAACTAGAGTATTTGCGCACTCAATGCGTGTCACTGCCAAATGAGTAACAATCATAATAACAGCGGTGGCAACAACAAATTATTGAGATGGCACACGCGTCGCCATGCCACGCCCCCACGCCGAACAGCAGCACCCGAAAATCGCTTCCCACGCATTGACCAAAAACTTCTACTCTGCTGCTAAGAGAATCAAACGCCTCTCCAGACTTTGCCATAATTTGATTGTTTGTGTGTGTGTGTGTGTGTGTGTGTGTGTGTGTGTGTGTGGCAGGCTCTCAGAGGAAGAAGACGAGGCAGACAGGGAAGGGGCGGCATGGGGTGGTTGGGCAGAGGCAGCTCTACTAACTGTTGATTGTAGTGATTAACTCGCAGAGGCAACGCCGTGATTGCCGGCCAACAAATTATATACCCGAAATCTCTAGCGAAAATTGCATGTTTTGACTCCTGCAGTTGTCCCGGTTGGAGGCATGCCACGCGGCTCAGGCAGCGACCAATTATGTGGCAGCTGAGCCGACTTAGCCAACTCACTTGGAAATCCAGAGCTGACCAACATAATGAAGTGTTCGGGCAATCAAGCAAAACAAAAACTTCTCGGCCAACTTCAGCAATTGACCAAGTGTTGTTCGTTGCTTACTTCGTGGGAGGAGGAGAAGGAGGAGGGAGACGCAACGCGATTACGTTTTACGGCACGTTTGGCATCACAATTTTGCGGCTGTTTAATGTTAGCCACGTCTACATTTTTAAACAACTACACGATTGTTGTTATGTTATGTTTGTACAACATTCAGTTGAGTTTCATCAAAAATTTAAAGACCTGCGAACGCCATTTTGCTTATTGACGCAGCGTTTAGTTGATAAATAAATAATTTGGCTGGCATGTGGCATGCGGCAGGCTGGCAGGCTGGCAGGTCCCCAAACTCCATCAACCCCAAACAGAGGCAGTCCCCAAGCCCCGCAGCGCCAAAAAGGTAAACGAAAATTGTTTCTTGATCATTTTAATGCACCCAAAGGGACGCAAAGTGAAAAAGTTTGGGGGCTTAACATTACGTGATGTGAAGCGGCATGGAGTCGTCTCTGCTTTGGAGCGGGGCAAGGTGGTGCTGCTGTCTCAGCTCACTTTCATCAATATTAAAAGCTGCTCGGAGGAAGCAGCCAGCGCGACAACAGAATGAGCCTCATCATTTAAATAAAAACCAATATTTGATAATAATTGTCAAAGGACATGCAACCCGATAAGCAAGGCGGCCAAGGAGAAGTGAGCTGAGTTCCGCCAACGGCAATTCGATAGCTCAATTCCCTTTGCCGCCTGCTAATTGAAAATGTAATTAATGCACGCATCGATGAGCTGGGCAACCCCTACCCGGATCCTGTCCAGCCACAGCTACAGCGCTTGTCCTGCCCTGGACTTCAAGGAGTGCGACTCGCAATTAGCACGACGCATGGAGCATGGAGCTTGGAGCATGGAGCATACGGTATACAGCATGACACAGCAATGCGGCGTCTTCTCGGCTATCTGCAACACTCGCCGTGTTCAGGAAACTCGATACAATTTCAAAAGCTTTGCGACCGTCTCTCACTCGATGCAGAGCCTCTGCATCTCAGAACTCAAAGTGTGCGGCAAGTGTGAAAGATCCGAAAAGTTCACCAAGGAGATGTGGACTTTTTTCGCCTCTGTCGCCAGTCCCCTTTCCTCTGTCCCTGTCCAATGTCCACTGGTGAGGGGCCGACAGAGCTATCGGATTTCGCTGCACTCGACGAATTTCTCATGGCATAGGAGTATCTCAGAGTCATTCACTCATAAAAGGAAAGTTTCGTTTTCGTTGGGGAAATGTGCAGCCCTTTGTTCCATTTATGTCTTTGGTTGTTCGCTTGATTCTCTGGCTTGTCTTAATGCAGCTAATTAAATAGTTTCATTTGCTCGCTTTAATGAGCCACAAATTAGGTTGCGGTTGCCGCGGTTTTTTATAGCCCATAAAGTTAGCCAACGAAACATAAAAATAAAACAAAACAAAAAACGGCAATTGCTACAATTGTGCCATACTCTAAGCTTATCGTGGTCCCATACCAAAGACTGAAGTCATGTCCATTTAACTAGCTTTGAAATTGTTTATGTTTCTATCAAGAAACACCTCGTACTTCATAGTGCGACAGGGAGAGACAGAAACAAAGGCTCGGGACTCTTTAAAATGCAGACAACGTGTCTTATTATTATATTAATACTTTGCCATTTAGACCCTCACGGTTGAAAGTGTGTTTTGAAATTGAAAGTAGAGCTGAAGCAGGAATCTAAAGTGCCCTGCGCCAAAATTACTTGTCCGCCAAAAGCGAATCCCACTATTTTTTAATTTATTTATTTCATTTATCACTGTCCTCAGTGGAGGTTCGAAAATAAATAAAATTAACTCTTATTCCGGCTCTCTCTCTCTCTCTCTCTCTCTCTCTCTATCTTTATGATGATTATTGTCCAGTTCATTGGCATTCATTGTCATTGATGCGTCTCCTATGATTTAACATCGATCAGAGCTACTCAATTCAATTGCACACACTCCCACACACTCACACAAACACTATCACACTCGCTCGCGCACTCGCACTCGCACTCGCTCACACTTGAATACTTTATAGCAGGGCGCTATTAATATGCGATTTAACAAATATTTAGCGAAAACACATGCGCTGCCTTCTGCATTCCAAATGAATCAACAAAATTGTTGTACGCACACTCTCAATTTATTGTATTTGAAAGTCGAGAATTTTTACGAGCTTGGGAAAATAATAATTTAATGGCTAAAAGCTTTGCAGGTGGGATATACAGTCATACATATATATGTATGTACATATATGCATATACGGATATGCATATGTATGTGTACAGTATATTTCAAATGCACGTGCATGAAATTAATGACAAACTTTAGTATATCTGTCGAATTGTCGAGCGACAACAAATTTTGTCGTTATTAGCAGAATTTAAATTGCTGTTACCAATCGATTTCGAGCAGCAGTTTTTGATGGCGGCGCGCGGGGATGCAGAAAATATTGCTTTACTGCTTGTTGGTCGGGGTCTGAGCCTCAAGTCTGGACATGGACATTGACTTTTTTGGTATCTGCAGGCCAAAGCTTAGCGCTTAATATGCCGCCGTCGTCGCGGACGTCGCAACGCAGAAGATGACGAGGCTGTTGAGGTTCTACTCCTAGTTAGAAGAAGACCGACCGAAGAGTTTCAGCCAGAAACAAAGGGGAGACGGCGACAGCGACAGAGACGCAGACAGTCAGAAAGTCAGTTAGCTGCTGCATATTAATTAGATAACTTATAGTATATACATACGTCTATAGATTTTTGCACACGATTGTTGTTGTTGCTTGTCTAGGTCTAGGCCTAGACCACGATCGCCGGCGCATTTTGTTTGGCCATACTATAGCCGGGCTATGCCAGATTTGACAAGTTGACAGTCGTGCAGACCAGCTGGGACAGACCGGACGGACATCATCGTTGACATCAACATCGACATCAGCAACGTCAGCAAAACATTTTCAGCGACATCGCCATCGCCATCGCCGTCGACATCGGTATCGGTATCGACATTGACTTGCTGATGTCTTGGTCGTCGGAGACTTTATATTGATTGTGTGCCCAGTTTTATGTGCCTGATTTTATGGTTGCCGTGTCAATTTAAAGCGATATTTATAAGCAATTTGTAACTAATTCTAACAAACACCTAACGCTAACTAGATGTACGAGCAAACGAGTATGATCGCATATAGCACACATATATTATAATTTCAATATACATACAACATATACATATATTTATGAGCCTATTCCTTATCCGTCTTCTCTTTTGCAGCGGCCGCCAAGCTCATCGTTGTCCTACGGGGGCGCAATGAACGATGATGCTCGCTCGCCGGGCGCTGGAAGTACTCCCGGTCCATTGTCACAGCAGCCACCTGTCCTAGATACATCAGACCCTGGTAAGTCGCACAAGTCATGTCCACACCCATAATAATAAATACGTATAGGATAAATTTACTTGGACACATATTTAGAGATAATTAGAGGCATAACCTGCTAAAGGGCAAGCATAGAAATCACATTGCGGCCCTTTACGCCTAACACTTTCCGCTCAACTGACAATTTGTTGAGTCCTAGTTAAGGCCGTTAAGCGATATATAGCAGTATTGTAATCCTACGACTGATGCCATCAAAGTTTCGAGGGTGTAAACTCTTCACACCTTTGGCGATTTTGTCGCCTCTCCTTCTTTGATTATGTTGTTTGTTTCAGCTTGAAGAGCTGCTGTTCGGCTGCTTGAAGCCCAGTGTCATGAGCAGACAGCTGCTTGAGCAAATAGTAACACGGCTTAAAGCTGAAGTACTTGCTCACACACACACACACACACACACGTAAAGATACACACGCGAGTGTGGCGATGGTAAGTGCGAGGCAAAAAGATACTTAGGTACTTAGGGACTGTCCTAAGCTCGGCTCTTCGTAGACTGCCTGTCTTTTGCATGTTGCAGACTCGACTGCGACTCTTCACTCCAACTCCAACTCCAACTCCAACGCCAACTTCAAATTGTAGTTGTGTGGCAGCAAAAAATTTTTTGTTTTTCACTTTTATGTGTGGTTTTTTTTTTTTTAAATTTTGAGTGCGTGCAACAACAACGACAACAAGAGCAAAGGCAACAACAACAACTTCGCACTTGGCGCTTCTTTTTGAAGATTTTTATGATCGCAGCTCGCTGCTCTCAGTTGGCTGTTGGCAGTCGATGGCCGCTGCTCAATGGTTAGCAGAGTCACGGGGGCTCTACGTTGAATTATTTATGGTGATAGGCAAAATATTTTTATGTATTTTTCCCCAGTTTGTATGCTGCTCTGTCGCCGGCAACAAAACAAAAGCCCTCTGCGCAAGCCACTCCAAAAGAGACACTCTCGGGCCACTCTTGGCAACGTCTGCGTCACTGCCTCCGACTGCTGCTTTTGGGGGCTCGAGTGGCCCATGGTGATAATGCAGTTTTTTTTTCGAAGGAGGTGCAACTTTTCGGTCGCACTCCCTACTCCCTACACCAAGCTCCCTACACCCTACACCTTACTCCATAGTCCACAGGCCCAATGACGCGCTCTCAAGCCTTCTGATGGGTATGAAGAGAGAGAGAGAGAGAGAGAGAGTGAGAGATAGAGAGAGAGAGAGAGAGAGAGAGAGAGAGAGAGAGAGAGAGCCGTAGGAACGTTGGGAGCTCACTGCTAAAAGCTAACTGAAGGCGACAGCTCCAACGATGGGGTGTTGGGGGAGGCACCATCGATGCTGCACACGCCTTACTCAGTTCACGGATAGGCCCCAACTGACGTCAAATGTTTTTGCAATCGCATCGAAAGCAACAGCAACAAACGCGTTACGACTTTGAAGCACGCCGACAACAATAAGAACAAAACAACGACAACTCTTCTAGCCAAGCTGGACGCGTTTTATGAGCTGTTTTCTAATTTTGCTCTTGCAGCATTTTGATTGATTTATCTACACGTCGAGTTACTTTGTACACAAATTAAATTTTGGCATTGTCATAGTTGAGTAGTGGAAGCTCTAAGTGTGTGAGTGCGAATGAAAATTATCTACAGTTGAATAACTTTTTGCGGGCAGCGAGCGAATTCTAATGTTAATTTAATTTTCGCCATTGCGATAAGAAAATTTCGGCGCTTTCGAGAAGGCGAATTCACCTCGTCTCCCTCAGCTGAGCAAATTTGCGACGCGCGTCTCGGAAGTAGCTGAAATATATTTTCCACATTTTATAAGTAGACAGACAGACATAAGAGTCGGAGAGATAGACATGGGAGGAATGTGGTTACCAAAGAAATTCGGTGCTGCTGCAGAAAATTCCATTGCACACAAACGTTAAGAGATGTCAGGGCGACTACAAGAGGGAGGGAACTAGAGCCAGGGTAGCAACCGCTGTCGCTGTCGAGGGTTGCCGTAATTTTATGCACGAATTCGTAAAATGTTATTCAAATGGAAAATGTGATTTTTATCAATTTTGACAGGAATTTCTCCCAGAAAGCATAAAGAACGCGGCACAACGATGTGTCCTCTGTCCTTTGTCCTCTGTCCTCTGTCCTCTGCACTTCGAAGGCTCTTTCCTATTGTGTGCATTCGTGTGTGCGTATGTGTGTGTGTGCTCAAACCGTTCTAATTTATGAGGTCTGGCAATTGGCAAAAGACAGTAATGTAAAAGAAGACTTAAAGCGAGCGTTTCCTCAAACTTCAACTTAAATAAATTCCCAAGGAACTCGAATATTCTCTTCGATTGGAAGTGATTGAAGAATACTAGCAAAAGAAGGCGATACATGTATGTATGTACGTATGTACACATAGAAGGAGCGAAGCGAAACTCCGACTATATTGCATATTCGTATGTGAACAGTTCAACGATGCTCAGCTTCAATTCACGTCACTTAATTACAGGCCTCAGTCATGATGATCATCATGAGTTAGGGGCGTTAACACGACGACTTCGACTTTTTGGCTAGATAGATTTCCATAAATAAATAATCCCAGCAATTAACATAGTTGGTGGAAAGCCAACCACAGTCGGCTTTTGAGTAACGTGTCAGACCCAATTCGGGATTCGAGTCCAAGTCGTTGGGTTTATAATTATAGGTTACCCTCATCAACATCAACATCAACGTCGCGCTTACCAGCGATGCATTCAATTAAAAAATATTTGTGTTGTTTTCGTTTGTGACCTGTCCATATCGTTGATGACGATGAAAAAGGGCAATGGAAATAAGAAATGAAAATTAAAATAATTTTATGAAATAGGCATGGAGATTTCTCTCTCCCCCACCACCTCCCGCACTCCCACTCCCTGAACAACACCAACATTTAATACACAATTAAAGCGGCAACCAGGCGATAAACGTCACCAAATGTCGAGCTACGCAAACATGTTAAGGTCCGTGTGTTTATTTTTATTTGAGTTCGGCTCGTCAAGTGTCGCTTAAATGCAAATCAAAATGAGATCAATTTGATTGCCTTAGCTGCGAAAATGAAAACGAAAATGAAAATAAACAAGAGCAGCGGGCGACCACGTCCCGGTTCTCAACCCTCCGATTTGCTCAGACCTCAACCCTAAACCCTTCGCTTCCCCTTCTCTCACTCTCTCTGACATTGATTGAAAATGCTGCGTGACGCAAATTAACTTTCATGGCGTGGGGCAGCCTCAAAACTGCGTGTTATCCTTTCCAAGCCGCTCTTTGTGCTCCTTGCTCCTTGCTCTATGCTCTCGGTGTTTCGTTCTCAACGCTTGTCAAGCCGCAAGACCCACACAATTGCCAATTGTTACAGTTTAAAAGTTGCAAGGGGTTGCTGTGTATATGTGTGTGGCAGCTTGTTGTTGTCATTGCGGCATCAAAGCCAACCATCCACATTCACATCCATATTGAGCTGGCATGACCTGAAGTGCACTTTCCGTTCTTTTTTTGCTACTAAGGCGATTATCTTCGTTGTTGTTTTCATTCCCGTACAATTTTTGCTTATTTACATTGACGAAATGTGTTACGGCTGCAATAAAAATAAGAACAACAAAAACAAGGAGTAACAATACCATAACAATAACAATGACAATAACAGGAAGCTGGCCTTAGCCGTCGGCTTACCACGCACAATTAGACAATTTTCCTGGCCGGTTGACAGTCAGTTTCTGTTCTCATTCTCATGGTCGTCGTCAGCCAGGGCCTGAGACTTTTCTTATTCCCTCATTCGGTTCTCAGTTTTCTTAGCAATGGGAAAAGCATTGCTCTATTTACTGTTTCTAGTACGCTTTTAACAGAATTACGTTCGTCTGGTTTGACATCGACAGCGGAAGACAATATACCATGTTGACTCGCATGCAATTCAACGAGGTAATAAAGTGAAACTCATTAGGTTGGCCAAAGAACTACATATATCGATGTGTTTTGCGACACAATCGACTTGATTTGTACAGGAGAGTAGTAATCATGTTCTTCCGAATTCCGCATTCTTATTCTCATCTCATAAATTCATAATAATAATATTGAGTAGACGTTGGGATTGGGATTCCCCTTTTAACTATTTTTTCGCTTCCATTCACACCTAGGCATCAGTCAATCTGATGTTGTTGATGTTGATGTTGATGTTCATGTTGCTGTTCATGATGATGTTGACGGCGACGATGACGATGAGCCAAGCATCTGGCTTTCCCACAACCTTTTAACTCTTTTGTCAAATACTGACTCAATTTCCGCCACCAACGTGACATAACAACAACAGCCACGACGATAAAAAATTAAAATTTTACGCATTATACAAGCTTTGCCTGCCAAAAATTACCCATATCTGTTGTACGCATCTACACCCCAAATTCAATCCCAATCTCAATCCAAACTTGAGACCATTCAAAAAAAAAAAAAAAAAGAAATAAAAACCAATCCCAAAAGGGGCACCAGCTGCCACACGTTGTGCTCTCTCTTTCTATTGCTCGTTCTCACACTCATAAAAGTTGAAACAGAAATGTTTGCCTCTCCCCTTCCACAAGGATCTACTCAATCCATCCGAACTGATGCAGGAGAGCTTATGTAACATTACGTCAGATTGCACAAAAGGCAATACGTCTTCATCCCCTAACGGACGAGCACAATGAAATTTAACGAACGGACTGTTGCATATTTGGTTGCCGCTTGCCACATGCTGCACGTCCCTTGCTGCCGCTGCTCCTCTCGCCGGCACATTATCATATTTCTAGGACCGACACGCCAATGAATACAATGCGCGTCGAATTTCTCTGGGATTGGGCCAGGTTTTTCGATTGGTGTAACACACACAGTACAGGGTGCCTGAGAGGCTGACAGGGTGCACCATCCACCGGGTGCTTCTTTGCAAACGACATCAAACTCAACGAGCACATCAACAAAATCATCAACACCAGCAACTGAGCCAAAGGGAGGCAAATGCCTCTTGCAGAGCCACGGCCAGAGGTCGCGGCATAGTTGACAAACAAGCGACACCAGCAACAACAACAGCAACTGGGCCGGGAGGGTTGTTGCCGCCGCGTGCAGACAAAATGCAAACTTCCTTCTGCTACGTTTTGAGGCATGAAATTTTCATATACAGTTCATTTTTGTCTTTTTGTTGTATTTTTTATCTATTGTGTGGATGGGGAGAAGAGGAGGGAAGAGGAAGCCACGATTCGATGTACATGGGTTGGTCTTCTGACTTTGACTTGAATTTGTCTAGCTTCAGACTTATCGCCATAATATAGTTATGATCTCTCGGTGAGTGCTACACTGGCCGCCGCATAAATTAGTCACAGCTGAACTCTATCAGTATCACACAGTAACCATATGCTGATAACAGCTGTCCATTATGTGTGTTGATGTGTGTGTGTGTGTGTGTGTGTGTGTGTGTGTGTGTGTGTGTGTGCGTGTGTGCGTGTGTGTGCGTGTAGATTCAACAGACAGTTTTCCACTTTTTACGTTTGGGTTCTTGGGGTTTCGCTTTGCTTTGCTCTTGCTTTTGTTTTTGTTTTGCTTCTCGCGCACTCTGCTCGGCCATGCAACAGTCGTGTCGTGTCAGTCATAAAAAATCATGTTCTTCTTGACATTTATTATTCATTATTTTCACATTTATTGAGACCCTTACAAATCTGCAACTTCAATAAATATATGTACATGGATGCATAGCATTGCCATTGCCATATCGCCATTTTGTGTCCATCGACAACGACAACGGCAACAACAGGAACAAAAACAAGAACAGAAGCATCTGCCTTTAATAAAGCTATCAAAATGGGCCGCCTGCTGATGACAGTGGCTTATCAAGTCGCCAGTCGCCAGTCGCCAGTCGCCAGTTGGCAGTTGGGAGTTGCAATCTGCTTTGCCACTGCTCCCCGTTTAAAAGTGCATTTCTCAACACACAAATCACAAATCACTGCAAGGCATGCAATCTCTCACACAAATCATTCCATTTTGCCAGCTGCGCTGCCTGCGTCGCTGTCGCTGTCAACGTCGTCGCCGACGTCAAGTGTCATTAGCGTCACACGTCGTCGTCGTCGTGGTCGCCGTCGCCGTCACCGTCACCGTCATCATCACTAGCCTCATGTCGGACGTTCGTTGTTCGTTCGCTTTAAGTGTTTATTAGTATGAAACATTTATCAGCAATTATAATTATATGGCGATATGTGTGTGCATTAAATGGTAGCGCACTTTGCGACCCGAGATAGCAGGTGGACACGCTCTTATGGCCGCCACTGTGCGCCAGTGAGTCTCTTTCTGTTTGGCTCTGTACTGCTCCAAAAGACCCACTAAATGTTTTTTAAATGCTGCTCGCAAATTAAGCAACAAATTAAATAGGCTGGACAACCTCATCTTGAGTGGACACACACACACACGCTCAGAGTGTCGCTAGCACGCCCATTAGGTATAACGCTAGAGCAGCTTTAGTTCCCCTTAAGAGGGTGGCAAACACAGTTTTTTATGCAAACAGGCAACACCTAAGACATTAGCAGCGCCAGGTCTGGCCAGCTCTGTTCAGTTCTGACCAGGTCTGGCCAAGAGCCAGCCCAAAACCAAACATTCAATGACAAATTATGCGCGTTTACTGGGCGTAACCGGCTGCCAAAAGCCACCCGGCTAACCACCTACATTGTATACTGACTACTGACTACCGACGGCCGACTACCTGTCCGACTCCACCATTAACATTACCATGTAGTTATGCCACCTACAAGCATTCCAATTCTCTTCTGCACACAATACTCCGCATGAAGTCGAGAGCGTGTCGTGGGCGTTTTGCTCGGCTCGGCTCGGCTCGGTTTGGTTTGGTTCGGGGCGTGTCGGACTGGCTTTTTGGGAAATTTTTTGACATTTTGTAATGGGAGCATAGACAAACGAGGCAAATTATCTTGCGTCAACAAAGGAAAATGTGCGGAAAACATTGTTGCCGTCTCAAGCCTAATGATGAACAACATTAGTGAAACTTATAGTAATATTAGAGTAGTACAGGGCGTAGGAAACATTCAAGTGCATAATGAGATATGAAATACAACAAGACCGTGAAAGGGAAATGAAGTTGTCGAACTCGGGTGAGTGCGAGCCACGAATGAGTAACGAGCCAGATAAATAGAGAAGGTGGAAGAGCAAAGAGTTCTTGAAAATATTTGTGATTTGAGGAGTTGCATCCCCGTCCCAATGGTTTATTATTATACAAATGTATGTTGTGGTGATAGAGAGCAATAGCTCTTTAAGCAGACAAATACATTAAAATTTCTCGATGCAGATCATTGAACTTGTCTTTGTGTCAATGGGTTGCTTGGTTCTTGCGCTTCGCAGTTCGCAATTCGCAATTCGAGTATCACATCCAATTGTCCCATGTCTGAAACAAGAATAAAACAAGAATATGAACCCAGGGAAGAACGCGAATGCTGGCTGGCACTGCTTTATTTCTTCTCTTCTCTTCTCTTCTCTTCTCTTCTCTTCTCTTCTCTTCTCTTCTCTTCTCTTCTCTTCTCTTCTCTTCTCTTATCTTTCCTTGTCTTTTTCCATTATTTTGTTTTTACTCAATTTTTTTGCTTGACTTCCATACGCATCACCCCACCCACTGCAAACACATGTGTCGGTTGCTAAATTTAAACAACTTTTGCTTTTGCAATGCTTTCAATGGAAAAATATCTTTTGTAGCGCCAAATGGCGCCGTGGCAAAAGTTTCATTCTCTTTGGCATTTTTCTCATTTCAATTCTTTTCCGTAGCTTTGTTGCTTGTTGGTTGTTGCTTGTTAGCTGCTACTTTTTCTGCCTCTTCAAATATTCATTGAGTTGGAGTAAAACACCGAAACAGAAACACGGGCAGTGGCTGGGGCTGGGGCTGGGGCTGGGGCTGGGGCTGGGGCACGCAGTCATTTCATTAGCGAGACTGCGCCTGAGCAGGAGCAACACCAACATATGGAACTTACCAAGGGTTCCTCTTCACATTTAAATGCGCACATAATTTCTAATTTGTGTCTCTAATTTATGTGCTCCAGCAGCGAGACCCAAACTTAGCACAACAAACTTGCCAATTTAACGGCTCCCGAATAAAACAACAACAACATCAGCAGCAGCTAAAGTAGAAGTTGGCAAAAAATACAGAAGATGGCAGGGAAAAAGTTTTCCCGCCACTTACATATAAGAAATAAATAAAGCCATTTCTTCTAATATACAAAAAGCCTCGAACGAAAACAAGAAATGAGAAAATTACTTTTTTATAAGTACGACAGGCAGCAGGCGGGCTGTGAGTTGGGCCTCAGAAGGCATTGGAGTGGAGGGGAGTGGAGGACAGTGGAGGGCGACACCATCCACCAAAGCTAAAGCGAAAAGAAAAGAAGAGAACAGAAAAGGACAACGGAGAACAGCAATAGCAACGCCAAGTTCGAGTAACACCGCCCCTAAAACACCTTGACAACAACAAGCATTGAGAGTACTTAGCCCACATAGAAAGGGCCAAATACTGCTGCTGGGTGATTGGGGGCTGGGGGCTGGGGCCGGGGAGGAGAGGCAAGTAGCACATTGGCAAATATTGCCTAATTTGGAATTGCCTACAAAATGTGCGTTAAAATAACTAGAATCTACTGTCCTCGTCTCGTTCTTCGCCCTCTCGCCAGGATAAAGTGAAAGCCTCAAAAAGGTGTGTAATAAAAACAAATGTCTGTCGTTCGTTTATATCAGCCAGCTACAACTTCTACTCTCGTCTCTTTATTTTCTATTTTCTTGTTCTGCTTCTATGTGGTTCTACTTATTTTGCCCATGTTCCATTGTGCTGTGTGGTGTGGTGCGTGGACTGTGTGAATAAGTAACCCTTTGGAGCACCTGGTGTGGTCCAAGAGAGAGCGATATTAATATAGAGGGAGGGGAGCTCTAGTTTCAATGACATGCTATGAAATCAAAGGGCATGCAGCAGAACAGCCACAAAAAAATCGAACTAAATTTTACGACATAAACATAAATTTTATGACAGGCAAACCTGGAACCTTCGAAGTTAGCTAAGGAAATCAGTTTTATGTGCTGGCCAAAATAGCAAACAACAATAACAAATAATTTCCTTCAAAGCGCTGCTGCCACACGGTGAACGGCAGCGAAGAACAGCCCGGCAAGACCACAAGAAAGCGGGCGTAGAAAAATCTATAAAAAATATGTGAGAACTATTAAAAAGTCGTAAACTCAAACCGAACTGAACTGAACATCCCCTCGTGGCTGGTTTGGGGGAGCATAAAGTGTTTTGCCTTTGGCTTTGCTTGTCGTAAAGTCTCCATCAGCAGATAGATGAGGCAGATATAGAAACGCACGGATAGAGATATAGCTATAGTTATATGTAGTTATAGTAGTAGTTAAAGGTGAGGATGCACATCCATTTAGAATAGCCCCTGAAATTGAGTAACGCGCCCAACGAATGTCTCCTGGAACTGCGTGAATGCGAATGCGCTGGCATTAATAATGCCATTAATGGTCGCAATACAAGTGTAATAATAATTGTCCTTGATAGATACTTACTCCACACTCTCACACGTCAGACGTCAGACGTTGAGGTGCAATTAGGCCAAGCGTCTGTCCGAGCTGTCCGACATGGCCTCAACTGCATTTTGGTTTAATGTAAACGCATTTAAACGCAATTACTTTTCACTCCGAGTATGTGTGTGTTTTCTTACCAACGACACGTACCAAGTGTTTTTGTTGTTGCCGTTGCTGTTGCTGTTGCTGATGATGATTGCCGCCGTCGGCCGTCGCTTGGAGTGTCGTCATAAAGATCCTTTATCAAAATGTTAATGGATTGAGTTTTATGGACTGGCCGGACACAAACTTACTTTGTCGTTCTATTCACGTGTTGCCTCACTCGAGTGTCTACACAATTGCATTACGTATACGAGCCAGTTCAGGCGCGGTGCGTACATCGCGCTTACATACATTTAATGTAAAGTTAATGAAACGAAACATGTGCGTAATTGTCGAGCATAGAAGGGCCAACGAGCGAGCAAGTTAGAGGTATTACAGGTATTAATTATGACGCACCCCAATTTCTGGGCGACAACTGAACTTCCATAGACCCGATGTCATGAACGTGCTGAAAGCCTATATTAATTGCATTTTAATGAAACTAGGAAATTTGTGTCAGATACCGATATGAAAATGAACCCTTTTCCTCGGAACTCGCAGTTTGTGTGCTCAACAGCGAACAGATCAAGCTACTCGATACGACAAGCATATTTATCAAGCCTTTGTTAATGGACCTACTATACGAGTAGGTTATTATTGAACAGTGCGTACTTTTCAAGAAAACAACTTAAATTGTCTCTTTAAATTAGACATCAATTGCACGTCTCGTGGAGTGTTTTGGTCCATTCCTCTCCCTTAGTCAAGCGACAACCACAAATGAAATTAAATACACATTGGCAAAAGTAGTCGCAAAAGCATGGAATAATAAATAAATAAATCCAACGAAATAAATACATTGAAAAAACAAACAAATATCTTTGTGGTTGGCGCGGCTTTTTTGTTTTTATTCTATTATCAGTTGCCATGAAAAAATAAAATGAAATGAATTAAATGATGACTGCGCTGCGGTGAAGGTGGAACGAGAGGGGTACGGGGGAGGGGAAGACCTTATGTATATTGCATATTTGAGTGGAAATGGAGGCGGTGCAGTTACGAGTATGTGTGCTGATAAAAAATTCATTAATTCATATGCAAAATGCAATTAAGCGCAGTGGATGCCGCAAAACAGCAACAGCAACAGCAACAGCAACACAAAAAACATCAAAACAACAACGACGAAAAACAACAACAAATATTAAATAAAATAAAAACAGTAAAGATGACAATTAAAAAAATTCGTGGCATAAATAAATGGGAAACAGCAAACGCAGCAGCAGTTAAATTAACAAATTGCATGCATATTTTAAATAAATATAAATATTTTAATAAGATTAAACTATAATGCAGCCAAATGTCAAATGCGCCATGCCAATGCATCGAACTCGCATTCCCAGTGCCGCACTAATTTCCAGCAGAGTGCATAAAAAATTGCTTTTTACTTAATTTATGCGGTTTTCAATTACCCTTTTGATATGAATTAATGACCGCAATGGACGTTTTTTGTTTTTCGCATTTACTATTTTTTTCTAGTCACATAATTTAATTAAACACAGCACAAACCAAAGTAAAGCCCCAAATGGTCACCCAGCTAGTGAGCCACTCTCCGCGATTCTCATTCACCATAATTCAACATAACCGTGACCCTCCGCCTCCTTCTACAGCTTACAAGTGCTTGTCATTCTTGGACTTGCTTGCTTTGCCGCATTTTTATTGCTTTTCGAATATGTATATGTTTGAATGCTGTTGTTGCATGCTGCGCTCACTCATTTAATCCAAGTGTTTCACTCGCAACTACTTTGAGCTATGCGCATTTCTTGAAGCAAGAGCAACAAACGATGGCAACAACATTCTTTTGCGACCCGATATCTGGGTAGCACAATTTCATGCCCGTGTAAACTATTTGTCGACAATTTTGTCTGCTACAAAAAGTTGGCGTGCCACAGTCATGCCACAGACCAACTTCCAACCAACCATGCTAAGAGCAAGCTCACAATGAGTTCAAGTCCATGTCCAAGTCCCAGCGACTGAGGCTGATTCTAATTCAGAGTCCAGCAAAGCGTAAAAGAGCACGCCAGCGCGATACGATAGCTCCTCGCGAGGAGCTCAATTGCTGCTCTAATGACTGCAGGTCGTAGCATCGACTTTTGCGGATCCATACTATAGAAATGCACAAAGTATGCAAAGCACAACGATTTAAATCAATTCTTAGCGCTATCAGCTTGACTCGCCGCACTGCCATTGCTGGCTCATCGAGGTCGCTTATCAAGAGCTTACGCGTGTAAAGTAAGTTTACGTGTAGCACGGCAAAGTGCATTGATAAGCCAGCCAATTTGACTTTCAGTCATTCTCTTAGCCACAGCCCTCGACTTTCTTTGCACAGTGCTTGCGGCGCTTCGCTTCTGATTAAAAGTCAGGCATCGAACGAACGAATCCAGGCTTTTTAAATTTCGAATATGGAAAGGAGTTGTGAGCAACATTAAGTAAAAGGTTGAAGCCGGCATTAAGGTGCTCTTAAGAGCCAATGTGCGAACTCTGATGCTTTTCTCTGGTCCAACTCAGCTTAGCTCAGCTCAGGTCTGGCTGAGCAATGCCTGGCCAATTCCATTACAGCTCATTATGGCCCCGAGTAACGTCTTACATTATGTTGATGGGTTTCTGTTCTCTACTTCTTTTTTACTTTTTTTTTCTCTGCGTAGCATTCTAATAGAAAGCCGTTTGCGAATTTGTATGGCAGGAGAGTGAAAGAGAGCGAGAGAGAGAACGAGAAGAAGAAGGAGAGAAGCAAGGCTTTTGACGGGGCTGTTCATTAAAAGGTTGCCACGCCCACAATGTCTTTCATTAATTGTTGACAATAATTACCTGGGGCGATGGCCCCAATGGCACCAAAGCTCAACACGAATAAAGAAAAAAAAAAGAGCACATAGAGTCAAGTCCAAGTGAAGACGACGACGACGCCGACGACGACGACGACGACGCCGATGACGACGACAACGACAACGACAACGACGACGACGACGAAGATGGTCCCAACAAAATGCAATTTCAATTTCGAACGACAGGTGATAAATAAATCGAAACACAACGAATTGAAATGAATCGGCATCGGTGGCATCGCCTCAAATCGGCAATCGATTCGCTGCGTTGCGAATGAAATTGCGCCATATTTGGGCGTTATTTGTGGCCGTCACTAAGTTTCGGACTTCACTGGTTCACTGAGGCTGCAGCTGAGGCGTCGGCTATGGGCGACTGAAAGCATTTAATTGCCACCACGGCGCACCGCGTGCACTCGTATGACGTCAACGAGCAAGCATCAGACATCAGAGGCCCCATTGAATGCTTCTGCCTGCAACTGCCTGCCTGACTGGGTTTTGAAAAGGTGTTGTTGTCCTCAATGTGGTCTTAAGTTTGTCATCCTTCAGTTCTGCTGCGAGTGCGAATCTGTGTCTTATTTCATTTTATTTTGTTTTCTTTTGCACATTTGGCATTTTCGGGGTGCGTTGATCACTTGCCATGCTTAGCGTCCGTGCCTGTTGCGTCTTTTAGTTTTCATTGGCCGCTTTGCCAAGTATCAACTGTTAGGTCTTGACTTCTTATTGGGGTTGTGGAAAAAGTAGAAAAACAAAATGATTTAAGATGTTCGACTGTCAGTGCTGACAACATTGACAGTAAAATTGTTTATACGCACTGCAGCAGGTTAATTATCAATGATTTATTTACAACATAGCCAACAACAATTCACCAATAAATTCATGCTCAACAATACCGATGGAAGTCCGATTGATTGGATAAGTTCAAATAGGATAAGAAGTGATGTGTGAACGCATCTAAAACATTCATAAAATATTTTGAATAGTGAACAGCTAGAATAGAATAAATGTCGCGACGTATGATTGGGTTAAATTGCTATTCAATGCGTCATAAAATGCCAAAAACAGTATGCAAAGAACAAATGGCAGAAGCAAATACAATTAAAATTAAATAATTTATTAAATTAGAATGCGTGCAAACCTAACGCTGAAGGTAAACCCAACAGGAAGATGAGGGGGTAATTAAGCATGACAGCTATACATATTTTAAAATAGGCAAGAAAAAAATATAAATCTGTGCGTTAATTTGCATTTTTGTTGCATGATAACATAACCAACAACAACAACAACAACAACAACAATAAAACGAAACAAAAACACAAATAAAAGCGCAGAAAATTGCCAGCAAAATTAAAACACGAGACAATGTCAAAATATTAAATTAAAATGAACATGTGCAAGTGGGAAGTGGGAGATGGGAAATGAAATGAAAGCACTGCGTGGGTAGATAACGGAGCGGAGATGGAGGGACACGTAGGGAGAGGAAGAGGCGAGTGGTCAATAAAATTGCTTGTCAAAGTGAATTTAAAATAATTATTGTGCATAATGCGGCGTGGCGCGTATTAAATTAAATGCTACAAAATAAACGAATTAATAATAATAGGTATTATAAGCAAACAAAATGAATAATATATGAAAGGTAACGGAATTGACAACAAATATAACAACATCGAATAGTAATTTTCGAAAATATTTTGATTCAATCGAGGTCATCATTTTACATGCACCATGTAATTCATTCTAATGAATCTCTCTTATCGGTTTATCTCTTTGCAGATGGTAAGTTCTTATCATCACTCAATCCTTCAGAACTAACATACGATGGTAAGTCACATTCACATTAAGTCATTTAACACATTATATTGAATACATCGTATCGTACTTGCTATATGGATTCCTCTCACTCGCTCTCTTCCTCACTTTCTCTCATACTCGCCCGATCTGCGAAGAGAGCACACTTCGCGTCTGTTCGCACATTAATCAACTAAACAACTGGTCCCGCTTTGAATGTCCGTCCTCCAACGGAGTTCTGTCTATCAGTCGGTTCGTCATCTGTCTCTCACGAATCCTGTGGCCCATTGTTTGTTGCAACTGCTACTGCTGCTTGCTGCCGATCACGTTTTAGCCTGGCCTACGCCCAGTTTACGCGCCGTTGCCGTTGCCGTTGCCGTTGCCGTTGCCGTTGCCCGCATCCTGTTTCGCAGCTTCGCTCAAAATGAGAAATTTCTTTTTAATTTAGACTTAAACAGACTTGGCGGCTGCACCGCAGTAAAGGAGCTACCCAGCAGCAGCTGATAAAAAATCATTATAAAGTTAAATTTTAATTAAAAACTACAATCGATTATAAAAGGGACAGACTGTCTGCGGCTCATAAATTGAACACTGGCGGTCCGATGGCTTTCAACGTCCACGGTCCGCCTTCGCAGCCTCCAAAAGAGCCCGCTCGCATCGAACTCTTCGCTCTTGATGATGATGATGATGAACTTGTGCCAGTTTTTGACGTGGAAATCGATGTCCGCCTTATGCTGTGCTCAGTGGCAGATTTCTGCCAGTCGATAGGCGGCCCAGATTCCAAGCCCATGATGTGATTATATAAGCAGCGCTTTTCGCTTTCATTAATAAGTAGCAATAAAACAACAACAAAAACACGATCAGCAGCAACTGCCAGAACAAACGTTTGCCTGGCACGTGATTTTTGCTGGGAATTTGATTTATGGCCCTGGTTGCTGTTTGGACTAAGTTGCCGGCCCGACCGACCGCCTGCAGTTCATAAGAAAAACTTATCACCAGTGCTGGTAATGCAGATGTCCGGCGAGCTCCTCGTCATCGTCATCGTCATCTTGCTTTCATCCTCATCTCTGTGTTTTTATGACGTCACGCTGTGTTAACTTGAAAAATGGTGTGTAAAATCATAAAACTCGTTCAAATTAGCGATAGTTGTAAAAAATGTACCCCAGTAGCTGTCCACTTATAGAATTCTTACACAGACGATACATACATCTTCTCCAGTCTTCAATCTTCAATCTTCAGTCTTCAGTCTTCAGTCGTGAGGCGCAGTTGATTTGGGGACCACAATCAGGACCTACTAACCCAGTAAATGTTGCAAGACACATTCGCTCAGGGCAGACAGCGTAAAAGCCAACAACAACAACAAGAAGAGAAGAAGTAAAATGAAAATGATATATGCCAAAAAGTGTAATTTGTATTATAAGCTACGTAGCATGGAACTGGAACAACGTTTTTGTGTGTGACTTACATGCGCCCCCAACAAGAACAGCAAGAACAACTACAATATCCATGGCCATGGCCAGACACAGACACAGTCACAGACAGATACACAGATACAGGCAGAGACAGCGGCAGAGGCAGAGACAGAGGCGCAGACAGACACAGAGACCCACAACGAAAGCGAGAGAGCGACGAAGAGAGCGAGAGAGTGCGCGTCTGAGAGCGAGCATTTAAGCACAACTTTAAATAATCGTCTGTCAGAACTGTCAAACAAGCCGGCGAGCGCTAGAATTAATGGCACAGCGAAAGACAAAGAGAGTGCGACAGAGACAGCGACACCAGCTGTGTGTGTGTGTGTGAGTGTGTGTATGTTTTTGTCGCTTGCAATTTGTTTTCCCTGCGCAGGCGCAAAGCGTGCATTGAACCTGTGCCTGTGACTGAGCCCGTATGTGGAGCACACACACACACACACTATAGTCTGCAGCCACAAGTTGAATTATTGTGTTTTTGCGCGTATTCGTTTTCCATTGAACGACCCACAAAGCGGGAGTGAGAGGGATACAGCGAGAGCGCGCGCCGCAACGGGACACGGCGACGCAGTCGCAGCGATGTTAAAAACAATGTCTGCCCAGACGTCGACTGCGCTGCCAATGTCGCTGCGGTGCTTTATCACTTTTGCTGCGGCTCCTCCGGCTCTCCACCACCTCCCTCCGTCCACTTCCATTGACTGTGTGTGTGTGTGTGTGTGTGTGTGTGTATAAACTTTACACAAAATTAATGCGATGTGCCGCAGCGGGCGAACTTTCAACTGTTGCTGCTGCTGTTGCTACTGCTGTTGTTGTTGCTGCTGCCTCAAGATGAAAAATTATTGCTTTTAATTTATTGCATAAACAAAAGCAGAGTGTGTGTGTCGCTGTGGCTGTGTGTGTGTATAGCGGCATTCAAGGTCATGGTTAAAGTGTGCACACAAAAACATTGAATCGTCGCCGACTGCGCTGCTTGGGGCTTTCCCCGGCGTCGACGTCGCAGCGCTGCCAACTGTCAAAAATGATTTAGTAGTTCAAAGCCGCGTTTTGTTGTTGCCCCTCTGTCGCCTTTACTGCCTTTGTTCACTTAATTTTTCGCACTTTTGCGATTGCCGACCGCCGCCTGTCAGAAACAACTCCAATAACTGCAACAACAACAACATTTGACACTTGCAGTGGCTATTTTGACAGCTGGCAAAGGTCAAGCTGAAAGCAAAAGTGAACACACATTTGATGACAGATTGCCGCTTAAAGTGTTCAGGCATTTTTAGAATGACCGACCGCTAGTCGCTCGGTCAGTTAGTCAGTATGTCTGTGTACCTATCGGTCTTCCCCGCATTCTGTCCATTCCATCAGCCCATCATGCATTCATCCCACCAGGCAGGCCGTCAGTGAGATGTCAAGCGCAGTGCAGTTTTGAAGCATTCGCTGTTTTTATAGTTCATTGCGCCCCTCCAATAAAAGCGAACGCGCAATGACAGAAACAACAATAAAATGCCACATCAAAATCAGAAACAGGCTAAATTAACTAGTCATAAAAGGCAAACCGAGGAGACGACCAGAAAACCATAAAAAATAAATACACAACGAAAACCAGAATCATCAACGCCAAACGGCAACTGTTGATAGATCATTTCAAAAATAAATAGTCGAGTTGCTGTTGCGGCTGTTGTTGCTGTTTTTGCTGTTGTTGCTGTTGTTGTTGCCGATGCTGCCAGCTGACAAAGTCAAATTCAACATCAAAACTGAAACTGAAACTGAAACTGAGCTAAAAACTTTGATTTATGATGTTTGATAAATGATAATTTAATAAAATTGCTTATTTGCTGAGCGCTCTCGGTTTCGGACTCAGTTTCAGTGTTGAGCATTTAAGTATTGAGTGGAAAAATAAAACTGAAATCGAAGCACCAATTAAATACTGGCCGAGGTCGAGTTTTGTGCTCGCTTTGATAGACAGATGATGGCGCCTATCTCTATATATTAGCATGTCTCCTAATCTGACTGAAAGTATTGTTCTTCAATTATTTTCTCTGCTCTCTAACACTCTGTCGGTTTGGCTGTCTTCATTGCTTGATTGGGGGTTTCCCATTGATGCCGTTCCATTGAAACAGCTGTCAATTATTTGGCAATCTAACTCATATTTCAACACTTTCTTCATCAGTTTATCATTGTGGTATTAGGAATTTTCAGATCTGAAGTAAGTTGTGTAATTTATGAAGTTGGGCAACTCGCCGTAGCTCATCATAATTCCATGACATACGGACGGACGCTTAAGCATAAAAGCTATCTGGATTGAAATAACTTTTTCAATTGGGGTTCAAAGACACTCTTGCAGCGAACGGCTGGAATACATAAATCGAGCACAATACTATATACGCCTGATGTTCACTGTTGATGCGTCCGAATTTGGCGATTGTCCTACTGAATTATGCATGCAACAAATTGTATAAAAATTTGTGCAACTTTGCGAAGTTACGTGCCGAAAATTTGGAAATCAAGCCGAACCCCAAGCTCGCTCGATAAAGAAATTTGAGGCATACTTGTCAGGGCAGAGCGGACAACCACCCAGCAGAGACAGGCATCCAGAACATGCTCATCCTCATCCTCATCCTCATGCTCAACGTAATCGTCAGGTTTAAGCTTGGGATAAGTCAACCCCCTGAGGAATCGACAAGGCTGCTTGGGACTGCCTTTGGAACTGGTCTCCGTACCGTTTACAAAGTGATTACTCGTGTTTAAAAATTGATGACTGCTGTTGGACACGTTTTCAATTTGAAAACGGCCAAGGAAATGGTCCATCTCCCGCTCCCCTTGGGCAGCGTTTGAGCATTTAACGAAATTGAAACTTGTTGTGCTTCTTATTGTAGTGCAGGTGAAATTGTCGCATAAAATAATATGAAGCGACCTTTAACGTGTCGTTAAAGACGAATGATACACGTTGCCCTTTTGTTGTCGGTTTGTCTGTTTGTTTTGGGAAACTGTTGTCATTTGACGGCGGGGCAATTAAATGCTTTGCTGGCTGGAATCGTTAAATCATCACTGACTCGCTGATTGACTCGACTCGTGGCTGCTGTCCGTCCTTGAAGATTTATGGCCGTTAAATGCTATACGCTCGATCCACAAAACCCGCATTTCAGTTGTCACTTCATCGATATAATGTATGCGGTATAATCGATAATCGAGCGCAGCCTTTTATGATGCTCCATAAAACTAGCGAGTCAGCTTCAGTGTGGATTAGTGAACAGATCGAGAGAAGATGACTGGCAAAATAGATGTGTTAAACGATGGCGAATGAATTGGGCGAACATCTGCATTTCTATGCATTCAATTGGAATACTTAAGTGGCAAATCTAGATTTGTGTTAGAGATAGCACCCAAAGGTAGGCAATGATTTTGGTGAATGAGTGTTTGAAACTAAAGCAACTTTTGTGGCAGTTGCATCGAAAGTTTAGACAGGTTTTTATTAGCCAGCAGCTGGCTTAAAGTTTGATTAAAAACTTCATGCATTGATACGAGCTCAAGCAACTAATTTATAGACACTGCAAGCAAGCTAAACATGAGCAACTTTGATATAGCTCGACAGCGAGTAACAATGTGAGCTAGTGGGAGTTGAGAGAGTTGAGACAGTGGAAAGTGGAGTTTGGTGGGTTTGGCGTGGCGTGGCGTATCCATTTGCCAAAATAGCAAAACTTGCATAAAAACTTTGCACAACAACTTGGACTTTTTCATCAAACAAAACAACAAACTAAAGCGAAATGAAACAAACTTTTAATGCAGCCAAAGAGACATGGAGCCAACCAGAGCCAAGCAGCAGCCACACACATACACACACACACACACACACACACACACACACAGAGGGAGTTGTCGGTGCACTTTGTTCCGCTTATGCCCTGGCATAGCTGTCAGTCAGTCCAAAATATTTGCACTCACACAGAGATACAGAAAACACGAATACCGAGGCAGCTGGGAGAATAGCAGCCAACATAGCGAACAAAAGTTTCGACGCTGCGGCAAAAAGCGGAAATGCATTCAAAATCTAATATGGCAGCCATGGTCATGAGCAGCAGCAACAACTGCGACTCTTTTGCTGGGAAGAAGCAGCTAAGCAAAAAGACTAAAGAGTGCCAAAGAAGAAAATGCAATTTTCTGAAAAACCCATTAAATGTTCGCCAGAAAAAATAGAAGAAAGAAGGAGGTAGAAAGGAGAACTATGAGAATTGCAAATAAAGCAAAACTCCAACGCAGAAGCAGAAGATTGGGGCGCTGCTGGAAGCGTGAAGTGGGCAACGGGCAGGCGGAGGAAAGGGGTGAATAGATGGGGAGCAGGCGGACCGAGGGATAGACTGGCTATGTATAGAAAGTATTTAGGTATACTAACGTATAGAATATATATAATACCCGTCTCCTGCCAGGGCCATGGCATGACTTGTGTATTTTGAAAGCTCCTTCTGCATGAAGCCATTAAAAACACTTTAAGGAAACGACCTTAAAGAGAAGCCAGTTTCATGTTCCATGCATGTCCCTGCACATTCACATGCCAAATGCTACATGCCACATGCCACATGCCACAGACGACAGACGAAAGGTAAGAGGCAAGAGAGTAGAGGCGACTCCTAGAGAAGGCATACAAAGCGCTGATAGAGCCATTTACGCCGTCAGCACATAATGATGACAATGCAGGCGAGTCTCGCACAGCATTTTGTGGGTGTAACTCATGCAGTAGTAAAAGCAGTAAAAGCAGCAAAGCAGCAAAAGCGGGAGAGAAGCTGCATTGTCTGCTGACTGATTTCGATGGCACATAACAAACACTGCCTCGGGCCGCGGTGCGCGTCTGGCACTGAAAGGCGCAGACGTTGCTGCAGCTGCACAATTCGTACAGTCAGAACGAAGGGCGAGTGGAGCAGCCACCCAAGCAACCAAGCAACCAAGCAACCAAGCAGCCACATTCAGAGATATGGACAGAGACACTGCCAGAGGAGCAGCTGTTGTTATTTCTATGCCGTGTCCTCTGACTGTCTATCCATCTCTGCCATATGTGAATGAGTGTGTGCGTGTGTGTGTGTGTGTGTGTGTGTGCGGCAAGGATATATGCCTGACGATGAAATTTAATGGGGTGCTTTGATGCGATTGGTTTTCATATAACGCAGGCGCTTAAAATCATCGAATCATTCAAAAGAAAAGTGAGCTGACTGCTCCATACACACAACACATACACACAGAGGCATAGAGACGCAGCTGGAGCAGGCGCCAAGAGAGCGCCGAGTGCCGAGCGCCAAGCGCCAAGCGCCAAACGTTGGCTGGAAGAAACGAAACAAAAAAATAGAGTCAGCAAAAAAAGCTCGCAGCTCTCGTGTATAAGAATATTTCTGCTGACTGGAAATAAAAGAAATGTGAAAAGGAAAAAAAGAAAACTGAAAACTGAAAACGAAGTATAGAAAAAAATACTAGCTGCTGCAGCGACTTGTGTGTGTCTGTGTGAGAGAGTGGTTGTCCGTGTGTGTGCGTGCGGCATTCTCCTTGGCTGCTCGACTCGCTGTCGGTTTTATATAAAAGGCGCAAGGCAACCACGACGCTGACGCTGAAGTTGTCGTTGTCGTTGTCGTTGTCGCTGTTACTGTTGCTGTCGTTTGACAGTGATGACGACAACAGGATTCAGCTCAGCTTCGAGCTGGAGCTGGAGCTGCAGCTGCAGCTGTAGCTGTAGCTGTAGCTGTAGCTGTTGCTATATATGAAGTTGAAGCAGAGCACGACGGACAACGATGTTCGAGACGAAGGAGTCGCTGTCCCTCTCACAGTCGAAATAGTCCTCGCCAATACTGATACAGACAGCTGCCACATAGTCCACACTCATTCCCACACTCGCATAATCTCATTCTCACTCACACGCAACAGCAGGGAATGCGCATGGAAAAAGTTGTTTTTCATTTATTTCATTTTTGTACGTATACGTAATTTTTATGGTTTCTTCATTCTTCGATTTCATTCATGCCGTATTCTTGGTTGATGCGACAAAGCCAAGCCCATTAGTATTGTACATTTAATATACATCCAGACTTATAATGAAATTCATCTAGAATTGAATTTTTGAGCCAACTACTCTGTTATTTACTTAATCGAAAGTTCACTGATAAGTATTACAATAAAGATAAATTAAAGCAGTCGTAACAATAGCAATAACATCTTTAATAAATTTCCAGCTGCACCTACTGTATTTTAGATGAGTTGCCTCACGTCCAAAATTAAGCTGGGAGCTACTTGGAGTATTTCTTATAACTAAAGTAGAAACCCCATTATTGATTGTCCCAAACTTTATAAAAATACGAAAAGAATACAACAAGCGTTGCAAAATATAAAAACATAAGAGCTTCTGATTGTGGACAGAATCAGTAGACTTTAACAGCAGTTAAGTTTAACTTTGGTCTGCTGTGTTATATTTCTGGTAAATGTAATATTTAAAAGAAGACTTCATTTACAGTGGTCTGGAAGCAATGCAAAACCTGAGCTACAGCTACTCCTCCTAGGCGCGACTCAAGCCGCCAGCCTTGTGCTTCGTGTTCAGTCAGGCAAGAAACGTTTGTTGCAAACGTTACACTCACTCTTGGGGCGCGTACTTATCGATTATTGAAGCATAGCGTAGCATACTTACTGGCGTCATTTTGTGGGCCTTGAAGTTGAAGCGCTGACGACTCGGTGATGATGATGGTGTGGTTATTGTTGTTGTTCAGCGAGAGATCCAAGAACTGGCCAGCAAGCAGAGTTGTGCCTCGTCATGCCCCACTGAAAGTAACGGCAATTTGTTGGCCAGTCTAAAACGCCAATCGCCCACCTTCGTCTCCACGCCCACTTTTGGTGCCGTTTGGCATTCATGAACTCGGCCAGAAGTCTGGCCAAGAGCTCGGCTTAATATAATACACAACACATAGACACACACACACACACACACACACACACACACACACACACACACACACACACACACACACACACAGCAGACCAAGATGCAGACGCAATGACAACGACTATTTAACACGCATCGTAGCATAATTTTATGTGTGTGTCTCTCTCCTGATCTCTCTCTCTCTTTCTCTGGGTGGCAAAGCGAGAGGGAGGTAACACTTGTGTGTGGTGTCGTCTGCGACTGTAAAAAAGGAAAAACCAGTGTCAAGGTTAACGACCAATGAATTTATTTTGCTTGAATAAATTTTACGATAATGAGGAAATTGTCGTTGTCGTTTTGGGTATTTTTAATGGTCGTATAGCTCTGGCGCCCGCTGTAGTTGTTGTTACTGTTGTTGTTCTTGTTGCTGTTGTGGGGCTGTTAATGCGCCTGCGTTTCGCATGTGCAAGCGAGATGCGAAATGACGCCACGCACACACATGCATACAATGTATGTATGTGGGTAAGTTTTGTTCTTAAAAAAGTGCCAGACAATTAAGCCTCATATGATGTCGATGATGAAGCTTGTATAAACATTTGTATCCTCGGAGTGAGTTTGGATGCCCGATTGTCCGTCGTCTGGTTGCTTATCACAAATGCCGCAAAGGCTTTTCAATTTCCGGCTGGCACAGATTGCTCTCTTTACGCCGCCGTTCGAGCAGCAAAGAGTAAAACTCTATTTTGACTCTGTTCTGATATCCTGTAAAAATGGTTGAATGACTTGTGCATTGGACGCCGTGCGCAACTCCATTTTACGTAACATTAATTCTGTGATTTATTAGGGTCACGTGACCGTCGTGACGGACGATTGAGTCACGAGCCATCCAGACGACCGCTGACCACAACGCACTAAGTCTGCCTGGATGGGGATGGGGATGGAGTGGAGTGTGGCCAGCAATTCCTCATCATCAAACCAAATTCATTTGAGGCGAATCAAACGTTGTTTGCTGTTGTGTTCAACAAATGAAAATTCGGAATTATTTTCATAGATTGCTTGGCTATTATTTTTTGGACAGTTCTAGAGCAGCAAGTTGCCATTGTCCAGAACTTGGGACAAGATTTTGTCTATCTGTGGATGCATTTATCCATTTGTATACTCGTGTACACATGTCTACATTTATCATTCCAATTTGATTCTAAACGAAATTCTTAGCAAGTCAAAGCAGCAAATGAAAACAAGTTTCGCAGTTGTTGTTGCTGTTGCTGTTGCTGTGGCCTGTGTAGGTGTCATAAAGTGCATTCACATGAATGCGATAAAGTTTATTGTCAGCTCGCAAGCGGCTGGCAACAAGAAAAATTAATACCAAAACATTTGCCTCGCAACGTTGTTGCTGACGTTGTTGTTGCCGTAGCCGTTGCCGTTGCCGTTGCCGTTGCCGTTGCTGTTGCTGTTGTTGTTGCTGTTGTTGTTGTTGTTGTTGTCTCGGAGATCGCACACGCCTACGCAAACATGTCGCAACTGTCATTTCAGCTTAAGTTAGTCCATTGTACGTTTATATTAGTCGCGCTGGCCCCGGCATGCAGACGCTTGGTAACGCAGGAAGAGGGACAGGGTGACTGGGGAACCGGGGGCAGAAAACGGAGCACAGGCTCCGTCCAGACATCGACGAAGTACTGGTGATGCTGTTGTTGTTGTTCCTCGCCGTGTGTGTCTCGCTGTGTGAGAGGTAAGAGTTACGGTCTGTGTGTCTGACTTTCAAATTCATTTCAAGTGTAAAGCGATATGTCGTCAAGCAGGCAGTCAGGCAGTCAGACAGCCACACAGAGGATGAGGTTGAGACTGAGAATATGGCCAAGAAGATGAATTCTCTCTGTGCCACTCTGAGGGGCATCGGAATCTTGTTGAGCTGGATGCAAACGTTACCTTGCTTAAATTACAAGTCATGTTCTGTGCTCTTCCCTGTTAATTCCGATTTCGATTGCGACTTGTTTCGTATTGTTTCTTTTTGCATTTCCCGAAATGTTATTGAATTTGCAAAACGGCAATCGAAAATGCCGTCAAAGCCTGGCCATATGCCATATGCCATATGCCATTTACTCGTAAAGCTGCCACGCCCACTTGCAGCTTTAAAATATAAATAAAGCTAAGCTTGTAAAATCCCAATTTTGTTGCGTTTGTTTTGCATTTTTTAATGCATTAGACACGAACACAGCTATTGGGTGTGCCTCTCTCTCTCTCTCTCTCTATCTCTTTCTTTCTGTCTGTCCGACTTTCTCACTCTCTCTCTATCTCAGTCGCATTCTCGTTTTCTCGCTCAGTGCTCGTTTAAGCCTTCCATTATTTTCATAACTACGCGCGAAAAGCTTTTTCATTTAAATTTAACAAAAAATGTAGCGCACGTCGCGTCGCCATGGAAAACGTTGTAAAATTTCCAACGCCAACAGCAACAACAACAATGGGACTGCAAAAATAGTCACTTTAGTCGTTTTTTTTTGGTTTCGCATGGTCATAAAGCAGCTGCAGCAGCGCCACCTTCCGGCCACACACAGAACGGCACAGAAATAGGTGCAATGCTGCACATGCAATGTTACTCGAAGTCAAATACCCTGCCAATCTGAGTGCCAACTAAAACTATGCAAAGTAAAAATTTTAAAATAATTGAATCTCTAAGAAATAAAAATGAGCATTGCATTTTTTTCAACAAAATAAGCGCAGACCCGGCGGTCATGTACGACTACAGGGTATGCAAATGAAATAAACAAAAACTTACGAAAACGACGCTCTTGCATTTTAGTGCTTAAAAAATGGCGAATAACAACAAAAAATCGCATGTTAAATTCGCCAGTGCACGTGAATAATTACGAAAAAAGCGGCAAAATGTTGCAGTCAAATGCGAAAGGCAACAACAATAATATTTATATACAAGTAAAGTGAAGGAGCAAGAGAGAGAGATAGAGAGAGAGAGAGCGATAGGGCAGACTGGGGAGTGTCAGAACGAGACGTGCTGAGTAACAAAATGTCAGCTCATTTCAATATAAACTTTCAAAGATGTTTTTGCCCAACTTGCAATAGTTATCGCTTCAATGAATTGAGAGTGACAGAGGGAATTACCAAGTTCATGTGTACAATCAAATAATCTATTTATTATGAATTAAACTCAGAACTTGCATTTAAATTACACTTCAATTCAACAGAGAGAGAAACAAACTCAAATCAATCTAAATGATGGGGGCAATATTTAGTGAATCCAATCCAGCCTTTTTATTCTTTATTTCACACTTAGCATTCAATTCGGCTATTCTTATTTTATTCATATAGTATTAGGTATGTTGTGTACACTTAATACTATAGCATTACTACAGGTGTTAGC
Source organism: Drosophila immigrans (assembly GCA_963583835.1). Taxonomy (NCBI): domain Eukaryota; kingdom Metazoa; phylum Arthropoda; class Insecta; order Diptera; family Drosophilidae; genus Drosophila; species Drosophila immigrans. The sequence continues at coordinate 29,921,156 of OY757142.1, forward strand.
TAGTGTTTAACGTGCCGCAACTCGATGGCTTCGTGTTCTCGATTTGCCGTCGGCTGTTGCAACAGATTCTGGACGTTTGCTAGTCTTCTGGCAATTCGTTGAATTGCTTGTAGCCTGTTAATGCCCTCGCTGGATGGCTAAGTAAATGCATAAGAGTTGTGACGCCCACCGCCCAGCCTCCGTCTGCTTCCGCTTGCTCCCCATGCCCTCCCCATGCACCTCTATCCAAAAGTTGGCTCAAATTTCACGCGTTCAACCAATTGGAAAATTTACACGTGCAAAATGATGAAAAATTGCTGCGGTTTTCCTTTCCATTTTCCCCTTTATTTTATTTTTTGTCCGTTGTTGTTTTTAACGCGCTGCCGTCATACAAAATTGTTCGGCATCAAAATGGAAAAGCCAACAGATATTTTCACTGCAACATTTCCATTGAAAGTTTAAAGCGGCACACACACACACAAACACACACATACACGTGGCGAGGCAGACATGAACACATACACACTCTCACACACACACACACTCCGTCATAGATACATTTGAATTTGCTTGTTGTTTTCTTTACGTTTTCTTTAATTTGTTGTGTTCATTTTGTGTGTTATTTAAATGTGCACATTGTTGTCGTTTTGTCAACTGTTGTTGTTGTGCCGTTGTCGCCTTTGTTGTTGTTGCTTTGTAACTTTTTAATTTTGTGCAGGCAGCGACATAAATCATTTTGTCGCGCATTGCAAAAATTCCAAAAGAGCAAGGCGAAAAAATTACAAAAATTTTTAAATTAGCTCGCAACACACTCACACACACACACATACACACATGTAGGGAGAAAGAGAGAGAAAGATATGATATGAAAATGGGAATGGGAATGGAAATGGAAATGGGGCGATTGGGTGGCCAGGCCAAGTTGGGGGCTGGAATTAAATTTTCATATGAAAAACTCAGAATAAAGCAACAACATTGTTAAGGCCCAAGGGGGGGGTGTGTGGGCGTAATGGGGACAAAACAAAGCCAAATAGTAGAAAATTGGAAAGATGAAGTTGATTGTGATAGCAACAATGTTGTGTGTGGCACGTAGGGACTGAGCTGAGCTGAGGAGGCGGTGTGGTGCAAGGGGGACCTTGGAGACGTGGCTAGAGGCTGGCTGTGTGCGGGGAGAAGGTTGGTACTACTATTGCTCTAAACGAAAAAAGCAATTTTCAATTTTTCTACACAAAAATGCGAGCGACGCTGCTAAAAACTTTGACGACAGACAGCAACGATGGAGTATGAGGGATGTGAAAGCAAAGGCAATGGGGAGAGGGGTGGTTGCACATATTTGCGCCTTACAGTAGTCGCTGGCAAGTGATAAATCATTTCAACTGTCACTTTCGAAGCACAATTTTATCTAAGCACTCACACACGCATACACGCAGAGACAACAGAGATACAGAAGAGAAACAGAAACAGACGATGGCATTGGGGTTCAGTTGCTGTAGTAGTTGTTGCTGCCATTGTTGTTGTCTGGGGTGGCTTCCACTTCCAGTAAATGTCGAATTGTCAGCAATATGGAAAATTCGTTGTTTATATGTACACACGCTTATTAATGTGTGTCAGTCGCTGTTATTTTGAATGCATTCGAACTTTGTCCCATTGATAAGAGGCAAACACATTGCATTCGATTTCAATATTTTCCCATTTCCCAATTTCTCATTTTCGGCTCTAATCAATGCACAGGCCAAAAGTGTCTAGCGCCATTTATCAGCACTTGAGTGGCAGTGTTGCATAACGCACTGAGTGGGAGTAGGGAGTAGAGTGATGGGACGCGGGCCGGGGCACGGGGCGCACTCGAAATAGTTGCGCTATAAATAGCGACACAAAAATGTGGCTAGCAAAATGTCGAAGTATTAGTTATGCTTTTGTTGTTGTTCTCGTTGTTGTTGTTACTGTTGCTGTGAATATCGGAAATGGGGAACAAAACGCGCCGGCTATTTTAAATGTCATAAATTGGGGTGAGGAGCACGAAACTATTTGGAAAACATTTCTTTATGCTTTTTGGCGCTTGTTAAAGTTGTGGCGCGCACATTTGTGTCAATTTATTGATTTAACATTGCATAATAAGCAGAAGCAACAACAACGACTGCCAAGTCGGTTCACAAAATCATTAACTTGGCTTTGGCATCCACTAACAGCTACACACACACAAGCAAGCAGACCCCGAAAAACAACAACTGCGAAACGAAAACGAGAAAAAACCTTAATATTGACTGGTCGCTTCGTCTCGCAACTCAATTCGCCTTCAATTCGCCTCGCCTCTCACACACACATATACCAAAGTATTTATGAGCGAACACACAAGCACACAGACAAACAATCAGAGAATGGGAAAGCGAGACAGATTGAGTGAGTGAGAGAGCGAGATAGCGAGAGAGTGAGAGAGTGAGAGCGCGCGCGAGAGTTCGTATTTTTGTAATGCCATTTCGCTTGCTCAAGTGCGACAGTAGCTAAGCAATGGCGCTGCCTTCTTACGATATAAGCAGTCGGCGCGCTCAACTTACGATATGCTTACGATACGACGACGGGGAAATAGCTTGAATGTGTGTGTGTGTGTGCTATGAGAGCGCTTTAACGCAGACTGTTTGGCTGGGGCTGATGCTGCCAGCGTCCCTGCTGAAGCCGCAGTTTGCTGCGCTGCTGTCGTTGCGTAGTTTGTGCCGCTGTCGCCTTTTTATTTTATTTTTTAACTATTAAAACGACAATTAAGTTTTTAGTGCAAAGATTTATGTGCGAACAATTTGGATTGGGAGTCTCGGTCAAAGTCGCCACCAACAACGACGGCGACAGCGACGCCGACTCAATTAATTTGTTTGATTATGGATTTGCATGGCGCGATCGCAGCCAGCAGCAGATAGAAGACAAAAGGCAGAAGGCGAAGACAGAAGGTAGCCCGGACAGGTGCCACAGCTGTGCAATTTAATATGCGATTAATAATTCGATTTTAAAAACTAATTTGCAGCCAAATTGTCGCCCTCGACTGCACTCTGTGGCAATGGGCATGAGAATGGCCACTCCAATGGGGGCTTGGGGTTGGAGTAGTTGGGTGTAGTCCATCCCCTGGTGTTCGCTATAAACACCCCACAAAAGCGTCCATAAAACGTGCCCATTACTACCAACTAAATTGCCCATTAAGAAAACGAAGCAGACGCCTTCATCTTGTTGTTATTGTCGCTGTTCTTCTTGTCCATGTTGTTGTTATTGTTGCTGCACTGGCCGAGAAGGAATTTAAATAAAGGTGCGCCGTCCTCGCCAAGTACAAGAAGTGATAGAAATCGCTGCTTGGCACCCCTCAAAAAAAAAAAAACGCCCAACCACTTGTCCCAGTGTCTTCATTGTGCTTTAGAGCCAATAAACTAAATTATTATTAGCGCCATTCTTATTCAGCTCGTTTTCGTCTTTTTTCTTTCTTCAATTCATTCCCCTGCCCTCGTTCATTTCTTTTTTTAAGGTACTGCGTATTTCATTTAAAGTTTTATGCCCTTAAAGTATATTATTATTAGAGTGTCAACAGGGGAGGGGAAGCGAGGTGGCGGGGTGGCGAGGAGGCGGAGGGCGGCAATGAGCTTAACGCGTTCCACTTGTGGGCGCACCTGTCACTCAATGACGTCGCCTGACGAAAGCTCCTCACGACGGCATTAACTTCAATGTGGTTGTGTGTGTGGCGAGCTTAAGATATTTAACATACTGCCAATATGGCGCAAATCTTTAAGTTGACAACTGTTTCAAATCGGAATTTGGCTTGTGGCTTTGTCTTGGCCAGCAACACGGCTTAAGCACTTAAATATAAGATAAGAGATAGCGAGACATCGGTATCGCCTCTACGAATAGCTCTCTCTTTGTCTTACTTTATTTACGTTTATTTTGATTGATTTGTAATATGCGGCTTTTCTGTTTCTCTTCCAGGACGATGGTGTCGAAGAGAATGGTCCTCACCTGCCGATGCTCGCAATGCAGACGCCTCGAGGCGATTGTATTCCTCAGTCTTCCTTGGTAGTCCTGGTAAGTAATGCTCCTTCTCTCTCTCTCTCTCGTTCATATCATAGCTATACTATACGCTCCCCAGTTATCGACGAGCAACTGACGTCAATGTTTCCATTTGATTTCAATGATTTACAATATCGATTTCAGTTTCATTTACAGTGTGATTTTTTTTTTTTAGTTTTTAGAGGGTTAACTAGAAACCTGCCACATGACACTGGCGTAGCATTGTTATTGGTGGCTTTGTTGTTGTTGCTGTTGTTGCTTTTGCGATTGTGCTTCGGCAGACACAAGAGAGATCCGCCGGCCAGATTGTGCCAAAGAGTTAACGTTAATGGCAACTACTAACAATGGCCGCTGCCTCACGGCCCGGCGCAGTAGGTAATTTCTATAATGATATACGAACTTGCCACAGGCCACAAAAATGCGAAACAAAGGCAGCCAGGCAGGCAGTCAGCCAGTTGGCCAACTACTTGGCCCAACCACCGACTGGCCAACAGACTGCCAGCAACAACTGCAGCAAGCAGCCTCCAGTATCCGATAATGGCGTTCGTAGAGAGCTAAAAGAGCCAATGGATCAGGATCACAGCTATGGACAATTCACATCAGAGTCGATGCCATTTACCATCCACCATTTACTATTTACTATGTACCATTTACCATTTACCTTTTACCATGGCCAACTTCGCTTTGAGCACACCTCAATTGCACTGGCCAACAAAGTTGTGGGTCAATAGATTTGTAGTTGACTGAGATCAATTATGAATGGAGTATAGTTGAAATTCCTATGTTGTGTAGGTATCTCCCAGCTTCCCAGCTTTTGTTGCATAGTGGCAGAATGTATGGGCGGAGCTCTTGTCAATGCCAATGTGTGCCAATTATGATGCACCTTTTTCTTCTAATATTCTTCACATACTCTTCTTCACCCTCTCCCTCTGTCTTGTGTCTCCCCTCGCTCTCTCTTTCTCTCTCTGGGATCTTTGTCTATGCTGTAATCAAAATTCCAAGTGCCAGCAGGTTGCTCGCCCGAGCAATTCGTTAAAGTCAATTTGCAAATCATTTTTCCATTGAAACTCAATCTACGTCCACGTGAAAATACCCAAAAGGAATGAAGTCGCGGTTCGGTCTCAGTCTCAGTCTCAGCCTCAGCTTCAGAGTCTGCCCCAACCATCTTCTGTCTCCTGTCTCTAGTCTTCAGTCTCTTCACTTCAGCTTTCAGCTTCCCGTTGCCTCCTTTGCCGCATTGATAATAATGATTTTCTTTGAAATGCATACTTGAGCTGTAGCCCCGTCTTGGTCTTGGTCTTGGTCTTGGTTTTGGTTGCTGTCTTGGCCTCGTGGCTAAGTCTGTGGCTTAAAAGAACAGCACAAATAACTGACAGCCAAGTTTGTGTGCGACTTTGCTGACTCCTTGCACGTCCGTCTGTCCGTCCGTCTGCCCGTTGGCTTAGACTTCGATGGCTTCGAACGTGGTGTAATAATACTAAATTGTTGCTGATTATCCTTTTGGCGGTTCGCCTTTGGACAACTTCTCGGTCTGGATTTGGATTCTGTCTACGCTTTTGACTCTGTTTCTGTTGCTGTATCTGTTTCTGACTCGGGCTCAGGCACTTTTGCATACGGTTCATTCTGTTGTTGCCCTGTAAATGGCGTCACAGTCAAGTGAACAAGAATCAGCCAGGCCAGCAAAGTCGCTGTTATGCTGTTCTTGTGGATCTGCATCTCTATTTTGGCTGAAACTCCGCCTCCGTCTCCGTCTCTGCCCTTGGCGTGTGTGTTCGGTTCAGGGTTTTGGCTTGATTTTGAAAGAAATCAAGCAAAAATCAAAGCCAAAGCCGCCAAGACGCGAGCTACTTCAATAGAGTCCAGTTAAGTGGATTCGAGTAGAGTGGAGATCTAAGAATGGAGGAGATGCGAGATGGAAGACGAGAGCCTAAGACCACTTCAATGGTCACATAAATAGACTTCGAGTCGCGCTTGAGTTTCTGAGATTTTTGACCAGGCTTTCGGCATTGGGAAAATCGTGTGGTCCGCTGGCTTTCCTATGTACGCTTTTTGGGGTGCTTCATTTTTATGCTTCACTTGGCCGGCTTTGTCGGCACTCGAGATGGAGATGGAGATGGAGTTGGAGTTGGAGCTCCAGGTGGAGTTGGAGTTTGAGATGGAGTTGGTGCACAGTGTTTTTCTACTTGAAACACACACGTTTTTCGCGGAAAATACTCTGTTTCAGTGCTATGGTAATTACCGTTAAATGACCCAAGTTGCCGGGAAAATGGGAAAATGAGAGACAAGGGAAAAGTTGCAGCTGCCAAGCGAAGCGAGTTGACGCAGTCCTTGACAATTGTCAACTCTTCTGGTCGCTGGTTGCCTCAAGGCTGAGAGCTTTAACTTTGCGACGACTTCGTTGTCTGCAAATTAATTGCGCCCAACAACAGCAACAGCAACAAGACCCAAAGAGACCCACAAGTTGTCCAAGTCGTTCAGGCCAAACAAATTTTGCATACGAAATGTTATTTACTTTTTGTCGTTATTTTTGTTTTTGTGCTTTGCGCTCGGCAAAGTTAGTCGAAGTTGCACTTTGCATTTTAACAGACGACGACGGCGACGGTGACGGCGACATCTTCCAGCAAAATCAATTAACAAACAATAAACGTTTGTTGGCCAAGCCAGACACGTATTTTATTTAAGTATCTAGAATATTAAAATGGGATCAGACACGACCTGTTGTTGTTGGTGTTGCTTGGAAACAGGAGGCGGGACAACGACAGGGACAGGGACAGGGACCAAAATTGAGGCACTGCGTCGGCGACATTCATTGAAACGTTTTTGGAATATTTGAGAGGTTTGAACAACGCATCAGTTGAGTTCAGTTCGGTTCGGTTCGGTTGCTTTCTTTAATGCACAACAAACAACAGCCGAGAGATACTTTGTTATTGTTGCTTCGCTGTCGCTGTCGCGATGTCTCTCTCTCTCTCTGTCTCTGGGTTTGTTGCATTGATGAGCCAATGAACAGCAAGCCGAGCTTAATCAGTCGCAATGCGAGAACCTCGAACCACCCAGCGGACCATCGACCATCGAGCAAGCGAACATCGACGACAGTCTCCGCATCAACTTAAGACGATTATTTATGAACTGCGCACCTCTGGATTGCACTGGGCTCGACGCGAATCGACTCGACTCGACTGACCAAGGTGGGGACAACGGATAGTGAAATGCAATGACCACTGCAGGACGCTGAGATCGACTTGGAGTTGGACATCGACACCAAGTGCGAGGGGCAGAGGAAAAGCACAGCGTTACCTCCAGATGCGCATGTGTGCATGTGTGTACAATGTTGCAACGCGTGTTCGATGACTTAAATGACAAGGCTCTCTGTATTTCTGTATCTCTGCAGTTCTCAAAACACTCTTAGCCATGTTATTACAAAGAGACTAAATGATAGCTAAAACATCACGGCCATAACGCGACGCAGACTCGAGTTCATTCCAAAAGGAACTCAATCAGCTCACCAGCCTGTCCAGATGATGATCACTCGGTTCTATTTTCTGCGAATCCACGCACATATTTTTGCTTTGGGGCTCCCTGGGAAACAGTGACCATAAACTAAATATAAAATGGGCCAAAAGGAAGTAGCCAATGGCCAATGGCTACGCTTAAAGCTGAAGCTGTAGCTGAAACAAACCAAAAAACTAAGAAACCTTAAGCCAGATGAGGTTGCGAGACCTCTAATCGGAATTTGCATAATAACCCCGGGCTGCAAATGGGCTATAAAACCACAAAACAAAATACACAACAAAGAGCTCAGCAATTTGATTTGCGTGTGAAAATGTATATATAGTTCAAAATATGTATTTCAAATTCAAACTACATTTAAATATGAAATAGTTTCTTTTCCATTTTATTTATTTTGCATTGTTTTCAGTGGTCTCTGGTATTTTTCCCTCTTCATTCTTCGCGTCGATTTTCTGCATTTGAATTGCTCCAGATATTTTTGGTTCACACTTCTGCTTTATTCCGGAGGCTCCAAGTTATTTGATTGATTGCCAGCGAAGCCTGCACAATGCGTGCGAGAGTGTGTGAATATATATCATATTTTTATGGCAACAACAACAAAAAAAACAACAACATGCTACGGTCAAATTCTGCATGAAAATTTGTTTTTGTTTGGTTTGTAGTCTGTGCTTGGGTCACCATACAAAAATAAAAAAGAAACCAAGAGCAGTACAAAAATATGAAAAGATTTATTGTGGTTAGGATTTTTGAGGCCTGAGAAATTTTGGAATGCCAACGGATTGAACTTGTTGAGAAAGATAATTCATTTGGCGATGTGGTTTGTCATGATATTGAGTGAGGTCCATGTTTATTTTAAGCTTGTTAATTAAATAAGATACATCTTTTAAATCAATGCAATATTAATTCTGTGATATCTCTTCTCTTGCAGACAATTTCGGAACGAGTGCAAGTGGTAAGCTTTCAATATCCATACCTATTCAATATAGTATAAATATACGCAAACTTATCCATCGGCCAATGAAAATCCTCCGGACCACCGGCCAGATCTTTCAAAATGGCCAAAATGAACAAGAATGCGAGTCTTGGGGAACAAGAAAAAGTCGCAGATCTGCAACATAGCGTAACGATCATTCAATGTCTCTCTCCCTCACTCTGTGCTTCTCACGTATTATCTTTCCTTGTCTGTGTAAGCTGGATAATGTATTGGTTATGACTTGCTGGTTGCCTTTTGATGCGCCCTTCATTTAGCGTTTGACAGGACCCATAATTATAAACGGGCATAACCCATCATCAGCATCAGCATCAGCATCAACAACAGCATCAGAAACAGCAACAGCAACAGCAACAACAATAAGGGCAAAGGATGGAACTACAACAAAATGCTGGGGCCATATAAATTTTCTGATTAAGAGCCATCTTATCATTATTATAGACTGTGCGCACGCTCGGGCCCTGCTCGGGACTCTTCTGACTCTGCTGACTTTGCCTGCGACTAAAGAGACTTGGGCTGGAGGAGGAGAGGGGAGGGAGGCCTGCGAGGGAGGTATGAAAGGGGGACGTGAAACAAAAGGGGGAAAATATAAAATAAAATACCAAAACATACATTCACTCAATGTGTTGTGTGCGGGTCTGTTGGCTGTCCCCTCCCCTCTCTCACTCTCTTGAAGGCATTATAGGGATTTAGTTTTTGGGATTTCGATTTCTCACACAACGCAGTTAACGGGTCGAGCAGTCAGCCCAACAGCCACAGCAACAACAACACCACCAGCAAAAAGAAAGAAAGAAATAAGAAATGTGTAGAACATATTGTTGCCTGGGTCTCGTTTCCGAAGATTTCCTGTGAAATACTTTAAGCCCCGGCCCTGGGCATGCCACCGAGAGACCAAGCGAACAAGAATAAGAACAAGATTGTGACTGTGACTGCGACTGCGACTGAGACCCGGAATAAGAAGAGAGGCCTGCGATTCGGTGATTCTGTTCTGTTCTGTTCGATTCGGTTTGGGGTTAAGCATACTTGAAATTCTTGTTTCAACTCAGCGGCGAGTGTTGCGAGGGCGGCGGCGTGTGTGTGTGTGTAATTTAATACGCTTTCGAAATTAACAAAAATACATTCAATATACGTTTATATTTATTTATATGAGAGTGCACATTCATGTGTATAAATATGTATACATACATATATGTATGTATGTAGATATCTACAAATGTGTAGAAGTCTCGATATGGTTGGTAGGCATGAAAGGTCACAGCGAAAGATTTAAATTTGAAATTAGTATGGCCGCATCGAGCAACACAAATAACACCACACAACGACAGCAACAGCAAGAGCAACAACAACATCGACAAGCAATATCTTACAAACTCTTTGTCGCCGGGAGTTTCGGGCAAATATTTCATTATTATTAGACAGTTGCCGAACAGTCTTCTTTTAACAAGACTTACAGGTCATTGATTTGATGTTTTCTTTTTTGTGATTCTCAAGATCCATCCAATTTGATTTCTCCTACACTGTTATTTTGTTTTTGCTTTATTTTGATTTTCTGATAATTTATGCAGCGGTTGCTTCGTGCTATTAGCGCTAATTTGCATATTGTACTATAGTTGAAAGCACAAAAGCAGTTATTTTCCAAGATTTATTTTCGACTTCGACGTCTATTTGATTTTCACAATCCGTTTTCCTGCAGTAAAAAATGCCTCAATTTGCGATCTTTACCGAGTCAATCATTTTGTTCCTTCCCTTCTCTTTTTTCTTTCGTGCCGAAACGATTGGCCAAAATATTCTGCAATTTGCCGTTGAAAGATTGTCTCATGAAAAAAAAAAGTTCAGTGTATTGTTAAAAAACACACAGAACAACACAAACAGCAACAACAGAAGCAGCCGATGCTCTGTGGTGTTCTTTTTGGATGTCAAAAATCAAATTTTATTATTTTCGAATTTGCGTTATTGTTTTGTTGTTGTGTTTAACGAAGTTACACGGATAATATTATTGTGAAAATAATAATATGAAGTTGAGAACCCAAAAATCCGAAATGCGTTTTCATTATTGAGCACTTGCTTAGGCCCAAGTGGAAACAGAGTTCATAACATGAGGGCGATCAGCTGATGGTGTCTCTGGTGTCTTTACAGCATGCTGAATCCATAACAAGGTGAGATGGATTTTAACATGTCTCATAAACTCGTGCGGATTGAGCGCACATCGGACGAATATCGTGTCCAGACGTTCATTCGTTGTCTGCGGATTTGCATAAACTCCGTGAGCGTGGCCCAGGTGGAGACTGCAGCGGTTGCAGTGATTGTGTGAGTGTGTGTCTGTATACATGTGCGTATGTGTGCAATCCGTTTTGTGTATTTATTTAACTGCGTTCGTAAATTTGCCAAATTTGACAATTATGCGCATTAATAATAAATAAAATTGACAATAATTGAATTTGAATAATTTGATTTTGCATATGTGAAAACGAGTGAGTGCAAGAGCGAGACAGAGGCAGTGTGTGACAGTGACTGCTATAGAGACACGGACAGATTGAGAGGGACTGAGAGAGGGGTTCATACGATACGATATATGGATAATCTGCATATAAGGTGGTTGCTCTGACAACCTTTTATTGTTGCTGCTGTTTTTTGTGGGTAGGCGTGAAAACATATGTTAGGCTTGTTTTTTTTTTTATTTCTGTTTTTGTCTTTGCTGTTGCGCTCGGAATTTTAATAAACTTTTGAGCACTTTGGGCGGCTTTTTTTTCCTCCGCTGCAGTTTTTTGTGAAGAGTTTGTCAAAGTAAAAAAGTTAACAACAGCGGCAGCCTGAGAACCGAAACCAAGGCGACCAACCAATCTCACCGAACCGCAAAACTCCGTATGAAAATAATGAGGCATGAAAATGTTGCAGCATCCAGCCGGCAGCGGCAACTGCAGCAAACAAGCAATATTATTATTATTATTACTATATTTTTTGTTGCCAGGGAAACAATGCAACCGACTGTGCTGCTGCTGCTGCCGTTGGTGCAGTTATTGTTGCTGCCACAGGCTCAGGCTCAGGCTCAGCGCAAAGTATTGCAGCGAATCACACAAATCGGCCATACAAAATATGTACGTGTGCGTAAAAAAATGAGAATGGCGTATGAGAGTTGGATTGGCGAACTGGTTAAGCGAAAATAAAAAATCTTGAGCCTCTTTTGTGGCAGTGCCTCAAAACGTTTCTTTCTCTACTTCTTCTCGCACTCTCGCTCACACGCCCTCTCTGGCAAAATGGCAAAAAATTGCTATTGACTTGTTGTGTACGTGTGTGTGTGTGTGTGAGTAATATTCTATTTATAAAGTGGACCAAACCTCTGCGGCTGATGTTCTTATTGGCTGTTTGTCGTTTGGTGATCCATCATTATTCTGAGGCCTGCACGTAATTTTCGATTTTTCGCACTTGAAAATCGTTTGGGAAATTGGGCGGACTTAATTGTCATTGCTTTCGAAATATAATGACAGTTAAGAGGCAATGTCGAAAGCATTGTCTGGAAATTGAATTATTTTTTACTTGTCTCGTTCGCCTCCTCACACTGTAACTGCCTAACAAGAAATCAGCTGAAAGTAAATACTATAATTCAGTTGCTTCTAAGCACCTTATCCTCAGCAATTACAATGCAGTTGGCAAACATGAAAAAAAACAAGCTTTGACGCCAACAACGGCAATGTTGTCCATCAATTATTCAGACGCTGTGCAATTTTTCAACATTTAATTAAGTCATATGGCAAACAGTTTAAGCTTTATTAATTTGCCGATCATTCGTATAATAGTAATAGTTTTTCATAATCTCCGTCGCTCACTCTTCACTTCACTTCGCATCACTTCACTCGCTGCTGAGATCTGCGACAAATCTGAGCGAGCGAGCGAAGTGTCGGCAAATTAATTGTCGATGTTTATCATTGCCGTAATATTCAATAAACTTTTCATTAGCTATGAAAAGTGCTTGGCCTAAAGCGGCGCAGTCCCATAAATCGACGCGGTGTGAAGTTTGTGGTGTGTGCTTAACTCGGCTAATAAACGAGATCAGGGCGGCACAGCAGCACAGCAGCAACACCTTGGAGGTCTCACTTGGCTAGCGAACCCAAGTGTTTGTTGTTGTTCAGCCACCCACTTGAACAAGCCCCAACCACAACAACAACAACAATGGCAATGTTGACGCCTCTTTTTAAAGCTTTTGTCATGCGTGAGCTGGCCGCGTTTTAGCTTCAAGTGGGCAAGCCGAGATCTGGTCTGCGGACTCTCTAGAGGCTTGGCAGCTTCTTTGGTGCCCACTCTTGAGGGCACATGGCGCTCAAGTGTTTGCATTTCTCGAGCTGCCTGCTGCCTGCTTCCGTCTGATGCAGCTCTTGTCTTGCCGTCTTGCCGTGTGACAAAAGTAGCTAGGATGCCACCCAAGGCGTTGGCTGCAGATTTCTCTCTTGACATGTTTTCAATTCAATTAAATGGCTCGAGGCCGAGGCCGAGGCCGAGGCACGTCTCGCAAAAGCCGCAAGTCGATCGCCCTACACTGCGACTACATGAGTATTCGAGTAGCCGCTGTTTGTTATTACAAAAGGCAAAACTCAATTAGTTGGCCAGGGAATCCATCGTATTGCATTCCCAGAAAATGCTCCTCGCATTGTGAGCTTAAGCAGACTTCCGCCATGTTCAGCGTTCGATTTGAAAATGATTGACAGACGATTGGCATGATTTTGTATAAACAAAATGCCTCCATTCGTGTTTCGAATTTGAGGCGATGTCGAGAAGCAAAAATGGTTCGCATCATACCTAGCGTGAAAATGGAAAATGAAAGTTTGGCGTTTGCTTTTTCATTTTGTGTGAAGCAGCTAGAAAAAAAGTTTATTTAAAAACTAATTGAAAACTGCTTGCCCAGTTGTTGTTGATGTTGTTGTTTCTTGCTGCTGACATGGTTCGCTTCAGCTGTGGCTGAATATGCTTCCCCTTGTCCCCTTCCCCTTGTCCCCTTCCCCTTTGCCCCTTAGCTCTATGCCTTCGCAGTCAAGTGCCACGCGTTTTGGTCCAAAGAGGGAAAATCCAAAATAAAAACACGAACACAAAAGTTGTATTTTTCTTTTCAGTTTTTTTAATTTGTGTATTGTTGTCTATTTGAAAAGAAATTTGTTTGTTTTCTTTTGCTCCGATGAGCAGAGCAGTTTGTAAAAGTGCATTTTGTTAGTGAGATTTATAAATGCATTTATCGCAAATAGTAACTCGATTTATTTTCTGTTTTCTGCTTCGATTTGTCCATATCATGCGAGGATTTCTAAATATTTTCTGCATTGGCTGCAGCTGCCATAATAAAAGCAAATATAATTGGACATATTTAAAATATTAGGTTCAACTATATTGAACGTTTTTATTTAATCAAATGAACTGTTTGTCAATTTGGAAAAATGTCGTTTCTTAAAGAATTTTCAATTGCAAACTTTTTGCCCATTCGTATTATGGCTTGTTGCTCAGTTAAATCACAGACTTGTCAAGAGAAATCTCTTAGCAAATGGTCAACAGTCTTCCATTAAACCTATTCACAATATTTATACGCAGTCAACATGTAACTTTGTTAGACTTCTAGCCCAAGATGGGCCCCTCTCGGGGCCAAGCTTTTATTTCCTGCACCGTTGAAGGTTTTAGGGGCGACAGCTGTGAATGTGGGTGGTTTTCCTAGTGTGTGTGTGAGTAAGGAAATCCAGCAGGAAACTAAAAATGTTTTGTATGTCCGTATAAAGGAAAAATCGCAAAATTTACTGCAAATTGGAATTTTGCGCAATTGTAGAAAAAATGTGGCAAGCAGAGCAACCAAGCAGGCAACCAACCAATGGAAACTGTAGCTAACGTTTTCTCTCTTCGAGGATTGCGAAAGATGAGGGTGTTGGGGTGTTTGCTGGTAATAACAACAACATATGTACATATGTATGTATGAACATTGGTCTGTCGGTCTTTCTGTCAGTCTGCCTGGCCAAAGACGCTCTGGTTTCTGCGTCCTTTGTGCTCGACTATTCCTGCTGATGCCAATGATATTGCTGTTGCCCGTTGCCGCTATTTTAAGCCAATAATAAATAAAAATGCTTGTTACGGCACCACCCCAAAACCCCCAACTTCATCTGCAGCTTCAACTCCGACTCCGACTCCGTCCCAAGTCCAACTCTGACTCCTATATATCTCTGGGCAAGCCACCCCACTTGCCGCCCGCTGCGTAAATTGCGATGCCTTCGAATTTATTTGCCAGCACAAACTTATGAAGGAGTCGCCCATGAGGAGATGGAGGGAGGAGATGTGTTGCCGTTGCCATAAAGTCGCCAAAGTTATAGTGAAAATTAATTAAGTTTTGCGTTGCGCTTAACAATTCAATTAAAAAAAGCGCCTCGCTTATCGTCGCGCATAGTAAGTACTACAACAAAAAGCACTTTGGATTGGACTGGATTGGATTGCATTGAATTGTATTGCGTTATTTTGTATTGGGTTGGGTTTGGTTGGTGCCCCGTCCCCTGTCCATGACCGTCCGATATGCTCCCAATCTGTGTTACACGAGTGTGCCGCCGTTCAAGTGCCACAAGTGCTTTTGCACATCGTTATTATAACAATAATAAGCAGCGAGCAACAAGAGCAACAACTAAGCGGCTCTGGGCAGAGATTAATTGTGTAGTTTGGTTTGCCAGATCCCTGCCACGAAGTGAATGTAAAATTGGAGCACACTGCCAAAGAAATGACTTCGTTTGGAGACTCGAGACTCAAGAGTGGAGCGTGGAGAGTCTTTGGCGCAAAGTGCAATCCACTTGAAGGAATTTACATATCAACAGCAGATACCGACGGCACCAGCGATGCCTCCTCAGTCCGACAGTCCAACAGCCAGGCGGACGAACGACTTCTTCTCTTTCTGCAGCAGACTCCACCTCCACCTTCAGCCGTATCTGACTGTGCCTCAATGTTGCAGCCAAATGCATTAATCAATTTCATGTTTTCTTAAGCGCGCGCCCAGGCGCGATTTGAGTGTTTCGTCTGCTGCCTTCTCCCTGCTCACTGCATCAGGGGACGCTTTACGTATGAGTGGAATAATCAATTTCGAGGATCATAAACAACTTTTAATGAAGTTGTTAAGTGCCAGCAGCTAGTTGCTCAATGTGGCTCGGCCTAAAGTGCAGTCGCAATCACAGTTCGATAAGCGCACCGCCAAACCAAAAACTGCATCCATAATGGACTCGAGCTCTTCACTTCTGACTGCTCTCTGACGCTGAAGCTGGCTCCGACTCTGACCCAGGGAAGCAAAGAACCAACACATTCACGCATTTCCATAATGGCTAAATTATGCAGACCCATCCCAGGGCCACAAGTGGACGACGCTTCACTGAGCTTAATTCATAAACAGCCCAATAAAAAGTCAAAGACCAACAAGTGCGCATTTTTGGGTAACTTCTTTTGTTTGCGCCTGCTTTGCTTTCCTTTACTTTTGTTATGTTTTGTTTTGATTTTATTTTATTTTATTTTAATTTTTGTGTTTGGTTCTTTCTGGTAAATTAATTTTACAACTTTGAAGATCGCGGTGCGTTGAGTGTATCGACTTTAACACATCGTTGTCAGCTCCAAGGGAATGTAGCAGGAATTACATTGTGGCAGATTCACACAGCACTCTTAGTTCGTCGTTATTGTCTGGCTGTGGGATTCATTTATATGGTTGTGTTTAGAAAGTCAGGCCGAGAACCAGTCGACCAAAAGACGGACGGAACGACGGACCACTCAGCGTCGGCGACTAAATTAATCAAAACGAACTTCCGGTTTACGCAAAATGGCGTGAAGTCTGTGTGTGTGTGTGTGTACAAGTGTGTTTGTGTTTGGGGCATGTGCTACTGTGAAATGTTTCAGCGGTGTTGGAAATTAATGAATGAGTTAACTGAAAAATTAATGAAAAGCGGGCGCAAAGCAAATGCAAAAGAAAAGCAACAACGAATAGCAGAGTTAGATAGAGAGAGTGAGAGAGAGAGAGAGTGAGCGAGGGGGGGGAGGGCATGGCTAAAGGTGTTATGCGAAAGATAAAGCAGGGAAAATTAATGAAACAAACCCAAGGAGAGGAACTCGCTGTCAAAGCTTTTCCAAGTTAGACATTCATAGACACACTATGTTTGGTGTTGAGAAATATTTGTTTTGCCACACTTTGCAGAGGAGGGAGAGTGCAGTGGAAGGGGTACAAGCGTGAAATTATGCAATATTAGGGTAGTGTTGCTAGTCGTAGATAGGGAATTTAAAGCTGGTTTATTTTGTTTGCTTGTGCTCAGCCATTTGGTCTTCCTGTTTGCTGTTTGAGGTGGCCAAGGTGGGGGTTGAGCGGAGGCATTTGAGTTACTTAAGTGTAACTAAAACTTTAAGTAAACACACAAATAACATACTTAATATTAAACAAAAATATACAAAATCATCGCTCTGCTCAGGTCATGATGATGATGCTCTTGCTGCCATGAACGGAAACGCTCATGCTCTAGAATGCGAATGGAACTGGGTGTTGTGAGTGCGGGTTGCGGGCTGCGGGTTGCTTCTGCTTGTTTCCCAAGCAAACAAAAGATAAAAGCTATAGAAAATTTAAATTAACCAAAAATTATGCATGAACATTACCAAATGCCAGAGAGGGGCAAAAGCGAAGCATAGAGACTGCGTATGACAAATATTAATATTGTTTATAAGCCACAAGCAAGGAGACTAGCAAGATATAGATGGAGCATGGTCTTGTACTGACCTAGCTTGTCTTAAATGGCAACCACAAACAATGTCATTCATAGGATTATCATTATGTTTAAGCAGCAGCAGCAGCAGCAGCAGATGGAGAAGTCTAGAGTTAAGTAAAGTTATTTTATGTCCACTTGACAAACAGTCATAAAGAAGGCCAACAACAATTTGTACTCGCACCCAAAACGAGCAAGGGGCAAACAGATGAGAGGAAGAAGTATTTAGAGCTGTGACAATATAGACCAAAAAATGAACTTGAATCTTCTCTGCTTTCCACAGGTGATGCAAGCAACGCCAGCATAGGAAGCGGCGAGGGAACCGGCGAGGAGGACGACGATGCGAGCGGCAAAAAGAACCAAAAGAAACGTGGCATTTTCCCAAAAGTTGCAACAAACATATTGAGAGCGTGGCTGTTTCAGCATTTAACGGTAAGTCGAGAGAAATCTCAGATCCGCCTTCCCTTCCCACTCTCTGGCCTCACACATTGCTATCGCAATTTCAAACACAATCAATGCGAGCAGTTAAGCCATTTGAAATCAACACAATAATTAGGGACTGCGATAAGCGCTTAGCCTGGCCCACATTTTGCTTTTGGCCAATTCGGTTTTTGTTGGCAGCTCGATAAGATTATCGGCGGCCAACCAACGTAGCGGGTGTCAAGTTTCGGGTGGCGAGGGGCGTGGCTGCAGCGTCTGCTCTTGGTGATAATTTAAAGCGTCGGCAATGCAAATAATAAGACCACAAACGCTTTACTCTAAGATAAGATACTCTCTTTATAGATGCGCAAACTATAAATTGAAGAAGTCCAGAACTGAAGAACTGAAGAACACAAAGCATACAGCAAACTATGCAGTTGAAGTGATTTTATAGTGTCATTCACTTGGGACAAGGGTAACTGGATGGCCAAACTGACTGCAAACTGCTGTGGTTAAGTAACCATTTAGGCCAGTTTCTTTTCCGGCTTATTGGCCGGTCAACGCGTCCTATTAGATTTCCATTTGGCCCATCAAACTGCTATCTGAGCACTACCAATGGCACATCGACTGTCCCAAATACTATAAAAACAAATTGCAAATGCCAAGGAAATACCTAAAACCTGCTGCTCAAAGACAGTCAAATCAAAGTTCAAACTGCAAGGAGGAAGTCCGGTGAGGCGGATGTACAAAATACAGAATACAGAATACTCGTAAACAGATTTGTTGGGCGCCTCTTTGTGTTATGCAGAATGTGGAACGACTCGTAAAGGGTTGTCCAGCAGAACCCATCCCATCCCGAAAATATGTACAAAAAAAGGAGAAGAAAAATAAAACTATAAGATTTTATGCCCGACGCAACGGTCAAGCGGCCGTTAAAGAAGTTCAAGCTGCGGGGCTTCGTTTTGGACATTAGCCACTTTTTGTACTCCCTCTGCTGGCCAGAAGTTGCGGCTACTGCTGCGTATGTAAAATGATAAAAATCTTAATGGAATTTTCTAAATGTCCACGAGTGTGTGTGTATTTCTGTGTGTGCGAGTGACCAACGCCAAGAAAAGACCTCCATTCTAGCTGAAGGCGATAAGCAAACAAATCGGAAATTAAAGTTGATGCTGCTGCTGTTGGAATGTTTATCTGAATGTGGCTGTGGCTGTGGCGGAGTTTTAAAATAGGCAAACTGATATGCCACCCCAATAGTCTGTTTCTGCTCCCCCTTTCTTTACCTCTGCCTCCGCCTCCACTCCCCCTAAGTAGTGCCCACCCTCTGACATTGATAGATTGCCGTTTAAATCAGCGCATCACTCATGTTTGCTCAGCGAAGGCGAAGACGAAGGCGTCGACGACTGCGGCTCGACTTTCGCAGCTTCCTCCATATCCTGCATATCCTTGACGTATTTTTCCATGTCCTTTTAACAGTTGAATGCCATTAAGCTGTTTTTTTAGCTGAGGGTGGAGGTATTGATGGCGGCACACTGAGCGAAAATTATTGTCGAAATTGAGTCGACATTTTGATATGCCGCATTCCTTTTGCCTCTTGGCTATTGGCTCTTGGCTCTTGGCTAATGCAAATGCATCAAGCGCTTTTCCAATTGGCATAATTAAAAATATTTTCCCTGCCAAGAGAAACTCGATCCCAAGCTTGGCTCGTCAAGCTGACGGGGCCATTGCTGTGTTGACATGGTCGATGTGCCATTGATGGCGTTTCTAAAGTCGTTAAAAGCCAGACCCCAAATAAGACAGCCTCGACTGCGCCGACGACGACGATGGTGCTAATGAAGAACACTGCAGTTTGCAGAGCCACCACGGAGTGGGATTGGGTGGGTAAAGGTAGGGTTAAAGGGAATTGGAACGGGGGAAAGGCCACGCACCGAGGGATGGGTTAAGCGTACTTGCTGGCCAACCAAACCAACACAGGCCTGCCAGATAGCCTGCCACATACAACAGCACATCAGGATGAAGGGGAGTAAAGGAGGAGCCCCGCGGGCATTGCATTGCATGGCTGGTTTGTTGTTGCCGATTACTTGCATGCCTCTTGCTGCCGCTGCCATAATTATTTCAGCGCGCGAATATTTTGTTTACATTTGGCGCGCATTGCATGGCAACGGCAACGGCAACGGCAACGGCAACGTGCAGCTTAAAGGGGCAAAAATACTCATTTCGCGTGCTCCGCCTACTCTTTGGTTCATGTGTTGCCAGATCCCTCGTTTACCCCCTTCCTTGCCTTCCCCCATGCTATTTTCTTGCTGGGACGCCGTCTGGCTTGGCTTGACGTTTGCTTGGCCCGGCTTCAGTGTGTTCAGTTGTTCCGTTGCGCCGGTGCAGTTGCCACAGTTTAAAAGTAACCCCCGAAAAACAAGGCGCAAAATGGCCTAAATGGTAGGCGACTGGCAAATGGCAAATGACTGGCAGGGTGAGGGCCGCGAGAGACGAGACGGACAGCGGGGAGAGTGGGTCTGTTGCAAGACCGTGGCGACGGGTGTAAAAAAAATTGCATTGTTGTCAGCGCTCATGTTGCATGTTGTAGACTCCAGTCCGCAGTGACGGCGGCGCTTAGTGTGTGGCATGTGCAGGCCACAGACACTATTTGAGCAACTACGAACTTCGGATACGCTGCAACAATTAGTTGAAGAGTTGTGCGTTGAATGTGAAAACTCTGGGATATTGTTGATGATAAGTTGATGCAGATCCAAGTAGACCTTCAAATGCGATTTCGTCGCATTTTCCAGATGCACTTTCCAAGAAGCAAAGCACTCGCCAACTGTTTGTGGTACTTGCGCATTTTAACTCTAGGCGCAATTGCTTCGTGTTCTTCGTTTTAATTTTCTCTCCTTCCTTTGCCAGTTTCTTGACCCTGTCACACACATACTCTCACACAGTGGCCGCAGGGCGTCTTATAACTTCGTATGTGCCTCGCGTTTGTTTGCAAATTATTTTTTTAGCTGCTTCGTAGCCGTCTTACTTTAGTTTGACGATGAGGACGAAGTTGCGATTAGTGTACCACTCTCACCCTCTCCCTTTCCTTCTTGCTCTTGCTCTTCCTCTCGCTCTCGCACTCCCACTCCGTATGTGTTTCTTTCCCTCTCTCGCGCCCCCGCCCACTGCATTCTCCCATTTCATTCTGTTTAGACATGAAGTGCAGTTGCAAAAAATCTTCATAATGGCTGCCACAGGCCGACGACGCAACGTCGCAATGCAATTTTCACCGTCGGCGACGATGACGACGACGACGGTGACGCTGACACTGAAGCCACAGCCGCAGCAATTTGCAGTTAGTTGTTGTTAATGTTGCTGTGTTGTTGTTGCTGCTGTTGTCATTGCTGCTTGTTTCACAAATGGCGTCGCATTTCGCGTTGTTAATGGCGGCGGCGTCGCTGGCGTCGCTGGCGTCGCTGGCGTCGCTGGCGTCGTTGGCGTCGTTGAACGTTTGCATTACGGAGCCATGCTCTTGTAGTCGTTGTTGTTGCTGTTGCTGCTGCTGCAGCTGGAACTGAAGCTGGAGCTGCTGCCGACGTCTTGAGCTTGTTGTGCCATGTGTCACGGCATTGCAGTCATGTTGACTTCATGTGACCAAAGTGGGGAGAGAGTCAGATGAAGGGATGTGGACAGAGACATAGGCCTATGGCTGTGGTTGGGCTGGCACTTGTCGACAGACAGCAGGGTGACAGGGGGGTGACGGAGTGTGTGTGTGCTGATTGTTTTAAATTCATTTGCCAAGTTTAAATAAACACACAACACGAGCGAAAATATGTGGAAAAAGTGGAGCGAGTTAATCGACTAGACAAGAGGCTGAGAGAGTGGCAGCTGGAGAGCCAGGAGGTTGCATGGGAGAGAAGTTAGGGGACAAGCTGACAACGAAGACACAGAACAGGGCAGACGGGAGACTCGAGAGGCAAAAGCAACTTAAAGGCGTGACTGTAATTAATTATATTGTCGTATGGTAAATTAATAAACCAAATGGACTTTGTTTCACTTGACATGTTTGCACTCGTTTGTTTAGTTCGTTTCTCGACTCTGCCCGTCGCCCGTCGATTGAATGAGTGTGAGTGTAAGTGTGAGTGCTTGCAAACTGCATAATTGCGTACATTAGCGTAATTAGAGCTGAATGAGAGAAAGAGACAACTTCAAGTTCAGGGCATACCTTAGTGGAGCATGATTTTAGAATGGAGCATAATTGAAAATAAATTCAAACTTGAAAACATTTTCTTTTGGAGCATAGAATTCTGGCTTCGGCAACATTAGCTTCGTTGTGGGATTTTGGGTTTTCGATTAGAAGGCGTGAATTTTGATGTATTTGTTGAGCAATCCAATTATCAAATGCGCAGGAAACTCGAAGTTGCTATAAATTTTAGACACAGTCATGTTAACCCAAGGCAACTGTCCCAGACTCTCGGATGAAAGCATTTCTATGAATAGATGAGCTCCACAAAGTATGCAATAAATTCCATTTTAATTTACCTGCATGTAATTTATGCATTTTGACTTCTTAAGCATCTCGCAACCCTCCCAAGAAAAGTAAGGGAAGGGGAGGTCAAGAGTCAGCAATGCGGCTAGGGAAGCAACATAGCCTTTGGCATGCCCATTGTATTTACATGGACATGGACATCTACGTTTATTTGTCAATATACAAATTTCATATACTAGTTCTAGTATTGGCTATTGTGAGGACTTGAATCGAACCAGAACTAGAGGCAGACTGGAGCAGGGGCAGTGACAGGACATTGGGCGTGTCACTGCAAGCAAATATTGCTGCGAGGCGCACACAAACAAACACACATACACACTTACAGTGACACGTTCAATATCTACAACAAGACAATACGCAAAATTTATTAAACACAAACAATAAGGAAAATGCATTTAAGGAGAGTAGGGCGGGATCAAAAGGGGTAGTGGACAACAAAATGGGTGTGCACAGCGAGGACAACAAGGCAACTAAATTGCATTACAGACACTATGCAGGACATGCGGGTAGACAGACAGCCGGACGGACGGACGGTCGGAACAACGGAATCGTCGGTTGGCAAGACAAGCGACAAGGATATTGCAGCGTTGCACATTCGAATGGAATTCCGAATTCCTGCCACTTGAGCACTTGCATATTGAAAACAGAATGTACAAACTATACAACATATACACCGCAAGCAATATATATATATATATATATATATATATATATATATATATATATTATATATAAATGTACAGAGTCGTGTATATTCAATGTATAAATGAGCGTGCGTGAGTGTGCATTGTACATACGAGGACACTAAGCAGCAAGTGACAGTCCATATATTGTGCGCAGTCTGGTGGGTGTGGCTAAGAAAACGGTAAATTTCTCATTGCAACAACATCAGCAACAAACAGTTGCTTCCTGTGTGTGTGGCAAATTGCATGTGCAGACAACTGCGAGGACATCGTTCAAAAGTTCAATTGCCAACAACCGCAAACTGACAATACACAGAGGGGCTGATGAGAACCGAGGACCGAGGACTGTGGGGCAGAGAAGAGAGTCCTGTTGCCCAGTGGTGGCACAATTACAACGCCCACAGCTGCCGGAAATCTGTAGTCGCTTCAGGAATAAATAATAAATAATGTGGAATAAAAAAACAAAGCGTCAAAATGAAAAGGGTTGAACAATAGCAATAGCAGACGCATGCGCCAAAGGATCGAAAACTGAACAAAAGCCAAACCCGCAGTCGAAAGCCAAGGATTGACAGCGATTTCCGTTCTGAGCTCTAAAAAATTTGGGCAATCCAGGTGCCAAGTCTGTATTCTGCTCTGGCATCCATTTTTTGGTTTTTGTTTTTGTTTTGAAATTTGTTTTTGTGTTAGACGGCCGTTAAGTCAATATTGCAACAGAGCGAGCGACTACAACTAAATCAAATAGAAATTTGTATTAAGCGCCAGTTGACGCGTTGATTAGATTAGCTTGCCACTGCCACTGCCACATCGCTAACACCCTTCCACACACCCCACTTCTAGGGATGGCGGAAGGGGAACCTGTTTACTTACTGACGCCACTGTGGCGGCGTGCCGGCTGCAAGATTTATGAGGAGCATCGGACAGCTCTCCCCGTCACCCGTCACCCATCGCCCATCACCCATTAGCCGGGCCGACCCAGCCCTAAAAGTTGCAGCACGCCGAGCTGCGGCTTGGCTTTGTTTGCCCATTTGGCGCTACAGAAAATGCGTTGCAGTGCAGGCAGGCAGCGGCGGAGACCGAAAAATTGAGGACATTTTGAATGGCAGTAACGATAAGAGAGAAAGGGGCTGGGGCTGCACACACTGGTCAGACATCCAGATAAACATTCAAGCAGAAGAAAAAGAGAACAAACGAATGCGAGTGCGAGTGCGAGTGCGAGAAATAAAATAAACACCAAGGGGCAACAGTTGGGGTTTGCCACGTTTCAAGTGCAGCAGTTCAGTGCAGACAGGGCCCAATTTTGTTCTATTCCATAGTTTCATATATATTTTATTAGAGTCAGAATCACAGTCGCGGCTTAAGCAGGCAATGATTGATCGATGAGTGGTTACTTAATGTGGCTAGATTGTAAATCTTCGACTGTCGACTTGTGTTAATTGTATAATGCGTACAGTCAATTTATTTACGTGATTTCCATCTCTCGCTCTCTTTTCCCATATTACTTTCAGCATCCCTACCCATCCGAGGACCAGAAAAAACAATTGGCGCAGGACACTGGCCTAACGATACTGCAAGTAAACAATTGGTGAGTATTCCCTAGAATGTTCTACAATTAAATGCACCCACATCTCACTCAAGTGTCACACACACTGTACACACTTTACACACTGTATTACCAAAATTCTCTTATTGGCGTAATCTCACTTAAAAACACTTGAAATCTGACTCAAAACATTTGAACACGCACTCAGTTGCATGTTCTCATGTAACTTTAATTACTATTAGAGAGAGTATTAAATAAATTCCCACTGCCGTTTTTGATCCAAAAACGATCCAGACGAAATACTGGAATCTGGATTTGGATCTGAATTAGAGTGAGAATCAGATTTCAGGACTGTATTCAGAGTCAGAGCATACACACAGCTATCAGCTTACTAACTGCTAGATGTCATGCAAATTGATAAGGCTACTTGCGCCTACAACAAGAAATAAAGAGAAGAGCTGTGAACCGTTTAAGCAAAACTGAAATGTTAATAAACTTACGGGCATAATGCCCTGGTTGGTTGGTTGGTTAGCAGAATAAATTACGGGCGAAGAAAGAAGCTGAAGCTGATCTGCAGACTTGGGCGGAGCTTGAAGGTGACTTCATCAAATTTTGCACGTTATGCGACAGGCTGTACCACTTGACACCTGGCACCCAACGCAATGCAAAAGACAAGACAAGCTTCTAAGCCGCCTGCAGTTGGCTGCATTTACGAGTGGTTGTTGTCGCACCAGATCCAGGAAGTTGCAAGTCCAGCTGGATGATATTATGATAGGATGCTGGATTGGAGGGGCTGGCAGGCAACGAGAGTAAAGCAAAAGCTTGCAGAGAGCCAGTTAAAAGCGTTGCTGAATCTTTTATGCAGTTGCCGTTCGGGTAATGATGCGACGGGGCGGCAACTGTTCTTGTGGCATGGAATGCTTTTAAGCAGAGATATACCATAATAAAATGTAGTGAAAAATGTGTGAGCCACAGCAACAGCAGCAGAGCAGCAAAAGGAGATGGTGTGGGTATAGAATGGGTTACTGAACTGGTAGGGAGGCCCTGGTACTGCCACTAGCCGCAGCTCTAGCTCTAGCACAGGGACTATGACTGGCACTCAGCTCAATTAAATTGAATTTCGCGCTTACTGAAGCACACTGCGAATTAACAAATATGAGCAGCGGCTGAGAGCACAACGAGGCAAGGACTCTGACAAGGAAAAAGGACCCCTGCCCGTTTCGCTTAAGCACGCAACGCTGCGTAGACCACACAGCTTCAAGGAGTAGCAAATGCTGACAGAACAGAGAAAAAATGGAAGGAAACCTTTGCAGAAAATAGCAAAATAAAATGTTGACACTTTTGGTTATTTATGGGCTGGCAGGCGACACCTTCGCCAAAACACTAATCCATGGGGAATGGCGATGGCCAAGGGCTTCTTCAGCTAAATGTGTATTTATTTTGCGCAACTTGAGGAGTGGCTCTAGAAGTAGCAGGAAAGGGAGCAGGAGAAGGAGAAGAAAAAGCAACTGCGTAAGAAGCAATTCAAATGACCAACAGATAGAGAAAGAAAGTCCCAGGGAGAGTGAGGCAGATAGAAGGCAAGTACATTAACACCCAATAAGAAAAAAATGTAAGACTCTGGGACAGAGCCCATAGTCTAGAGTCCAGAGTACAGATAACTCAGTCAGTTCAGTTACTGTGGTAATCGAAAAAGTTTTGTTGTAGCCAAGTTTTAAATATTAACGCTTACTTACATCTGCAGAGAGGAAAAAAGTTATAATTATGGCGTAAGTACATAAATAACGCTGCAAATGTGCCCCGCTCTTGTGGCACGAGACTTGTGGTATTAGTAGTGCATGCCACATGGCGCATGCCACTTGCCATATAACCACTGTTGTTGCGCTCTCTCCTCAAACCTTTTCCCATTTGTATCGCAGCCAATCAAGTCAGCAGCCAACGGCCAAATCGATTTGCAGCTTACAACGTGGCATCATCGCACATTCGCCTCTTCTTTAGTCAAAACGTCCCGAAATCGTTTGCAACGGAACTCAATTCCATTTTGTCGTTTTGATAAACGATTCCAGGGCGTTGCAACAATTTCCGCCTCAAAATGAGCAGCAAAACTGAACTGCAAATTGAAAGAAAGGCAAAATAAGAACTCAACACAAAGACCGAGAATGAAGTTTCTTGTATACACAATGTATGGAATGAATTTCAGGGGCTGTTTTCAGTGCACTAACCTCTGCTAAGTCTGTGGCCATGTATATTCTGGTTTATTTTCGATGATGAAGTACATACTATTTGGTATATTTCTTTGTCTTGCCAGTATTTTGAGATGGCTAGCCGGTATCTTATAGTCGAGCAGTCTCTCGTTCCTACTTGTTTTTTGTCTATTGTCTGATCTGTCTCCTTTTGTTACTGCTCTTAAAGAAGTTTTTCCTTTATTGTTTTGTTGTGTAACTGTATTTCAGTATCTGTTTGTGTTTGTGCTTCTGTTTCTGTTTGTAAGCTCTCTGTGTCAACCCATGCGAGTAGTCCCCAGAACTGAGCTGCTGTCACTCCTGTGACGCGACGACTGCGACGATCTCGATCTCGACGTCGATGTCGGCTTTTTGCTTTAATCATTTCATTTCTTTGGTTGATCCTTCACGCTGCGGATGGATCAGCAACTGCAACTGCCTGCTTATTATTTCTTATTGCATTTATTAAACGACAATCATAACCAAAGTCGGCATTGGACTTTGTAGGCCGAGCAAGCATTCCCAGTTCAAAGTCCCCAGTACCCATTGATGTGGACCGACTCTCGTTGGACACGCAAAAAGTGTGACTGTGGCGAAGATTTGGTTTAGTTTATGGCTAAGTTCTGCACATAAAGCAAACTGCTTAAAATCTCCGCAATTGCCTTCTAAAATAAAGTATAAATAATTCATAAATCCAACAGTTGTCTTCTGCTTAATTAAAAAAACTCAAACTAAAATTCATTTCTTTCGTTCTTTTTCTTACAGGTTCATCAATGCGCGCCGAAGAATTGTGCAGCCCATGATTGATCAATCAAATCGAGCAGGTAAATTTCAAAAACTACCAATACTCCCAATCCCAATCCCAGTCCCCCTCCATAGCCCCTCTACCACCCCGCATCTCCCCTTAACACACAATGAACATCAAAAAAATATCCATAACTATGAAATGGCGCAAAGCAAAGAGAAAGAGCAATTAGGAGCTTTGTCTAATTTCGAACGCAATTTCTAATTATGTGCATTTTTTTCTCTCTCTCTCTCTCTCTCGCTCTCACACACATACAAATTGAAACAACAAACGCAACTCTCAACAGTTTATACACCGCATCCAGGTCCCTCCGGTTATGGTCACGATGCTATGGGCTACATGATGGACAGCCAGGCGCATATGATGCATCGGCCGCCCGGCGATCCTGGCTTCCATCAAGGCTACCCCCACTACCCCCCCGCTGAATACTATGGCCAGCACTTGTAATGTAGCGTTACTGATGGATACGCGACGCATTCGGAAGCCACTAATACACCGGGAGTCGTTGGCGGAGTTGGTGTTGCAGCTGCAGCTGCAGCCGTAGCGGCAACGGCAACCGAATCCAATAACGACGGACTGTTGGATGAGCAGGGGAAAGCAGATGCAGACGGAAGTCAATGTTGAGCAGCAAGCTGATAGCGACAAAGCCAAAATCATAGCATAGAATTACTACTACATAGCAGAGGAGCTGGAATTGGACTCGGAGTCGCAACTGGAGCCGGAGCTAGAGCTGCACCCGGCAAGGACAGTTGAATAAGAAGGACAAACCGTTTGGCAATATCAATCAAGTAATAGATCAAAGTAAAATTGTAGTAAATTAAAGCAAAGCAAAATAATAATGGAGGTTATGATATTAGCTAATAAATAAAAGGCATGCGCAACAACAGTATCAACAGCAACAGCAACAGAAATAACATCAACTGCAGCAGCAACTATAACAACAACAAAGGAATTAGATTTAAAGCAAAAGTTCAATAACATTTTTGTGAATACCTTAAAATAAATAACTTTTACAAGCAACTACGAGGAAAATATTTATGCATAATACAAAATGAAACGCTTAGATTTAAGTTAAATAAATAAAACAAAACACAGACATACACACACTTACATTTTAGACACACACCATCAAGGAAATGTTTACTAATTGAATTCTTATATGCAAATAAGTTCTTCAAAAGGTACAAAAAGCAAAATTTTGGATTATGGATTTCGGAGCAATCCAAAACAAAAACATTATAGTTTGGTCGAATGCAAATAATAAAATAATTATTTGATTTGTTAGTTCTATATTTGAATTTAGTAAATCGCCTGCCCATTAGGCAATGGAATTTTATGCAACCAAAAGAAACCACAAGCTGCGTACAATTCCATGCAATCAATTTTCCAAAAACGTGAATTAAAAAACACAATAAAACAGAACAGAAAACAGAACAAAAGTGAAGGATCGAGCAAAATTTTTCTCTAAATTTTAGTTCTTTGTTTATTAATGCAACAAGTCAGTTGTAGAAAACGCTTTGGTTTTTTTATATATGAAGTAAATACTTACGTTGTTTGTACTAATGCATACAAATGTACATATATAAACAGAACGATAACTAATTACAAATAATGATAACTGATAAAATATCAACTACATACTTACTTATATAGTCCCGTATATATATGGCAACATATATCTTAGTTTTAAAATTATTATTTAAATTAATTGAATTGTTTTCTAATTTTACGCAATGCAAAATTAAAAAAAACTTACTGAAAACTAAAATTGAGCTAAATTTGGATTAATACAATATTTGATTATATTTGAATTTTATTGAATTTTTATGTGTGTATTCGTAGTATTATCTCCAAGAAAATCACATGTTTGACCATAAATAAATATACTAAAAGCAAATCACACATCACGATACTACACACACATAACTTACAAACAATAAACCATAAATTATAAATTATAAGTTTATTAGTACACATAATAATATGTACACACATTCGTATACACAAATATATATACATAACATATACCACATACCACATACAAAATAATAAATAAATTATGTATAATTTTAAATTTTAATTTAATTTATGTATTTTAATTTGTATGCGTTATATTTAGTTACTATTATTATTATTATTATTATTATTATTATTATTATTATCATTATTATTACAATTACTTAATTAATGATTTAATTTTAAAAACAATACAAAATGGAATGATTAAATGATGAGAATACGAGTAAAATGCATCTTTGATAAATAATTGCAAAATAAAAATTCTTGTGTTTGCATTTGATTTTTGTTTAAAAATTTCAGCGAAAGGACATTTTCAATTCTTAATTTATTTTTTCAACAAATTCATTTTAGGCAAAAAAAGCGACCAACACGCAACAAGACATTGGGCTTTAGGGTATGCTTTACCATTAGGTAATTATGAGTTTCTTAAAATATTTAAGCAATTGAACTGATTTCAACTGAAACAAGTGCGTTTAAATTGAATTTACACAGTTGATAAACAATATATGGAAACTAAAATTGAAACGAATATACGTAAATGTAAAGAGAATCAAACTGAAATTTAAGTGTTGTATAATTTCATTATTAATATGTGTGAGCAAGTAAGTACCTATTTATAGCTCTAAAACACAAATCACAAGACACATCCATGTCCATCGCTTGGCTTTTTAACTAATACAAGAGCTTGCCTGTACAAAATTCCTGATTTCCTTATATGCATAACACATCATAGTGTGGAAAACCACACTCATCTACTTATAACTATACTTGAAACAATCATTCAGACGTATACGAACTTCTTAAAGAATACCCCTGGAAAAATTATAGTATTGTTTTGCACAAGTAACAAAAAAAGCTATACAAACTTATTTACAAGTTGCTATAGGCAAATGTTTTTCAGCCGGACCTAAATATTTAAAATTAAAAAAAATTTAAAAGAAAATTGCAAAAATTTCATTAAAAATATATACAGAATTATACGATTTATGCATCGATAGTAATACATTAGACTTTATGGTAGTTATCTATTCAATAAAACCATTGACTTGAGAAATGATTAAATGCAAAATGTACAGAACGCCTTAAACGAAAAACCCAAAATTAATTGAGCGAAAGATGTATACGAGTCTTTATAGTAATATATTCATATATATATATGCAAATTATTTACATATAAATATATACATAAATGTATATATTTATATATATATATATATGTACTATAAATATATGTGAAAAAGTGTATATGATAAAAACTGAAAATATATTTAGATATATTATTACTAATTTTCGAATCCCATAACAATTTAAAATATGTATGTATGCATAATGACTTAAGCACACGGAACCAAAATTTTGTAAGAACGAAATAGAGCAGAAATACGAACTATCTGTTAACATGTTGAGATAAAATAAGAAAGAGGGGGAGATGGATTAAGACAGAGTTTCTACAATTGATTGTTTGTTTGTTTGATTATATTTCTATCATCTACTGAAAAGATTGTAACCTTATTATTATATTTTTCAGTCTCTCCCTTTCTCAGTGTCAATATGTTAACTTCTAGCTAATCATTATGAAGTGTAACTAAAATTGTAAATTAAATCCTCTGAATGAAGGCAACGTCTTGAAAATAGAGTATTACAATTTTGAAGGGGAAAGAATTAATTTTATATGTGGTGATCGCTTGGCTTGGCATGTTCAATCATGCCCGTGTGTAGCATCAGTGTTGATAAGAGTTACTTACATGTAAGTAGTATAAAATAAAATAAAAAGAAAGCAGAAGGGTTGAAAACTAATTTAAAAAAGGCAAGATACGACTAATTATAATAAAAAAAAATATTATAAATAAGAATAGTATTGTACATAAAATGAATTTTAATGTTTTTTTATGTTTCAACCTTTTTTCGTATCAGAATTTAAATTAAAATGTGATTTTTCTCGAAACTTTAATGTATACGGCGTAACTATTTAATATGATTATTAAGAACGACAGTAACATTTATTACGATGATTATATACATATATATACTAATAAAATAATTCATAATTATTGTACATTTTTGATAAGCTCCCATTAAAAATATTTTGTAAATAGTGGAAAAACTCGCATAAATAAGAAAAGCATCACAAAAGAACGCAAAACAGAAAACGAAAGAAAATCCAAAAAAATGTATACTGTATTTAAAAGCTAGATTTTAATGTGCAGAGCAAATACAACCCTGAGCATAGACTAAAAGTGCACAAACGATTTATACAACTTACAATTTACCCACGAGACAGCATACGATGATCTATGTATGTACACGTATGTAGATAGAAGAGCGAAAAAGATGCACACATTGAAAATATGAACTAGAAAGGGAGAGAGAGAGCGAGTAAGCGCGAGAGAGAGATAAACACTCAAAAGGCAAGTGCGGATGAGCGATTAAGCGAGATGAATATTGTGTATTGAATGGAGTTAGAATAGGAGAGAGAACTAACTCTGTAGCTGCAATAAATAAGCAGAATAAACGTAAAAAACGCAAATATTAAATCAGAAAGCAAAAGCGAAGCAAAACAAAATAATGCAAAAACTAATATATTTATGTGAAATAAATAAATCAGTGTTTATGCGTGTAAAAATTAACTTTAACCAAAATTGTAGGATTAAATGAAAACGAAAGTAAACTAAAGTTAAAAATTAAATTTGCATATATTTAAAAAAAAGTATCATTAAATTAATAAACTAATTGAAGCTTCTATGTAAAGAAATAAAAAAAAGAAACCTTAAGATTATGCGAATATTGGAGAAGTAACTAGATCAACTCGATGAATGAAAAATAATGAGACAGATATAGAGATAGAGGTGAAGGTAATGGTAAAGAGGAGAAGAGAAGGGAGAACAAATAAAATGCAAAATATGAGAAAATATTGAACATAATTTTCAATTGTAATAAATTATGAAATAAAAGATAATGAAAACCACAAAACTTATATGTTTTCATTCATACCCAGCATGCGAATTTCCAGCACTTACAGCGCTTTGCACCAGACATTTGATGTGGGTTTCTGTACGCCATACCAACTGTCAGTCTGGTCAGCTGGATAACTGTATACTAACTCTGGATCCCGATTCCGATCCCGATCCCAATTCGTCAATTGCTTTGCGTGCATAAGGCATACATCTATCTTTTTCGCATGCCCAAACAATATAATTGAACAATAATTGCCGCGACTTCCATGAAGGGCACACGCTTCATCTGCTCCGGCTGATACTTCGCACTTTGAGTTGGCATTAGTTGCTCATCAGTTGGTGTGAAGTGGACTTTCCTTAGTGTTTTTTGGCAGCCGCTACTAATTTCAATCCAATTCAATGGCAGAACAGCTGTGCAGATTACCACGCACGCTGCCACCACACTCACACATGCAAACATCATACACACAGACACGCTTGACCAACAAATTCAATTAATATTAATTAGCCAAGGTGCTGAGCTGGTTGCTTCGCTCGCACGCTGCGCTGGACGCTGTTGCTTCTTTTGCTCTGACGCATACATATAAATGGAGATTTAGTCATTTTCCGAGTGTGAAAATTAGTTGCGTTTAAGTTCCCTATAATTAGTGGCTGCCCTGGCAGGCACACACAACATTAGACATTAGACAGCCTGAGAGACGTTCATTTGTGACACCACCAACGCAACACACACACTCCGCCAACCCTCCACTTAGGCTCACACCCTGTCCACTCTGTCTGCTGCTGTAATTACTTTTACGAGCTGTTTACAGCTGCTCCAAGTGCCCATTATGCGGTGGCGTACAACATTCCATGCTGTCAATTTATGCAAATTTCTTATATATTTGCCCAAAGCTTTTCTTTTTGTCGCTTGTGCGTTGTCTACCTACAGAAAGTTCTTCCTATTTTACATTTGTACAATAGCAATTGCAGTTGACTATCCCCTTCTCCCCTTTTCCACAGGGTGCGACGCCTCCTCACCTCAGCATCGCAATAGTTAACAGTAATCTCCCAGCATCCATCCCCCGGCAGTCTACTTTGAACTTCTTGTTTCTGAAACTTTAATTTATTTTCATTGCGCATTTTGATGCTCGTAATTCCCTCGTTATTGTTGCCTCCTGTCGCCTGCCTGCTGATGCTGCCTCTCTGCCTCATCCTTGTCCCCTGTAGTTGTTCTCGTTGTGTTGTTATTGTTTTTATAATGTCACGCTTGGTGTTGGCATCATTACTTTTTGCCATTGTGTTGTTGCTTTTACTTTGCATATGAATATGATTTGAGGGGATTGGAAAAAAAACAAGAAACAAAATAAAAAAATTGTAAACTGCGCTTACAAAAGCCACACTGCCTCATCCGAGTTCGCAGACCCTGCCCCTTTCCCAGTCACTGTTCCAAGTCCCGGTTGAAGCCTGCCAAGCCCAGCCCTTGCCTTAGTCTTTCCATGGTGGTTGCTATTTTAATTTCATATTTTTTTTGCAAAGACTTTGTTGCGTACACTCCACTTTTATAATTTCAAAACAGATTAATGTGGCGCATATGTGACACCATTTTAAGCGACGGGTTTATCTCTTATGGCACCATCACAGTCGCACCATAAAAACAAGCCTTACATGGTACAGACGGGGTAATACTAGGCTAGAAAATAGCGTATTAGTCGTGATTTAATTATTATATTCGACTAGACGACTAGAAATTTGAGCAGAAGAGCAGAAAGAATCGCTATTGGATTCCACGAATAATGAATAATATTCGGGGAAGATGTTTTTTGCTTTTGCCTAAAGTTGTTTTTAATTTTGATGAGAATAAATTGTGAATTTTTGTTTTCTTTCTTTATCTAAATTTTGTAATATCTAAAGTTGGCTGGGTTCAAACTGCTGAACAAATTGACGCGCAACGGCTGCATTATTCTATCAGCAATAAAAGTCTTTTGTGCTTTGAATGAAATTCATACCCAATCAGTGAAAACTAATTTGGTTAGCTCTCTTTCAGCCAGAGCTGCCAAAGAATTGTTCGGAAGCAAAAGCTATTGTCTTCTGTAATGCGATATGAAGTCTATTCATGGTAATGCTGTCAAGGTATTCATCCTCATTGCGATTGCTTCGAGCTATGAATTTGAGTTCAGTCCGAAGCTCATTAATGCACTTTACATAATCGCAAAATCATTCAGACGATGATAACAATGGGAGACAGCGACTATTCAGGGACTACAATGGAAATGAGCGCCACACAGTTGGAGTCAAGTTGGTTAGGAATTTGAGAGTGAATGTCAGTCTGAGTACACTCACAAGTAAGTGCTTGAGTGTGAATATGAATGTGAATGTTAATGTGAGTAAGCGCGGGAGTGCTATGTACAAACTGAATTGAAATGTTTTCGGATAATTTAAATTACTTAAATTATGTAAATTGTCACAGCAGACAAAGACTTCGCAATGTATGTGTGATGGAGCGATATACTCTCGTCTCCTTTACCCCATCCCCATCCCCGATCACGATCTGAGTTAGTAGTTGCCAGTCGCAGTTCCTCATTTTCAACTCTCGTGTCGTCTGACGTCTTTCGTAAAATGCACCGCACTCGATAGACTCGTACTCGTAGTCGTACTGATTGCCATCAGCCCGCACTAGATTCACTTACAAATTTAATTAAGTTCAATTGAAAGTAACACCATGGCAGTTGTCGTCATCACCATTGTCGCACAGTGGCTCGTTTTCCGAAAACTCGTTGCGAGAATCCAAAGTCGAGTGGTTTACTTCGTCGAAACTTTTTATAGTTGTGTCATTTTACTGCTACTGAGAAATATTTAAAAAAATTACTAGAAGTAAGAAGTTAAATACATACATATCTCTTTTCGATTTTAGATATATAAATTATCAGTATAATTATAACAAAAAAAATCAAAAATTAAACTAAAAATTTTTATAATTTATCAAATGCATTAAACCATTTCCACAATCATGTCCCAATGGAGAGCTTGCTAATAGCGTTTAAGGACCTAAAGATGCTATAAATATGAGCCCCTTTTTTGCGTTTGGCTCAAATTTTTACGATGCCTTCGCAATAACCTATGTTACATTTGTGCCACAGCTACAGGTATAAAGCAACATGAACGGCAACATCTTTGAAGTCATTACAAAGTAGTTTTTTATGATTTTTGTAGTCGGTAGTTGGCGTATCTAAATTCTAAAACAAACTCGATCTGCGTAGGACAAACGCAAATAATGTCACCAAGTTTGATGTTCATAGGTCTTATAGTCTCTGGAATCTAAGTGTTCGTACAAACAGACAGACAGACGGACATGACTACATCGATTCGGCTGTTGACACTGATCGAGAATATATATGCTTTATAAGGTCGGAGATGGCTTTTTCTGTTGTCACTTAGTTATAATATCCTTCTACCCATGGCTATAAAAATTCGGCAAGTCGTACCGTTCGCTAGTCGGACACTTTGAAGACTTTGAAGACTTTTAATATTTTTGTGTTTAAATCTAAGGAGACTTTACTTGGTTCACAAATTTGATTATATATTTTATTTTAATTTTAAAACGAATGTAACAAAAACTCCATTTTAATTTGTGTTTTACTATAATTTGTTTGTAAATTAAAAAAAAGGCAAAAACTTAGCACCGTTTAAATAGGGGAAACTTTAAAATTAATAAAAAATATTTTCTGATTCATTAATGAAGAACATTAGGAAGTAATCTTAAGTATTTGAAAAGTTATGATTTTAGCAACGAGTTTTGAGAAAAAGAGCCACTGTGCGTCGGAGGAGCTGGAGAAGGCAGATAGAAGCGACAGAAGTTCCACGCGGAATCGTCGACTTGAACAATGTGGCAACAATTCAAAAACTTTGTTTTGACAATTGATACAATGAAAAATTTAGTGCAACATACGACGAGTCGTCATTCCACTTGCCGCGTGGGCTGGCTGATTGGCAGCCTGGCTGGCAGACAGATGTAATATCGCATAATACTCATATGAAGCGTTGGATATTGAGTGAACTTGCCTTGGATGTGCACTTGCCCCATTTAAGCCTTGGATTGGAGCTCCTGGCTTAACTGGCTTCATTTTTATGTAACCGCAACTATATTTGTATCTAGTTGTACTCGCAGATACATCAGTTTCAGTCGGCATCTGTATATATTACTACATATCAGTTGATGTCTAAATTTACATAATTGAATTTGTTTGCTTGATTGTCGAGCTGTCGATGCGCAGACCCGACGCGGGGCCACTTACCGAAATGACAATTACTAGTTCCGGTCGTTTGCAGTTTGAAGTGCCATTGACACAGGCCACAAAGACTGATGCTTAGTTAGATGAGAGTGATGCGAGTGCCTGGGGCGGTGTCGAGAGGCGAGAAGGGCGAAGGGAGTCAGCACAAGCACAGACAACAGTCAGAACTGGGCAACCCTCATGCCAGTAGTCGACGAGAAGCGCAAAAATCAACGCAATTTGTCAATAAAAATGTAACTTGAACAGATTGTGAAGTGTGCGAATGTGCTCGAAACAATAGCAGGGCATAAATTATAGTCCGCATACTCGAATACGAGTTCTACGAGTAAATCGAGTACGGGCATACTCATACTCATACTCATACTCATACTCATACTCATACTCATACTCATACTCATACTCATACTCATACTCATACTCATACTCATACTCATACTCATACTCATACTCATACTCATACTCATACTCATACTCATACTCGTATTCGTATTCGTATTCGTATTCGTATTCGTTACTGGCTGCGGGTTCCCATTCATTCCTTTGATGGCATTTGGGATGCCCACTCTGGTTGACTTTAATGAGTATAATGATTTCCAATGCAGATTCAATGATCAGATTATGTGCTTCTTCAGATTCTCAAGTGGCCCGAAGAGTGTGACTATTTCTATGCGTATGTACATATATACTACGCGTGTTATTTTCTCATTTTTGTTGAAAAATTAAACTCAATTTTCAAAAGTTTTCTTACCTATGGGTAAACGGTATACTATAAATCTATCTGAAATTATTAAAAAACAAGTAAGAAAGCTACAGTCGAGAGTGCTCGACCGTATGATACCCGCAACCCATTTCGAGAGAAAACAAAAAACTTAAATGATATTTTAACAAAAAATATACCAAATATACTAAAACTTGTTTTTTTGTATATATTTGAAAATAGCGGGTAAAAATCCACAACACCGTTATGGTCACACTGTAGACTAAACAAACAAAGCGCGGGCAGCTGCAAGTGAATTTTGCATATAAAATTGATTCTTTAATAACTTCCTTGTTTTTTTATACCCGCTACCCATAGGGTAGAAGGGTATTATGACTTAGTGCCAACAGAAAATGTATGTAACAGGCAGAAGGAGGCATCTCCGACCACATAAACTATATATATTCTTGATCAGTGTCAACAGCCGAGACGATATAGCCATGTCCGTCTGTCCGTCTGTCCGTCTGTATGAACACCTAGATCTCAGAGACTAGAAGAGCTAGAGCTACCAAATTTGGGGACAGTACTCTTATATGTCCTACGCAGATCAAGTTTATTTCAAAAGTTGGATGCCACGCCCCTTTCCGCCCCCAAAAGACTGTAAAAGCCGTAATAATAGACCTAGAGCATTGAATTTTGGTATGCATAATAATAATTATATTCTCAATGATTCCTGTGAATTTGGTTGAAATCGAATAAAAAACAAGGAAGTTATTAAGAATCAATTTTATATGCAAAATTCACTTGCAGCTGCCCGCGCTTTGTTTGTTTAGTTGACAGTGTGACCTTAAAGGTGTTGCGGTATTTTACCCGCTATTTTCAAATATATACAAAAAAAACAAGTTTTAGTATATTTGGTATGTTTTTTGTTTAAATATAATTTAATTTTTTTGTTTTTTCTCGAAATGGGTTGCGGGTATCATACGGTCGAGCAGTCTCGACTGTAGCTTTCTTACTTGTTTTCATTCGATCTCAACCAAATTCACAGGAATCATTGAGAATATAATTATTAGTATGCATACCAAAATTCAATGCTCTATTACGGCTTTTACAGACTTTTGGGGGCGGAAAGGGGCGTGGCATCCAACTTTTGAAATAAACTTGATCTGCGTAGGACCTATAGGAGTACTGTCCCCAAATTTGGTAGCTCTAGCTTTTATAGTCTCTGAGATCTAGGTGTTCATACAGACGGACAGACGGACAGACGGACATGGCTATATCGTCTCGGCTGTTGACACTGATCAAGAATATATATAGTTTATATGGTCGGAGATGCCTCCTTCTGCCTGTTACATACATTTTCTGTTGGCACTAAGTCATAATACCCTTCTACCCTATGGGTAGCGGGTATAAAAAAACAAGTAAGAAAGCTACAGTCGAGAGTGCTCGACCGTATGATACCCGCAACCCATTTCGAGAGAAAAAAAAAAATTTAATGATATTTTAACAACAAATATACCAAAAATATACTGAAACTTGTGTTTTGTATATATTTGAAAATAGCGGGAAGAAATCCACAACACCGACATGGTCACACCGTCAACTAAACAAACAAAGCGCGAGCAGCTTCAAGTGAATTTTGCATATAAAATTGATTCATTAATAACTTCCTTGTTTTTCACTCGATCTCAACCAAATTCAAAGGAATCATTGAGAATATAATTATTATTATGCATACCAAAATTCAATGCTCTAGGTTCATTATTACGGCTTTTACAGTTTTTGGGGGCGGAAAGGGGCGTGGAAAAAATCTAAAACAAACTCGATCTGCGTAAGACCTACACGAATACTGTCACCAAATTTAATATCTCTAGGTCAATCACACACTTAAAACGTCCATATGCATTGGGCACAACAATTTTGATAAATAATTTCGCGAATAACTTTTGTTTTACTTATCCGTTTTTTACCAAAATTACAGGGTATATTAAGAGTGTCAAGCGCAGATGGCTTACCAAATTACACATCATTACACAAAGAACTTTTGGAGTTATACGCGATTTACATAAAAAAAACTTGACTTTTTCTAGATAAATGCTTATTGTGGGCGAAGGGGGCGTGGCATCCAACTTTTGAAATAAACTTGATCTGCGTAGGGTATGAAGGAACATTTTTGCCAAATTTGGTGTCTCTATGTCTTATAGTCTCTGAGATCCAGGTGTTCATACAGACAGACAGACGGACAGACGGACAGACGGACAGACGGACATGGCTATATCGTCTCGGCTGTTGATGCTGATCAAGAATATATATACTTTATGGGGTCGGAGATGCCTCCTTCTGCCTGTTACATACATTTCCTGTTGGCACTAAGTTATAATACCCTTCTACCCTATGGGTAGCGGGTATAACTATTCAAAATTATATTTCACAACAGAACTAACAGCGTAGCAGATTCATACTGAAATATGTGTGTTTTCAGAGAGTTGCATGAGATACATTTTAATTTCAGTTAATCAATTGCAGGTTTATAGAGAAATTAGCCTTCATTTTATATATCATAAATAACATTTTACAATTATTTTAATGTATTTGACTGCAATCAAATCAATGCCAGTTGACTTTTAGCCAGGCATTCAAAACTCACACACGCATACTCTTGCAAGAAGTTTCATACAAAAGATTCAAAGACAAGATCTCACGCCCTCCAGCAGTTTTGTGACGCCCACTTTCAGTTCGGATGCCAGCAAAAATACAAAAACAAATTCTATTTAAAACATGACAGGCTGAAAGGATAGTTGAGTTTTGTTAGAATGCATCTGCATTTGTTAAGATACAATTAAATAAAATACTATTGAAAGTGTAGTCGTATGAAATGCATGTTCAAATAAGTTCGTCTATATTGAGTTAGAGTATTAGAATATGGGCGACCAAATTTGTACAACAATTGGAAATGTCTGTGTTGTGTTGTGGCCAACATTTTATAAAAGTCGCAATAATTTCTTAAAATCCTTGTATATTGTTGGCTACCAGAGGGGTAAGAAAGCGATAGAGCTAGAGAGATAATAAAGACTAATATTCATGTACACATATACATACTTGCATTGTGGTGGGAATTGTTGGAGGAATCCGACTGTATTGTTCATTCTGTTGATGCTGATGATGGCGTTGTTGCTGCATTTTATTTTACGCATCCTTCCGTTTTTAAGACGAATTCTGCGCAAAACTCCTTCCCCAAGTAACCCACTTTGCTCAGACCTCGACCCACGCATACATATTTGGGTGGGGTTGTTTATATATCCGCACTTAATGCTTAATTCAGTTATATCTTCTCTGCTCGGCTTAGCTTTGGCTAGCTTTGCTTTGTCGACTCGTCGTCGAGTTGTTGCCGTAACATTTTCAACATTGTTGTTATTGTGATAGCATTGACAATGACATCATCATTATTGCGTGATGAGCTTCGCCTTTAGCCTCAGCTTCCTTACGGATATGGACAAACATACGAGTATGTACATATGTATGTATGTACAGATATAGTAAGTGTATGTGGATGCGGGCGACTTCTTGTTCTTGGATGTGACATCTTTGTTATATTTTTGCGCAAAATAAATGAAGTAAAGTAATATTATTGCACTTAGACCGCATTAAGCTGTACGTGGCAATATACGATGCTGCTGGTGATGCTGCCACACTGCTGCCACCGGGCGAAGACGTTGGGGCTTTGCTTAGTTTTCAAATTGAAGTGCCAAGGATTTTCTGCGAAATTAGCCAAAGAAATGGCAAGGGCAACGCAATAGACAGAAGGCAACAGACATCATGCAGCGTCGTCTTCTGCAACCCTGTGCTAATAAAACCATAATCAAGTATACGCACTTACGATTTTGCAGTTATTCCACTTCCACTTACCCTTCTTCTTCCGCTTACGCTTACCCTGCCCCATCCGTCTCCCATCTCCACAGTCATTGCGCACAAATACAGAAACATCTCTCCTTCGCTCTTTGTTAACAATGGAAAATTGCTGTTGACATGATTTTGCACTCTGCCATCGACTGCATTCGGCAATTAGATTTGTCTCTCTTCCTCTATCTCTCTCTCCCTCTCACTCTTCGACTTTTTCTGGGATTGAGCAACTGTTTCAAAATTGGTTCAGAGTCGTTTGGGGGACACCAGTGAAAAGTGCAGCATTGCAGTTTCCAGTGCGTAATGTGCGACTGTCAATTTGTTTGAATTATCTCTTCCGCCCCTGCTTCCATCTTCAGCACTTTGTACTCTCTCTTCCTGGCGAGAGTGGACGGAAGGTGCATTTAATAAACTCTCCAACAGTCATTGTAATCTCCTCGATTTTGCGCCCTTCGGACTAGATGCTGAGCCCAACATCAACTCCAATACCAATACAAATACCAATGCCTAATGGCTGTGGCCTGTACCATAGGTGTCATTTATGCAACAGTTTGTGTTTTACGACTGAAGGCCTACGGTTCGGACAGGAACACTTGACCATTTGGTGGGTTGGTTGCTTTTGCAGGCCATAAAACTAAAATATAATTATTGCCAAACCTTTTTATG
This sequence comes from Drosophila immigrans, assembly GCA_963583835.1. NCBI lineage: Eukaryota > Metazoa > Arthropoda > Insecta > Diptera > Drosophilidae > Drosophila > Drosophila immigrans. The sequence continues at coordinate 29,963,096 of OY757142.1, forward strand.
CTAGCGGGCTTTTCAAAAAGCCAGCCACATTCAGTTAGCTTACAGGGTGAGGAGAAATTCAGACTAAGACTCAGACTCAGACTTTCAAGTGAGGTTTTAAGTCTTCATAAATAAGTGAGGCGACGGACCTACCATCGTTAAATCATATATATTCGAGGACCATAGCTAGTTAAATAGTGTATATTCCGGGTCTTGGATATCTGAAGCTTTCTGTTCATTCATCAAATAAGTAGTTATTAGCTTACAATCAAAATCCATTTCTTTATCTATTTAAATCAATCCTCGATGAAAATATTTATTATATTGCTTGAAACATGTAGTTACAAGTATATGGTAATCTTAAACATTTAAAAAAAATAAGTTAAAGGAAAATACTAAATTCCTTTTTAAAAGTCTGTGTTATCTTGAAATACAATTTTTTTTAAACAAAATATCAATCAAAAATGGCTGAAAGTGTATAGTATACTTTATACTTGAACCAAAAGCTGACCCATGCCAAACCACTCTAAAGGTAGCATTAAGGAATGCCAATAGTGCTGGTAAGTGTTACGTCCGAAAAGCCACAAAAATCTCATAAAATCCGCAAATTGAAAGAGGGCCCAAAGCGGCTAACCAAAGTGCCGCTCGAAATAAGTCTAGGCGTTGAGAGACAGAAAGACAAGCAGAAAAGGGGTTTTAACGTTTGAGTCTTGACCAAGTTGTCCAGATGCGACTGCGACTGAGATTCGTTGTGTATTTGGTGGGTGGACACCACTTTAATTAGCCTGTGTTCGCGTTCGCCTTCCCATAAGCATTCGGGCTTGGCATTGAAAATACCGACCAACAAGCAGATGGACAGATGGTTCAATGGATGGATAGCCGTCTGGTCGGCCGGTTGACTGACTGCCTTGTCGGCTAGTGGACTGAATGGTTGAGAAGATGGTTGCTTGCTTCATCAAAGGATTGAATGAAAAATGAATGAATCAGTGACTATTTGTAGCTATTGGCATATTGCTGGAAATGCAGCAATAATGACTTGCGTTTGCTTTCTTGTGCCTTGACTCGAGCTATATCTGATTGTGTTGAATGATAGGCTTTTATTATTTAGTATCCTGCTGTTGTCCTTGCTGTTGATGTTGCTGTAGTGTGCGTTTGGCGCGTAATTAATTTTTGCAACAATTTTTCATTTCGTATCACTGAATGAAACAAACAACCACAGAAGCTACCACAACAGAAAAAAAAGGGAAATACAAAAACATGTAAAAGAAATGCTAAGTTTGTTCAATGAAAAGTGCCAAAAGTAATTAATTTCATGCGAAATGCAGCGATGCGCGCTACGGTCTCTCGGCCTCCTCCTGCTTTATATCCACCTTATGCCCCCCAGCTTGACTCCTTATCCACAGTTCAGTTCAGTTCAGTTCAGCTGAGTTCCTGCTGTTGTTTTACGAGGCAGAGCTGCTGTTGCTTGTCACCATGTTGCGTGTTTTTGTCGTCTGTGCCCATGTGGCGCAAAATTACTCATGCAGGGCAGCCAAAGTCGATTTTCTTGCCATATTTTCGTTTTTGCACTGATAATTGCTTTAATTTTCTATTAATAAGCATCGAGGATCACGAGAAGCTGCTAACAATTAGCCGCTATGTTGCAAGCCACTTATGACATGGCATGGCCAGAGTGCCAGAGTGCCAGAGTGCCAGAGTGTCAGACTGGCAAACTGCTAGACGACTAGAATTCTGGTGAAAATACTAAGCGACGACAGCGTCAGGTTTGTGTTGGTTCGGTTCGGTTCAGTTCGTTTGCTGCATGCCCCTCCTCCGCGGTTACAAACATGGCGACAGTTGCCAGTTGTGGTAATTAATAATTTTGTGCCGCGCACATACGCAATTAATTATGGAACTGGGAAGAGCAGGATAAGATCATAAGGCGGGCAAGAGCGAGCGGGAGATGAGGATTAATTTTTCGGGCTGCCTGGCTGCTGAGTTGCCGTGCTGCCGCGCTACCGCGCTGCCGTGTTGCCTGCCTGCCATGCAACAACTGTCACGCGTTGCATTTTCATTGAGTCATTGGCCGAAAATAGACAAACCGAACAATGGCCCAGAAGCCGCGGGGCGACGAACGGAGAGCGAATAGCAGGGTAAACGATAGAGTGGAGTTTCATTCATTTTCCAATTAATCGAAGCACGCGCGTTACTTTCACTGCCACTTCCACATCCGTAGCTGCCACACCAGCTCATGGCACCATTTCCATCGTTTCGCTCTCACTTTCTGGCACATGCGGGCAGCTCCACGCCCGTCTCGAGCTCCGACTGCGGCTGTGACTGTGACTGTGGGTGTGGGTGTGGTTGGGGGCGTGCCTGGCTTAATGGCACTTGAAAATCAAATTGGTAAAAGCAATTAAATGACGCCCCAAGGACACATTACAACAGCAGCCGCTACAACAACGGAAAGCAGACACCCACACACACAGAGACATACACATACAAACACAAACACACACGCGTGATGGCCTATAAAAAAGAAATTCTAATTATAATTTAACGCAAATATTCGGTGTCTGTGCAGCGTTTCCAATAAGCGAAAACTCCTTGCATGCGAGTCTGTGAGTGTGTGTGTGTCTGTTATTCTAGTTGAGTGCCTTATTTTTGCTTTAAAGGCACATCGCCTCGAAGCCAAGTCGAACAAACGAACGCACCTTGGACAGGCCACCCCCCAAAGAAAACAAACTGGGCGATCTCAGTATCTCCGACCCAGAACAAGACCACAAACGCAAGTCCCTGTTGCGCGACAGTCGCTTTTGTTAGAGAGTCCTAAAAACAGTCGCCGCACAATGCGCCCGTCAATTGCAGGCCACGTCGCCGAGTGCTGTGGATGACAGCTTTTGGCTCAGCTCAGCTCTCGTTTCATCCATTCATCCATACGACGCTTCGCTTTGGCTGTGCCGAGTCATTGACAGTCGGCTGCTGTCTCGTGGTCTCGCAAAAGTTATTCATTTTGTGCCAGATTTGAAGTATATATTACGGCTTTAGTCAACTCTAGCTTTAGCAAATGCCCTCTTCATTTTTTTTCAAATATTGTTTGTAGACTTCGCTTCGCAAATTGGTTCCATAAACACTTCTCTTTGCTTGTTGTCGCTATTAACACAAACTACAATTACGACACCATTCCGTCTTCTTTATTTAAATTAAAATGCATATTTTGCCGTCATATTTACGTAACTTGGTTGCTTCTTAATCAATTTCTTGTTACGTCTTGCCAATTTCATCTTTGTTTTTTTAATTTCTTTTCTATCTGTAGTTGCTTAAATCTACTAACAAACTTAGATAAACAGTAAAACCTTGTAATTAGCTTATTTTTGACGACTTATGGTTGCTATCTCATTGGCTATCTAGAATTTTAAATATTTAATTTATAAATTATTTGTTACTATTTACAAAATTAAATTTTCTTTAATAGTCATTTAATTTTTTGGATGCTTTTACTTAATTCCATTCGGATAATAGAACAAAAATCAGAACTATATTCTGCTCTTGATCTTAGAAATCATAAAAACAAGAGACCATGCTTATGGTTCAAATCAAATTTGTCAGAGACTCTGGCCACGATCAGATAATAAACTAATATATATATATATATATTTTCCAATCCAAGTATTTGTATAACATTCGTATATTTATGCTCTATAGAGGACAAACTATTTTGGTATTTTGGAAGGCCTTTCGACTTATCCCCGGAACGCAGCACACTGTGTCTTTCATGCCGTAGTCATATTTGTTGAAGACGACAAAAAGAAGCAAATAAGTTTCGATATTCGTCGTAGTGTATTAAATTATAGCACATACCGAAGGTCATGAATTCTTATTTTCCTCATATTCTCATTGTGCGTATTGCTTTTTCGGAGCCACACGAACAGCAACTCCAGCAAATAAATGAAAATTGTCTCAAAGCACAAAAATAAACTAAACTCATATTTGAACGCAGCAGCCCCAAAAGCAAACTGCTTCCCTCTCATCCCCCGATCACATCCACTACAAGCTATGACGAAGAACTCATACCAGAAGCAAACCCAGCCCCGGACCCAAACGCTAGCCGTCCAACTTGAACAGGAGCAATGCCAAAGCGAAAGCCGAAACCAGCAGTTACAACAATAAGGACACTGAAAAAGGCAACAGCGAGAGGAAAGCATACAGAAAAACGCAAAAAGTAGCGGAAAAAATAAGAGAAATTGTATAAATTGAAGTCCTTTCGGACCATATATCACTTTACTTGACAGAGCAATTCCCTTATCTTTGAGAAATCCTGTCGACTGGAAAGTGCGCAAGGACGCGGTGCGCAGGCAACGGCAACAATGTGAACGATGAGGACGACAACGACCAAAATGAGACGAACGACAAATGCGGGCCGTGCCCAGCTTGGAGCGGTCCTGACGATGCCAAAGCTGCTAAGCTCAAGTTTAGCAAAACGAGCAATGGGGAGGAGTAGCAGCAACTGAACCTGAAGCTGGGATACTCTGGGAGCTCTGAAACTTTGATGGAGGCGAAAATGGATGTAGAGGCGTGGGCGTGGGCGTGGGCGCGTGTCTTAAGGAGGCGTGGTATAGCTTAAGATGACAGCGCGCGGTTTATTTGCATTTCTTATTATGGCGAATGCTAGATGTGGATCTGACTAAGGCTAAGGCCCCAGTTTTGCGTTAGAGAGGAGGCGGGTGCCTTTTTAATTTTCTCGTTTCTTGGCATTTTCTGTGAGGCAAATCCTTTCGGCGAACATTGCATTATAATGCCATGGCCGAGGCGTATTCAATTAGAGCACCTTTTTATGCAAATGTTGTCAGTTGAAGTTCGATAATTGGTGATGTTCTACAAGTCGTATCAATTCGTCAGGTGAGCCAAGTCAACCCAGCGAAAACACGCCCACATCCCTCGAAAGGGTGTCCCACAGATGGTACATAATTCACAAATGAATGCCAGCGTCGCCTTTCCATTTTGAGGGGTTGCTTTGGAATTAGTTTTATAACCTGCAGGCATGTAACTGATAATTAAAAATGCAATTTTTTATACTCTCTGAGCTGAGAGAGCTTCTCGACTTATGCGAGAGAGGCAAAAGGGGGTTCAAGACAATGACGGCGGCATCTTTTGCGTCTGACGCATAAACCAAAACGCAAAATGTCGCCCCAGGGATTGTGGATGGGCTTGTGGATAGTACAACCCTTTGAATGTGCCACAATGTCTGTCAGTGTGTGTGTGTACATGCCACGCACCAATCGTGGTAAGCAAAACAACTTCATTTTGGCTGGGGCTTCTGCATTATCCTTGGCACTGCAAGCGACCTTATCTACCTTTCGTATTGCCTCGAAAATCTTAATGGCAATTTGAGCTGATTTTCAATGTTCCAACTGGGAGTTGGATTCGTGGAGTTGGGTTGTCTCTTATCCCTTAACCCTTTATCGGCCGTAATTTTCGTCAGAGTTCAGCTCAGACTCGGTACATGTGTCAGTGAGACAGTCAAGCTGATTAGTTATCTATTAGTTCTTTAACCGTTATCTAACCAAGCCTCTTACCTGATTTCCTCTGAACCTCAAGTGAAGTTTTATATAAATCTGCTTTAAAGTATCTTACAGAGCCAGCCTCGTTTAGAAAACGAATTCATGGTATTTGGCATTTTCTCACATTTTCCGAGAAATAAATATTCGAGAAGTCCGACTTCTGCTTTACTTTAATGAGGCGTTAATTAATTGCCCCGCTTGCGAGTTTTGACATTGGCCAACCAGCCCAACGGTCTGCGTTAAAGATTTATGCGTTTCGCATTTTTAGCCCTGTCTTCGCGAAAGTGTTTATTAAAATATTACATTTGACATAATTAGAGTTTATGAGACACAGTTCAAGCAATCAACAATAATAATAGCTACAACCAAATAGATAGGATAGCCGTTTTGTCGCTTACTAAATTAATTTAGTGCTGACGAATTTATCGAAATTAAACAATGATTTTTTTAAGTATTATTTTTGTATTTCTGTCATCTCAACATTTAACTTTAAAGACCACACAGGTTGATTTACAACGCACACATTTGCAAAAGCAACAAATATACTTAGACACTTGCATATCCCATTTTAAAAAAAAAAAAAAGTGAAAACTAATAATAGTAAATACATTGACTACGGAAAATAATATTAGCATATCTGTTTTTAAATTAAAAAATAAGCTTGTTCAAACAAAGATCGAGTAAATGAGAATTCCACTCAAACAATTAGGATACAGGTTAAATATATTAGTTGAAGTGCTTAAGAGTTCTTCTGGAGAACTTAAATATTTTATTTCCATCAGGTTGTAAAACAAGATAAGTTATTGAAGTTCACTGCCATCCCACTGGGCAATTAGAAATCATTTGAAGCGCCGTAAGCCAATTGCGATGACGACCACACAATGAACATACTAACAACCTACCAATCGGGAGACAAACAAACAAACCACAACAACCAAGCGACTACAGTCAAACAAACAACAATTCCATACAACCCCATGGCCATCTTAAGCGTCTGATCTCTTGTCTAAACGCATATAAAAGTCATCAAATTCACTGAAAACAACATTTGGCTTTACGTTTACGTTTTGTTGTCATTGTCACCAGGAAACTGTGACGGGGCGCGTTTGGGCTTTTAACTTTTTTGCCAACCCGTCGCACATCCCTGACCCCCCTTCTTCAATTTTCCTCCACTGTACTGCCCTTCGGAGTAATCAACAAGAGTGGCAATGGAGACTACGACATGCACTGCGTCCTGGTGCGTCCTGGTGCGTCCCGGCGGCAGAGGCAAGCGACGTTGCCAGCCCTCAGGGAAACGTCAAATAAATGACAGTTGATTAGACAAACATCTCTACGGCGCAGCGGTAACACAAAACGAGCATCAAATGGAAAATTGTGAAATTATGCAATACGCTTTCGCACTTACCGTCGCGACGCCTTCGACGCGACCGAGTCAAATGAAGTAGTTTTGGACCCGGGTGATCCTAGCATGCCGATAAGATTAAACTCTGCTGAACGCACAGCACTTTTCACAAATAAAAAAAGAAGAAAACCACCCGCCTAGCCCACGGACTGTCGGACAAATACAGTTCCACACTACAGCTTCCATTTAGCTACAGCAACGAATTCAACTACAGATACAAGCTACAAGAAGGCAAACACAATGCCGAAATAATTGAATGCGATGAGGCTCATAGCCAACGTTGGCGTCGTTTTTTGGGCATCAAGCCGTTAAACAACAGGCGTAAAGAGAAACAACAATTGCTACGGAAATGGCAATGGGCTGGGAATGGATATGGGAGTGGGAGTCGGAGTGGGAATCAACGGGGCCCTGAATGTGGCTCCAAATGGGCCTCATAATAATTTGTGAAATAGGCAATATCAGTCAGGCCAAGTAGTTACAATTACTTAAGTGCCTGCCAGCAAGTTCAGCCCTTCTTCAGATTGAAGAGTGCCTTAAGGCAGTATAGTAATAGTTGGGAGGCTTCTGCTAAGAGAAATGCATCAAATGCTTTTCTTGATGTTGCTGGATCGAATTAAGATCATAATTACTTTAGACACGAGCTTAAGGATATGAGTAAAAGTTGTGTAGCGACGACAAACTTATTAATACATTAATTTTGTATTTGTTAACTATACAAAGATATGATGTATTGTATTATTACTTGGTTACATTTTTGGCTTAGATCCCGATCCAGATGCTTAACCACAAGCTGACATCAACAGCAAACAACAATCTGAGAAGTCAAAGCCATAACAAAGCTATTGCTGAAACTGTTTACCATTCCATGAATATGCTTTTCAAATTTTCAAAAATGTAGTGGGAGTCGATTCATCTACAAACTACAATTTATCATAGGCCAAGCACACTTAGCGTATGTTTTCCAACAAATTCAAATGCAGCCAAAAAAGGGTCAGAAACGCAATCATCGAGCGCACTCGAAAAAAATAAGAAAAAATACATAATAGAAAGTCGGCTGGAAAACCGAGACAGAGACCCGGACACGAGCCCGGATCTGAACGTGGACCTGAGCCACAAATGAAAACAATGCAGGACGCAGCAGTTTTCAGTTTTCTACCTTTATGCAAGATTCGCTCAAATGAATGAACTGCAGGAGCAGCATCAGCATCAGCATCATTGGAGAGAGGACAGCAACAGGAGCGGAGCAGGATCAGGAGCAGGTAAAGGAGTAGAGCTCAGTTGCTTTGAGTGGAACGTCTGTTCCTAGGGCATTTGTTGTTTTTATTGTGGTTTCAGGCAAAGCAGTGCTGGGGGGTAGAGAGTGAGGGCGCACGGCAGACGCGTCGACTGCAACAAAGGCACAAGCAAAAAAATGTCCTTCTGTTTCTGTTCTTGTTGTTGTTCTGGTTGTTTTTGTTTTTGTTGCGTGGGCGACGCTTAACAAACAACAGAAGATGCCATTTCCCGTTTTGTTGATGAAATAAAATCCGCCTTTTGTGCATTTAATTTTTAGAATAGCAAACAAAGCGTAGGCAACAACAAAGGGCGTTCCAAATTTAACGCACAACAACATCACCCACAACAATAGTCACACTCACACTGGGCAACAGGACACTGAAGCAGTGCAGACTGCACACACAAAACCTTTCAGTTTCGTCGTCGCTCGTCTCGTCTCGTCTCGTTTACTACCTCATGCTCCTGCTGGCGTTCAGACTCATTCTTATCCTACAGCATGGATGTTAACAAAGGAACATCCACTGCATCGGGCTTGCAATTTGATGCCACGGCAAAAAGGGTTGAGCGGCGTGCGCACACGGTGTCGAAGTCGAAGGCAAAGACGAAGACGAAGACGCTGTGCTGTGCTTCGTTGAGGCAACTTAATTATGGGCACGCGTTGCAATTTTCTCATTGACTTTGCAAGCTTGTTTCTTGCGTTTCCTTGTATTGTCTTTCCTTTGCTTACCCGACTATTACTACGCTTTTTTTGTTGTTGTTCGTGGCAAACGAATTTGAGAAGCGCCACGTGCCGTATACGCAACCTTTGACCGCAACAATAGCAATAACAACAGCAGCTGGGTAGAAAACTATTACCCCATAACAAAGCTCTCATCATATTTGGCAACAGCAAAAGCAACATCAGCAACAACAAGCAACAAAACAACAACCCACAAAACAATTCCCCGCGCGATATTTTCGTCTGTCAAGCTTGCAAGCAGCGCGTGTGACTGTGTGAGATAGAATTAGTTATAAAGGGAGAGAGAGAATCTCAAGACGAAACGATGTAAAATTATATCAATGGATTTCGTTGAACTAGGGTCCTCTCTTATCATGGCAACTCGCTCGTGTATTCAATGTGAAAATAATTTCTTTATCCTTTTTATGTGCCCATTTGGCATGTGCCGTTATGCCAAAGCCGAAGCTGACGCTGAAGCTGAAGCTGGGGGATGAAGCTGTGCTACAAGTCGGTGGGTTGGCTGCTGGGCTGTTGTAGTAATAACATCCCCCAAATGGGTCATTTGCGTATCCTCAAACAGCGAATAAAAATCAGTGAATAAGAAAAACAGGAAGTGTCAGAGGACATCCGCATGTTTGTTGTCGATGTCGTTGTTTTTCCTCTCGCATTGTTCTCACTAGCTATCTATGTTATGTCTACAAATACATACGTTCTCGTACATTCGTGGTACTCTAACTGTTGTGGGACATAGGAGAAGCACTTTCTTTTGGGTCTCAATACTTTTGATTAAGAGTTTAAGTCGAGTTCGACTTCGAGTCCTACTAATTGCTAACGACGCACTGCTCCACGATTTATCCATCGATTTGTCGTGTGCAAAATGTTCGCCCATTCATCGAATGGACAATCACTAATTGTCGAAGGACGTTTGAAAAAGAGACGTCAAATAAGTTTCGAGGGGACCAAATTCCATATTAAGCAAATATCTGAGAGTTGATTTTGATTAAGTTCCCCAATGATATAATATTCCTGGACGATATTTATTTGCAAATTTGTATGACAACTACATAAATCATGTAAATATTGCAGTCTCGTAGCACTTTTCGTCGGGGCTGTACATTCAAAGTACAATCAGTGAGTGAATGATCACAAAGAACTGTTGTATGTAATATGTAGGTGTGAACACGGTTAATTTTTAATTCTCGATAACAAAAAATTGAAAACCGGTTTTTCTGCGAAAGAAAAACTCTCTTTTTATATGGTAACACTGTTTTGAACTGAATTTCGTGATTTCAAGATATTATTTTGAAGCTGCGTAATACCGCAAAGCTCTTTTGTTTGCTGATAATACAAATTTGGGCGGCCATCCAAATAGGTGCATTTAGAATAACTTTGAGTAATGAAAATTTATGATAAATATTTGCTTGCAGAAGGTAGAGTATAAAGAAAATCCAACTTTTTGTGAGATTTAATAAATAAATAATAATAATATAAATAAATTTACAATAGATGGGTCGTGGACCTCACATCAGTGCGGAGGAGAGAAGACTCGTTCGAAGTCTTCGAAATGAGGGTAAAACTTATAAGTATATTACTGAGGTCATGGGACGTTCACAAAACTTTGTCACAAATGCATTAAAGCCTGAAAGAGGTTTGAGATCTAAGCCAAGTCCACAAAAAACATCATCAGTTACTGACAATTACATCGTTACATTCGCAAAACGCGACCCGTTCAGGTCTTCAAGGTCAAATGCTAATGAAATTGATAATGTTATATCTTCACAAACCGTCAGACGTCAAACTGCAAATCTACCAGGAAGAATAGCGCGTAAGGTTCTATGCTTCGATCTGCAAATTGACAGATGAGGAAAATATTTCCATTGGATCGTAAATCCTGGTGCGGACCGGAGGGTTAGAACAAATGGCGTAATATACTGTGGAGCGATGAAACAAAGATCTATTTGTTTGGGAATGATGCCTAAAGGAATGTTCGTCGCCCTAAAAGCAAAAAACTGTAAAGCATGGAGTTGGTTTCCTTATGCTGCTTTTCATGGGCAGCTGTTAGTCCGATACATCGGTTTGATGACATTATGGACAGATTTGTCAATAAAGATTTATTTGAGACGGTAATGGTTCCATATGGCGAGGATGAAATGCCACTCATATGGAAGTTCCAGCATTATAACCATCCAAAACAGTCATCAAGAGTGGTAAAGGATTGGATTCAAGAGAAAAAGGTGGATTTTCTGAAGTGGCCAAGTGTCCAAACCTATGGGGAGAGCTTAAAAGAGATGTCGGGAAAACCGTTTGCTATAATGTATGTTATGGACTTTTTTTCAAATATATACAAATAAAACAAATAAGAGTATATTTTATTATTATATTCTTTGTTCAAATATCATTTAAGTTTTATTTTTTGGGATACGCGCTTAACAACCTTTCGTTTGGTATCGCTTGGGCCACTTGAATGTGCATAGTATGTACTTCAACGCCCAGTAATTAATAAATAAACTTATCATAAAGTCAATCCCACATCTATTAAAATTAAATATAGTAAGTTGATACTCGCTACCAAAACGCTCATCATACTATAAGTGTTGAAAATAAAGCATCATATCAACAAAACGAAATAACCGCATATTTGCCCTCTTAATCTACCACTTCTGACGGACAAGGCTATATTGTTAACGGCTGTTGACACTGATCAAGAATAAATATACTTTAGGAATCCGGAGATGCCTTCTTCTGCCTGTTATATATGTACATTTTCGTTTGGCACTAATTTATAATATCCTTCAACCGTGTGGATACTGTGTATTATAATACTAAACATAAATATTTTCCCTTTATTGAATGATAAATAAAGCAGTTTAGATGTTTCAGTATTCTTGCAAAGAACAAGTAAGAAAACTACATCCGAGAGTGATTTTTATCCGATCACAACCAAATTCACAAAAATCTTTAAGACTAGTTGATATAATGCACACCAAAATTCAAAGCTTTTTCGATTTGAGAGGATGGAAAGGGGCATGGCAAAAATCTAAAAAAACTTGATCTGCGTTAGATATAAGGCAGACGGATAGACGAACAGACGTACATGACTATATCGTCTAGTCCTTTGACATTGATCGAGAATACATATATTTTATGGGGAGAAGATTCCTTCTGCCTTTTACATACATTTTCTGTTGGCTCTAAGTTCAAATACCCTTAGGATTGAGTCCATCGATATGCATATGTGCGTGCCTATCTTTACATGTAGGAAGCATTTATTGTAATCTCAATAAATATGCCGATTTCAGAAACTCTTGAATATAGGGTGCATTTCTTAAGACTGTCCAAGAATTGTTCCTGTTTTTTTTTTGGTTTTGTTTTATTTGCTAATCCTAAGACCTATTCGTGCAGTTCAACTTTCTAAGAGCTTACATGTAATAATAAGCAAGTCCAACCAAGTCGCACCGTCTGGCCTTAATCCTTTTTTTGCAATTAACAACACATACGCATGTCAACACAACAGCGGGAAGCATCGGCAGCATCACCAGCAGCCTAATGGCCACAACTCAGAGAGCTGCAGTCGCCGCCAACCGCCAACCGCCACGACGACGCTCGACAACCGACATCCGAAAACAGCCAACCGACATAGCCATCCAAGCTCCGTGTCTGTTGTGGCTGGCTCGCGCGTCTTGGCGACTTATGGAGATTCATCATTATCTCTCTCTGTCTCTCTCTTTTTGTCACATACCCCTTCTCTTATCCTTGTTGTGTGGCGTTGTAAGCACAGAGCTAGCCAGTTGTGCGCTGTGCGTTCAATGAGTTCTCGGGCGATGTTCAATTCAACTCATTAGCTACATTTTCCTGCTATCCAAAAAGTGCAAGTCCCTCTGTCCGTCACTTGGTTTCTTTTACATATATTAGCTCGCGACGGTGATCTAACTGTTGCTGTGCCAGTGGCTGGGGCTCGTCTGCGTATTTGTCATTGTCAACATTGGTGTAGAACATGGCGACGGAGAGGGCGAAGGCGATGGCGATGGCGACGGAGACGGCGACTGCTATGGTGATGGCGAGGAGGACTTGCAGCTGCCCGAGCTTTCAAGTAGGTGATTAGCATAAACGACAAAAGTCATGTTTTGCACTTTTAGTCGCCAAATGGCTGAGCAATTGGCTCGAGGCTAAGCTGGCCAATGCACAAATTGTCTAAGTAAACGAAAACACATACCATATGAGTTTAAATGACCAGCAGTGCATTCTAAGAGTTACAGGGTTCTTAATCCAAGTCGTGGCACGCGTTAAGTCCCACAACAAGCGCCAAAAACTTTCGAGGCCATAAATCACGACGATTTCCAAATAAAACAAAAACCCGCCCGGACTTCTCAAACCGCATGCAAGCCAAACAAACAAGTCCTAGATGAATGAGCGCGCATGGCAGGGAGCAGGCAGAGGACACTAAGGAGAGTACCTTGATAAATTCGAAAGCACGCACTTTTGATTTAGGCAAATCCCCAATAGGATATGAGAACACGGATACTCGTTTGTAGTATGTGAGTAGCTCCAGCTACTATATCATGCATTGGCAGGCCGATCCGGCAACAGCGGATGCTCATGGTCATGCTCGAGCTCGACCCCGAACCGGAAAGAAAGAAATCTCCATAATATATGCCGGAACATATTCCGCACACAAATTGCACAGCAAGCGCCCTGACCAGTCTGGTGCTGCTGATGTCAGCTTTCCAAGTATGCAGTAAGAGCAACACAATATTATAATTCAAATTTATGCAGCTAAAAAACCCTTTTCACACGCACTTTCTTATCGACACCATATGAATAGGAACGGGACTTTAACTTCAGCTTCTATCTCCCATCTTCGATATCATCGCCAACGACGGACAAATAAAAAACTGGCTTTTTCCATTGCCACTCCCATTAAAATTGGTGGGCATTGACCGTACGATGGTACTGAAAGCACGAAGAATATAGGACGGAGAACGAAGGAAACGGAAATGAAGCCAAACGGAACAGGCAAAACAAATTTACAAAATGAAAAAGCCGCACATACGCGAGCGTGTTGAATCTGCAACGAATGATAGTCAGATGAGAAGGGAAACTGGGAGATTGAGATCGAGATGAATGTGGAGATGGTAACCTGGAATTAAGCGCAACGGGGGAGACCGGGGCAGCCTCCCCACGGCATTCGTTTGGCAATTTGCCTGTCACAGGGATGTAGTCTCCACACTCCATAACCCGGAAGCCATTTCAGTTATTCTGCTTTGGCAACCCCCTGTCCCAGCAAATAGCGTTTCTGTCGCCGTCGATGCTTGTTTTATTTATTGCTTTTTTAACCCTTTTTTGGTTGATTTGCTTTCGATGTAGTTTTCTGCTTTCATCGGCTTCCCACTCTCCCAACCCCCAATTTCCAACCCAATCGAACCTTCCTTGACCCGCCTTCAAACAACACGTCGAACGCCGCGAACATTGAATGACTTTGTTGTTGGAAAATTTTTTCCGTTCGGAGCTTCGCAGTCGCTAAGTGAACTAACCGTTATTAGGAATATATTGATATTTATCTTACAATTTTGTTTAATACCCACTTGTGATTCATGTTTTATTCGACTTTTCAATTTAATCATTCGCCAAAAATACCCTTTAATAAAATAAAGTAAACAAATAACTTAATTGTACGAACTTTGAACTTGATTGACATTTTTATACCCGCTACCCATAGGGTAGAAGGGTATTATAACTTAGTGCCAACAGAAAATGTATGTAACAGGCAGTAGGAGGCATCTCCGAACACATAAACTATATATATTCTTGATCAGTGTCAACAGCCGAGACGATATAGCCATGTCCGTCTGTCCGTCTGTATGAACACCTAGATCTCAGAGACTATAAGAGCTAGAGCTACCAAATTTGGGGACAGTACTCCTATAGGTCCTACGCAGATCAAGTTTATTTCAAAAGTTAGATGCCACGCCCCTTTCCGCCCACAAATTGAATTTTGATATGCATAATAATAATTATATTTTCAATGATTCCTGTGAATTTGGTTGAGATCGAATGAAAAACAAGGAAGTTATTAAAGAATCAATTATATATGCAAAATCCACTTGCAGCTGCCCGCGCTTTGTTTGTTTAGTTGACAGTGTGACCATAACGGTGTTGTGATTTTTACCCGCTATTTTCAAATATATACAAAAAACAAGTTTTAGTATATTTGGTATATTTTTTGTTAAAATATCACTTATGTTTTTTGTTTTCTCTCGAAATGGGTTGCGGGTATCATACGGTCGAGCACTCTCGACTGTAGCTTTCTTACTTGTTTACTTTTATTAAAAGTCGCGCTTTTCCCTCAGATTTCCCATATTTTAGATACAAATAATTGTCTTATAAATCAGTGCATCCATATTATGTATGTCCATATAAACATTCATATAATAGGTTGACTAAAATTGTTTTTTGAAAATATAGTAATTAAATAAAACTATTTACCCTTTAATCTAATTATCTTTGAACGATCAATCCAAACGCAATTTTTTCCGATTGTAAAATTAACAGCGACAAATAATATATTCTCAACTCAACAGATTTTTATACCCGCTACCCATAGGGTAGAAGAAGTATTATAACTTAGTGCCAACAGAAAATGTATGTAACAGGCAGAAGGAGGCATCTCCGACCCCATAAAGTATATATATTCTTGATCAGCGTCAACAGCCGAGACGATATAGCCATGTCCGTCTGTCCGTCTGTTTGTCCGTATGAACACCTGGATCTCAGAGACTATAAGACATAGAGACACAAAATTTGGCAGAAAGGTTCCTTCATTCCCTACGCAGATCAAGTTTATTTCAAAAGTTGGATGCCAAGCCCCCTTCGCCCACAATAAGCATTAATCTAGAAAAAGTCAAGTTTTTTTTATGTAAATCGCGTATAACTCCAAAAGTTATTTGTGTAATGATGTGTTATTTGGTAACCCATCTGCGCTTGACACTCTTAATATACCCTGTAATTTTGGTACAAATCGGATAAGTAGAACAAAAGTTATTCGTTAAATTATTTATCAAAATTGTTGTGCCCAGTGCATATGGACGTTTTAAGTGTGTGAATGACCTAGAGATATCAAATTTGGTGACAGTATTCGTGTAGGTCCTACGCAGATCAAGTTTGTTTTAGATTTTTGCCACGCCCCTTTCCGCCCCCAAAAACTGGAAAAGCCGTGATAATAGACCTAGAGCATTGAATTTTGGTATGCTCAATAACAATGATAGTCTGAATGACTCCTGTGAATTTGGTTGAGATCGAATAAAAATAAAAAAACGAGGAAGTTATTAAAGATTCAATTTTGTATGCAAAATTCACTTGCAGCTGCTCGCGCTTTGTTTGTTTAGTTGACAGTGTGACCATGTCGGTGTTGTGGATTTTTACCCGCTATTTTCAAATATATACAAACAAAATACAAGTTTTAGTATATTTTTGGTATTATTGTTGTTAAAATATCATTAAAATTGTTTTTTTTCTCTCGAAATGGGTTGCGGGTATCATACGGTCGAGCACTCTCGACTGTAGCTTTCTTACTTGTTTGGAAATATTTCTTTGGCTCTTAATTAATACGCCGTGTAGTTATGTGGCTGTCTTGCCAAAGTTAACAATATTGTCATTAGTTATATGAATTAAATGACCCTACTGAAAACTTACAAACTTGCAGCGGCGCAAAAGTCTGAATGACTCCTGTGAATTTGGTTGAGATCGAATAAAAATAAAAAACGAGGAAGTTATTAAAGATTCAATTTTGTATGCAAAATTCACTTGCAGCTGCTCGCGCTTTGTTTGTTTAGTTGACAGTGTGACCATGTCGGTGTTGTGGATTTTTACCCGCTATTTTCAAATATATACAAACAAAATACAAGTTTTAGTATATTTTTGGTATTATTGTTGTTAAAATATCATTAAAATTGTTTTTTTTCTCTCGAAATGGGTTGCGGGTATCATACGGTCGAGCACTCTCGACTGTAGCTTTCTTACTTGTTTGGAAATATTTCTTTGGCTCTTAATTAATACGCCGTGTAGTTATGTGGCTGTCTTGCCAAAGTTAACAATATTGTCATTAGTTATATGAATTAAATGACCCTACTGAAAACTTACAAACTTGCAGCGGCGCAAACGAGATGCTGGTAAGGCAACTTTTAGTGGATACAACATTTAATTTTGAAAATTTAAGATTTTTCTTTTTTGCACTTTGTCGCTTTATTACAGATGATATATGCGATGATGGTGGTAATGATGATGATGACCTCATTGCTGCTGCTGGAACACAAATAAAGTGCTTACTCTGGCCGGGATTCAGTTGATGCATAGGCAAAACCAACACGCTACCAGCTGCCTCATCTGCCTCATCTTGCCTAATAATTTCTGCTGTTGTTTGCTATTTTTTTCGAGCTGGATGCATAATGACAAAAGTTTCTGTTTCTGTTCGTTGTTTTATGTTGTGCTCGGCGCAAGGTGGTGGTCAGCGTTCGGAGCTCGGTGCTCAGTGGCCATTGCTCAGTTGTCCAGTTGGCCAGTTGGCCAAGCGCGCACAACAGATGACAATCATTTAATTAGAAACTTTCCCATAGGCTCGAGCCAGCTCTCAGAGTTGCTGTTTGTTTCACTTTTTGTTGTCGTTATGTTTTTATGTTTTTTTTGTTTCATGTATATAGTTTTGCGAGCTGTTAATTAACTTGTTTGAACAGGTGTGAAAAAGTTGTCAACGCTGTTGCCGCAGCTTCGACTGGTGTCAGGCCTTTTAGGGGACTGGCGTGTGTGGTGCGGAGTGTGTTGCCGGTAATTACAGTTGCCCAACTTTTCAGATGCTGCCCAAAGCCAATTTGGCCTCTGTTTCTCATATTTGCATATAGCTGTAGTTGGAGATGCAGCAGTCGAAGCAGCAACCTCACTGCGTGCCTTATGCATTCTGTATTCTGCATTCTGCAGTGGCATCCATCAAGACAAGGCAACTATTTGCTTGGCAGAAATAAAAAATTCCGATTGGAATTCCCCGATAAGTTGCCGCCACAGAAACAATTAAATATCGCTGGCGTCGTCGTCGTCATCCACGACACGATTGGCATTTGTTAAAGGCGCCTCGGTGCTCGCAAATGCGTAGCAATTGGCGCTTCATTTGGCCACAAAATGCAACGGGCGCTACGTGACCGATCACAGTTCCAAGATATGAGCGCAGGAAAGCGACAAGCCACTAGTCTCCAGCCCAAGCCCTTTCCCACTGCCATTCGCTGTGGCAAGCCCAGACACAGACACATTCGCAGACACAGATACAGACCAATGCCAAGACTAAAACCAACGACAACTAGCAAAACAATATAGCCCAAAGACAGTCCAATCTAATAGAAGACAAGTCAAATTGTCGGGCCGCCGATCGAGCACCTTATTTGCAATTTGACTGATAATCGTGGTTAAGGTGCATTTTCACTATGGCAATCCCCTAAAAACTGCCTTTTATATGCTCAGAATTTTTCCAAGTTTAGATTATTGTGGTGACCAGAAATAAAAACATCCTAAAATTATCGCATCCTTGTTTAATCGAGAATGGAACATTTTGAAATTAATTCTAAAAGAATGATCGAAAGATTGATGATTGAAAGTTAAATATTAAAATTGTAGTTTAAAGTTTAACTCATAATGTAAAAAGAACGTTAGTCCTGTTAGACCAATAAATATATGAATAACATGCTATAAAACTTACTAACTAGATTGATTAAGATATGGTTAAATGGTGCGTTAACATGAGTTCTTTTCAGAATCTGCCAATACATTTCATTCTGAATTCACTTTTATTACATTGAAAACATTTTGTGCTTTGCTTTGGATCCGATATTTAGATGAAGCCAATCCTCACCATGTCGTCGCTGAACTGCGTACCATGAGATCGTTCATTAAGCGAACGCTTTGTATAAATTATGGTAATGACGCTTCAACTGATTTGTAATAAAAATCCAAAAAGGCTACAGAAAGAAGATAAATATGCACAAAGCACGCAATTGCTGGTCAACAAGGAAGACGATCGTCGACTGCGACTTTGCTGCATGTTTGCAGCCGCCTGTAGCCTTCGCTGTTGTCGGCATCTTGGCCGTGGCTCCGCCGATTACGATGAATGTGGCCTACGGCCGTTGAAGCAGAGTTTCGGCTATGTGCATAGAAAGTTTATCTGGCCGAGCAAAGGAAAGTAATATGAACAACAAGGGCAACAAATCTACACAGTCTTACATAATTAGATATCTGGCACATATGCTGCTTCCCACACCAGCGTCATTCCCAATCCCATTCGCATCATCGCCAACTGTAGCTTCATTGCAACCACCGCCATTGCCGATGCCTCTGCTGTTGGTTCTTGGTTGCCTTTCCCAATTGCAAGTTGCCGCTTTGAACCCTTTCAGCCAATTTGCAACGGGAACCGCGCCAACATTTTCCCGTTGCCCAGCTGCTGCAATTAATGCCACAACCCATGTGCTCCATGTGCCTATGTAGATTGAGGATTCTGCTCATACGAGTACTGTATTGGGGTGCTTGTGAGTGTATGTATGTGTGCAAAATTGAGAAAACATGCCTAATTTCATGTAATTGCTATTTGATTTATTACAATCTACAAAATTTGACTTTTGGCGCAGTCTGCGATGCCGGCAAACTCCCCACTTTCCTCAGCTACAGTATTTTCTCCCCTCTCATTCTCTCCAGAGATTGGACTTGATCCAGCAACATCCAGTATCCAGAGTAGTTTTTGTACGGTTTTGTATCGCACGTATTTACTTTTAGCAGTCGCCGGTTATATTTTCGAAGAATTGCCACCAACCAGATGTTGCTCGTACTGCGATTCCGGCTACCTTCTTTGTTGTTGTTGCAAGCAGAATGAGCAAATTTGCTAATGAGTAATTTGTTAATGAAACTGAGCTGTTTTGTTAATGATGAGCATGTGATTTAATTCGATGTATTTACGCTGCGAAACAAAAAAGGAATTTTATGGCATCTTTTTACCCCTAAATATATGAAAATATGTTCAATTAGGCAGCCAACAGGGACTCGAGTCCCGCTCTAGACAACTTTTTTTTAATTTTTAAACTTTGTTAAAACACTTTTAGAAATTGCCTAGTAATAAGAAAAAGTGAAAAAAATTGACCCAAAGTGCACTGCAAATTTTGTAATTGGCTGGGTTTGACATGTCCAATCCTTGTACAGATACATATAGTGTAGTTCGAAGACACAGACTCAGCTATAATACTATTTACGCACAGCCCAAGCGGTAAAAGCTACGATGCAATTTTCACACATGATAGATATGAACACCTAGACTAAGGAGCGATTTTGGGATATGATAAGAATAACTATGTTAAATCACTGTTTAAAATTTAATAAATTAGCTTCATTTTTTTTTGGTATAGAGATTTTTTAAGTAAAAACATCGATATTGATGTTTTTCGACACTTTCGTAATAAGATATCGATGTTGGATTAAACCATCGATGGATTGATAATCTGTAAGGTTCAATGTAATTAATGGTTTTAAAGTTTAATTTGTTTTTTAAGTGAATTTCTTAATTTAGTTAACATAATTTTTCCTAATTTGATTTTGCGTGTTTTACAAAAGTTTGATGTATTTCTGATCAACGAATAACATCGGAAACATCGATATTGGCATGATATTTTACTGTCGAGCATTCTTTACTGTAGCTTTCCTACTTGTTTTCAATGTTCTTCCGTCAAAAACAGTTTTTTATTAAACACAAAATTGGGAACACAATTAGTGTTTGTGTGAAGCAACACTTGTGTAACAGTTTGACTAGTACATCCGATCTTATAAAGTATATATAGTACATATATATTCGCATAAGCATATTTTAAAAATATATGTTACTGTTAAATATACATATGTACATCGATCACCCATCACTATTAGAAGTTAGCTTTAAGTTCTGCTCATGACCCAACAGTTAAATATATTACATCTGAATAAATCTCTACTTTAACAAGTTACATCAGATACACATGTCCGTGCTTATCTGTCCGACCGACATCTTAGGGACTTGTAGAGCTTAACATTGCAATGAAGGTTCAATACGAGGATATAGTTAATCTGAAAGTTCAGTCTTAGAAACATTTGAATTTCATTGAGACCACAAAAAGTTTAAAATAAAATAAACTCTTATTAAGAGTGTCTGATTTTGGGTTGTGTTCCTCCCGTAATGCTGCGATATTGGTTATATTTTTTAAAATGGGAAATATTATAAATCCAAAATACTTTTTGTTTCATGAGAAGTTTCAGTTAGTGTAAAGAACAAAATATCAATATTTTCATTTTTATTTATTTTGTAATTTATAATAATAATGAATGAGAAGAAATTAACAAAAATGTCCAATAAGACCAAGGGAAAGAGTATCTCGTAGTCGAACACTAAAGCGCTCTTCTTTGTTTTTGTCTATTGTTCTTTTCTAATCTAATCTAATTAGTGGTATTGACTTACAAAATAGTACACATACCTATATAGCAATATTTGTGATTTTAATTACTAAGGTACAATCTAGCGCTTCCAATTCTAAACAAAATACTGACATTTATTATATTTGTATATCTGTTGGTAACGTGATCGAATATATTTTGAATGCATCAAAAATCGTTAATTTTTAATCAAACTGCCATATTGCCAAGCCCACACAGTGCATTTGTATCAATAATCTTTTGTTGTCAATACAAAATATAAAAATTAAGAATACGGTTCATATTGACCGGATCACATTTGTGGAATCAAAATATATAATATACCCATATAATATACCCATCAGTATTTGAATATTCGTTTCGAAACATTAAAATACCTAAAAGCAAGGGATAAGTACAAAAGTATGTATAAACATTTAAACTACCCATCCTTAGTCTACGCATCTTAATGAAGCCTAACCGCCCTTCCCCCGTGTATCCTGGCTTCCCCCTTTGCCTCTTTAGCCAAGGCTTTTAAGCTGGCTTGCAGCTCATGTCAGACGGCAGACGAATTTTTACGTTGACAAGTTTCCTGCGCGATGTGCTCAAGATTGATGGGCCGCAATTATCGCCAGTTGAGTAATTTATATGAATACCAAAATGGGCGAATCGCACATGTGACAAAACACATTTTCAACTGTGATTATGTTCCTGGGAGTGTATGTTTATAAATTCAATTAAAAGGAAGTGCAACGCAATATGTAATGAGTAATTTTCAAAAAAATTTAAAACAAAATATTGATTTCAAGCGGTAGTTGCGACAAATGTCTAGAAAGAAACTGCGCTTATATATACGTAAGTATGTAGGTATACATATGTATGTATGTATAAGTATATTGTGTATAAGTGTGTGTATGATTTAATTTAGCTGTAACACAAATTACACAGCATACGGTACTATTGGTGTCGACGTTGCCCTTTTCTGGTCCCAACAAAAATATCTGAGCTCAAATCGATGCTACAGTTGAAGTTGGGCACTTGTAGCATATGAACCATTAATTTGTGAATGTGTCTTGAGTGTGTATGCGTGTGTTGTGCATGTGTTCGGGTGTGCAGGGTTGTTGGGTGTGGGTGTGACACAATCCTTTTGCCTGCCAGTGATTTTAATGCCTTTATTTCACTCCGCTGCTGCAAGTAACTTTCCTTTCCTTTTGCTTTGACTGAATTTCCTTTTTTTTTTATACCCGCCACCCATAGGGTAGAAGGGTATTATAACATAGTGCCAACAGATACTGTATGTAACAGGCAGAAGAAGGCATCTCCGACCCCATAAAGTATGTATATTCTTAATCAGTATCAACAACCGAGACGATATAGCCATCTTCGTCAGTCCGCCTGTCTGTCTGTGTGAACACCTAGATCATAGAGTCTATAAAATCTAGAGACACCAGATTTGGTACATAGGCTACTACATTTATTACGCAGTGAAGAATATTTCAAATATTGGATGACATTCCCTCTTCGCCCACAATATTTATAAATGTAGAACAAGTCACGTTTTTTTTATGTAAATAGCGTATAACTTGAAAAGTCCTTGCTGTTATGTTGTGTAATACTCTTAATATACCCTCTAACTTTGGTGAAAATCTGATTAGTAGAAAAAAAGTTATTTGTTAAATTACCCCTTTGCGCCCCCCTAAAATGTACAAGCCAAAATAAAAGAGTTATAGCCTTGCATTTTGGTATGTATGATAATAATTATAGTCCCAATGATTCCTGTGAATTTGTTTGTGATCGAATGAAAATGGAAGTTATTAGAGAATTCACATACAGCTGCTCGCGCTTTGTTTGTTTAGTTGACAGTGTGACCATGTCCGTATATTATTGATTTTCTTCAAATATCTACAAATAAACAAACTTCAGTATATTTGTTTGGTATATTTGAAATGGGTAACGGGCATCTCACGGTCGAGCACTCTCGACTACAGCTTTCTTACTTGTTTTTCACTTTCGGCAAACATTTTACTTTTTTAATCTCAGGTGACGCCACCTGGGAGCCGTAAATCACGCTGCCGTCGCCCCATTTATACCCTCTTAATCCATGACACTGTTGAGAAGGGGTTGGCATTTCTTGAGTGTTCCTCAGTGTGTGCGATAATTGAGTTGTGAATGCGCTTTGTACTCACTATATTGTACATACATATATATTTATACTTTTTTTTTAGGAAAGCGTCTATTTAAGTCTTCTCAGGATGTTACGAATTATTATGATAATGAAACATTGTAATGGTGAAAAGCAGTAAAGTGAGCACAATGATAATTTTCAAATATAAATATGAGTACTTATGCATTTGAGGACCTGTGCTGTGATGTTGTCCAAGGGCCACCACCCATTGAGATCCGATGTTTCCGTTTCCGTTTAATTTCCATTAGTACAATTTTGCTCTGCCTGTGCCCCATAAAGAATTATAAAATGTCTTAATGGCCGCATAACAATTTCAACAATGGCGAACCGCCCTTGAGAAGCGACACTAATCGCCAAACAAAATGAAATTTACACAAAGTTTTACCCCCTTATTGTCTTTGAGATGCCTGACAAAGGCCAGATAGCTACAGTGGCTTTTCCTGGTACTTTGTGTTACTTTTCCAGCGGAAAGTGTTAAACATGTCAGGGAATTTGTTTATTGGGCTCTTTTTGGGACAACGTGGACGGGGCATCTGTTTGGATTTCAAAGCCGAAGCCAAAGCTCTGTCTCGAAAGCAAATTTTAATTACCAATGCTGCAAGTTTAATTAAAATTTAGCAAAACCCAAACCAAGACCAAGCACAAGACCATAGTTGAAGCAATTGCGTAAGTTTGCCACCAGGTGGTGGCATATTTCTTCGGCAATTTTGTAGCCGCTACGCTAATTTTTAATTAGCTAAAATTGCATAAATTGCTGTCAGTCCCTCCAAAGTCCACAGAGATTCTCCTCCAACCTCCTTCTTCACTAAAATGTGTTTCAAAATGGCGTCCGAAAAGCGTAATTACAATTAGTATTGCATAGTTTTGTGCGCTGCGTGTATAACCTCAAAAGTGCCGCTGGAAAATTACATTAAATAAAACTTAATTGACAATTTGAAAAGCCTAGAGTTAGTTCTGGTTGGCTGGGGTAGGCACTGCAACAGTCAATTAAGTCTTGGCGTAATACACAAAAAATAAATGAAACAAAAAAAGGAAAAACGACAACCACATTTGACTTTTGCATTTATTTGCGAAAATTGCAACGAAAGGGCACAAATGAAAACTGAATTGGTCATTATTTAGCACTTCTCTCCATTTATCGCGTATGCTCTTGCATTTTCATTTTACGTATTTGCATGGGACGAGACTGCAGCCGAATCAGAAGTCCCCGGCTTTTGGGCTCGGGGTTTGGAGTTGGAGGCTCGTTGTCTACTGTTTCGAACAATTGGCATGCAAACAAAATGGCGTTTTAACGCTAACTGACAGCTCAAGTTAAAAACTGTCTGCTTATCAAATTGGGAATTATTTAAATATGCGTTGCTAATTAGGCAGCAAACAAATTCGTTTATTAAACGAATTGTGTATAGTTCCGTTGATAAAAGTAGATTTTCTAAATAAATAAATAATATTTCAAAAGTACTTTGATACAGTCGCTGCATAAGAAGCTTTTATTAAATGCATACAAGAGTTTTTAAACCATTACATTTATTTTCATTACTTCTAATCTCATATACCACTATTTCCCTTTTAAAACTCTTGGGTCTAATAGTAACAAATGTGAATAAAAAACAAGTGAGAAAGCTACAGTCGAGAGTGCTCGACCGTATGATACCCGCAACCCATTTCGAGAGAAAACAAAAAACTTAAATGATATTTTAACAAAAAATGTACCAAATATACTGAAACTTGTTTTTTGGTATATATTTGAAAATAGCGGGTATAAAAATAAATAGCATACCGACATGGTCACACCGTCAACTAAAACAAAGCGTGGGCAGATGCAAGTGAATTTTGCATATAAAATTGATTCTTTGATAACTTCCTTGTTTTTCATTCGATCTCAACCAAATTCACAGAAATCATTGAGAATATAATTATTATTATGCATACCAAAATTCAATGCTCTAGGTCTTTTATTACGGCTTTTACTGGCTAATAGGAGCGGAAAGGGGCGTGGCATCCAACTTTTGAAATAAACTTGATCTGCGTAGGACCTATAAGAGTACTGTCCCCAAATTTGGTAGCTCTAGCTCTTATAGTCTCTGAGATCTAGGTGTTCATACAGACGGACAGACGGACAGACGGACAGACTGACAGACGGACAGACGGACATGGCTATATCGTCTCGGCTGTTGACACTGATCAAGAATATATATACTTTATGGGGTCGGAGATGCCTCCTTCAGCCTGTTACATACATTTTCTGTTGGCACTAAGTCATAATACCCTTCTACCCTATGGGTAGCGGGTATAATTATTCGTTGCCAATTTAATTAGAGTTAGATTGAATAAAACTATATATTTTATTTGTATATCTTTTTGAAAATGTCTGCAATATTGTCCGAGCGGAATAATAGTGCATACAACTTTCGGAAAGTGTATTCAATATACGAACAAAACTAATGGCTTTATGTACACCGGCTAATGTTATTTTACCCATCCCACTCTAATTGCCTCAATGTATATTGGATTGCTGCGAATACCAATTTAGATCAGGCAGGATACACACCAGTGTTTAATTATGCAAACAGTCAACCGAGCACAAAAAATAGGACTGACCAGCCGAAAATTATATACAACTTATTTATTTTCAATTTTCGGAAATCATGAGCGCTATTAAAACTTAGTTGCATGCTTCACTCACCAACACTCACGGGCGTTTCGAATAATCAGGCGATTCGTCCCATTTGAGAGTCCAGTAAATGTGGCATGATATTTACATCGACACTGGACAACAATGCAACATTGTATCCTTGCAACTGACTGTGGCCAATTGCTGAACAGCAGACCCAAGTGCTGCGGTATTCACATGTGGTTGTTGTCCCGGGAGGGGAAGGCAACGCAACTCGTGGCTAGAGGCCGTGGGGGCTTTTTATACCCGCTACCCATAGGGTAGAAGGGTATTATGACTTAGTGCCAACAGAAAATGTATGTAACAGGCAGAAGGAGGCATCTCCGACCACATAAACTATATATATTCTTGATCAGTGTCAACAGCCGAGACGATATAGCCATGTCCGTCTGTCCGTCTGTCCGTCTGTATGAACACCTAGATCTCAGAGACTATAAGAGCTAGAGCTACCAAATTTGGGGACAGTACTCCTATAGGTCCTACGCAGATCAAGTTTATTTCAAATGTTGGATGCCACGCCCCTTTCCGCCCCCAAAAGTCTGTAAAAGCCGTAATAATAGACCTAGAGCATTGAATTTTGATATACATAATAATAATTATATTCTCAATGATTCCTGTTAATTTGGTTGAGATTGAATGAAAAACAAGGAAGTTATTAAAGAATCAATTTTATATGCAAAATTCACTTGCTGCTGCCCGCGCTTTGTTTGTTTAGTTGACAGTGTGACCATAACGGTGTTGTGGATTTTTACCCGCTATTTTCAAATATATACAAAAAAACAAGTTTTAGTATATTTTGTATATTTTTCGTTAAAATATCATTTAAGTCTTTTGTTTTCTCTCGAAATGGGTTGCGGGTATCATACGGTCGAGCACTCTCGACTGTTGCTTTCTTACTTGTTATTTCTGCATTAAGAGCAACCAACACGACAATGAAATGACAACTGAAATGTCCGATTATATATCACACAGCCCACACATTCTCGTATATAATTCGCAAATAATAATGCAATATTATTTTATTTTTAAGAGGGGGTTGTTGGCCTTCGGAGGAGTGACTAGTCAGGGGAAGAGGGAGGCAAGGGGAGACATCCGTGTTTGCTATTCATTGCGTTGACCGACGGCCATTGTCGGGCGGATGTTAACTTCCACTTAAATGGCTTCGCTTCCGCTTGTCGTTTATTTTGCTTTTTAATATAATGCAAAAATTTGTTTAATTTTTTTAATATACGAGTATGCTTATTTTGTGTGTATGCATTTCATTTGCAGTCGCACCGCAATCATTTGTGCCAGTTGTTGCATTATCGGCCAGGTTAAATAATAATAATGTACAATAAAAGCGTTTTTCTGAAATCTCACACAACTGAAGTTTCATTTTCGACACAAATCAGACGTCAGCGTTTTTACAATCCGCCTTTGTCTGCTTAATTTTGCAATTTTTGCCACAGCAGCCCCACGCTCCCTATTCAGGCCCCTGCCTCTAGCACTTCATTGGCAGAGACACGACGAAAGAGAGAGAGAGAGAGAGTGTGTCCATCTGTGTGCCGCTTTGTCTCGACTGTCATTTCATCTGCAGCTGTGTACGTGAATATATGCATTCTGCAATGTTTATGAGTTTCATCCATGGCAGCCCCTCGTGACAGCATCCATTGCCACAGCTGTGCGCTCTTCAATTAAATATGAAAATTTGTCAATTATTTTGTGGAACATGCGACAATTGTTAAATTTTTAATTATATCTCTAGGTATTTTCGCTGAATTAAGTTTTACATATCAATGTAGTCAGCGTAAAAATTGCCCATGCTATGACTTATCATTTGCTCTGCATTATTGTTAAGCAATTAATTTCGACCTACTTAAATAAATTAAGAGAAGCGTAACCGCAGCCCAACTAAAATAGACAGGGCTTTTGATTTTGAGTTTTTCAATTTTTTTAGCGATATTATTATAATATTTAAATTTAATTTATTTGTGAAGGCAATATTCATATAACCAACAAGTAAGAAAGCTACAGTCGAGAGTGCTCGACCGTATGATACCCGCAACCCATTTCGAGAGAAAACAAAAAACTTAAATTATATTTTAACAAAAAATATACCAAATATACTAAAACTTGTTTTTTTTGTATATATTTGAAAATAGCGGGTAAAAATCCACAACACCGTTATGGTCACACTGTCAACTAAACAAACAAAGCGCGGGCAGCAGCAAGTGAATTTTGCATACAAAATTGATTCTTTAATAACTTCCTTGTTTTTCATTCGATCTCAACCAAATTCACAGGAATTATTATTATTCAATGCTCTAGGTCTATTATTACGGCTTTTACAGACTTTTGGGGGCGGAAAGGGGCGTGGCATCCAACTTTTGAAATAAACTTGATCTGCGTAGGACCTATAGGAGTACTGTCCCTAAATTTGGTAGCTCTAGCTCTTATAGTCTCTGAGATCTAGGTGTTCATACAGACGGACAGACGGACATGGCTATATCGTCTCGGCTGTTGACACTGATCAAGAATATATATAGTTTATGTGGTCGGAGATGCCTCCTTCTGCCTGTTACATACATTTTCTGTTGGCACTAAGTCATAATACCCTTCTACCCTATGGGTAGCGGGTTTAAAAAGATGCACCGGCATCTACACCTAATTTTTCAGAACCCTTCTACATATGTATTACATATTCAGTAATAGTTTCCTTGACTTAAGTAATTGTTTAATTATCATCATAATTAATACGAATGTAGGACTCCAAGCCTAATGTGAATTTACATTTTTGATATATTTCACACTGGTCAATTAAATGTTCTTAAAGTTAGAAAATGAATTTTCGTGACAATTAAAAGAAAAGAAGAACTGATGATCCAAATCGTCCAAATTAATCCGGGTACTAATTATTAGTTCCAATAGAAAATGTACACACACGTATGTTTATGTGATGTATATGCAATGACTATATTATAGTCTGCATCAGTGTCAACAGCCGAGATGATATAGCCATGCTTGTCTGTTCGCCAGGATGTCTGTCTATGTGAAAACCCAGATCCCATAGGCTTTAAAAAGCTAGAGATTTGGCCATACCCCTTTCTGTCCTCTTAAATTAAAAAACAATCTTTTAAAGGACGAATTGGATGAAAACATAGAAGTAATTCAAAAATACAATTCTATCGAGTGCGCTTAGTTGGTTTGAATGACAGTGTGACCATGAATGGTATACTATAGTTAATTTTCAACGACAAATATACATTTTGGTTTATCTTTTTTCATATTAAAAAAATGTTATATATGTAAGTGTTTTGCGCTCTCTCAAAAATGGTTACGGGTATCTTACAGTCGAGCACTCTGGACAGTAGCTTTTTGAAGTAGTTATCACTGCAAATTCTTGAATCAAGAACCAAAATTATCAAAATAGCCTTTAATTTTAATATTATTGCTGATAAAATAATATACAATAATACATAATTTCTATTTGGCAATTTATATGTTTAATAAGAAGAAGAATTCGTTTGTTGTTCCTCCCGCTGTACTCTCTCGCTTAATTCATTTCCATTTAAAATAAAAAAACATTCGTCCGTTCGCGCTCTGTTTGTTTAGTTGACAGTGTGACCTTGTCGGTAAATTATGTTTTTTTTTTCAAATATATACATATGTATGTACAAAAAAAAAGAAGCAAATTTCAGTATTTTATTTTGGTATATTTTCTGTTTTAAATATCGTTTAAGTTTTTTGTTTTCTCTCGAAATGGGTTGCGGGTATCTAAGGGTCGAGCACTCTTGACTGTAGCTTTCTTACTTGATCTAAGATCGGAACATTCTCAAATCGAAGAATTTCATTCATGTTTTCAGAACGTCATTTTACTCTCTGTGTAGAAGCTACACATGTATATATGTACATATGTACCTCCAACTACCCCATCCATTACACGCATCACGCCCACATGCACAGCACGGAGTCATATTTGTGGTTGTGGTGTCATATCTGAATACTTTGAGACCGCGACAAGCCTAAAAAGAAATTGCTGTTGCATTTGTACTTTCGGTTGACATGCGCTGCACAGTCATTGTATTTGCAGCGTGAGTGTGTCTATGTGTATGCGTGTGTGTGTATGTGTATATGTGTGTGTGGCATTTAACACTATCAAAAGTCAAAAGTGCGTAGTGTGTGCCATATGCACTTAGGAGAGACCTCGTTCCAATAGCAAACCTAACTCAAAAATGTTTTACATGTTGCGTGCCAAGCAAACATTTTATGTCACTTCGTGTGGAAGAGAAAAAGCGAAAACCGGGCTACAGGCTACAGGCTGCGAAATGCAGAATGCAGACAACATACTACAAACTACAGACTACAAACTGGCGTCCCATTTGCGTGCCAGATTGGGTGCGCGCATGTCCGACTTGGCATTGGCGATGGCGGCAACGATGACGATGAGGATGAGGATGAGGATGAGGATGAGGATAAAGATGAGGATTGCGTTGGCGTTGTCGTTGACGTTGGCATCGTTTTTGCCATTTGCCCTTTAGTTGCGATGCAGCTGCGTTCTGCGATTGGCTGCGTGAGCTGCCCTTTTAGCCATTTCTCGTATGCATGTTGATAAGCCAAAATGCATGCAAAGTTTTCCCAAAAGGGCTACCCCCAGAAAAGACGACGAGTGCGATGCTCATTTTTGCCCCCAAGGCATTCCCAGTCACATTCACATTCTGAGTGCCACCGATGTTGACTTTTCTGTGACATTCATTCCTCGGCCAAGTCCAAGTCAACAACAACGTCGACATCACAACATGCAACAAAGCGTCCAAACAATAAGTCAAACGAACAAACATGCAAATTATAAGGTAGTCAAGCCTTCATATGGCGAAAATTTAATACACTTCCTGGCAAGGCAATGTGATAGACTAATTATTACATATGGTTAAGCTTATTGGTTTTCTGGGTTTCCGAAATCCTCCCTATAAATATTCCAGTTATACAGTTCTGATGACTGCAGATTTTATTATTAATGTTTTATTAATACTTCCTTTTTATTTAATAAATCGATTTTTTTATTAAGTTCATTGTTAATTTTTAATTTCGACGATTATGAACAGAACACCAAGTGAAATACGAATAGTTAATCCATCGAATTGCATGACTAGTATTTCTTTTTCTAGCTTGAGTAAAAGATAAAAAGAATATTTTCAAGGAATGTATGGACGTGAAATATCAAATATAATAATTAGCGTGATGAGTACATAATAATGTGGAATAGAAAAATTGAAGGTAGAAATAGAGGTGCAGTTAGGAAAGGAGAAAGATGTGTGCCTAAAGAGGCGTTACAGGACTTCAAGTCAACAGTGAAATAGACGCGAAGTGACTTTCAGATGGAGCCCTCGAGCTGCAGCTCGTAAAAATGTGAACTGTCCAAGAAATGTCAAATAATTTTGGCAACGAAATAAACCCATTTCATGTTTACGACAAGCGTTAGAGCCAAAGACGATGGCAACACTGCAAAATTTGCATGTGCCACACAGCACACAGTCCCCTTGCCGCACCCACCCCTTGTCTGCCTCAGCCCCAGTCTCAGCCCCATATTCGGATGCCTTCTGCATGTGCACATAGCATATGGAGGCGTTGCTGGTTTCTCTTCGCATCGCTTTTGCCAATGCTCTGCCTGCCCCTCTGCCGCTGCCTTCGCCTCCTCCACCGCCTCCGCCTTTGCCACCAGCTATACATTTGACTCTGCTCTGGTGTTTTCTAATGTCCTGTCATGTAGTTTATGAGATGTCGAGCGCCAGCGCATTGCCAAAGATGGTTAGCCCTGTTCCGGCCAGCGGTGTTGGTGACTACAGCGGCGACGGCCGTGCGCGTTATCGTGTCAAAATGATGGGACAACGACAACGACAACGAGAATGAGAACGACAACGAACGGAATGAAACGAAGCGAAATGAATGGGACTTTGACTGGAAGTGCGATTGCGATTGGGTGGAGGATAGAGATGATGGAGGAGTAGGAGGAGAGTGCTACAGTTCGAGGATAGAGACTCTTTTGACTTGGCCAACTCCAGCTGCTGCTGTCCCACCTTCTATCCTCTTTCATCTGTTCACTTGCATCGTTGGCTTTTGTAGGCTCTATGGCATTTACATTTGCTTGACACTGGCACAAGTGCAGCTTTTTGGTTGTTGCTGACTGTTTCTGACTTTGGGTCGGCTGGGGCTATAGTCGCAGTTACAGTTGACCAAGCCTCGATTGCATTAGCTTAATTTCTGTTGGGGGCGTCGTCATTAGTGGCGACCTATGTCTGCGGTACTTTGCAATCAAAAGCATTGCACGCATTCTCTTTTTGCGTGCAGCTCTCGGCAATCGTGAAAGACGAGGCAAACATACTCTGGACGGGCCCATCTGCCACTCAATGTCGCACAAAACAAATCGAAATTATAAAGGATACAAGAGTTCCCTGCTGATGGCTGTGCATGACTCTTTGCAAGCTTTTTATACTGACTTTAAAACTCAAAATCCTTTCAAAAACTTACCAAATGAGAAAATTTACTTTTAGTTCTTTGACCAATCATAAATTTCATCGCATCTCAGTCACATGCAAACAATTTAAAAATGCAAAAATGCCGTTAAGCAAATTTAAAGAATAACAAAAATTATAATGTGCCAAAATTACTTGCAAAAAAAAATAATAATAATAGATACACAGAAAATAAGATTGAACGGTATAACACATCAAGATTTATTTATCTAGCTGGCGAGTATATAGAGAGCCGAGACAATTTTGACATAACCATTAATACACCTAAATCTAAATAGATTGTATGACTTTACTTTGAACCTGTCCCCTTATCTGGTAAAAAATCAAAATAATCGCATCCCAGTTCAGTTGATTTCTTCACACATGTTTTTTTTTAAATTCCCATATCAACGCTAATTTTACTTAATCTGTAAATCGTATACGAATACCAGGTCAAGCGTAACTTTCGTTACTTATTAATTCTAAAAATGAATAACAAAAAATCATGGATTCTTCGTTATTTCAATTTCTCTATATTTACACAACCCGCACAATTTGATATTTATATACTTGTGATACTTGCAATCGAAATCTCTTCATTTCCCATAAACACTGGTAAAATTTTTGTATATTTTAGGAACTGATTTATGCATAAGATAAAACAAACTTTGTAGACATTGAAAGCCAAACCCAGAAGCGAGGAGCGAAAAACAGAAAGAACAATTTGCATGAGGAGAGAAAAATGTATGTATATTTGAGCTAACAAAATATACATAATATTTGATAATGCTTTCAGCGACATATCCCCGTTTGTTTGTTGTTTGTTGTTACTGTTGTTATTGCTGTTGCTAGGACTTTCAGCACGTCTGCGCCCAAAAAGGCAGGCAAATTGAACTCACAACCTCGGCACGAGGCACTTCAAGAAGATCTTATCAAAGGCGCCATATGAGCATAAATTTCACGTCGCAAAAGTTGCGATGCGCCGTCGTGTGGCAAGAGCAAAAATACAAAAGGTCACATGCAATGGGTCCCTGCCCACAACCTGTGGCTCTTAAGAGCAAATGCAAATGCCAAAATAATGCAGACTTCAAGTGGCATGCGCCATGTTGCAGGTAGCAGGCAATACGCAGTAGTCAGTAGACAGCGGGCTGGCAAACAGATCTTTGAGCTTCCAAAAGTAAAAGTCGAATTCAAGTCCAGTTGCAAACATAATGATGCTGTCTGACAGTCCCGCCAAATGGCTTCGCTCTGTGGGCGTGGCACGTGGCAGACGCTGCAAGCAATTACAAGACGATACTACAATTATTTCTAAGCCGACTCATGCATCGCATAACCGAGATAACTGGGAGCTGCAAAGTTTAGTTCACTAAAGCAATTAATACCAAAAATTACACACTTCCATTTGCACGAAGGCGACACAGAGTTGGAGATGGGAATAGGAATGGAGCTGGAGCTGGAGATGGGGACAAAGGCAGACGCGAGCCGCAGGTAAGGATAGAAGTGCCTACTGGTTAGTTGCTCGTGTAATCGCTGATTTCCTGCCGGACCCGGCGTATAGCAATAGCAATGCAATACTGAATATCAAACCCCAGCGACGTGTGAGTGAACAAAGGGGGGAGACGCGATTCTGTAGAAGGACCAAGTTCTGGGTCCCCGTTTCCTTTTGCACTTGAGTGATTTTGTTTCGGCATTGGTTTTGGACTTCGTCTTTGTCTTGGTTTCGGTATCGGTTTTGCTTTAGTTCAGGCTTTTTAGGCCAGTGGGTTTTCTTTTGTTTCTGCGCAGTCGAACAAGCTCATAAATAAATTTGGCAAACAAATAAATTCCATGGCCATGGCTCGTTTCATAATCAAGAGTCTTGTATTTATCGCCGCTAAGTATCATCCAGATAGCCAAGAAACTTTCTACGCCTCCCAGACACACACACATACCCACACTTGGATGGATTGATGCCTTTTTAGCCGCCCTTTGTCTTATCCCCGAACCATTGAAGCGTCAAGGTGTACCAATTTGCAGCGCATGCTTCACTGCGCCTAATAAGTTTGCCAACCACAATGCCAGAGAGAACAAAACAAAAACAAACGAACAGCAAATAATGTTTAAGTTTTTTCCTCAAAAGTTATCAGGCCAAATGAATACCAAATGAATAAATTTTAGTTAGTTGCTGCTCGAGGGCGATGCTTTTGATTTCCAACTTGTCGCCTGATTGTCACACGTAAACAAAGCCTCAAATTTGGAGATCCAACAGGCCAACAAAAATCCAAAGCCAGACCTGTGCCATACAGTGAAGGGAGCAACATGGGGTGACGGAGAGACGGGAAATGAAAGGGGCAGCTGGTCGAGTCACCCCGTACAGGGGCATTGCTGTCGGCTGGTCGT
Organism: Drosophila immigrans; assembly: GCA_963583835.1. Classification (NCBI taxonomy): domain Eukaryota; kingdom Metazoa; phylum Arthropoda; class Insecta; order Diptera; family Drosophilidae; genus Drosophila; species Drosophila immigrans. The sequence goes on from OY757142.1 coordinate 29,998,189, forward strand.
GCGCAGCAGCGTGCAAATGATTAATGGAAGGTTAGACAAATGGAAATTGTACGAATTACATTAAAGTGTAGTTAGTTCGAATTCGGGATAAAGGGGCCAGTCTGTGAAATAAAGAAAAAACTTTTAATATTGGACGTTGACGTACATTGTATGCACATTCAAGTGGCCCAAGCGATACCAAGCCAATGCTTGTTACGCGCGGATCCCAATAAACCCTCCTCCCGCCCAACCGACCGAGAGGCGCTGTCGCAGGACGAACGACACGATTCGCGTTCGGACAGGATAGATTCGGGCATGCAAAAAAAAAAACGCGGATAGCATAAAATAGAAATTCAGGATCGGACATAAGAAATAAACGGGTGGAATGAAAATTTTTTAATTTATTACTATAAGCTAAATTCGGTCTAATTATTAATTAAATAGGTTAAAACTTAAGATTAAAAGCAGTGTTAGCGCTAGAAAATACATGATAAAATCTATTATAGTTATAACATAAAACTCTAAAAGGGTCATGCAATGCAAAATTAGATCTACATAGGGGGAGAGCAAGCGGGATGTAACTACGGGTTAGTCTAGATGGAACGGAAAAGGTTAGTCGCGATATTAACTCTGAAGAGTCAATATCACCATTAATAAGATTAAAAATAAATAAAATGCCAAGCATTATTCTACGGTTAGCTAAAGAAGGTAGGTTAATTAAAAGAAGTCTACTACTATATGACGGCAATCTCACTTCAGCATTGGTGCACAGAATACTGTGGAGACCATACGCACGAACCATATTCCAGAATCGGACGAACAAGTGATGTATAAAGGGTCTTAGTAATATAAGGGTCATCAAATTCCTTTGACCACCTCTTAATGAAACCGAGTACAGACATAGCTTTATTGACCGTTCTAGAAATGTGGTCTGAAAATTTAGGTTTATGATCTAAGAGAATACCTAGAATACCTCTAAGTAAGAGGCCAAATGTGGATTAACTCTATAGAAGGACATGACAACACATTTAGAAAAGTTTAAATTTAACAAGTTCACTTTGCACCATGACTGGAAAGAGTCAAGATCTCTCTGCAACTTGATATGGCATGGCCAATCCCTGTACTGCAGGCATATTTTAACATCATCTGCATACATTAGTACGCGAGATTGTGTCAAAACAGTAGGTAGATCATTTATGAACAATGTGACATGTAAGGGACCGAGATGGCTACCTTGGGGAACTCCAGAGGTAACTCGGAATGTATTAGAAAGGAAATTATTAAAAGAAACTTTTTGCGTTCTTTGGCAGAGATAGCTTGAAATCCAGCAAATCAAATTATTGGGAAATCCAATTAAGTCAAGCTTATATAACAAAAGAGAATGATTTACTGAGTCAAAGGCTTTACTAAAATCGGTATAGATGACGTCAGTTTGTTCGTTTTTAAGGAAACCCTGGTTAACGAACGAAGAAAGCTCAAGAAGATTAGTAACAGTGGATCTATGTTTCACAAACCCATGCTGGTAGGGGGAAATAATGGAACTACATAAATGTTGTAAATGACTTGTTAACATCTTCTCAAAAACTTTTGGTATAGCAGACAATTTACATATCCCTCTATAGTTTTTGGCGTCAGACTTACTTCCCTTCTTATGGAGAGGAATAATGAAAGATTCCTTCCATAAAGAGGGAAAAGTCGATGACTCAAGTGATAAATCAAATAATTTCAGCAACGGTCTGCATAAAGCCTCGGCTCCGTACCGAAGTACACAGCCAGGAACTCCATCCGCACCGGGCGAAAACACCGGCTTAACCATTTGAAGATATCGAGTCAGAGACTCCTCACTCATTAAGGGACTGAAGATACAATTCGACCGAGACAGACTGTAAGGATAGGGCGCGTTAGAGTAGGAGGAAGAAGAATAAGTAGTTTGAAAAAAAGAAGCAAATAGATCAGCGATCGCCTGACCTGAATTTGCTTTCGAATTTTCGTAAGATAGACAAGGAGGATAAGAGGAAGACTTACGCTTAGTGTTTACAAAATTAAGAAACTTTCTTGGGCTTTCAGAAAAGCTAACCCGACAGCGAGCTAAATAATTTTTATAACACACAGCGTTAAGCTCGATAAAATTAGACCGAGCAATTATATATTGCGAAAAAGTTAAGGTAGAGCCTGAAATTTTAAACTTTTTGTAAAGTTGCTTACAAAACCAAGGAGGGTTATTAGACCTATGCGGAAAATAAGATGGAATACAGGCATCAAAGCAAAGATTTAATTTATTATAGAATAAGTTGACGGCGGCACTTATGTCAGTGCAGGAATACAAATTAGACCAATCAATTCCATTAAGAAGTTGGATTAATTTGGGAAAGTTTGCCTTTCGAAAGCAACGAACTCGATCGGCAGGTATATCAGAATTAGCAAGTACAGATCTGCTGAGTTCGATCCTTAACTCCAGAGTTGGATGATAAGGGTCTTCAGGAGATGTAAGGGGTTCCGATCTAGATAGAACTACGCTGGTAGGTTCAGAGACAAAGCATAGATCTAATTGCCGGCAAAGAGAATTTCGTATATTGTTAATTTGACCCAAAGATAATTCATGTAAACCATCAATAAAGTCATGTCGGTTCGATGGAATAAGAAAACAGAAGTTATCACAAGGATACCAAGCTGTTCCAGGAAGGTTAAAGTCTCCTAGAACAACAACATGATCTTTGTCGGATAACAAGGCAAAAATAGATTTTATTGCTTCCAGGTGATCCTGGTAAACAGATAAATCGGACGACGGAGGTATATATGAGCAAGTAAGAAATAAACTTACACCATGAAAATTTACTTTTATTGATAGAAACTCTATATTATTAGGATTATTATAATGTAATGGCTCCGATGAGAAGTTGGAGTCTACTGCAAATAGAACACCACCTCCTCTTCGGGAAGAACGATCTTGCCTGTAAATAGTGTACTTTGACAGAAAAAGTTCGGAATCAGAAATATCCGAACTTAACCAGGTTTCCGAAAACGCAACTACATCAGTAGAAAAAGAGAAACTGTAGACGTATAGCTTACTTATTTTACTACGCAAACCACGCACATTTTGATAGGTTATAAGAAATGATGAGATTAGTTTTTTGAAGATGAAGAAGAAGATTGAGATTGAGACTGTACAGGTCCATTTGGTAAGAGCCCAATAATAATAATATGCTGTAATTTTCTCAAAATCAATGACTGAATAAAATAGTATATGAAATTGCACCGTCAATCAGCTGTTGATAAGAGATCTTTTTATATATTAACAACTGAACATTAGTTTTTAGCTATGAACTTAAACAATTAATCTTAATTGAAAATTGTAAGCTATTTCGCACTGTAAAATTGATTTTTTAATAACAAATATGTTTGTTTTTTAGGCCCTATTCCCCTTAAGAATGCTGATCAGCATTAACAGTCGAGTTGATTTAACCATGCCCGTCTGTTTGTCCAGCTGTCCGTGTAAGTACGTGGATAACAGAAACTATAATAACTATAATATTCCCACTCGGCTGTTGACAATGGTCAAGAACCTTCTGTTACTTACATTTTCTGTCGGCATTAAGTTATAATACTGCTTTGATCACACTGAGTAGGACGTGTTCTTATTCTAAACATTTGACATTTTGACTTATGATAAATGTTGAAAACAAAACTAAACACATTTGATATCAGTTTCAGAATGATATTTTAGAAATTGTTGGGTTATAATTTCAGTTAACTAAGAAATAAAGTAGATATTTAGATATCATTTCAAAATTATTTTAAATTTTTTGTTGTTGTTGCCCCCCGCTGAAGCCTCTCAATGTTTTCATGAAAATTATTTCATTTCCATTTAAAACAAGTAAGAAAGTTACAGTCGAGTGTGCTTGACTGTAAAATATCCGCTACCCAGTTTTGTAGAGCACGAAGATATTTTCAAATAATAAGAAAACTTGTTAAATTTGCTAAAAAATATAAAAAAAAATTAATGTCAAAAAATTCACATGCGCGATTCGGACTCTGGAACCGACGCACACTGAGACCACTGCGCCACCAATCGACTGCGTGGGAAGCGTTATAATAAGAATAAAGCTCCCATTACTTATTGTTAGAGTTTTTCCTTAGCAATTACAAGATTTGCGGCATACTTTGAGTGAGTTTTTATTTCAAATTTTATATTTTTTTTATTGTTAGGCAATTTATAACAGTGTTTCCAACTATTATATCCATTATAAATAACATGCATAATTTTAACAAGTAAGAAAGCTACAGTCGAGAGTGCTCGACCGTAAGATACACGCAACCCATTTCGAGAGAAAACAAAAAACTTAAATGACATTTTAACAAAAAATATACCAAAGAATATACTGAAATTTGTTATTATGATAAAATCCATAATATACCGACATGTCAACTAAACAAACAAAGCAAGAGCAAGTGAATATTGCATATAAAATTGTTTTGTTTTTCATTCTCAACCAAACTCACAGGAATCATTGAGACTATAAATTCAATTCTCTAGTTCTATTATTACGAGATTTTCAGTTTTCCGCGGGGAAAAGGGGCGTGGCGAAAATCTGAAACAAACTTGATCTGTGTAAGACCTACACGAATACTGTCACTAAATTTGATATCTCTAGGTCATTCACACACTTAAAACGTCCATATACACAGGACACAACTATTACAGGGTACATTAAGAGTATTAAGCACAGATGGTTTACCAACTTACATATCATTACACAAATAACTTTCCGAATTATACGCGATTTACATAAAAAAATCTTGACTTGTTCTAGATGTATGCATATTGTGGGCGAAGGGGGCGTGGCCACATTTGAAATAAACTTGGTGTCTCCATGTCTTATAGTCTCCGAGATCTAGGTGTTCATACGGACGGACAGAAGGACATGGCTATGTATATGGTCTCGGCTGTTGACACTGATAAAGAATATATTTACTTTATGGGCCCGGAGATGCCTCCTTCTGCCTGTTACATTTTCTGTTGGCACTAAGTTATAATTCCCTTCCATCCTATGGGTAGCGGGTATAAAAATTGCCCGAGCTATTTTCATGTAAAACTAAATAATTTGAATTTTTGCTCCCGCTACAGGCACTGACTGAAGCCTCTCGGTTCTTATATGAACAGCCTCCCGATGCAGACGAACCAACCTCTCGATGTTTCAATGAAAATGATTTTTAAGGGACCTCACCAACGAACACTAATTCCCTAAAAATTAATGAACTTCCCTTTCATTCAAATTACTTGAATATTGTCTATCTGAAATACTTTGTTCAGTCAATACAATCAATACAAATAAAAAAATAATTTCATATAGGGATATGCAAAACATAAATGCGTTGAGTTTTGGTTCTTTTTTGACGATATGAGCCAATATCGATGTTTCCATTATTTTGTAGATATGTTTGTTCAGAAGTGCGTCAATTAATTAATTATCTTTATTAAATAAAGAAATTTACAAAAAAAATTAAAGTTTAGAACCTTTTATTATATTGGACCTTACGGATCACCAATGGCTTAACCCAACAGCGACATTTCATTTGGAAAGCATCAATCAAGATCGATATCGATATTTTTTAACTACAAATTAACTAAAAATCGCAAAACCAAAATGGGCCAATTAATTCTATTTTTAAACAGTGATTAAAGATAGTTAGAGTAATTATTTCGAAAAATCGCTTCTTAGAGGGCGCTTGATGTCTATATCTAGGTTGTGTAAAAATTGCAGCATCGTAGCTTTTACTGTTTGGGCTGTGCGTTGATAGCACTATGGCTCTGTCAGTGTCTATGAACTACTTAGAAATATAATATATTATATAGTATTTATATGAATATAGATTATAGTTTTCAGATACTTTATACGGTCTTTCAAGTGGAAAGAAGAATTGGAAAATGGTAAGTAAATACTTGAATTCGTTTCAGTGGTCTTGAATAAAACAAGTAATTTACCGCCCATAATAGTGTATCATTTACTTTTCCCTTTTTTTTTTAATTTTAAAATTTGGACAAGTAAAATTGCAGTTAAAGAAAAAGACCCATGAGAAAATTTTAGATTTATGAGCTAAACAATTACGCCGAGACCGCAGAGATGTTGCAGGCATTAGACAAAGGGTATGAGATGTGAGTGAGTTGAGTTGCAACGAAAATTAAAGTCGTGGCTGGCAGCCCCTTTAGCTTTAATTTCCGATTAAACTGAGTAAAAAAATTAAGTGGGGGCAATAACAAAAAACAACAGGAGCCATAACAAAACAACGAAACCAGAACAAACTGTAACAACACAAGAAATTGGCAACAAACCAGCCAAATGCAAGTGGACGGACGGACGCCAGCAGGATCGGCCATTGCGATGGTTGTATCATATAATAATAACAACAACAGCAACATTAACTGCAACAACAGAGTGAAACAAAATTATTATAAAGCAAGCCAGGTAAACGGGCAACAAGCAACTGGCTGCGGTGCAACTGGCAAATTGGCTCAGTGTCCGGGCCTTAACTGGCTAGCCAACAACAACTGGCCCCCACTCGCATTCGCATCATTTTGGAAAATCTACCTTGAAGGTAATTATAGTAATTACTTCACGAATCGCAAGTAGTAAACGCTGCTGCTGCTGTTGCTGCTGCGGCTGTGGCTGCTGTCGCTGACGACGTGCGACCGCCTAAAAACATCAACAGTTTGCCAGGAGTGCAGACATCGCGAGGGTCCATCCAAGCACAACTTTAGTTTCAACTCCTTCAAACTGACCAATATGGCGCAGCAGAACAGCTTGGGCTGGCAAACTCATTGATACCCAATGCTCCAGGCAGACCTATGACTCTGCTCAGACAGTCATGGCTGCTGTTGCTGTTGGTGTTGCAGCTCTCGCTGTGGTTGAAACCTGCTTATCTGCGGGCATTATAGTCTGTGCACAGCGTTATGGCCTGATCTAGAGGCAAAGTCGAAGCCTGTTTTTGCCAAAGCTTTGGCAGAGAGCGCCTGCTGTTTGGCTCGCAATCGGATTGGATTTAGCTTAGCCCTTGATTAGTTTTCGCTGTGTGCTGTGGATACCCCCAAGTTGCTCTTATTATTATATAATTTTATTTTTACCTCGATTCTTTCTTATTTGCTGACTCTTTGCTCGTTGCCCGTTGCTTGTTGTTGTAGCTTGCGCCTTCGCAAGGGACTTGCAGCCGGCAAGACTAATTTTCTTGCACACGAAGCAATTTGAATTTGCAACGCAGGCGCAGAGATCTCTCAAGGAATGTGATGTTGTTGTAGTTTCTGCAGCTCTTGTTGCACTCAAATTGCTCTGAACTTTGGTGGACTTTTAAAATCACGATGTAATTTCGGAAATTGCTATGTTGTATATTCGCAGTTGCAATTGCAATTGTACGCGTACTGCTGACTTAGCAATTGTTTTTCATATTGTTGTTGTTCTAGCAATACACGAAAGTTGTCGTCGGCAGCAACATGAAACAAAACTTTTCGTTTGGTTCCCTTGACCCAAGTTGTTAAGCAGTTATGACTTCCCGCTGGCTCTACAATTGCTATAATTAAAGCTTTCGCTTCTATTCTTGTCATTGCCTGTTTTCATTGATAAATTCTAATTGTTAAATTTAATGGTCATATCGATTCCTTCTGCCTGGCCTGGCATGAGTACCAGCTTCGATCCTCAACAGCAACAGTTCCAAAGCGTTCCCACTTAAGTTTATTATTACAAATGGCATTCTTAATGACGCTCGGGTTACCTTTCAAGTCCACCAAGTATACCAAGAGTCTTTTCCAGCTCAATTCGAGGGACGGCGCCCGATTTCAGTTCCTTTGTCGGCATCCGCGTTGCTCACTTAAATGTGGTCACTGCAACCAAAAGCAGAAGCCAATGCATTAGTTGCAGCCGACTTTATTTTTTTTTTCTTAAGCAAAAGCATTACATCCGATTTTTATTGCTTACCATATATTTCATCTTATTGAGTCGTTTGCTTGTCTTCCTTCTGGGGATCAGTCTCTTCTTTGTGACTGACGTCAACTTATATATTGTGATTAAAGAACGAAGATCGATTCGATGAACATATTTTATAAAATTTGTTATATACTGAATAAATTTGATAAGCAAATATTTTCATTTTTAAGTTTTATTTCAAACATTTTGTTAATCAGCAATGTGACAATTACTGTACTCAAAAATATACAAATTATGTTAGGATTTAAGGAGGTTAATAACCGAAGCACCCAAGTCGTGAAGGCAAAACAAGAATCAATTTATGTTGTAGTAAGATTCAGCCACACCCAGTCTGGCAATAATGATGCAAGCTTGTGACTCACAGAAATATACGTCTAATCAACACAACCCAAGACCAGCTATTTGTACAACAAACACTTCTGGAATCTGTGGATGGGGTATGGCCTGCCCTGCCATGCCCTACCCTGCCCAGAACCATCTGATAGCCATCAACGGCATTGGTGCATTGGTGTAACAAAAATGAAGAAGTGCGTAGGCTGACACGGCAGGACTGAGGATCAACCGCGACGAACACGGAGCCAGAGACATCGGACAGACTGTATTGCTACTCTTGGCAGTTGCTGTTGTTGTTGTCTCTAATTTCGCTGGACCAAATAAATGTCGTTACAAATCACGATGGAATTCAAACCGAGCCGTGTCGAAGACGTAGACGTTGCCAGCAAAGCACAGCCCTGGGAGCGATAAATGGCAGACAGCCACAGACTAGCAACCAGTTGGCTGTCTAGTTGGCCAGCTGGCTTTCAGTCCATCAGGCTCGTTGGTTGGTTGCACAGCTGCTTGACTGTCTGGCTCATTATTTAATGGACTGATCGATCATAAAAAATGAGGTACTTGTGAGAGCCGTATTAAGAACAAGTTGCAGTTGTACGTGGACATAGATTCAGCTCCAGCTCCGCCGTTGTCGCAGACAAAGTCGTCGTAGGAGCGGCCACGTTTGAAACTCAAATAAAGCTTGTCACGTCTGGGGGCCTCATGAGTAGTACAAATGTTTTGGGCCACAATTGGAGCACTTCTGTTTGACAGTACGTATGATTTATGTGCCTCTGCCTGTTGTTGCCTGTTCTTACTCAGCTGATGGATAGCTAGAGCGAGAGAGAGAGAGATATACTCTTCTCATGCGCACTTTCGGCGGAATTTCAGACTTGACTTTTGTGCTGATTTTAAATGCAACAGCTTGTGCACTGTGTAAAATTATATAAAGCGCAGCGATGTTTAACCAGCTAAAAAAGCAATGCACTGGGAGGGAAGAGCTTCCTTATTTTCATGCTGGCAAGTTTATTAGAGTGTCCCGCAGGACACTGGCAGTGCCTGCCACTTGCCCACTTTACATCCGCTGTCAACGGCAACAACAACTGCAACAACATAAAGACCAACAATACGAAGTCAAGGAAAAGGCAAACAAAATTCAGTGAAGCAATTTCTATGAAATTTATTTCACATGAAGATTTATCGCGATTTCAGACAGCATTGGCGACACCTGCCAACGCCTACAAATGTAATTTATGGCTCTCCCGCATTATGCACACCACACACACACACACACACACACACACATGCACACTTACACTCACAGAGAGCAAGAGAGAGACAGACACTGACACACAGCGTGTGGTAGCTTCCTTTCCCACTCCATTTGGTTAGCACAAAAATGCTCATAAGCGCGCGCTTGGCCCCAGGCCCCTAACTCAGTTCCCGAAGCGATCCCCGACCTCAGCACTTGGTGCTCCCCCCATTCACCATATAACATCCAACCGACCGCCCACGGGCTACTTTTTAAAATATATAGTATCTGTCGCAGATTTTGACTCAGTCATTTAAAGTGTATAGACCGAGTGCATTACGCAAATAATTGTTACTTTTTATTTTTTCCTTTTATTACAATTTGATTGTTGTACTCAGAAATGAAAAGTTGTGTGGCAAAACCCGATATGATAACAATAGAAAACTGAAATAAATACCTGTACCTAATTGTATACAGAATATTTCATTTACACTTTCTATTTACATGTAATACACAATTTTCTTTTAATATTTGTTTAATGCTCTACTTTCACTACTCTGGGTATGTTCGCCTTAACACTTTTCTTTTCAAAATCGGTGCTTCGATCACGTTTAGCTGTAATCTTACAATTATTAATTTGGTTCCGTTATAAGGTCTGGATTGATAAATATTGTGAAACATAATAATTAGTACTCCAATTTGCGGTTGTAAGTTGTTCTGTTGACTTGCTGGAACAATTAAAAAATTTGGTTGAATATTTGACTGTTTTATCAGCATTGACAATGTGCATTTAACTAAATCGATTTCATGTATTTCAAACGCAATTTTTTTTAACAGATGAGAAACATTCTTATATTCTTATTATTATTTTCAAGAATGTAAAATGTGAAAATTGAACCCAGAAAACAGTTCTCGAATTAAGTGCAAAATTCTTGCTGGTAAAATAAGTTATAAAATTATAATTACTCAAATTTAGTTTTTCTCATTTTTATACCCGCTACCCACAGGGTAGAAGGGTATTATAACTTAGTGCCAACCGAAAATGTATGTAACAGGCAGAAGGAGTCATCTCCGACCCCATAAAGTATATATATTCTTGATCAGTGTCAACAGCCGAGACGATATCGCCATGTTTGTCTGTCCGTCTGTCTGTAGGAACACCAACTGAGTTTTTTTGGACCCAAGATCGGATTTATATAAAAAAACCTTTTTGGTCACGAAACGACGTATGGGAAAAAAAAGCAATATTTTGATATGTTGTTGCAGTTCTGGCTAAAAATTGTGGTCTTCTCGTACATTTGCATAGGGCAACAGATCTCTGGCTGGTTTGAGGATCCAGGTCCAGCTCAAAAAGCACAAACAACATTCAACATCAAATATGACTACAACAAGTACAACTGTCATTGAGAGCTTTAAGAGAAATTCATAAACTGAAAAAGTGGATTTTCGTATGAAATTTTGTGCATGCAATTCAGAAATTCAAATGCGGCACACCATCAAAAGTGCACCTCTTACCTCCTACCTCCTAACTCTTGCCTCCATGCAACGGACTAAAGCAAGAACAGAGTACAACACAGCGTGTCGCACGCATGAACACCTCGTCTGGGGGTCGAGTTAAAGAGAAATGTTCCTGGACGCAGCAAACAACATAAGTCGCACTAATGCCCATAAAAGTCGCACTTGGCACAGGCACTGGAGCTGATGCTGCTGGTACTCGTGCTCGTGCTCGTACTCGGAGTCTGGTGGCACACAGTTCCCGGACTCCTTCTTGTAGAGTCTTCATACTCGAAGCCAAGTCATGAGCTTGTTTTGGCCAAGTACTTTAGATAAACTTGAGCACCTGGAATAGAGTGACAAGTGGGCAGCATTTCATACAAATTGATGTGAACGAACTACGACTTAACGAAAGACAATTTAATGATAACTATTCTGGGTCGGAGTGTCTCTTTAAGTTCTTTTTCCGGTTGCAGTAGTCGTAATACGAGTTCCACGCGTCTATCTCTGTCTCAGTGCCAGTCGGTCTCTATTCTCAGTGCAAGACTGTTGCCACAACTCAATAAACTTTACGGCTATGAAAATGTTGTTTGCAACAAAAAACGCAATTTAACAATTAACAGCACGAGCATTGAGAGCAACGTCCACAGCAGCGAAAACAGCTACATCAACAACAACAACAGTCACAGCTACATTGAGAATGAGAACGTTTATTATTGTTATTAACATTTTTTTGCAATGCCGTGAGGCAAGTTTTAATTGATGGTCCCTGTGTCGCGCCCCTCCGCATCGAGGTGAGCTGAGCTGAGCTGAGCTGGACCTCTAATGCAGTTGTACAAAAGCTGATGGGGCCGGCGTACAAGTCGATTCGCCGGCTGACCGATGCTGACTTGGTGAGTCGCTTTCTTGCCTACTCGCTCTTTTGCATGCGACACGCCCACAATCCATCCTCGCCATCTCGCTCGCACAAAAACAAAGTCGTCGGCTATTATGAAATTATCGTTTACTGCTGCCAAGCCGAAGACATTGCCCAGCCCAGGCCCTGGGGCCATAAATACATGTACCGAATGGGCATTCGTCGTCGTCGTTGTTGTTGTCGTCATCGCCGTCGCTGTTGCACTTGCAACCAGAAGCCGAAGCCTAATTGCAATTTACCTTTGGCTTTCGCTCTGGCTAAGGCCAGTTCCTATCTCCTTCCTCTGTCTCCCCCCGCGTCTCTGCCTGTCGCTATCTGGCAGCTCCATCCCCGCAAGCAGCTAAGAATTTTAAATTGTTTAATGGTGACTAACTTACGATTCCGAGCCGAGTTAATTACGTCGGGGTGCATATTTACCGATATGGTTGGACTGACGGCCCCAGGCCCCAGACCCCATGTCCAAAGAAATGCTTGCCAACTGGTCACTCTCACTGGCAGTCGCTAGGGCGACGGCAACAGGTGCCCTGTACTGGATTCTTGCCTATGGGAAGGGGAATGCGGGTCTCACATTTGTGAAAAATTAAACAAAATGAATTTGTAATTTCGTGCCATAAATAATTGGCCGCTAACTCGGCCCCGTCCAAGTTTAGCTCCCTGTTGAAGACACTGAAACTCCAAATCGAACTCACAACCTTCTTAGGAGCTTTGGAACCTGGTCAGGAAAGGTCGGGGTAACCCAGCCCAGCTCGGCAATCGCATCGAGTCGAGCCAAGTTGAATCGAGTCGAATGGCGAACAGAAATTGTAAAGGCTGAAATTACGCTAAATGCTGATTAAGTGAACATTTATCATCGCTCGTTGGGAGTGCGCCAGGCTTGTACGTTCCATTGCAGCTGTATTAAGGAAATGGAAGTCAATGGAAATGGGAATGAGAAATGTGGTGAAACGAGCGTGGTGAACGGTAAGGAAGAAAGGGTTCGCTAGTTGAGTTAGTTAATTTTCTGGGAAAACGATACAGGCAACAGAAGCTGATGCTAAGTCGTTGTAGTATTTTAGTCTTAAAACAGCTATTTTCAAATGAAAAGAAAGAAAGAAAGACGCATAAGGTGACTGAGACTTTTTATACCCGCTACCCATAGGGTAGAAGGGTATTATAACTTAGTGCCAACAGAAAATGTATGTAAAAGGCAGAAGGAGGCATCTCCGACCCCATAAAGTATATATATTCTTGATCAGCGTCAACAGCCTACACCAAATTTGGTACATAGGTTCCTTCATTCCTTACGCAGATCAAGTTTATTTCAAAAGTTGAATGCCACGCCCCTTTCGCCCACCATAAGCATTAATCTAGAAAAAGTCAAGTTTTTTTTATGTAAATTGCGTATAACTCCAAAAGTTATTCGTGTAATGATGTGCAATTTGGTAACCCATCTGCGCTTAACACTCTTAATATACGCAGTAGTTTTGGTAAAAATCGGATAAGTAGAACAAAAGTTATTCGTTAAATTATTTATCAAAATAGTTGTGCCCAATGCATATGGACGTTTTAAATGTGTGAATGACCTAGAGATATCAAATTTGGTGACAGTATTCGTGTAGGTCCTACGCAGATCAAGTTTGTTTTAGATTTTTGCCACGCCCCTTTCCGCCCCCCAAAAACGTAAAAAGCCGTAATAATGGACCTAGAGCATTGCATTTTGGAATACATAATAATAATGATAGGTTTAATGACTCCTGTAAATTTGGTTCAGATCGAAAGAAATACAAGGAAGTTATTAAAGAATCAATTTTATATGCAAAATTCACTTGCAGCTGCTCGCGCTTTGTTTGTTTGGTTGACAGTGTGACCGGTGTTATGAATTTCGGTGTTATGAATTTTTACCCGCTATTTTCAAATATATACAAAAACAAGTTTCAGTATATTCTTTGGTATATTTTTTGTTAGAATATCATTTCAGTTTTTTGTTTTCTCTCGAAATGGGCTGCGGGTATCCTACGGTCGAGCACTCTCGACTGTAGCTTTCGTACTTGTTTCTAATAGTTACGGAAATTACCAAAAAAAGTTAATGGTAACGGTAAACCACTGATTCAATTTTGCGAAAGGAACATTTAATTTATAAATGGTATAACTTATACTCATTTCAATGAATTTGTATTAAAAGTTATTAAAATAAGAATACTAAAGTGCAGGTTCTGCTTCGTGTTTTCAATAGTTATTTAAATTTCATACTTTTTCATTTAACATTCGCTTTCTTCGCTAATTTTGATTTATATTATGTTTCTTATATAATTAGTGAGTATGCCGAGTATGATAAATTCTTAAGTTTACTTTTCGGAACATTAGTTAGCTAACTAGCATATTCTGTGGCATTTTTCGTCAATCTTTGTGATGAAAAGACAATGCTGCAACCGGACAATGTAACCAAATCGACAATTGACAAACACACAACGACAGATACTTGCACTGAAAACTGCCATTACACAAAACGTCGGCTTATCAAAGACGACTCTGGTCGCTGTCCACTTCAATAGCCATAGACAATGACCGACGCGACGGCGTGAAAGGTGGGGAAAAAGGACCGAGGGGCTACAAGGAGTTGAGGAAAAATCGAAGACAATGACAAGTAGCCACAAGATGAAAATTCAAGAAGATGCGTCGTCAATTTGATACATATTTATGATAATATGCTCAATGGAATCGGCCATAAAAACAGCCAGACAACCAGCCAAGCAGGCATCCATGCAACCATCCTGGACGGCGATGGGAGCTGTGGCAACCAATAGCGAGGCCAAGCAGCAGCGACAAACGAAACGAGAAGCTTTTGATCGTTGAATGGTTCCGGTGGCGTTGCCCTGATCGGTTTTGTCCTGGTCTTGCTTTGGCTTTCGCTTTTGGATCTTATTTTGCCTTTGACTTTGTGGACAGCGTGCTTGTTAGTAAATGTGGACGATGTGTGACGACAGTCGACAGCCGACAGCCAGCCGCTAGGCTCAGGTTACAGTCTCAAGCCCACATTGTTATCGAACCGTATCAAAAAGATCGGCCACATTTGCGTACCCACTCGGGGAAGAAGTTGACTGAGTGCTATTGCTAGTATTGGGTGCTGGTGGTGATGCTGGTGCCGGTGCCGGTGCTATTGCTGTGATTATGCCGAGCGAACCGCAGGAACAACAACAAAAGTAACTACAAACAATCGCCGCTAACAATCTGAACAATCTGGCAGAGGAACAAACAGTTGCTTGGTATGCAGATCAGAAGCCAACAGCCAACGAGGAGCACCAGTCACTGTCGCATTTGCATGTAAAGGCGGTTGCAAGGAACAGAGAACAGAGCCAGTGCACTGGCAGATGTTGGGGGAAAGCCAGGCAGAGACGTAGACAAGTCACAGTCAGAATCGGAATCAGAGAAGTGGCAGTGTCAGAGGTAGCTGGATACCGGTTACCGGTGGCAACATTGCTGTAGCAAACAGGAGCGCTAGTCTCTCTTCTTGGCCAGACCCAACGACGACGCTTTGCTCTGTATGCAGCTTCGCAGCTTCATCCAGCCAGCAGGAGACGATGTCGATGTCGATGATTGTTGGCCATTGATAAAGCTGCGGCTGCGGCTGCCTCTTGTACGCGCTGAAACTAAAAACTAGAAGCATTTACCGCAATTGTAATGTCGAAAGTACATGATATAAGATCGTAGATAAACGCTTCAGATTCTGTAGCATCTGGAGATACTTCCTCTTAGGTTGCCTCTACTTTCGCTCTTCCTCCCACCATGCTCCTTAACCCGTGCCTCCTTTTGTCGGCTTGCTGTGGTGCAACAGCATTTGTTCTCTCATGTCGCAAATTTTTTTATTCCACGCTACCCACAGGGTAGAAGGGTGTTGTAACTTAGTGCCAAAGGAAAATGTATGTAACAGACAGAAGGTCCCATAATGTATACATATTCTTGTTCAGTGTCAGCAACCGAGACGATATAGCCCTGCCCGTCTGTCCAACTGTTTGTCTGTCTGATTGTCCGTATGAATACCAAGATCTCAGAGACTATAATACTTAGACACATCAAACTTCGTGACAGAACTCGTGTATGTTCCGTACCCTCAAATCGAAAAAATTATACAAGCCGTAACAATAAATTGATAAATAATAACAGTATTTTGATTGATTCCTAAGAATTATACAAAATGTAGAACTTCTTCAAGAAACAACAACACGCCCTTTGTTTTGCTTTATTGAGAGTGTGACCATGTACGGTATTTTATGGATTTATTTCAAATATAATCACACAAAACATTCTTTTTGCATTCTCTCGAAAAGGAATGGTTAGCGGGTATTTTACGGTCGAGCACTCTCAACTTTAGCTTTCTTACTTGTTTATTTGCTGATTCAAGCTCAAATCGGGCTGCTGTGCCTCAGTTTGGTAATCCACTCCAATGTTGAGCTTGTGTTGCTATCACCATCGAGTGCTGAGCTCGTAGTATTTTTATACCCGCTACCCATAGGGTAGAAGGGTATTATAACTTAGTGCCAACAGAAAATGTATGTAACAGGCAGAAGGAGGCATCTCCGACCATATAAAGTATATATATTCTTGATCAGTGTCAACAGCCGAGACGATATAACCATGTCCGTCTGTCCGTCTGTATGAACACCTAGATCTCAGTTACTATAAGAGCTAGAGCTACCAAATTTGGTGACAGTACTCTTATAGGTCCTACGCAGATCAAGTTTATTTTAGATTTTTGCCACGCCCCTTTCCGCCCCCAAATACCTGTAAAAGCCGTAATAAAAGACCTTGAGCATTTTTTGGTATGCATAAAAATCGTTATATTCTCAATGATTCCTGTGAATTTGGTTGAAATCGATGGAAAACAAGGAAGTTATTAAAGAATCAACTTTATATGCAAAATTCACTTGCAGCTGCCCGCGCTTTGTTTGTTTAGTTGACAGTGTGACCATGTCGGTGTTGTGGATTTTTACCCGCTATTTTCAAATACATAAAAAAAAAACAAGTTTTAATATATTTGGTATATTTTTTGTTAAAATATCATTTAAGTTTTTTGTTTTCTCTCGAAATGGGTTGCGGGTATTATACGGTCGAACACTCTCAACTGTAGCTTTCTTACTTGTTTAGTGCGGTTTAGTTTTGGTTTTATAAGATCATTAGTTGTCCGCAACTCGATAAAGATCGCACAAAAGCTCCTTCACCGGACTAGATCCAATTCGAAGCGCGACTCCGACTTCGATAGGACTCCAACTGCAGTTACAACACAACACGAAACCCCAAACTCGCAGCAACGACTCCAAGCTTAGGCTGGATGCTGGTTGCAACAACAGATACAGCCAAAGATCTCCGTCCCTTCTCATGTATTTTACCGGGTTTGGCTTTCAAACTTTTTGCTTTCCATAAAGTCGTTTTGTTTGTTCTTAATGACTGCATTTAGATCTTGATAGTTGGCCCACATCAAAGAAACACTGCCGCCGCTGCAACTCAGGCCACCTCAAAGCTTGCCATACATACGTTGTTTATGGTACATTACAGATTCGGACTCAGACTCGGACTTACGATATTCGTATGATGCACGACTAGTCTGCGACTCTTTGAGCATCAACTTGTCGCCGTAAAAACAGCAAACAAAAACTTGCATTCAGGGGCAAGTCTGCAGTTTCGCCCGCGAAGAACTTTAAATTAATTTGTTTGTTGTTACTTATTTTTCATTTTCTACAAGATTCTGAAATGGAATGAACAAAACAAAAACAAATTTAAAAAATTATATGTATTACATTAAGGAATTCATTTAAGTTATATCCTTTGCTTACTTTGAACCTTAGGGATCATCAATACATCAAAGCTTTAACTCAATAGCGATATTTTATTTGGAAAGAGACAATCAAGACCAATATCGATATACTATTTACATGAAAATATCATCTCTATCTCAAAAACAACAAGTAAGAAAGCTACAGTCGAGAGTGCTCGACCGTATGATACCCGCAACCCATTTCGAGAGAAAAAAAAAATTTTAATGATATTTTAACAACAAATATACCAAAAATATACTGAAACTTGTGTTTTGTTTGTATATATTTGAAAATAGCGGGTAAAAATCCACAACACCGACATGGCCACACTGTCAACTAAACAAACAAAGCGCGAGCAGCTGCAAGTGAATTTCACACATAAAATTGATTCTTTAATAACTTCCTCGTTCTTTATTCGATCTCAACCAAATTCACAGGAGTCATTCAGACTATCATTGTTACTATGCATACCAAAATTCAATGCTCTAGGTCTATTATTACGGCTTTTCCAGTTTTTGGGGGCGGAAAGGGGCGTGACAAAAATCTAAATCAAACCTGATCTGCGTAAGACCTACACGAATACTGTCACCAAATTTGATATCTCTAGGTCATTCACACACTTAAAACGTCCATATGCACTGGGCACAACAATTTTGATAAATAATTTTGTTCTACTTATCCGATTTGTACCAAAATTACAGGGTATATTAAGAGTGTCAAGCGCAGATGGGTTACCAAATTACACATCATTACACAAAGAACTTTTGGAGTTATACGCGATTTACATAAAAAAACTTGACTTTTTCTAGATTAATGCTTATTGTGGGCGAAGGGGGCGTGGCATCCAACTTTTGAAATAAACTTGTTCTGCGTAGGGTACGAAGGAACCTTTTTGCCAAATTTGGTGTCTCTATGTCTTATGGACATGGCTATATCGTCTCGGCTGTTGACGCTGATCAAGAATATATATACTTTATGGGGTCGGAGATGTCTCCTTCTGCCTGTTACATACATTTTCTGTTGGCACTAAGTTATAATACCCTTCTACCCTATGGGTAGCGGGTATTACAAAAAAAAACATAAATTGAAATTTAAAATAGCGAAATGAATTTCTTCACGTCAGAAATTATTAAATCGAAACAGTCCACATTATGAGACCGAATACAAATGATATTCAAGAATTCCTACATAACATAATGACACAAAACAATTCAGGCACAGGATAGGAACTAGATCGATACAAGCTAGGCTTGGAAGACCACAATTAAATTGGAAAATAAGTGGAAATTCCGATATCTAAGACAAAGGCTAGGGTTAAAGATGGAATACTTTTAAAACTATCCTCCTCTTTATGGATTTCTTCAAAAGTGTACAAAAGTGTTCAAGGGACATAAGAACGAGTATGTGAAGGACTCAGCATGTTGGTGCCATTAAATTAACGACGATGTACGCCTAACAAAATGGATTCGAGGGATATGGAATACTCAGTATAGAAAAAGCCACATTAGATGCTGTGAAGTGCATAAATCGATGAAATGGCATGGACTACGAGTATGCCACTAAGAACCTAATAACTGCTACATCAACAGACCGTGAACGGAGAAGAGGAAGAGAGAAGCGAGAACCGACAACGAGCAAGCGTCGACATCTAATCATGGCAGGAGTATGAAATGCCGAAAATAAAGCCACTTGCAGCAGCTCAAAGAGAGGCAGACTGCAGGCAGCAGGCTTTGTTCTTCTACGATACAGTGGAATGTATAGGTAAGGCGTTAGCCAGTGGTCGGCAGACCAAACTGTGGCTATGGAGCTGTGGGCGTCCACTTCTCATCCTGCGGCAGCTGTGCACCGGTAAATTTTGCACTTTAGCAAGCAAAATGTCATTGGCAGCAATAGACGCAAAAACCGCAAGTACACTTGAGTGCTGCACTCCAGGTGCCGTTGTCGATGCCGATGCCGATGCCGAGAAATGAGAGACAAGGGACGAGAGAAGGTCGAAACCGGTGTGGGGTGTCGAGACTCAGAATTGAACCGAGCTACCTCCATGTTGTGGATTTGAACGTGGCTGGGACATGCACGACGTAGTTGATGTCAAGGCACAGGCAGGCATAGGCAGGTCTCAGCTTGGTTAGCTCTAGCCTCCACTCCATATATGCTCATATTTGCACATAGGTGTATTAAATGCATGTGTGTGTGTACCAGACATGCCTGGGCCGAACGGTCGAACCGACGGCGAGAGATTTCATGTGAAATTAGCATGTCGTGACACAAATGACTTAAAAGCACTCAATCGCACCATACAAAGAGAGTCGGAGAGGAAGAGAATCAGAGAGGAAGAGAACTGCAGTCTGCAAGCTGCAGGAGACTGCACAAATGTGTTCGTACATGGTCCTGGTCCTGGACTCAAGGGAACACGAGGTAGGTTAAGCTGGTGCAAGTGTCGCTCGCCCGCTGTGTGCAAAATAATTTACATTCACACGTAGAGTTCATCAACTGTTTGTGGCAGCAAGAGCTTTAGCTTCAGCTTCAACTCAAGCTCCAACTCCAGCACTGACTTGAGCGTCAGCTTCATCTTTCCAGTCGTATTCATAGTATTCCCAGTTTGAAGTCTTTTAGCCCAGGCACAAGCACAGGCACAACTTAATTAAGCCGACCAGGCGGCAGGAGCATTAAGACAGCCGTTTTGCAGCATCAGCTTTGAGTTGACACTGACTCCGATTCCGATTCAGACTGTGACTCGAACTCGTTGCACATTCGTATTCACATTCCAGACAACATCCCATTGATTGCATTAATGTATTTCTTCAAAATTATTGTTCGCACAAGCTCGCCTGCTTATCATAAATTATGTAAATGGAAAAACGCGAACCAGAAAAAAGACTCGGACTTAACAACAATTCTCAATTAATGAAGCCCACGATATCAGTCGCCAGTTGCAGATAAAAATGCAAAAACAACTCTTAAGAAGCGAACAACGAAACCGAAATGAGGGGATCCAATGGGTACCTAACACTAAGACTACCTTTTGGGTCCGTCCAAACTTGTCCGAGTTCGCCAAAAAATTACGCAGTGACTGTTGATAATTTGTCAAAGCAACAGAAAGAGAGAGATAGTCTTAGGACTCCGCGTACTGTGTATGTGATATGGTATTCGAGAATGGGAATGGAATAGCGCCCAAAGCGAAGACAAACTTGTTTCATTTTTGTCATCTACCTAACTGGGGCATTTTTAAGTTTCTATAATGTTTGCCCCTTCGTTACTGGGAACTTCGCAAGCGCCAAGTAAATGTTTTTTTTTTTTTTTAATAAAAATAAAAATATTGCTTTAAATAAATAAAAGTTAAATTTTTGATCAGAAACTCTTTTTCAATTACAAACAATTTATAGAATATAAAGTTCTACATATTACATTTTATTTCTAAGAAGATAATATTCAATTCCTAACTTTAAGCGGAAAGACGTTATTTTAAGCAACCGAATTTTCAAGTGGTTTCTTTTTTGCATGGGAAACAAGTATATTTTGGTATGAAATTTTGTAAGATCTTCAGGGAAGCGAAGTGACCACTAACCGAGTATAGTAGGAATTATGCCAAAAGTATCAGATAACATATTGCATTGATATTAAAAAGTTGTCGATATCCATCTCAATCTACCAATCACAACTCATCAATGCAAAATGATTACGATTTTAAATTTATTAACTTAAATATAAATAAACAGATAATTGTGTAGAGAGTATGAAAGTGTCGCATATCGCGGTAAGATGTTTTTGGCTTTCAGCGATGACGACATGCGTTCGGTACTCATATGGCCAGGATGCCAGGACACGCATGCGTAAGTTGTTGCCAGTGTAAGTGTCAGTTGGTACTGATAATTAGCGAATTCATTTACCGTGCACTCAACTGTACGTGTTGCAGTCGAGTACTGTGGTGTTGTTGCTGTTGCTGTTGCTGTTGTTGTTACTGTTACTGTTATTCTTGTAATTGTTGCTGCCGCCGTTTGAGGTTAGGGGCATGTGGTTAAAGGCAACGAGGCTGATTAACTGGCAGCGGTTGAGGCTAAGTTCAATGTGATGGCACAGAGTAGGCTGGCCGTGCTTTGGCGTTAGTGTTTGTGTTGGCATTGAGTCTGGACTATGGTTAAACAGCAGGTGAGCTCTGGCGCTGAGTATGCACGCACATTTTGAGGTTAAGCACGAACATTTTAATGCGATAATTTAACCAGAATTTGTGGTTACATTGACTAATTGAACAGGTGTGGCTATTAAACAGCCGCAGACGCTGTGAATGCAATTGCATTTTGGCCCAGGATCTCGAAAGGTTCTCCTCTCCTCTCACTTCCGCATTTGCGTGACATTTCTCCGACTGACCAAATCGAAAGCCAGCGACAGCTTGATAATTTGTTCGCCTGTTGAGTTGCTAGCCATGGACCGGAGACCTTTCTACTTACGGCAGGCGACTTGTAATAATATGTATGGAATGCGTACGAGAACGAGCATGAGCTCGAGCTGGGACTGGACTGAGGGCTACATGGGCAAAGTGCATTGCGGTTTTCACCACAATTGTTGCATGTGGCACGTCAATGAGCACAGCCCTAAGTAGAGAGGACTCCCAAAATTAAACACTGTTGACAGCTCACACTCACATACAATAAGAAGAATTTGAATGCAATGTCCGTGACTGAAGCAGGGTCCGATGTCAATGCTCGGGCAGCGAGAATTGGGAATCGAGTAATCAGCCTGGTTTTTACTAATAATTTGAAATACGTTTTTCGACTATTGTTTCTTTGCGGTAAAGTCATTGTTGTTTGCCGAACAAAAGGATTGTCTCGGTTTGGTATCACGTTTCAGCATTCGCTTATTTGAGTGATCAACAAACTTAGCTCTCTCAACCAATTAGTTCAACAGACAACTGACAACAGAGGGACTGTTGTAATGCCAGACATACTGAACGGATTGATGTGAACACCGAAAGAGTAATATAATTTGACACATACATACAAACTTCAAGCATAGAGAAAGCCCATATAAATAGTTACATTATAATAAAATTTACAATTTAGTTTTCAAATGTTTGCATTGTTGAAGTCATCATTTCAAGCAAACAAATTTGTATGTATGTCGACAGATAATCAAAAAGTTTAAAACTCGCTCCCAGTGAAAAGTAGGGGCCAGAGATGTAACCATGTTATTGAAAATCAAGGATACTTAACCAAATATTACAATTGTTAATCATTAATATTACATTTCAAAATTCTGCTATTTCTGTGGCCACACATTTTTAGGTTATTATCATTTTTTTAATTTGAATTTTGTTGTTTCCAATCATTAATACATTTTTCTTTAGCAATAAATTAGTTAATAGTCAATCTATGATGGGCAAATTGTTTTATTTTTAAATATTAATTTTAAATTTTAAACATTGTTTGAAAACTGAAATATTTGTTTGTGATATTTATGTGTTCACGGTTGAATGTTAACATTAAAAATCGCCTTAATAAATTTGTATTGTTATATTTACCAATACATTATTTTCTATTAGATAATCATAAAAGAACAGTCAAAAATTGAAACGATCAATTATCTGATTGCGGACTTTAGTTTGCATTGTTTCACAATTTTGACACATTAATACTCAGCTCAAAGAGTATTTTTTTCTTCCCTTCTTCCAAATCAAAGGCGGGGAGTTAAATGATTTGATTACGAGTACGTAGACTATTCCTGATGTCGGCGAACTAACCAATGCGAAAATTCAACCAATTAGTTTTGAGTTTGATTAGACAAAGAACTACGATGTAAGCTACATATGTGATAGCAACAACAATAAAAGCAACAAATAACTTCAGATAATTTGGATTGAGGAATCGGAATGCGTACAGTCAGCATTTTGCCACTTTGAATCCATGCACGTCTTTTCGCACACATTCACGTATTGTATGTGTATGTGTGTATACGTATGTACATGTGTGTTCACATTTGCATAGCCAACGATTTTTTGACATGTTGACATTTGATTTTTCTGACAATTTAACTGGTCTCAATGTAAAATCAGTTTTGCGAAAATTACACTCAAATGTCGACTGACGACTTTAAAGGAATTTTAGAGTCGGCCTCCGATTTTGTTGTATTCGTGGCCTTTGTTGTTTGCTGTTGCTGTTGCTGCCGTCAGCACTGACCATCGCGTGCAGTAAATTGTATTTCAGCTGACATCCGTAAGAGTGTGTGTGCGAGAGTGTATCTGTGTGCGCCAGTAGAAGTATACATATGTCTGATTGTCTCAGTTTGTTTCAGCCACAAAGTCCATGAAACTATTGTTGTCCAAAAGTCAGCAAGAAAATTATTTAAATTGTTAATTTTAAAGTTGTAGTTATACATGTCAGGAGTAATTATATATTTCTTTTTTTCTTCCATTTTAATTATTATTTTTATCATTCGAACGCATCACGTCGTGGCAGACCAACAGCAACAACAAAAACCACATTACCCCTATGCTATCAAAGAAATTGCAGCATACTTTTGGGATGTAAATAAAATAACATTCAAGATAATGCCAACTTGAAATTTTTGTTTGATATGCCAATTGAAAATTGAAATGATCGGTATTTGAGAATATAGCAATTTTCGATTTTAAAATCGATTGTTTATTCTTAATGGCACTATTTAGCAGTTGCCTGTTGGATTTTTTCCATCAGGCCCTCACAAAGAACAGATAAGAAGGAAGACAGGAAAGGATGCTCGACGCTAAATTTGTCCGACTTGTGACGAAAATTTTCGCGTAGCTCTGCTTAATTAATTAATGCACTCTAGCAATTTATGAAAATATATCAAAAGCAGACATGCTGGAAATTTATGTGCTCAACCATTCGGGCATTCGGTACGCACAGGCAACCTGAAGTGGCAGCCGGCGCCGCTGCCAATACATTTCGGTTCGTTTAAGTGGCAATGGCTCTTACTCTGGCCATGACAGGGGCAATCACTGCGACTGCGATTGCAACTGGAACTGGGACTGGGACTTTTGCTTCAGCTTTGGCAGTAGCTGTCGCCATCGATGTTGCAGTTGCAGTTGCAGCTGAAACTCTTTATGTATGAGCAGCAAATTCAGCGCAACTAATACGCCTCAAAATTCCTGACTGTGACTGCGACTGTAACTCTCTTCTGACTGTTTGGCGCTGTCATTGCCAGTCCTTTCGTCTGCCGCCTGCTACACGCTGCATGCTGGCCAATGCTTTGTGGCACTTGTGAACATTTTAATTATATTGCAAAGAGAGTCAAGCGAGTCAGCAACTTGCATAGTCGATAGCCCATAGACGACAATCAACAGTCGAGGAGGGAAAATGAGCTGTAGTTGGGAGTTGGGAGTTCGGAGACAGAATCTGATTCGGAGGGCTGTTGAGGTGATAAAACACTCGATAATCGCACAGATCGTTTTGCAGCAGTTGGATGCCTCTTCAGCGCTTTTCGCCATCTCGCCAAAACCACAGCCAAGCAATTGCCATCGCTGCATGCAAACATTATAATTTAATTGACAAGATTTATCGCGTACGCAATTAGCGTGGCAAATGCTGCCAATGCCGTCGTTTCCGCGTAATTCGGTGGATGCGGCAGCAGGTCCCAGTCCCAGTCGTAGTCGCAGTTGCCGTCGATTTAGACAATTTTTTTTGCACAGCTTGCATAAATCTCTCTGGGCTGCCAACGTTTGCTGGCGTGGCAATTATGCGCATTTTGTTTTAAACGTCGAAATTAATAATTTTCACTTTGGTAATTATGACGTGGCCGCTGAAGTGACAACGACAACATCAAAGTCCCAAAGACGCAAAAGGAATTGCCTTTAGTGAACTCACCAGAAGCAGACTCGTCTCTCCCAGATGTTTATTTACTCCATCCACCAGCTTCTTAAATAAATTCCAGCAATTGCATGCAAATTGTATATTGAATAACTTCTATTTTCCCCTTTTTTTACCAATTCACAACTACATTTTGTGAAATCATTTGAACTATAGTTATTAATATATGTACGTACCAGAATCTAGCTTAAAAGCTCGACAAACGTCTTATGTAAGACGTATGCGGACGCATCTGCGACCGCATAAAGTTTATATAATCTTGCTAAGTGTTCGTCTATATGTACGAACATCTTCGACTATAGGAACTAGAGCTTTAAAACTATTGTTATTGTTGCATGCAGATTCTATTTATTTTACACTTCCTGACCGTACCTTCAAATCGAAGAACCCGAAAAATTAACATCATTTTAAAGCTAGTCTCAAGCTTGTTATGCGACCAGAAGAAATATATGCAAGGTATTCAAGAAACAATTTTATAGGGCAACATTGAGACGCAGCTGCATGGGCTCAGTTGGTTTGGTTGACAGTGTGACCATGCACAAGTATGGTATGGTACATTCTCTCACTATCGGACTAATCAAAAACGCCCATTAACTACAATACTTGTTATGTAGAACTAGCGAGCTGTGACCTCTTCGCAGGTATGACAGAATGTCGGGAAACTATACTTTCTGTACGTGGTTCGTAAAATATCATATGTGTTGTATTATTTTTATTTTATTGTATTTTGGTGTATCGACGTACATGGGTTTTTTAACAACGAATGATCTCCAATAAAAAGTTTCCGTCAACTTCTTTTTCGTGTAATTTTACCCGAAAAATTCGATGTCTCAAATAATTTTTACTATTCTTAAAATTTGTTGTTCTACAGAATAACACGAAATAATATTGAATCAATCAATCTAGCCGTCAATAGCGAACAATGTTCATAGCCTAATATACGCAACCGACTTGAATGCTCTTTGTTGTGTGTGATCAACATGCCGCATTTCGGGTGCAACACCTGCCGCATTCTCATGCGCAGCTCAGCTGCTTCGCAGTTTAAACCTTATTCGCTACGCTTAGAGCACAAAAAACCGCAAATGATAATATTTCTGCCAGAGCTGTGCCAAAAAATTCTACAGTTATGAAGGAGCATGAGGTAAGACATGCAGAATGGGTTTGGTTAGAGGCGGAAAAGCACTTTGGATTTCAATTTGTGCAAAACGAAATATTTCAGCTGAGCTCTTTCCTTCCAACATTGGTGCTTTAATCTTCAGGATTTCTTAAAAAAAGGAAGAAATGAATACTAAGGCAAATAGATAAACAAGTAAAAGGAGCACTCACAATCCCAAACCCAAGTACAGTGTACGGCACGCGCATGTTATCCTTCGAGGCACCTGCTTCAGATACAGCTCCAGCTCCAGCCCAAGCTTCAGCTGCGGCGCTGACTCCAATGCCAGTTGCAAGCTCTTTGGTATGCATGAAATGTACGCGACGCCAAATTTGTTGTGCGACGAGGCGAATGCGCAAACTGCTCCCTGAATGGGTATAAGAGCGGCAGTGTGAGTGTGTTTGTGAATATGGGTGTGTGTAACTCACTCGCACGTACATACGCAAACATATACATATATACATATATTTTCGAATTCTTCTTGCACGTGGTGCGACTGTGGGAGCAATCAACGTGGAGGACATTTAACTCATTCAGCTCGCTAAATATTTTTTATTTTCATACTATCCTTTTTTATTTTTAATATCCAGCGATACCCCTGCTCGGCTACCATTGGCTCATTAATCTTGCTAATGATTCCCAGCAAATTGCATTTCAGACAATGAGGCGAATGAACGAAAAAAAATAAGAAGAAGAACAACAACAACAAGAACAAATTGAGCTCGACGCAAAATTCAAAATCAGTCAAGCAAAAGCCAAGAAAGAGCCAGGGAAAGCTACGTCGTAATGAAAATGATAACAAAATTTCTGCAGCAATGCACAAAGAAAATGTGAACGGAGAGCGGAATATAATTAAAATACCTTCTATCATTAGTTTTGGAAAATGGTTTGCGTGACAGTTTTCTGGCTGCTGCAGCCAAGCACAAAAGTGCGATAAGTGAAAGGACACTGAGCAACAACTCCCCCAACACCCTTCACAATGAGATTTGTTTTTAAACGGAAGAGAGACTATCGCTGGGCAAGCATCAAAAAAGTTAAATTAAGGTCTGAAAAAAAGCGACAAAAAAATAAAGACAGGCACAATTTTCATTAAAATTAGAAACAAATCAATATTTTTTTTTGGCTTAGTTCAAAAAACAAAAAAACAGGAGCAAAGGCGAATCAGAAGTCAAGAAAAACAGAAACAAGGATAATTAATGATTTTTGTGTGCGCTTATCTGGTCGCAGGAGCTAAAGGAAACAAGAACAAGGAGGGCAACTGGCGGCAGTAGCAGCGTCAGCTGACAACTTTTGGCCATTGTCTGGCATTATCTTTTTGCCTGCTCGTGCGCTTAGGGCGGTGCTTTAATATAGGTGTGTATCTGTGTGTGTGTTTATGTTAAGCCAAGCAAAAAAGGTAAGCGACAGAAACTTGCCGCCACATTTGACCATGACGCGCGGCAGGACATGCGCCTAATCTTTAAATTCAAATCTCATTCTCCCGCTTTCCTTCCAAAGTTCATCTTCTCTTGCTCTTCCTCCTCCTGCCCTTCGCTCCAGATTTGTTTTGTTATTTTGTAAATTAAGAGAATCGAGCTGACTTTTTTGTCCCGTGCCCCATTGTTTGATTACAATTTAGCATTTCGTGACTGAGGCCCGAATGAAGGATCTATTTGTTGGCGCGTAATCTTGCGCAATCACTACAAAATGGCAATAAATCAGGATTATGCGAATGTGGCGCGATGCGTGTGATATGCCCACCAACCCATAGCCACCACAGCCGGAATCGAATTCAGTTTCTGATTCCGAATCAGATTCAGAGCTAAAGCCAAAACTGAGTCCAAGTCTGACTTCGCTCTGGCCTGTGCATATTTGCCAGCACCTTTGGGCAACCCTCGCACCAGGATATTATTCCATTGCCATCCCCTCCCATCCTAATTCCATCCCGTTCCATCTCCATTGCTATCACCAGCGCTCTCGGGCTCGTGGGCTATGTGCGTGCGGCTTTCGTACCATGATTTATGTTTGTAAATTTGAATAATTTATAATTAAAAATACTTTGCATAGACTTTGGTTACTTAATGTCGTTGACTTTGCATGCAGCCCGTTGCGCGTTTACCCCTGCACATTTACTATTTTTATTTTTTTTTGTGAATTTTTTTTTTGCTCTTGATTACGAGCTTTAATTACATTTATCCTTTTTTTTTTGATTTGCTTTATTTTAGGTAAGGAATGACATTTCCGCAACTCTATTTTCTGTGTGACTCAAAATTTTTAGCTGTTTGCCAATTTTGTAATCTATTTAGTACCTATTGTATTTTAATTTCCTTTGCTTTTACTTATTATATCACCTTGATGTGTTCTCAGTCTGTTTTTATACCCGCTACCCGTAGGGTAAAAGGGTATTATAACTTAGTCCAAACTAAAAATTTATGTAACAGGCAGAAGAAGGCATCTCCGACCCCATAAAGTGTATATATTCTTGATCAGTGCCAACAGCCGAGACGTTATTGCCATGTCCGTCTGTCCGTCTGGCCGTCTGTCTGTTTGAACACGTAGGTCTCAGAGACCATATGAGCCAGAACTATGAAATTTTTTTAATACACTAGTTATGGCTGCACGGATATTAATTTTGTTTTAGCTGTTTAATAAACATGCTTTAAAGTGTTGCCATTTTGCTGTAGCTGTGATACACTTATGAAATAGACCAACATGGACGGTTCCTGAAAATTTGAGTAAAATCGCGTGACATCGCGAGAAAGTATGCTTCAAGTCTTGCAATTGCTAAAGAGAATCTCAATCAATAAGTAATGGGAACTTTATTCTTATTAGAACGCTTCACGCACAGTCGTTTGGTGTCGCAGTGGTTAGAACGCACGTATGCGTGTCGTAGTGTAGTTCCAATCTCGCTTGTGAAATTTTTAAAAATTTGTATTGTTTTTTTTAGCAAATTTAACAAGATTTCTAAATATTTCAAAAATATAGTCATGCTCTATAAAACTGGGTAGCGGGTATTTTACAGTCGAGCACACTCGACTGTAGCTTTCTTACTTGTTTCATATATATTCTGCTTATTAAAATAAAAAACTATTTTTTTCGTAATTGAATCAAGGCGCAAAAATGCGAAAAGTAAGAAAGCCACAATCCGGAAAGCTCGACAGTGGCACAACCGCTACTCATATTATCAGAAATGCAAAAAGAACTTTTTTGATTTGTAAAAAAATATATACGAAAATATACTGAATAGTAAGAAGTAAGAAAGCTACAATCCAGAAAGCTCGACTGTGGCATTACCGCTATTCATATTATCAGAAATACAAAAAGCACTTATTTGATTTATAAAAAAATATATTCGAAAATATACTGTTTACAGAATCCATAATATACCATTCACGGTCAAACTGTATGCAAAACGAACCATAAATAACTTCTAAAATTTTTTTCAGATCACAACCAAATGTTTCGGAATCATTTGAATCATCATATGTATAAAATAATTTGATATGCCAATTCTTTAGTTAGTTTATTTTTTTAATTTAGGATGCCAATCTATCTTGGACACAAATACTGAAATCCAAAACAATTTGATTTTGTGAATTTAGGCCAGAAACTAATAACTTCTGTATGTGAACGACATATAATTAGATAAAAAAGAAGCTGTGTAAAAACAATTTTAAACAGAAAAAATATCCAAATTTGTATATGCACTAAAATTTATTGGCCAGTAATGCATAAAGGCAAGGTATCTCTTTGTCGAACACTCTCGACTTCAGCCTTCTTATTTGCTTTTCTTTCCGCTCGGCAAGTGAATACAACTGAGTTACTGGCCCATAGCTCATAATGCTGTCCAGTTGGCCACTTACTCGTATCTAATGACTTCTCAATCTGTGTCCCCAAAGTGCTGTCCACACTTTCAATACCGCACTTAACAAGGCCAATTTCCGTCCGACAGTCGAGTATTGAAGGCTGATCGCTCTTCGGAAATCAGCCTTTCATTCATAGGATCATGAGACTGGGTTCGGTTCGGTTTGGTTCAGTGCGGAGACATCGTCAGGTCGTTTGGGGGCTTTGATATATGCGCTTTCGGGTATGTAAGTCAGTAGCCAGTTGCCGATGTTGTTGTTATTATTGTGTGGTTGCTGCGCGAAGCTGGATCTGCAGTGATCTTAGAGCGTCACCGGCTGAATGTGAAAAATTATTATGCGTTGCAGTTGCTTTGAGCAGTCACCGCCGCCGACGCTGCTGCCGATTAAATAAATTCAACCAAGCCACCAGTTGACCATTCCGAACAGTCTCAGTCTCAGCTACAGAGCCAAAAGCAAATAACCAGCTTAATCTCGAAAAACTCCACGATCCCTTGTTGCTGTGGCAAAAACTTGCAAACTCAATCGGCAAGAATTGGGAGGCAGTGGTCAGTAGTCGGTGGTCGGCAGGAAGTGGGAACTGCAGGGGGACCACGTAATCCCAGTTGCTCCATCAGTCTTGTTCGATCAATTGCACATACGCACAGGTTATTTGTGCATTTTCGTCGCTACTTGGCTCAGTCTTTGGCTGTGACTCTGTCTATGGCTATGGTTCTGGTTCTGATTCTGATTCTGGTTTTGACTGGGGCATTGTTAGCAGCTTGCAGACGTTTTTGCTTGAATCGCATGGCCCGATCGATTTCTCTGCATTGCGGTGCGGCATTGCTGCAAAGGATTATGTTTTATTTATGCGCCTCACTCCGAACTTAACTTCAATAAATGTCCGGCAAATATGTGGAGCATGTGTTTCTTGGCAATTTTTGTCGTAAATTTTTATGTTTGATAGCCATTCATTGTGATTGGAGCTGCAAACTGTAGCTGCGATCTCTTTAGAGACTTTGCTTGAAGAGGTTAAAGAAGTGGCCATTGTCGGCGGTTATGTTCTACATTTCGTCATATTATTCGCGGCATTATTGTCAACTGTCCGTCGAGTATGCCGGCAAAAAGTGATATGACTTGGCCAGCAACAGCAACAAGAACAGAAACAACTACAACAAAGGCAATGGCAAGTTGCGATTGGATTCCTTTGGCGGCACATCAGAAAAACATGGCCTTCAATTGGCTGTCGCTAAATTGTGAAATGCAATTACCAATCGCAAAATTTAGATATGCCCAAATATACGCCCACAATACAGACCCAATTGTAATATGAAAACCCAATTATCGAGTCTGCCTATAGGCCATGGCACTGCAACTGCAACTGCAACAACAATAGACACTAACTGGGCCCGCCAGTTCTCTGGCTGAGTGACGCTTTTGTCTGTAATTGACTGGGGTTTAATTATAAAACGCCTCTTGCTCAATTGGCTTCCTATATGCAAAACCATATCCAAACCATGGCCATGTCTTGTCTGTTGGCCTTTTGGTTTATTGGTCTGTTAATTTTACACTCGCATAAAATGCATTATCAATACATTTAAACCACTGTCAGGTTGGCCACCTGCCCTCACTTTCCCCAAATCACAGCGGACATTCCGATTTCTGTTGCACCACAAATTTTTGTGTTAAAAACATTATGATTTTGTCAATGGGCAATATATCCAAAAAGATACAAGCTCTCTATTATTCTTTGTCTTTCTGTCAGGTTGTTTTCTTTCTCGGTATTCGACCAGGTACAACTTTGGATTCTATGTGTTTGGCCTGTTCACGTGCCTTTCAATCTGCCTCTTCTGTAGGTGTTTTATTTAGTATTCTTTTTGCAAGAAATTAAGTTTTGATACCGCTTTATCACTAATTACAATGGAGAGCAAACTTTTGTGAATTGTAGCTGTGAAACAATTGATATAAAGGTTTTATTTCGATAAAAGATTCGACTTGATATAGTGTGTTTCCAGATTTGAGGACTACCTATATTTTGAAGCTACAAAAATCGTAGAAATGTTCGCTGTATTTCGCGTCCGATTCCGATGTCTGATTATTTCAATTAAATAACTCTGACATAGGTAATTAGAAATCCTTGGGGTCCTTGGGGACCGTAGAATATCGAAGAAATAAAACTCAAATGTGCATTTGTTAGAAGGAATCAACGCGCTTTCAAGGGTTGCTGGGGGTATCTTTATTCTCATGATAATATCCATATACATAAAGCGCTTCGTCACCCTTTGAACTCCGTAAGCCGTTGGAAAAAGTGGTGAATGCTGCTGGGCCATTTTATCCTTAAACTTTACTCCACCGAAGCTACTGCACTAATTTATCAAGCGTTAAATTTCATTTAAAGGCACTTTAAACTCCCTCTCAGGGCTGACACTAAGTAAATTATATTTAACATGTTTATAGACTTGCGCATATCAACTATAAATAAAAAAATTTGTGCAGTACATCTATGTTCGAAAAAGTGCGTTGTGTGTGTTTATATAAAGTAATTAAGTAATTTTCATATGGATGTGATTTAATTACCGTAATGGGATTTGAGTCGCGCCTAAGAGACTCAGGCACACAATGTGTAATAAAACACTTAGTATGATGAATGATGAATGAATCAGCAAAGGGTTCGCTGCCCCCAGCAAAGGAGTGAATGAGGCAACTGTCGTGACAGACCTGAAAGTGGACGCAGTATATGCCCCTGAGAGAATTAAACACGTTGCAACTTCTCTAGCTAGTATTGTGCAACTAAAAGCATGGTGGAACTTGGACATATGAGCAACTTCCCAGAGGTCTTCGAATTTGGCGCGTGCTGCAAATTGAGCCAATTTATTAAGAAAGCAAAACTTGCATACAAAATAATAATTATTCTCAATTTTAAACGTAGTACTAATATAACAGACATTTGTTGGAATGTAAGTTTAGTATCGAGTGAAGGAGAGCTGTGTGGGAAGTTGCAAGTCGGGCAAATTGCGTTTCGTTCTGCTGTCAATGTCAAAATAATTCCAGGTATTCTCTTTTTGTATGGTCAAAAAGGTGGAGGGAAGGGCGTCTCGTGTTCTCTAAATCAAGAGTCAAAAAAGTTAAATTATTCATAGATAAAAAGCAATTTCAAAACGCGGCGCGATGACTGCAAAACTTTTGTAAAACGCAGTCAAATCGCAATTAGCCTTTTGTTGTGCCGACTTAGCCAAAATGGCTTTTGTTGTGGATGTTGGTGTTGCACTTTGATGCATGCGTGCCGGAGTCGGAGTCGGCACCATTCCATGCTCGACTCATGGCATGCAAGGCTCGACTCAAATTTTCTTCTTGGCTCTCGACTGACAGCAATTTTCCAGTTGTGAATTATGTGAAATTTGCTGGCTGCCATGGCTAATGGAAATGATTGCCAGCTAAAACGCAATGCCGGCAGGAGGTTCAACTTTGTTACTGGTTTTGGTTCTGGTTGTTGTCGTTTTGTTGTTTTGTTTTTGTTGTTGCTGCCTGTCAGTTGGCTTTAATTTAATTTTGCACACGAATTATAAATGAAATCCGCAATAAAAATAACAAAAAATCGAAAAAAAAAAACAAACGCAACCAACAACTGAAAAGAACAAAACATGACCAGCTGGAGTTGAATTGAGTAGTGTTGGGGTGAAGTGAAGTGATGAGGGAGACGTGCGGGGGGATTGCGACACCAACAAGCGAAATGTAAACAATTCATTGAATTTGCAATTACACGCACATTTGGCACACACACACACACTTATACAGCGATGCGTGTAATGTTTGTTGACTGCATATATGTATGTTATGTATGTATGTTACATGCGTACTATATGTTAGGTGCTTTTTGTATTTGTATGGAATGCATCTCACAGACACGCATCATATATCCGTGCTTATGGCAAGTGTGCCACGTAGACCAGGAATACGACGCGCCGGGACGGGAATGCACAGTGGGAGTCCGTAACATCGCCATTTAATGTTTCCAAACGTCATGACGCTCGATACGCTTTTATAATCACAAGCCAATTGTTAATAAATTACTCTTCTGTCTACATTTTTCAATAAAATATCATATATGTATTTATGTGTATATGTACGTATACATAATGCATCTCGAATGTGATCTCGGTTCTACATTACAAAATTGCTGCTCGTCGTATACAATCAAGTACTGAGTGTAAGAGACTAGTTCGCATTTGCTGTGCATTTGATATTCCCAAAAAGTTAACAAAATAATTGCCTATAGAACAAATTAAAAAAAAAAATTAAACTATATTCAGCTTAATGCCCAGTAACGAGCTTAAAGATTTACTTGCAAGTCAAGCAAACCCAACATTTCAGCGCATACACATTTGAAACATCTCCTGAGTAGAGATATAAATCACATCGTGTATCGTGCAGAGGAAAAGTTGATTTTTAATGTCGAATAACTTTAAAATCAGAAGGTATTTTAAAACAATTTAAATGCAGTTTTAGTTTAGAAGATATTTTTTATATACGTGTGTATATTCTTCACTATTTTCCTTCTTTTCTAAACATCACTTAAAACTAAAAATGACAAAACATTTCGAGCAAGGAAATTTATATTAAAATTTAATACTAAAACTACAAAAAAAATTTTAATTTTTGTAGTCTCAATTGGGATTTTATAACATTCTTTCACGAGCGCTTTTTATACCCGCTACCCATAGTGGAAAGAGGCGTGGCAAAAAACTAAAACAAATTTGATCTGCGTTTGACCTACACGAATACTGTCACCAAATTTGATATCTCTAGGTCATTCACACACTTAAAACGTCCATATGCATTGCGCATTGATAAATAATTTAACCAATAACTTTTGTTCTTATCCGATTTTGACCAAAATTACAGGGTATATTAAGAGTATTAAGCACAAATGGCTACCAAATTACAGATCATTACACAAAGAACTTTTGGAGTTATACGCGATTTGTTCTAGATTAATGCATATTGTGGGCGAAGAGGGTGTGGCATCCAACTTTTGAAATAATCTCGATCTGCGTACACAATGCAGGAACCTATGTATCAAAAATTTGGTGTCTCTATGTCTTATAGTCTCTGAGATCTAGGTGTTCATACAGACGGACAGGCGGACATGGCTATATCGTCTCGGCTGTTGACACTGATCAATAATATATATAGTTTATGTGGTCGGAGATGCCTCCTTCTGCCTGTTACATACATTTTCTGTTGGCACTAAGTTATAATACCCTTCTACCCTATGGGGTATAAAAGTTGTTTTGAAGAACCAAAAAATGCATCGTACTGTTGAAGATAAGACTTAGACGTGAATCTTCGAAAAAATGATAAAAAAAATCTTCCAAAAATTGCGAAATCTCGTAAAAGCTGTGTATATTTTGTTCAGAATGCCATAAATTTAAAACTGCCTACTAAATAACGAGAATGGAAGAAAAAATCTTCACAAACATAAAAAAAAAGGAAGATCATTTACTCTCAAATCAGCAATTGAATATCATCTCAAACAGTTTGCCGTAGATGTAAAAATGTAGATCTACTAAGCCACATACCCCAAAAATGTCCTTTCCTTTGAGGAAGAAATGAAGCAACAGTGTG
Source organism: Drosophila immigrans (assembly GCA_963583835.1). Lineage (NCBI taxonomy): Eukaryota > Metazoa > Arthropoda > Insecta > Diptera > Drosophilidae > Drosophila > Drosophila immigrans. The sequence goes on from OY757142.1 coordinate 30,034,338, forward strand.
GTGTCAATTATTTGGCATGATCTGGGCCAGAAGGTTCTTCAATGTGGAATGCATTTTTGAAGAAACTAATCTGGATCATTTTGGTTAAGGCTAAAGACGATATTTATATTGTAAAAAGCAAAAGGCAAAGAATTCGACTTCCGGTACCTAAAGAAGACTGGTAAGGATGTAGGCTGATGCATAATGGCTTGGGGCTGTTTTTTTTGACGTTGTGCGGATTCATCGGTCAACTGATAATATGACCCTATTCGGATATAAAAATCATGTTATATGATGATTTCATATATTCCCTTCCTTACGCTGAGAAAAAAATATCTTTGTGATGGGTCTTTCCGCAGGATAATGTCCAACTATAAAATATAAAATATCATCGCACATGTTTCGAGATACCAAATAATATTGAACGACATGCTGTCGTACATAATCTTGAACTATATGTTTTAGTTGATAAAATCGAGTTCATAGAACGTAGCTTGGTTATATTTTTAGCAGCTAACAAGATGATTTTAGAAATCTTGACTAATGTATGTATTTATATCCAACAGTTAAGTGCTTAACTATATTTGGCATCTTACCAACGCGATGAGTATTCGCAAAGTAAAACTATTCTTGTTGCCAAAGATTTCATAAAAGACAATGAAATAAATCATTTCAACTGTAAAATTAAATAAAACAGTAATTGGGCTTTACCGATCACTATTCCATTACTCCCGCGATCCATTTTCCTTGTCTTGTAAAGATGGTGACTCGATTGAATCCCAAGTGCAGTTACTGCAATACGGATGATTAATGGTCAGAATGAAGTCAGAAGTCAGCTCAACTATTGGATTGGTCACGAGAGGGGTGAGGGGAGTGAAGTGTTGAGCAAAATTTGTCTAAAGCCTGTGAAACATTAAGAATCTCTGCCAGACGTCAATCAACTCAAGCTAGGAGTGCATAATGGACACATTTTGGCAGTTTGACTTGGGAGCAAAAGGAAAAACCGAGGAACAAGGCTAAAATTTAATAAAAACTTCGTGAAACAAGTGCAACATGCGGAATATAGGGTTGAGATGAAGGGGGCAATGGAAATAGCAATGCTAATGGAAATGGAAATGGAAGAGAAAGAGAAAGCGGTGGGTGCGAATGCTGAGGCCAATAAGATTAATGATTGCAATAAATCCAGTGACAGACGGGGCAGACAGACACACTAATAGTGCCACCAGCAAGGACACAAAAGGATACTCCTCGGCTCGCCTGCTACTACTGCTGCTGCTGCTGCTATTCCCACTGCTGCTAATAATGGTGTAAGCGAGTTCAAGAAATCGGCGCTGGCTTAAAGAATACCAGCAGGCCCAGCCCCATCCGCAGTCCGCAGTCCTGTGACCGCTGTCCTCTGTCTCCTGCTCCATGTGAGCTAGGACTAACGTACCATTACGCTGATTAACACACGCGCCATCGCCGGCAGGGGTTGCTCCCCTGGCAGGACCAACCACTATATAGAACTGCTCTTGCTGATAAGGTCGCGCAACATGCCATAAGCTGCCCGGCTGCTCAACTGCTCGTCTGACCGGCAGGCCCGATTGCTACCCGCCGTGGATTGCTCATTTGGCCGTTCTCCGGCCCGACCCCGTGGGGTGCACTCACAAGGCACACACTGGCAATGGCAGAGATTGGTAGCGAGAGAAATTCATCATCTTGCTGTGCCGCTGGTGCCATATCCTTAAATCTAATTACGACTTAATCGACGCCAGTGGCGACAGTTGCAACGAAAACGAGCCATCGCCATCAACCACCAAGCAACCCTGGAGAAGCTTATGACGCTCAATTGACAAAGTCAAACTCCGGCTACCGTCACATGTCCTACCTACTACATAACCCCTGAAAGTGTCCCTGTCTGCTGCTGCCTCTCCTCTATTATTTCAAATCCTCAGTTCTCCCAGATGTGTGCACCAACTGCGCCGCTTACATGTGTTAATCACAGCCCGCGTTCGATATTTTCGTCGCTATTGTCTTTTGCCGGCGACTCGTCACATTGTTAAATTTAATTGCCCAACAAGTTTGCCATATCAGAAGAGTATAAGACATGGAGTATTTAATATAACCTATCTTTTGATTCATTTGCTATATATATATTTTAATTATCTTATTGCACTTGAATTATTGCCTATTTTATGAGGACTAATTGAAAATTTGTTTATGGTAAAAATATTTATGTGGTTTACTTGTCATCTTAAATGCTATTACTTTAAGAGTTTCTCAAAAGCACAAAAGTGAATAGTTTTTAATAAGTTAATCAATAGTATTGAGAATAATTTCCAAATGAAGCAAAATAAATAAGAAATGATATCTACCTAAGTTAGTTTGTCCAATACCAATTGCAAAAATGTACATGGAATTTAACCAAAAAATATCGAAAATAATAGTAGATTTATTGCATAAAACAACCAAAAGGCAGGCAAAGCTAATGATATCTGTTTACTTAGGCTACATAAGTAACTGTTGAGGGCCTCAATCACATACAATCACGCAGTGAAGGTTATTTTGTTTATCGAATCAAGAGCTAACATTCTGCGTTAGTTTTGTTTTTACATATGGTTCCAGTATTGGACCTCCAGCCCCTTGTCGCTTGAGTGTTTGTGCTGTCTATTGTCCCCGTATGTTGTGTGTGAATTGTCTGTTGGCTTGTCTCAACACAGCTTTTGTTTTCTAACGCCCGCAGCGACGTACATGACTCACATTGCCTCGTGTGTGTGTGTGTGTGTGTGTGTGTGTGTGTGTGTGTTTGTATGTATGGGTGTGTGGCTTGCTGTGTGCAAATATCGCTGCATACGTGTGGGCGTAAATGAGTAAAATGGCTGGAGTCGCCGAAAAACGATAAATTCAATCGAAAATCGTTACATGTCAATGCATTAATCGGCCATAATCCCATTATGGTGCAAGGATATTCCAGCAACTCCTCTGAATATATCCCTCTCACTCGCTCTCCGTCTCCCTTTCCCTCTCTCTCTGCCTCTCGTTCTCATTTCGGCGCGTGAAAAATATTGTTACGCATCCTTTTGTTGTTGCTGCGTGTCGCATTTGATATTCATGCACGCGCATATTTTGTTGTTCTTGTTGGTTTTGTTGTTGTTGTTGCTGTTCTTTTGTTTGCCTGTTTGATGTTTGTTTTGTGCTTTCCGAACAGTTTTATCTGCGGCTCAGCGTCCGAGCATTTGACGACGCCGCCGTTCCGTCGCTCCGCCGCACACCGCACCACAGCATCACCTACCACACACACATACCGCCAATCGGCATCGTTGGCGGCGCATTTGACAAATGGCTTCTGTTGCAGGACTGCCAGGACAGCGGATCTGGGTCCGGGATTGGGATTGGGCTTGGTGACATTACCGCGATTGCAGGATTGGGGGATTGTTGGATTGGTGGCTTGTGGAGCAGCCAGATGCTCAGCACTTGCATTTTGCTTCCATTGTTGTTTTACATGTGATAAAAATACCATCTATTGTCCACGTATTGCATTTTACATATGTACACACGAATATAGCCTTGGACTGTTCGCCCTGATCCAATCGCATCCATTCGCATGTTCGTCGCATTTACTGCAATGAAACCATCACAACCAGCATCATCCACATCAACAGCAACAAGAACAAAAACAAATAAAATTGACATTAAGCTTCTCAATAAGCTTACATGGTAAAAGGGTGCGCGGTGGCATGGCTGTGAAGCATTCAAATGTTAATAATTCAAGTCCGTTGTTTATAAATAAGTAGAAAAATTTCCATTTAAATGCAATTAATTTAACTTCAATTCTATATTTTATTAGTATTGCAGCTCTCACATGTATTTTTTTGTTTTTGTATTTAATTTAATATCTAATTTGCATGCGCATAAAATTTACTATATAATGCAACCAAACTTAGTATTTACGGGATACCTAAGAAACGTTATTCACTTTAACACTGTTAAGATGGACAATTAAATGTATTTATTTTCAAACATAATTTACATCATTATGACATAATTTATGACATCATCATCCCTCCATACATCAATTACAAACAATTTGATCAAAAGACGGGCAATAGATTTAATCTCGAATAATATTAAATTGAATAATAATTCTTGTTACGATTGTAAATAATTATTTTCATAAACAAAATTGGAAGCCATATTTCTAAGTATGTAAAATGCGAATAAAAGTCCTAAGTTTGGAACGTTTTCAATAAAGATGTAATTATACGAATCCACAAGCACACGGCTGTGTTTATTAATATATTTCAAGGAAAGCTGCATGTTGAACTTGGCCCCTTGTCATATATCAGAAATCATAAGCTCCACGCGACAGCAAATAAAAAAGAAGCATGAAATTGTAATAATTCCAGCAAACTGACAGGCTTGGCCTAGTAGGTTTCTAGCTAGGGTGAATGGGAAGGTATGGGGATGGGAATAAGGATGTGGAAAGCGAGGGGGGGGATATCGGATGAAGCACGACGACATTTGAACGCATAAAAGTGCCAAAACCGGTGCGACGTTGTGCCTTGAGGCCAATGTTTGCTACTTTATATCCACTTTATATGCTCACAGGATGCCCCAATTACTTTGAGATGCACACAAGCACACACACACATACACATAGGGACACACACACATACCAAGATATGATGCGAAGAGAGTTTGTATCGTATTTCAAGTCAGCCATGTGCGAATAGAACTTAATCTGCAACAAAATGTCGCCAAAGGTGCCAGGCCGAGGATGAGGACGAGGCCGTGGCGTGTCGTGTGTGTTCCACTGTCTGTGCAAGATTACTTTCTATATTTTCTAACGTCTTTTGCACACATACAGCCGTGCATGTATTTATGTCGGTATGTGTGTGTGTGTCCCTTATAGCTACATAATTTTTTTCTCACACTCAGAACGTTGCCATCGGAGGATTTGTGACGGGATTTCCTTTTCTATTATTGGCATTAGACATGTCCTGTGTGTGTTATGCATTTAAATTGCGTATTTTTCTCAGCGATTTGTCTGCTTATCGTCGAGTCGTATTAAGGATAGCGTGGCCAGGAAAAACTCAGAGAAGAGGCTATCCAAAGGCGGACTAAAATTTCATAATGTTTATGGGCGCAACGTTTTTCATTAAATTGGTGCCTTTTTTAATGCTAAGGAAGCTCAGAAACCTGACTCTAACTACTTTACGATGCTAGCTCAAAATATGAAAGTGGAATGTGCATTTTTATATCGCACGACCTCGACAGCCTTATCCAGCAAATCCTTTTTTTAAATACACAGCAATTTTTATGTAATTTTAAAACAAACAAACGATGAGGCGGGCAAATAAATATCTTGGCCATCCTGGCACGGTACATTACACTCGCTCACAATCCGAGAGAAAAGGAGTGGAATGGGTAGACCCGCATTATCCTTTTATCCGTTGGTCGGTGCTTGGCCAGCACTGGCCACGTTATCAGACACAGCAGCGACCACAGCAGTGCTCAACCCTTCTCATTAGAGGATTCTGAAGGATAAATCGCGACGCTCGGCGCTTTGTTGTTGAGTGATACTTTGCCTTAGCTTCGCCTCTCTAATGTAGAATGAGTGGAGTGGAATGAAAGCAGACACAAATGTTGCTTCCTTGTCGTTGGGCAGTTGGTCAGTGATAGTTTGGCATCCTGGTCATGTTCAGTTGTGTTGCTGTTGCTGTTGATGGTCCTGCGTCTTCTGCCGACGCTTGCAAATTCGAGGGTTTCATTTCCGTGTTTGTTTATTCAAACGGAAGCAAAGTCGTTCTGTTACAACGCCGGAGTGCCCGAGTGCGTTAGCAGCCCAAAGCTTCAGCTACAGTTCCTGCTACAAATACATCTACACTTGCATCCTCAACCACATCCACATACTTTGCACCCTTTGTTGGATATACCCCTTCATTGCCTCGACACTCCCTCGATGTTGTTGCCGTATGCATGCAGGCGATCAAAGCTCAGAGCAATTAATCATTTTGTTTGCCCTTTACACCCATTTATTCAGCCTGAACGCCCCATAGAGATAGCCTGCAACTTGCTCATCGAATAGTAGCATGCCTCATCGATATGCCTTGTACCTCCCCCACGTTGCCTGTGGCTTCTCCTAAGTAGCGTTGAACTGGATTGTGGCATCCCCTGCCTAAGCAACATTTTCGCCGCTCATTTCGCTGCCACACACAACAATCCCATACACTTCAAGCCACATTAAGAATGTTATATTCCTGAGTGCTTATATCCATATACAAATAAACAAGTAAGAAAGATTAAGGCGATAGTGCTCGACTGCAAGATACCCTGGCCCCTCGGCCATAGTTAATGTTCTTCTTTAGCCTTGGTCATTTTTAAATTTTTATACCCGCTACCCATAGTTTAGAACGGTATTATAACTTAGTGCCAACAGAAAATGTTTGTAACAGGCAGAAGGAGGCATCTCCGACCCCATAAAGTATATATATTCTTGATCAGTGTCAACAGACGAGACGATATAGCCATATCCGTCTGTCTGTCCGTATGATCACCTAGATCTCAGAGACCGTAAGACATAGAGACACCAAATTTGGCACATAAGTTCCTGCATTCCTTACCCAGATCAAGTTTATTTCAAAAGTTGAATGCCACGCCCCTTCGCCCACAACATTCATAAATCTAGAACAAGTCACGTTTTTTTTTGTAAATCACGTATAACTCCAAAGGTTCTTTGTGTAATGATGTGTAATTTGCTACGCCATCTGTGCTTAATACTCTTAATATACCCTGTAATTTCGGTCAAAATCGGATAAGAACAAAAGGTATTTGTAAAATTATTTATCAAAATAGTTGTGCCCAATGCATATGGACGTTTTAAGTGTGTGAATGAGCTAGAGATATCAAATTTGGTGACAGTATTCGTGTATGTCTTCCCTTTCCGCCCCCAAAAGCAGGAAAAGCCGTAATAATAATATGCATAAAAATAATTATAAACTCAATGATTCCTAGGAATTTGGTTGAGATCGAATGAAAAACAAGGAAGTTATTAAAGAATCAATTTTATATGCAAAATTGACGTGCAGATGCTCGCGCTTAGTTTGTTTACTTGACAGTGTGAACATGTCGGTATGTTATGGATTTTTACCCGCTACTTTCAAAGCGACTTAAAAAGCAAGTTTCAGTATATTCTTTGGTATATTTTTTGGTAAAATATCATTTAAGTTTTTTGTTTTCTCTCGAAACGGGTTGCGGGTATCAAAAGGTCGAGCACTCTCGACTTTAGCTTTCTTACTTGTTAGCTTTCAGCACTGTTGTATTGATGACTCTTAAGTTTTTATACCCGCTACCCATAGGGTAGAAGGGTATTATGACTTAGTGCCAACAGGAAATGTATGTAACAGGCAGAAGGAGGCATCTCCGACCCCATAAAGTATATATATTCTTGATCAGCATCAACAGCCGAGACGATATAGCCATGTCCGTCTGTCCGTCTGTCCGTCTGTCCGTCTGTCTGTCTGTATGAACACCTGGATCTCAGAGACTATAAGACATAGAGACACCAAATTTGGCAAAAATGTTCCTTCATACCCTACGCAGATCAAGTTTATTTCAAAAGTTGGATGCCACGCCCCCTTCGCCCACAATAAGCATTAATCTAGAAAAAGTCAAGTTTTTTTTTATGTAAATCGCGTATAACTCCAAAAGTTCTTTGTGTAATGATGTGTAATTTGGTAAGCCATCTATGCTTGACACTCTTAATATACCCTGTAATTTTGGTAAAAATCGGATAAGTAGAACAAAAGTTATTCGCGAAATTATTTATCAAAATTTGTGTTCCCAATGCATATGGACGTTTTAAGTGTGTGATTGACCTAGAGATATCAAATTTGGTGACAGTATTCGTGTAGGTCTTACGCAGATCAAGTTTATTTTAGATTTTTGCCACGCCCCTTTCCGCCCCCGAAAACTGTAAAAGCCGTAATAATGAACCTAGAGCATTGAATTTTGGTATGCATAATAATAATTATATTTTCAATGATTCCTGTGAATTTGGTTGAGATCGAATGAAAAACAAGGAAGTTATTAATGAATCAATTTTATATGCAAAATTCACTTGCAGCTGCTCGCGCTTTGTTTGTTTAGTTGACAGTGTGACCATGTCGGTGTTGTGGATTTCTTCCCGCTATTTTCAAATATATACAAAACACAAGTTTCAGTATATTTTTGGTATATTTGTTGTTAAAATATAATTAAAATTTTTTTTGTTCTCTCGAAATGGGTTGCGGGTATCATACGGTCGAGCACTCTCGACTGTAGCTTTCTTACTTGTTAAAAATGTTGTGAATAACTTCTGATAATACTGATCCAGTCGCCCATCATTATAGTCGCTATACCCCATTTTGCCCTGCATCATTGCCAGTGTTAAGCAGAATCTAATATTGGTCTGTAGTCCCTCATCTTTGGCACAATTTGAAACCGTTAGGCAGCCACTGAACGAGTATCTGGGTAATGGCGTCCCGCCCATTTCGCCGGTCCACGCTCGAATGCCTCCTGAGCTCTGTGTATTCTGTGCCCGCCCAAAGTGCACGCCTCGTGTCCGACCGCGACTCTGATGCTTGGCTTGGCTTGACTTTTCACCATGGCTCGTAGATGCGAAGAGGGGCGTGGGTTTCCTTTATACACTAATGGGGGCGTTGTATGGTACTCGTGATGCCGTAATGAGCTCAATTCTCAAAGAATGTTGTTGCGGCCCAGACTCTACACATGCTCTGCTCTGTCCACTGCTGCAGGATCCCATGCCAGACCTCAGCAAGCGTCAATGGCGTCAATTATTTCATTGTCGTTGTTCTCGCATAACTGTTTGTTGTTGTTGCCGCTGTTACTGCTACTGTTGTTGTTTTAGTTGTTGTTGTTTTTGTTGTTGATGACGATGCTTTTCGCAGCGGAGAGAATTTTCTGCTGATTTTGCATTAAACGATTTTGATGTCAGTGCCTTTTTTCAGTTGTTGGTTTTGTTGGTTCATTACTCTTACTGCGCAGTTTGACAAATTTGACAACATAAGAGTTAATAGTGAAAGGGGCCTACAGTACAGGGCGTAACATCTCATAGGCCAAATAGTTTGCACGTTCAACCACAATAATTATTATCTCAATTCAGTATCATTCATATTGTTACTTAAAATGCGTAGGATTGCATTAATTTATTATAATTTCCAGTGAAAATTGAACAAAATGTTGCTGTCGGAATAGATTCTTCGCAAACATTTTTAAAATATATCACAATCAAAACGAACAAAAACGACCTAATTACTTTTCGCCTTATTTTCTGTACAAATGTTCAACTTTGTTCATTAGTAAGTGTTCACTAGCTTGATCATTGATTACTATTTCTTATTCTGCGTCTGGAGAAAAAATCAGAACATTTTAAATATTTAAAACATTAAATATGCGTGCATACGGGCTTTTTAAAGTTTATTCCTATAAAGTAAAAAGACATTACTTCGCATATATACTCGATGAGCAAATTGTTTTCAGTTTCATACATTCCACATTACAATTAAATAGAAAACAAGTAAGAAAGCTACAGTCGAGAGTGCTCGACCGTATGATACCCGCAACCCATTTCGAGAGAAAACAAAAAACTTAAATGATATTTTAACAAAAAATATACCAAAAATACTAAAACTTGTTTTTTTGTATATATTTGAAAATAGCGAATAAAAATCCACAACACCGTTATGGTCACACTGTCAACTAAACAAACAATGCGCGGGCAGCTGCAAGTGAATTTTGCATACAAAATTGATTCTTTAATAACTTCCTTGTTTTTCATTCGATCTCAACCAAATTCACAGGAATTATTATTATTCAATGCTCTAGGTCTATTATTACGGCTTTTACAGACTTTTGGGGGCGGAAAGGGGCGTGGCATCCAACTTTTGAAATAAACTTGATCTGCGTAGGACCTATAGGAGTACTGTCCCCAAATTTGATAGCTCTACCTCTTATAGTCTCTGAGATCTAGGTGTTCATACAGACGGACAGACGGACATGACTATATCGTCTCGGCTGTTGACACTGATTAAGAATATATATAGTTTATGTGGTCGGAGATGCCTCCTTCTGCCTGTTACATACATTTTCTGTTGGCACTAAGTTATAATACCCTTCTACCCTATGGGTAGCGGGTATAAAAACTAAAATATAATAAGCTAACACAAAACGGAGCTTTCCCAATATACTCGCTTGCAATATGAAGCGAAGGGGGGAAAGAGAATGTAAAGTTTAATCTTAGCATCTAACTAAAAGAAATTATACAAAAATGATTAATTATAGTATGTAGAATATAAAACAATACCATCTGAACCTCGTCATATAAAGAAGTTGATAAACACTGCTGCAATTCTCACACCACCTACATATGAACATCTAGACGCCCACAAAAGAAATTTTCCGAAATAATTAATGTAACTATATTTAATTATTCTTTACAAATTGAATAAATTTGCTATTTTTGTTATTAGGATGGAGATTTATTTTTAAAGTAAAATTATGGATATCGATGTTGTTCGATGCTTTCCAAATAAAATATCGATGTTGGGTTAAACCATCGATGGCTTGATAATCCGTAAGGTGAAATTTAAATAAAGGTTTTAAACTCTCATTTATATTCTAGATGAATTTCTTCATTTTGTACACGCCCTTTTCTTAATTTGATTTTCCGTGTTTTATAAAAGATTGATGTATTCATGAACAACTATATCTACAAAAGCACCAGAAACATCGATATCGGCACATGTCGCCAAACGGAATCAATGCTCGACGCATTTATTTTTTGCACATCCTTAGATGCCATTCTATATTGGTATTTACTGAACAACACCTTTCAAATCGGCAAGCATAAAATAATTTGAATTAAAGACAGGTGCATTCAGCCGAGAACGGTGGTTTGGTACCTAAAATAATTTTCATGTTTACATTGAGAGGCTGCAGCATGGAATAAATTATAGTCGGAATAAAATAATTGTCATGTATGAACCGAGAGGTACATACATACATATGTTTCAATTAAAGAACTTTGCTGTAAATATAAAATTGTTTCCAACAACAATGCAATGTGTAATGATGGGTAAGCAACAATTGAATTTATTAAGTTTTACATGAAAATAGCTCGGTGCCAAATTGTCTTTTTGACATTCATTTCTTTCCAGGGGTTAGAACGTCCGATCGAGGATTCTACGGTCATAGGTTCGATCCCTAAAGGGTCCATTCTTCGTTTTAAGTCAGCCGAAGTGTTTTTCAATTGTAAATGGAACTGAAATAATTTTCTTGAAAACACCGAGAAGCTTCAGCGGGAAATAAATGAATGTTTTAAAGTTCTTCGCGAGCGAAGCTGCGTGGAAAACTGGCTAGTAACTTATAAGACAACTCTCAACTGGTTTACTGCATCCTTCCGCATCCGCACCCTCGATCCTACATACATAATGTATATCCAAGAATATCTCATTCACATACCTTGCATAAACTGTCACTTTTCAACTCACATTTTTATTTATTATATTTATTATGAGAAATTTTGCATGCGCGCATACATAAGTGTTGAAATGCAATAAAAGTGAGATGCCAAGCAGAAGAGACACCCGTGACTTGTCCTGCTCTGCTCTGCCGTGCTTTCGCATTCGTCGGCAGGCGACAATCCTACCACCTCTATCAACTATGTACGGGCATGAATATGCGCGCACCTTTTTGCTCTCGGTACGCAACTCGCATAATTTTACAGACGAAGTAATTTCGCCACTCCCACCAACTCACAAACACTTGCAACTCCTTTTGAATTTTCACACCAATTTTTCAACTCGACAAGCCCGCTCGAAAGTAAAATCAGCAAGACCAAAAAAAACGGAATTTCATATAAGAGACCGCAGGGTGAGAGAAGTTGTGACGGGTGTAGGAAAGGGGGATGGCTGACTACCAACGTTATGCCATAGGAAACGCACGCTCATGTGCGAGAAAAACACATCCGCTCGGTTGGAGGCAGCAAGGGAATCCTCCTCCAATTCCATTGCCCATTTCCTCTGTCCATTGCCCGTTCCCTGTTAGCAATGATACCAATGTGTGGCCAGCTCGCTGGCTCTAGCTGATGTAAGGGAAGGGAGCGAGGTTCGTCTGTTAGCCCAATTTGAATGCGCTGGCGCATATATCATTCCAGTTGACAGGACAATTCTCTTATCTGCGAAAAGCCAACACAACAGCCGCAGCCACAGACTCGCACTCGCATTCGGACTCAGAGCCAGCTTCGGCATCAGAGTCGCAGTCGCAATTGGAGCAGGATTCTGAGTGGCCCTTGTCGCGTTGTCCCATAGTCCTATAGCCGTCGGATTTTCGAACTCTCTCACTTGCCCCTCTATCATAATTTTAATCGCCTGCTCCTCGCTGTGCATGTCCATGCCAAATTAATATTTAAACAGAAAAATCTCATTCCCATCACTGGCCTGGTGGCATTGTCAATAGGTTTCCCTTAAAGCGCAGTCACTGACTGCATTTTGCTTTTGATGAACTCTCCGCCGTCACAACAGGGATCTATTAGAGACCTCTTACTGGAACGTGTGACCCATTTATCAAAACAGCCTCGAAGACAATCAAAATTATCGCTGGACGCAAGGCGGACTGGTCAATCACAAACACTGCCTCTTCCTCTCTGTTACATCTCATCTAGCATGTGGTGGTGCAGTATCCTGGGTCCTTCATCTCCGCTCCTCTGTGCATCTTCCATATCTCTTCGTGTGTAATTTGTACAAGCTGCTGTTGTCGTCGTTGTCATTAAAAAGCCATTTCACCCATATATCATCAGAGCCACGCCCACACCCCGAGTCCAAGTTCTGGCATATAAATTACTTTATGATATTGTTTTGAACCTGCGCGACAAATAAGGCTGTCACAACCCAAGAACTGCGACGGGATTACACCAGACTCCTGCCAGGATGTCGCTTAATAGGTCACGGCGCCAGCTGGCACCATCGAAAATTGAAAGTTCTTTTGGAAAATGTATAAACTGTGATTGAGACTTAGTCAAGCGAGCAAAGCGCTTTAACCGCACTTATGGCCCATTTGAATATCCTGTGACCGGGCAATAAAAATGTCACAGCCAACCGGCGTTCACTCACACAACCAAACATACATTGTCGAGAGTCTTACGTTGAATGGGGCAAGCAGGCACATCAGTGTCAATTCAATTTTATTTTCATTGTGTCATAACAATAACATAAAATTAAAATAATATAAAAAGGAAGTTGAGGATGCATGTCATAAAACAAAATACACACATATATAGTATACACAATGATATAAATACAACAGAGCACTTACATATACATAAGGAAATGTCACTGCAAATCAGCTTTGCGTAAAATCGTCAGGCCATTTTGTCCTGTTGACGCCAGCTATACTGTTATCCTTGTTAAATTTGCGTCAGTAAAATCGCTAAAAAAGGCAACAACGCTACGCGCAAGAGTTCCGCATTAAACAGGAAGCGGAAACACAGCATAACGGAAGTTAAAGAGTCACATTCACATAACAATAATGCCACCGTATAAGTCCCAGTAAGACGATTCTGCATGGTTTCATGCAGCGAAGAGATCTGAGCACTGGGAATGAGCAACTAAAGGGGGAGTCTGAGCTCCTGTAACATAACTGAGCATAATTAGGGCAAACTGAACCGAACGCGACGATGACGACAGCACACAGTGAACGATTTCAAATTTTAAAATTTAAAATAACTAAGAATTTTTTTAAGGGTGTTATTAAGGCTTTGCTTTTGGCGAAGTACTGAAGGAAAAATACAAATAAATAATTAAAATTTGGTATTTGAAAATAAAAGAGCAAACTGCATAGCAAGTATTACAGAAAGTTGAATAGAAAACCAAGCAATAGTTTATATGGACTAAGGCAAGCACGAGCACTTAAAAATGTTTTCACATATCTAGAAGTTTATAATAAACATTAGATAAATGTATTTTCTTAATATTGTACTTCTAGCCACTGCTGTAGATCTTGTGAAGAACGAATTCGACAACTTTGTTGTCTGCCGAGCATTATTGGATTTCAATTCCCACCTACTTAAGACTGACAGATTCAATCTCGTACTTCTACCACAGCTACAGGTCTTTGAGATATAGAGGTAGCCACTAGTAGAGCGACTTTCCAAATGTCATAAATTACATGTAGTTGTCAGGGTGTTTTAAGTGTTTTACATTGGATGTATTAGGCACATATAAGCACAATATATTGTTAATTCAAAATAGTAAGCCAATAGTAAAAAATTGAATTATCTTATTAAAGAATTGCAATTTTACAACATGTGACAGAAGACTATCCATTAATATTATAATTGTCATCCAAAATGTTTCTTTCGAATTTTCTGAAAATAACCACTGAAAGACATTTGATTACATATACCTGTTTAGATGGCCACCCGAAATTGAAGTTTTCACAGAAATAATTCCATTTATTTTTAATTTAAGGCTTTTGAAGCCAATCTTTTTGTTTTTTTATTATGAATTGAATATGTTTTGAAACCTTTTTTGTTTTTTGGTAATTATGGAAAAATAAATGAAAAAAAGGATGTTGAAAAAAATAAAAAAATCACACATATTACCGCGACCATATGTGTATGTATATAAACAATATAGTATGTATATATAGATATTAACGCCAACTATTAGCCTTCGGTAAATATTTCCTATTCTATTCACATTATAAAATATTACATAATTCCTAAAATAAATGGCGCTTTAACATATTTGATAGAAATTGTATGTATTGCATAAAAGCCAATGAATAGCTCTCCTTAATATGTTTGTTGTGCACAAACTGGTCTGGCATTATCAATACTCCGTTCTGCAGACTACAGACACATCATTACCGTCGCAAATCTGATAACCACAATTTCCCCTCCCAACACCCATTCTGCAAACAATCAAATTTTAAACTAAAGCAAGAAGAGAATAAGCGTAACTCAATTGGGGACAATTTTTCAATTTCGTAAGCGTGGCATATTTAGAATACAATTCGATTAGAAATGCTTTGCTTTTCAAAACAATAAATTAAATTTGTTTTCTCCTCCGTCTGATATCCCATTGCCAATGCCATTAACTCAAGGCTGAACGTGGAGTGGAGTTGCTACTGTTGCTCAGGCCTATCGCAGTGTATCTAGACGGGGTGCAAAAGGTTGCGAAATTGCGCGACTCGCAGCCAGTTGGGGAATTCCTGTGGAAACAATCCGAAAAAAGTGTGTGCATGCGAAGCCGAATCAATTTCCTCCCAAAGACGCAGGGAGAGAGAGTGAGGCGGAAGGGGAGATTTTTACTTCTGGGTGCTTTCTTAAAATAACAAAATTACTTTTGTTATGCAGGCGACTTTAGGACACAGGATACAGCCGCACAAATATCAACAACAGCATGCCATTGACAACCATTAATCATGGAAGCCTGTCAGGGCGGGTCGCATGCAGCCAGGGTGTGACGCAAGGGGATAGGGCTCGTCTGTGCTTCTGCCTGTCTGATGATTGCCCTGCGTTGCAATACTGTTTTATTTCTTTCTCTCTTTTTTTGACTTTAACTTTGCCTCTACATGCTAATGCCTGGCTCTGGGGCTCAAGTCATGCCCGTGGCCATGCAAAGCCACGCCCAGCTGCGAAATTGACAAGCAAAACTAGTGCGTTCTGACATGACACTTGCAAGGGACCACCAGCAATGGCTGCACACGGCCAGGACCAGGACGAGAGGCTGGACGTCGGCGTGAGCCAGCACAAGATGGCTGGAGGCAGGCGACAGGCGGGAAACGATGGGCAGGCTATGTATGTCGTCATTAGACGTGGTCTATTCGCCACGCCCGTGCTGTTGCTATTGCTGATGTTGCTCACTCGCAAATTGGCAGCCCTACAATGAAGGAGCATTTTATGTCACAGGCTGCAGCATTACGACGTGCCTTGATGGCCGGTCAAAGTTCAATGCGAAAGCCAAATTCCAATTGTCAAGATGTTGCTTCAAGCTACACATGCGCATATATGGATATATTCACAAGTGCATCTGTATACGAGTCGGACGTGTCTAATTGCTCAGTTTATGGGGGGCTACATATCATAAGGTTGAAATGCATGCCAAGCAAAAACAAGCCTACACTGGCTACAAAACTTGTGTGGCTGTTTCAGTTTGTGGGTCTGGCTCTTGATTTGTGTGTGATATTTGACATCCATTTTCAATTTCAGAGTAGCTTTAAGAGTCGCCTCCCTATCCAATAATGTATTCCATTCATTTTGTTTGTCTGACATCCTCATGGACACGTCCTGACCCCGGCTCCATGGACTTGTGCCGGCCCCGATAAAACTTTATGCACTTCAAGGCCAGCATTGGCATTTCAAATGCTGCCGCTTTTATAGAAAGAATGGTGGATGCTACGAAGGAGATTCGCCAACTCTGGCGCCAGCGCCATCAGAGAAAATAGTTTTAATAATGCACAAGACGACGACTCCACCGGAGAGTAGCATAAAATGCAGGACATACGAGACCAGCAGCAACAGATAAGAGCCTCTGCTGTCCAAGTTCTGCCCAAGTACATCAACAACACAAAGAGCAACAACAAAATAAAAAAGGACCTTTAAAGAAACTGGCAAACATAAAAGGGAGAGGACTCAGAAAACATGGATGGGCAATGCAAGTTTGTCTATTCGATGTCAAAATGAATACTTTTGCATTATTTATGCGAGAGCTTTTATTTGTTTTTTCTGATAACGAACAGCAAAACCGCAAAAAAGCAAAACAATTCAATTAAATCTTCGCAACGTCCACAGAGAGCCATATTTCGCAAGCTTTAAACATCAAACGACTTTAACCAACTTTATTTGTACTTGGTGTGAAATTTATATTATTTTGTGAGTTTTCTGTTAAATATAAAAAGAAGAAAGAGAAACTAAATCAATGAACCTTGCATCAGGGATTTTTAAATCAGGTAAAATTCTAGTTATTTAAACTCTAAAAAGGAAGTATTTTCAGTGATTCACTTAGCTGTTGATTTCACGACAGTACATTCAATACTTTCTGATGACTTTAATAATGGATTAAAACAATTAAGAAAGCAACAGTCGAGAGTGAATGCAAAACACTTATGTTTGTGATTCTACGGCACTAAGTTATAATACCCTTCAAGGCTATGGGAAACATTTCTGAAATATGTAAATAAGACTGCGTGTGTGATAAAAAATAAAGCAATTAAATATATACCAAATATACTATTGAAAGTGAATATTGTATCGATTATGGTATTTTTACACTTTCTGACTCAAATGACTTTTTAGAGGGGTCTACCCAATTAGTTACTGGTTAATAGCCTATTTCCACATGCACACCACATTTTCCTGCTTCCACATGAATATGGGCTTGCTGATCGTATGTAAACAAACTATGGCGGGCCGTTTCAAAATACACCTTGAGCAAATAAATAATTAAAATCGATAACCAAACATATGCCAAAGTAAAGTGGAAATGGGCTACAAGGTCTACGACTTTATTTAATTTACATTTAAAAGACAGCCCGAAAATATGCCACATAATCTTATGTACAAAATGCTGATTCGCGGTATATCCATTTTCAAAAAACGAATAAGCTAATATTTTTAAATGATTATTAATAAAGTGTAGTAATATATCAAATGTTAATTAATATAGTATTTAGATACAAAAATTCGCTAAATGTTAGCATGCAAATATAGCTGAAAGTTAAATGTGGAATCGTTCGCTTCGATAAAGAATTTTAGATCATCCAAAAGTATGCTACAATCTTTGAGAATTAAAGTAAAACGGAAAAGTGTAGTTCATTTTTGACGTAGTAAGTGTAGGAGTATGTTATTATTGTGTATAAAATCAACCAAGGTTTTATCTTACACACATTAATTAAATTTTTGAAATTTGTTTTAATTGATTTTTGCTCTTATGGCTTCTTTAAGTAGATGCATCATAAACTATAATAAACTAATTTCAAAGAAATCTTAATTATTGCACACCTTAACCTTCATTTTATCGTTTCAAATGCCATCAATATTCAATACTGCTTGGATACGAGTGAGTAATGCAAACCAGAGTAATGATGCTGTGCCATGTCGAACACACGTAAAGAGCTACAAGTGGCTCGCAGAAGCTGTCGCAATTTTGGGGGCAGCGAACAAAATCAATTGAATGGCGTTGTAGTTACTATTGATTGCCGGAACACTATAAATATCTTTACTCATCTTTGGCATATTAATGTCTTGTATTACACAGAACGCTCCACAAACTTAAACATAAACGGTATGTTAGGTTTCACAAAGAACTCAGCCTTAAATGCATTCTCTATTGGATAGTCAAAACCAATTTCAAAGTTGCGCACTAGCCTGGAAACGGCAATCTCCAGCATCATGTCGACTATGCGCTTCCCAGCACAGGCGCGTGGCCCAAAGCCAAATGGTAAATACATAAAAGGAGTGGCTGTGTCGCCCACCAAGTTCGAGTTGGACTCGTTGCGCAGCCAGCGCTCGGGAAGAAACTCACGCACTCGCGGCACATACTGTTCCATGTTCGCCATCTGGTAGTTGGATGCCATGCCCACGTCCGTGCCTGCAATGACTCGATATCCACTCAAGACGACATCTGTGGGCATTCGGCGTAGTGTGCCGGGTCCAATGGGATACATACGTATGCCCTCCTTGATGCAAGCACGTAAATATGGTAGATTTGATGTCGTCGCTATGGTCCATGGTGAATGCTTCTCCGGCAACGCGCCCTTGATCTCTTCTAATAAACGAGCTTGCTTAGAGGGATTCTTAGCTAGCATCAACAAAATTCCGCAGAGAGATACCAGTGTCTAGAAATGAAAATAAAACTTTCAGCAATTTTCGAAAACAAAAAACCTAATGGGGATTCTTACAGGGTCTGCACCGGCGAAAAACAGGTCCAATGCAATGATCACCGCCGTCTGACGATCGACACGCAATAGTTTTTCGAGTATGCTCATCTCCATGCCTGGCTCGACGCTAAGACGACCAGCCTTGACATTCTCCTCAATGCGCTGTAGGGCTCGTTGGATGTGTCCATTTGCTATATCGGTGATGGTATCCAACGAACGCATCAGCTTCTTAAAGTTAGGCTCTGGAAGGTACTTCCAAATTGGAGGTAGTATATCCAGATAAAAGCCCAATTCGACAATCTCCGCCAATGCCTTGATGAAACAAGTCGCCTCATCGCTCTTCCGATTCTCACCGAGCAAGCCGAGGCGAGTATTAAGCGATACTAATCCAATGGATTCCAAAATTAAACGTCGAATTTCGTCTGCAAAATCAGCTGGCATTTCATGGCTCACTGGATCCCGTATGGCTCGTATACTATTTGCGATATAGAGATTGTTCAACAGATCAATATTATTAAAAGCGAACTTCGTGCTTACCGTTTCAGAAACTCATCATTGACCTGTACCAAATTATTTACATATAGTTTCGCATTTCGTGGCTGCAATAGAATTGGATTTACAGCAGTTCGCATCGTTCCCCAGGCAGGTCCATTTCTATTCATATGGGTGTAATTAAAAGACGCAGAGTAATTCCAGATCAAATTTACCCTGACGTTAATCCATCAGCTCCCTCGAATATGTCGCGTCTATGAACCTTTTTGTAATACTCAAAGGTTGCAAAGCTGCGTCTATAAGGCAACTGACCTTCATTGCGGAAAACGGTCTCATAATCCGCCGGATTCAAAGTGATCACTATATCTGTGCCTGTCACACCTGGCATACGAAAAATATTACCATACTGTCTGCTCAGGTCCAAAAACATTTCGTGGACTGGCACATTCTTATAGCGGCCTTATCGAAAGTCAAAACAAAACAAAACAAAGCAGAAACAGAAACAGAAACAGAAACAGAAAGAGTAAGAGAAAGAGAAAACACACACAAAATTAAAAATAAGCTTTTTATATGATATAAGCTTTTACCACTTACCCCCCGGAAGATGAGATAGTAAAAAATTGAATTTAGAGGGACCAGGTATTTCCGAGTACAGTTTGGACTCTTCTAAACTCTTTGAATTTGAATCTCCGTTGCTCTGAGGAATATGTATAATAATAAATTTCATGTGTAATATTTATAATAATTAACTACCTTTGTGGCCAACGCCCTTTGAATTTGTCGGTTCTGAGCACAGATCTTTCGCTGTCTGATCCAATGCCTCGACAACATTTTGACTACTGAAGCAGTAGGTATGCAATAGTTGAATTATATAATAAAACACGTAGAGAGCTTTTGTGAGCTTTTTGCTCTCTCTCTCTCTCTCTCTTTCTACATTGAAGTGCTCGTATAAGCTTTGTGGAACGATTATACCCTACATAAATTACAAAAAAAGAATTATAGCTCGGTTCATTTTGTTTGGAGCTCATATATTTTGCAATGTGTAATATTATTGAAATTTGTTATGTTATTTTACTAATTTGAATGTCTATTTAAGGGTCTATCAAATCACTCAAGCCATTAAAAACATTAGTAGGGTAATTTATATTCCAGCATACGATTCAATTTGTTTCTCTTTTCAAACTCAATTTGAGTTTAGAATTTGTACAATGAAAATCACATGCTGTCAACTTGAATATAATTAATACTGTACATCGATGACGTATCTAGCTACGAAACAAATAATGTGTAAATTAAAGACGACTCTCTATATATATTAATATTATGATTAATTAAATGTTGGCTATTATAAATGATTTATAAGAAAAATCAAGTTATATCTACATATATAGATAATAAAAAAATACATTGCAATGGAACCTCGGTATTTTATTCTAATTGATTGCGGTAATCAAATTGACGTATTTTCTTTGGCCTCATTGTACATACATAGATACATTGGTCAAATCACATAAAAATCAAGCCTTTAAAATGGCTTACCTATGGAGCAGAGAAAATTTAAGTCTGTCAAACCACACAAAGTCACAACTTAAATCACACCAAGGTCAATATCGTAGCTCGCAGAAAATATATGTATATACTAGAATGGCAGACAAACGACTACAATGAAATGGATTTGTTAGATTTGGTCATTGACAAGGGCGCGTCAGTTTGGGTATTGGGGTGCATCTTAACTGACGGGCACATAAATATTGCCACGCACACGCACATAGGCAGACACAACACACGAGCACAGACACAATCAGGACACTGACTCGCCAACTGATGATGGGCATACAAAAGTTGACCTCGACTTTGAGCTGTCATAGCCAAAAACTAACTGACCTAAACCAACAAAAATCGACTTTGCAGCCTAAACACAAAAGCCTGAGCATGACAGTCCCACCCCGGGTCCGGATGGGCCCCCGATTGGGGGCGTGGCGCAACCATTCGTTTGTTCGGGCGTTGAAATACAAAATATCAGCATGACGCAATGATTTCCGGCATGTGAAAATGAAACCTGTTGGAGCTGACTGGCGATAGTGACGGCCTCGACATCGGCATCGGTATCGGCATCGCTGCTGCTGTTGGCGATATAAACAAATTCAATTTGACAGCTGACAGCGACAACGTCGGCAGTAGCAACAATGACAACACAGTACACACACACGCACACAAAGCCGCAAGTAATAAACTTTTACGATCTGTTTTACGGCAACGCGGCACGTGCAGCGAGGCCCAAAACATTAGCACACACGACGATGATGCGGGCACGGGGGGAGAGGCTGTATAAAGGAGCACGGTTGGTTGCAACATAAATTTAATGAAGCCAAAAACGCGTCACGACAACAACAATGCAGACACGAAAACAAACACATACACACATGCATATGTACATATATGTGCAGGCAACTGAAGCTGAGGTTAGGACCTAAACAGAACCCCGCAATGTAGGCAATAAAAATAAAATAAAAGTAAATTGTTCAAGGACAGCAATATTTTATGCTATTGTTCTACACTCGTAGTTCCAGTGCTGAGCATGACAGACCAAAGGAGAGAGATGGAAATGGAGAGAGTATGCGTGAATGGGGAAGAGTGGGAGAGGGCACGCTTGCAGATGAAGAGCAACCGAGAGAGAGAGAGAGAGACCTAAAAATGTCTACCTACATTCGGAATGCCGGCAAAGGAATTTCGCTTTTTTTCTCTGAGCTTTTTTTTTTTGCAAACGAAAATATCCAGAAGGGAGTTGATATCCCGGGAGAATGTGTGTCCCGTCTCTTTTAAGTTTCGGATCCGTCTGCGTCTGCGACTGCGAGACAAAAACGTCAGCAACACTCAAAAAGCACTCGCATTCGCGACTGCTTTTGTCCTCTCTGGCTGCTGGCTGCTGGCTGCTGGCCGTTGGCTGTGGCGACTGCTGCCCTTGCGGAGTAATGCCATTGATGGATGATTCTTTTGCCGGCGAGTGCCGAAAAATAAAAGCCCTAAAACTTGCAATTTGTATGGAATACATCAGAAGCAGACATAGCCAGACAAAGAGGCGGCCGAGCGACTGTTGCTGTTGGCCAGAAAGAGTCGACACGAGAGCAGAACCTGAGTTATAGAAAGCCATAACCTGCACTCTCCCTTAAGGCTAAACACACCAACATAGCATGTGTGTGTGTGTGTGTGTGTGTGTGTGTGTGTGTGTGTGTATGTGGGGCGCGCTTTATGATTGCCAGGCATAAATAAGCGGCGAAAGCACCCCAATGACGGCAGGGGTGTCCTGTTACTCTCTATATGGGTGTGTGCAAATGAGCGCCAGCAAAGTGCACTTCCTGTGTCCTTTCAGTGTTTCGCCACCAATTGCTGCCAGCTACAACTACATCCCCAGCAAAACCAACATCAACAAAACAAGGCTGCACAGCTTGGCTCAACTTCACCAGCTTTACATTCTTCGCAGGGCAATTCTTTTCCGCCCTGCGCTTTTTCTGCTGGCGTTGGCACTGTCAACGCCGTCGACGACTGTATAAATGTGTATCTACAGCATACATTGGCTTCGCTTGCCATGCTTTGCCATATATGTATGTACATATAGAAGTAAATAGATATGTGCAAATCTGCACCGTTCACAGCCCGGAGCCCGTGCATCTGCATGTCTGCGCATCTTCTCTTTGATGTCTGTGTGCGAGAGAGTCTGTGTAATAGTATATGTGTGCTAAGCAAAAGTAGCAATTCATCATAGAAAATGGCGGAAGTAATCGTCCTTTATGGGTGTGTATGTAGCCAAGAGCACAGCGAGCGTGTTTTCTTATTGCTAAATCCTGTCAAGTTACATATACAGCAATTAGAAATGATCGAAAGCAACATTATGTATTTAAAAAACTTAAAAATTTAATATTTTATGTATGTATGTGAAAGTATGTAAAAGTATAGAGTAGGCAAGGCGAGGCAAGGCAAGGCAAGGCAAAAAAAGTTAATTTATTTTTTTAATTAATTTCTTAATCTATCTATATCTATATTCTATATATGTATATAAAGAAGTTCATAGACACTGAAGTAGCTATAAAACTATCAACGCAGAGCCCAAAGGGTAAAAGCTTCGATGCTGTAATTTCCACACCCTAGATATGAACATCTAGACGCCCACTTAAGACCGATTGTCCGAAAAAAATTAGTCTAACTATCCTTAATTAGTGTTTAAAAATTGAATAAATTGGCTTATTATACTTGCTATCCATAGGGTAGAAGGGTATTATAACTTAGTGCCAACAGGAAGGAGGCATCACCTATCCCATGACGTAAATATATTCTTGATCAGTGTTAATAGACGAGACGATATAGCCATTTTTAATGAAAACCTAGATCTCAGAGACTATTTGACCTAGAGCTACGACATTTTTTTAAAACACTAGCTATGCTTGCATGAAGATCAAGATTGATTTAGATATTTTCCACGCCCCTTTCCGCCCGTCAATTTAAAAGTACAAACCGTAATGATTAAACTAGAGCCTTGAATTTTGGTATTAATAATAATATTTATACTTTAAATAATTCCTGTGAATTTATTTAGGATCGAATAAAAAACATAGCAGTTATTCGAGGTAAAATTTACATACAGCTCCTCGTGCTTTGTTTGTTTAGTTAACAAATGGTCACACTATCAAGTGTTTATATTATATAAATATATTACGGTTTGTTTTCAAATTTATACACAACAAAACAATTTTCGGTATATTTTTTTGGAATATTTTGTGTTCAAATATCATTTAAGTGTTTTGTATTCTCTCGAAATGGCCAGCGAGTATCTCTTACTTGGTCAGAGGTACTTGGCAGCAAGTATAAAATGCATCTTGAATCCACGGATTCACAATGGAGGAAGGTATAGAGACTTCAACTCGGGCTGGGATGTCAGCCCAAACGTCGGTGGGAAGTGTGACTCCACCGGCGGGCACGGGGAGGAGAAATCCTCTCTGCGTGTCGCCAGTGGTCACGACGGTGGAGTGGGCAAACTCCATCGACAGGAGGGTGTGGACCTGGATCGAACTGCCACGGAGTCGGAGTTTGTGTTCACTGGCTCATCGGTGACGGAGTCCGAGCAAGCGCTTGCGCTAGCGAGGATGTCGTTGGATGAGTCATCGAGCACTGATGAAGATGAAGTGACAGTAGTCCAGGGACCATCCAACAAGAAAGGCGCTAACCTCAAGCGCAAACA
The DNA here is from genome assembly GCA_963583835.1 of Drosophila immigrans. Lineage (NCBI taxonomy): Eukaryota > Metazoa > Arthropoda > Insecta > Diptera > Drosophilidae > Drosophila > Drosophila immigrans. The sequence goes on from OY757142.1 coordinate 30,058,960, forward strand.
ACGCTCAGGGTACAAGAGCTCTCTCAAGTTCCTTAAGGGACTAGAAGGCCGCAACCCAGAGTCGTTGTTCAACGTGAGAGGAAATTGCGCAAGAAGCACGAATACAACGTGCGGCGGTACCTGAGGCTCGCTGGCGTGACCGGCAACACTCAGTCCGCTGAACCGAGTATGAGTGCATGGTGCCATGGTGACAAGGGGTTTCAGGCAGTAGCCGTAGCCAACCCGACGGAGGAAGTCAAACCTTCCACGTCGAAGTTGGTGGAACCAAACAAACCCAAGTCACCCTTAGAAGGAAAAAAGCGTGCACCAGGTAAGCTTGCAAAAACCACACCTCCTGGAAAGGAGAGAACGGTGAGCAAGCTACCGAAAAAGGCCAAACCACCTGTCAGCAAGAGGCAGAGGTCAGACGACTCGGCGAAGGCTTCGGAGAGCAAGCGGGTGTGTCCAGGGGACATCCTGGCCAGCTTGAGCACGAAGCCGGAGCTACAGGTAGCCATCATCGACAGAAGCAACACGGATGGGAAGCTCTCTATTGATAACTGGCTTATCCTGGAAGGGTTAATTGACCAGGGGATTGCTGATGCCATCACTCGACCGCTGAATCCGTTCGTGGCAGAGTTTGATGGCATCAACTGGTACAAAGGTGTTAAAGTGGTGGCATGTGCCAACGAGGAATCCCTGCGATTTCTCAAAGACACACTGCTGAAACTGGAAGCGCCGTCGCCAGGAGCAAGAATTGACGTCGTCCCTGTAGACCAAATTCCTGAGCGGACGATCATTAGGGTCTGGATCCCACCTCCCATCAGGGAGGATCGAACCACCCTTATATTGATCAAAAGCCAGAATGCGGACTGTCACACAGCGGACTGGACGATCAATAGAGGTCTCGCCCCGAGACAAAGGAAACGGCAAGGATCTATGGATCAGCATTGGTCCAGAGTCCAAGAGCCAACTCCTTAGTAAGCAAGGCCGGCTGAAGATGGGAATGGGTTGCGTTCTGGCAATCATTCCTGGAGGCGCTGGGCGCGTAGATGTTAGGTCGACCGGAAAGAATTCGGGTAGTGCAGATTAATCTGCACCACTCGAGGGTTCCTTCCACAGACCTACTACGGTGGATGGACAAGGAGAGGGTGGATGTGGCTCTCATCCAAGAACCCTGGATCGCAGGTGAAAGGGTTTGTGGTTTGGGAGCCCGCGGATACCATCTCCTTGTCCCGAAAACTGTGGGTAAGTCCAGAACCTGTATCGTGGTAAGAACCGGACTTAATGTGCTCTTCTCTTCCAGTTACAGCAACAGGGACTTGACGGTAGCGCTATGCGAGCGTAGGAACGGACCCAGTCTTTACCTAGCCTCAGCTTATCTCCCGTACGAAGAAAAGGATCCACCGTCGGAAAGTATTCGAGCCCTCATTCAGCATGCGCAGAAAGAGGGCACGGATCTAATCCTTGGGTGTGATGCTAATGCCCACAATACCTTTTGGGGGAGCCAAGACATCAACGAGAGAGGGGAGTCGCTGCTTGAATTCGTGATGCTCACTAATCTTAATGTGTTTAATCGGGGTAGCCACCCCACCTTCCGCAATAAGAACCGAGCTGAGGTTATAGATTTAACTCTAGCGACCAACAGCGACTCCCTCTCCGTAGAAGACTAGCACGTATCCACAGAATGCTCCTTTTCGGATCATTACAGGATAGTGTTTGAAGTTGGATGGTCCAGAGAGGCAAAGGCGCCCTTCAGGAACCCACGAAAGGCAAACTGGGTCAAATACTCAAAGCTTGTTATGGAATCTATTCCCAACCACCTAGGGGGAAGGCTAGACAACCCAGACAAGTTGGAGGAATCGACCCAGAATGTCACAGATACTCTATGTAAGGCCTTCATCAAATCCTGTCCAATCAGCCGTCCACCGAAGTCAAACCGCAACAAGTGGTGGACTCCGGAACTCGGCCTGATACGAAAGGAAACGAGAAAGCTTTACAATAGAGCAAAAGACGGAAACTGCCAGGTAGACTGGGATGCCTACCATAAACGTTTCAAGACCTTCAAGAAGGAAATCAGAAGGGCAAAAAGAGACTCATGGTCTAAATTTTGCGAGGAACTAACCAACACCACTGAAGCGTCCAGACATCGAAGGTTGTTGGCGAAAGATCCAGCCACACCGGGGCTGCTTTGCAACCTGGATGGCACATTCGCTAAAAATAGTCAGGAGTCTCTGCAACTCCTCATGAACGCACACTTTCCAGGCTGCACACAAGCTGAAGACGAGAATGGGATCCCCTCCTCTCACATCAGCGGCGAGCCGGAGGGAAACCCGCTTCATGAGAGTCATGTCCTAATCGACGAAATTGTCAACACTGAGAAGATAATCTGGGCTATCAAGTCGTTCCACCCCTACAAATCAGCAGGACCGGATGACATCAGACCGGTCATGTTACAGATGGTATGCGTACATCTGTCGCAATGGCTACTAGAAATCTTCAGGGGATATCTCCTTACAGGATACATTCCAAAAACCTGGAGGGAAGTGAGAGTGGCATTCATTCCCAAAGCACGAAAGATAAACCACTGCTCAGCAAAAGACTATAGGCCCATAAGTCTCTCATCGTTTTTATTGAAAACACTAGAGAGACTTCTGGACCTTCATCTCAGAATTAAGCTAACACCTCACACTTTTAGCAAGTCCGAACACGCCTACCTCAAAGGTAGATCAGTAGAGACTGCTCTGCACGAGGTTAGCACAATTGAAGGCACACTGCAAAGGAAGGAGTTTACGTTAGCGGCATTTCTCGACATAGAGGGTGCCTTTAACAATGTCAGGATCGAGTCTATAACGGCAGCACTTGTCAACATAGGCTCACACCCGACAATCACTCGATGGCTTAGCAACATGCTTCGCCAAAGAATGATAAACGCCCAACTCTGCGCCTCGACTATCAGGAGAAGGGCTACCAGGGGCACCCCGCAAGGGGGGGTGATATCCTCCTTGCTATGGAACATTGTCCTAAATGACCTTCTTCTCAAACTGAAGTATAAGGGCTGCAGAGTGACTGCTTATGCGGACGACCTGGTTCTAATGGTAACTTGCAGATTCCTGCCAACAGTCAGTGAGCTACTGAATGCCGCATTGAGCGAAACTCTGCGATGGGCGGAACACAACGGTCTTGGGGCCAACCCACAAAAGACCGAAATAGTTCTGTTCACTCGAAGATACAAGATACCGGGCTTCAAGCTTCTGACACTGGGAGGAACAGAGCTCAAGCTATCAAAGGAGGCAAAATACCTTGGTGTAATCCTGGACTCCAAACTCTCCTGGAGGAGAAACTCGGAGGAAAGGATGAAGAAAGCGTTACAAGCCTTCTTTGTGTGCAAAAAGACCTATGGTAAAGGATGGGGATTGCAACCGTATATCCTTCACTGGTTCTACACTGCAATTGTCAGACCTATACTGACGTGGTGGGAGGCGGGACACTCCGACTCCTATCTAAACAATCTCCGCAAAATTCAGAGACTAGCATGCTTGGGAATAACAGGATGTATTCGTTCTACCCCCCAAGCAGCGCTGGATGTAATGTTAAATCTGGAGCCCATCGGAGTCTTCCTCAAGCACGCGGCAGCAAGGAGTGCGGTCAGGCTTCACGCCCAATGCCTCCTTAAGCCTGGTGCAGGTCACAACTCCATTCTACGTACAGTAGAATTGACTGTGGCTGAGAACGACTACTGGGTACCAGAACATAAGTGGGATGACAGGTTTACAGCTGAATTCCCTGACAGATCCGATTGGCAACAGGAATCTCCTTTGAGGCAGAATGAGTTGTCAATCTACACAGACGGATCAAAGACGATAGAAGGCACTGGATCGGGGGTCTTCTCTGAAGACCTTGCAACCAAGCTTTCCTTTCGTCTTCCTGACTGGTGTAGTGTGTTTCAAGCGGAGATTTACGCTGTTTGGCAAGCGACCAAGTTGGTACGGACACTGGGCGGGAGCCCGAGGGACGTTTCCATCTATGTCGACAGCCAATCAGCGATAAAAGCGCTCGCATCGAACACCATTAAGAGTAAACTAACCCGAGACACAGTGATGTCACTAAACCTATGCCAACCACACTCTATCAGACTTGTCTGGGTACCTGGGCACATGGGAGTGCCAGGTAACGAGGCGGCTGATGAATGTGCTCGGCTGGGATCAGCGTCATCAGAAACTCTCGCGGTGAACGATATAAAGAGACCTATTCAGCACGTGCGATCGGAACTTAATTGTTCCATGAGAACGGCGGCTGAGAGACACTGGGCAGCATCATCGGGCTGCGAGGTGTCAAAAGCACTCTGGCCAAGATACCGTCCCAAGCGAACAACCGAGCTCTTAAACTTTAAAAGGAACAAGATAAGGTTACTGACAGGAGTCTTAACGGGACACTGCTACATCGGCCGTATGGCTCAACGGTACGGTGGACCCCAACAGGACTTCTGTCGCAGCTGTGGGGACGAAGAGGAAACCGAGAGTATCCAGCATCTTCTCTGCGACTGCCCTGCACTTCTTAGAAAGCGGACCCAATTTCTGGGCCAGCCTTTCTTTGCGGAACTGGGCAGTCTTGGGAATATTCGGCTGGAGAACATGGCGCTTTTCCTCGACTCTACTGGCTGGTTCCATAGGCTACCGCAGCCCAACAGAACTGGCCAGTAGCACGTAGACGAAATAACACAATCAGAGTTTTCCTCCAATATCCCAACAATCCCAATCCCCTCTACTTCTACAGCTCAAAGATCAGACATCACAATGGACCACATGGTCTCCGGGTGCTCTCGACTCCGGTCGAGCCGTCTGCTCAACCAACCAACCATCTCTTACTTGTTAACAATATATTGATGCATTCCTGAACAGCGAATAACAGCGAATTTAAGTTAGAGCGTCTGATCGCGGATGCTCAGGTCGTAGGTTCGATCCCTGAAGGACTGTTCCTTTTTATTCAGCAACGGCCAAATTTTTTTAAATTTTAAATGGAACTGAAATAATTTTAATGAAAACACCGAGAGATTTCAGTGGATAGTTAAATGTAAAAAATTAATTTTTTAAATTTGGCTTGACGTGTTTTGAATACAAAGATACATTTCTAAATATTAATATCAATAAAAAATCGGAAACATCGATAACGTTACTGAATATCATCTACATACATATATTCAATAGTATTAATTGTATATAAAATACTAAATACAGGCCCGACGAGAGGGGTGGTAAGGGTGGGATTCCCACCGGAGTTTCTAGCGGGGCCCGGATCCGAAATCTTAAAATTTGACAAATGTTTAACATGTAACTTTACAACTGGATTGGAACCGTAAAAGATTATCCTTAATGTATTATCTATACCTATCTTAATCAGACATTATTCAGACGGGTCAGGGCCCAACATTCCAAAAAAATTTTCTATGTAAAATGAAAAGAAATTATAACAAGTAAGAAAGCTACAGTCGAGAGTGCTCGACCGTATGATACCCGCAACCCATTTCGAGAGAAAACAAAAAACTTAAATGATATTTTAACAAAAAAATATACCAAATATACTAAAACTTGTTTTTTTGTATATATTTGAAAATAGCGGGTAAGAATCCACAACATCCTTATGGTCACACTGTCAACTAAACAAACAAAGCGCGGGCAGCTGCAAGTGAATTTTGCACATAAAATTGATTCTTTAATAACTTCCTTGTTTTTCATTCGATCTCAACGAAATTCACAGGAATCATTGATAATATAATTATTATTATGCATACCAAAATTCAATGCTCTAGGTCTATTATTACGGATTTTACAGACTTTTGGGGGCGGAAAAGGGCGTGGCATCCAACTTTTGAAATAAACTTGATCTGCGTAGGACCTATAGGAGTACTGTCCTCAAATTTGATAGCTCTAGCTCTTATAGTCTCTGAGATCTAGGTGTTCATACAGACGAACAGACGGACAGACGGACATGGCTATATCGTCTCGGCTGTTGACACTGATCAAGAATATATATAGTTTATGTGGTCGGAGATGCCTCCTTCTGCCTGTTACATACATTTTCTGTTGGCACTAAGTCATAATACCCTTCTACCCTATGGGTAGCGGGTATAAAAATTGTAACTACCACCGGGCCCTAAAATCCTCTCGACGGCCCTAAATAGTATCACCAACCATACAATTTTGTATGTATTGTAAAGCTTTTGAAAATTAATAAAAAACGCTCCATGAGTTGACATATCTGTGTATTGTATGGTTAGTGATAGTATATAATTTCACTGTAACATAACATAAACTGTTTCAAATTGTATGTAAAGTATTAAATAAAGAATACGAAATTTGTCGACTGTGACAATAACTTGCAATTCCATTTTCTACAAATTTTTTATTCTCTTTGCGAGGGTTTCCCTAAAGTTTCTTTTAATTATTTTTTTTAGTTACTATTGCTTAAACGAATGCAGCTCTGGATTTTGGAGAAATTGGCAATATTGTAATAGCTGAACAAAATCTTTCAGGTAATGAAGCATTAGCTTAAACTTATTTTAATAAAAACTAAGTGCATTTATTCTTAGGGAATTGAATAACATGGTTAAGATCCACAAATTTAAATTAATATATTAAAGCCGTCGCTGTCGAAGAGGCGGGGAGAGCTGACTAGTCTTCTATAAATATCTCTGTCAAGTAGTTTAGCAAATTTGTATAGATGCATGAATTCAGGAATTAAGTTCCCAACGCCGGAAAAGTCATTTTATAAATTTAAAACTTCGACTACAATTTTTTGATTTATCGATTAACAAAATGTCACCAGATTTTTTGGTGTATTTTTTTTTATTTTTATTTTCATATTAGTTAAGCTGTCAAACTTATCATTTGTTTTAACAAGTTCGCCAAGTGAGCTTTATTAAGCATGGTGTACTGAGTAGTTCTAGAAATCCTTTATGATAAACAAATTTTCAATGTATTTTTATACCCGCTACCCATAGGGTAGAAGGGTATTATGACTTAGTGCCAACAGGAAATGTATGTAACAGGCAGAAGGAGGCATCTCCGACCCCATAAAGTATATATATTCTTGATCAGCATCAACAGCCGAGACGATATAGCCATGTCCGTCTGTCCGTCTGTCCGTCTGTCCGTCTGTCCGTCTGTCTGTCTGTATGAACACCTGGATCTCAGAGACTATAAGACATAGAGACACCAAATTTGGCAAAAATGTTCCTTCATACCCTACGCAGATCAAGTTTATTTCAAAAGTTGGATGCCACGCCCCCTTCGCCCACAATAAGCATTAATCTAGAAAAAGTCAAGTTTTTTTTTATGTAAATCGCGTATAACTCCAAAAGTTCTTTGTGTAATGATGTGTAATTTGGTAAGCCATCTATGCTTGACACTCTTAATATACCCTGTAATTTTGGTAAAAATCGGATAAGTAGAACAAAAGTTATTCGCGAAATTATTTATCAAAATTTGTGTTCCCAATGCATATGGACGTTTTAAGTGTGTGATTGACCTAGAGATATCAAATTTGGTGACAGTATTCGTGTAGGTCTTACGCAGATCAAGTTTATTTTAGATTTTTGCCACGCCCCTTTCCGCCCCCGAAAACTGTAAAAGCCGTAATAATGAACCTAGAGCATTGAATTTTGGTATGCATAATAATAATTATATTTTCAATGATTCCTGTGAATTTGGTTGAGATCGAATGAAAAACAAGGAAGTTATTAATGAATCAATTTTATATGCAAAATTCACTTGCAGCTGCTCGCGCTTTGTTTGTTTAGTTGACAGTGTGACCATGTCGGTGTTGTGGATTTCTTCCCGCTATTTTCAAATATATACAAAACACAAGTTTCAGTATATTTTTGGTATATTTGTTGTTAAAATATAATTAAAATTTTTTTTGTTCTCTCGAAATGGGTTGCGGGTATCATACGGTCGAGCACTCTCGACTGTAGCTTTCTTACTTGTTTTAATTTCATTAAGTTAAAGTAACAAGTTCCGGGGAGTGTTGCCGTCTGTTTCTTTGTAAGTATAGTTAATTGCGAATGTCGACCAAGAGAAATTTACTGAAAATTTTAAGGTTAAATGTCATTGCAAAAAAAAGGCGCTTTTTGAAGTTTGGTACAACGATACGAAACAGTAAAAAGAAGTTCTGCTACTGAAGACCACGTATTTACTTGTTTTTTTTCAAGTTTAAGTACAATGATAACAAGCAGATATATCCAAATTTACACTCAATTGGCAATTTTAACAATAAACTTGAAATCATAAAAAACTAAATCTGCGTTACGTTTTCACAAAACAAAATATGTTTTATTGTATTTATATGTATACAAATATTTATAACTTGGGGTATGTATTTGTATGTATACAATATACATATATATATTACACTTTTAAAACAATTTCTTTTTTTATTTTTAATTAAAAATTTAAAATAATTAATTAAAAATTTAAAATAAAACATCAAAAAATATTTAAATATTTTGTTGAAATGCCGAAAATTTGTTGAGGTTTGAAAGTGTTATGTTGCCATTAATGTTTTTAATAACGACATAATCACCTAACATATACTTGTGCTGTACTTCATGGGTTTTCCTAATTTTTTTTCGTTTCCTTTACAACGTTTTCGCAAATACTTACTATTATTTTTCCCCTTTGCTTTATTCCAAACCTCATCCTGCTTCAAACAATTCTATAACTTTGGCAAATCATGTACCGCAATCCTCGTTGGGCTAGAAGTGTTTTTTTTTATTTACGCTTTTTTCTTGATCGTTGATTGATTCTGTTGCTATAAATCATAAATCTTAAATGTCTGTCTAATATAATAAATTTCGGTCTACTATAACATTAGATGTTTTCGATTAGTGCAGAAATTGCGATCATTTCATAACAATTTTAAATATTCTCCACTACATTCGCCTTAATGTTCTAAACATTTCGCTTAAAGAGTCTTCACTCCTTCCCAAATTAATGTACAAATGTTTCATGCAATTATAAATGCCAATCCATTACTAGAAGATTTGGCTATCAAAGACACGTTATATGCATTAACTGTTTAGTGTCAAGAACATGAAACGCATCTCCTAACTTCTTCATGCCAAACAATGTCTGTGAACATTTTATAGCCCAACCATTCAGTAATCTGCGTATAACGAGTTCCACAATCAAGCCGAGGCTCAAAAACTGAACAAAACCAAGGGCCAGGCTCTGGCCCAAACCGCTTTAAGGGGCGAGTCATCAACTTTGGCTCAAGAATGGAGCATTTAGTTAATTTTAAATGCTTATTAGCGTAATTTACAATTTCTCACATAGCACAGAGCCCGAAAAGGGATGTGCTTAGTGTGAGGAGTGAGAGCCATAAACCGTCGCAGGCGACGCTGAACTCCCTGGCCCAGACGCAGAGTCACAACCATCAACATAGACACTTTAGGGCAGCATATGTAGAGGCGAAATTATAATTTTATTATCATTACCACAACGGGCGAGTGTCTTATCACCAAGTTTTACGAGGCCACAGATCGCAGACAGGTCATGTTGTTTGTATTGCTCATGTCATTGTTGTTAGTGTTGTTGTCGTTGTTGTTATCCTTTCGAAATGAAAATAAACTGTGGCTTAAAACGTTTACGATGCGTTGACGACATCGTCGTCATTGTCGACGGGTTCACATAGCCTACTAGCCTGATAGCTTGGCCGCATTGTCTGCCCGGGTTTATGGCCCTTTGATGCGCTTTTTATGTTTCATTCTAACCTCAATTTAATTGTTTAGCCGGTGACAATCATTACCCCAATGCCAACGTCCACAGCCAACATATGTACTTAACAGTAGTCTGTCTGCCCGTGTGTCCCTCCGTGCGTCCGTTTTAGTTTTACGACTCCAAGGAGCTGTCGATTTGATGTGCTCGATGCTCCATTGACATCGCATCTGGCAGTCGGGTCGAGCTGGTAATAAAAACATGAAGATTACACTTTATGGTCCCAGCAAAACTTAACGGAAGTTGTAAAACACTCAAGTGTAATGATGCTACCAACTTCCCAGATAATCCAGCCCCCTCCTGGAACGCCCCTTGTACTACGAGTGTGTGTGGTGTGAAACCTAACGCACAGCTCTCCATTTGCAGCTTCCGTTAGCAGTTTTAACGAGTTTGCCAATTTTGATGATCTTATCCTCGCATTGAGATGAACTCACTTATTATTTTTCTATTACATTATAATTTACAGCATTCGCCGTTTGATTTTTACTACCATCTAATGGGGGTAGCCACAGATTTGTCAACACGAGCAATCGCTGTCAAACCAAATGCGAAATAAACAGCAAATATTTACAGGTTGTTATTATCCAGATCTTGATATATTCCTCAGTCGAAGTTCCACAGCTCATAAAACTCCGCCTGAGTCATTGAGCTATTTGTTTTTTTACGACCATGTTGACTTTTCATTACATACACAGTGCCCTGACAAGATGTGCCATATACATATGTACATATATGTATGTATATCCTTGTCGAGAGCTGTGAGCTGTGTTACTTGGGAATGTGTTCAGGGTGTAGTATAGTCGAGTAGGCCGTGTGGAACTGTCTTACTTGATTTTTTATGCTCTCGGCTAACACAAAGTGCGGTCGGTGTTACTATCGAGTCGTCGTTGTCGTTATCATTATTCCTTTTGGCTTCAGATCAAGCTTACTGCTGCAAAAGGTGTTAAAATGGTGTTGCCCATTGCCATTACTATTATTGTTTTCAGCGCTCATTGTTGTTGATGTTGCCGTGGCGGCGTTGCTGGTGTCTGCCTTTTTTCCAATTTCTTCGTACTCATTCAAGCGCAAAAATGGATTTGTTTTTTACGACTTGATTATTATGACTGCGTTTGATTACAAATATTATGGTTCTGAATGCGTTTCCTTCGCCAAAAGGTTCCTTGTTTTTATGTTGCTCAGTGAAGTTGTAAATGGCTTTGATTTTCTTTATTATCTATTATTTATTATATGGAATATCTCACTGTTTTTCTCTTGTAAATTCTTGCTTATGTTTATTAATGAGCACATATCGCTTGCAGGCGTATTTTTTAAGATCGTTCATATTGTACCAAATTTGTTGTTTGGTGAAAAGAAATTCAATTTTTAACAATTTTAAAAATGGTAAGTCTAAGCTTAATATTAAACTTAACTCTGTTTTTTTCTTGTATGAATTGCAAATCAAAAAATAGAGACAAAAGGCTTTCAGTTTGCAAAAGGAAGGAAACAAAGTTAAGTCTACGCAAAAGATTGTAGGGCACTTGTGTCTATAAAAAAACAATTTTCTTACCAACGAAACAAAAATGCAATAAAATAAAATTAAATCTGCAATTTCAAGGTTTTTCTTTGGTCATAAAAAGTGTCTGGCTCAAAGTCTGCTGTTCTTGCTGCGGCTGTAGTCTGTAAGCGTTTACCTTTGACCCAGCTAAATGACAGTCATTGTTAAGATGCTCAGAATGCCGAAGGATGTCCAGAAGCTGGCATGCAAACAACCTCAACTTCAACTTCCAACTTGATTAAAAATTAAAGAGCTTTCTACTTGCTGCTTCTGTCTGCGGTGCGCTGAAGCTTTAGGGAGGTGGCATTGTTGCCTCTGTCAATGGACGTTTTATAAGACTTTCATTTCAAGTTGCTGGCATCATAAAATTATGGTTAATGTAACACACAAAATTGCTGTTCTGCCAGATAAAAGTACATAACGAAAATTACATTGTACATAATTGAAAGTGGGGCGCAAGACGCGTAACGACTCTGCGGTTACCATAGTTGTTGGCTAGCAATCTCACTAAGGATTGGCCAATCCTTTTTGGATAGGCAACCACGCACAAAGCGGTGTGAAAATCAGAAGTTAATTTCAATTTTATATTCTAATGCAAATTGTTGGCGATAAGGGAAAGACGCAGCCACGTTGTCTGCTTATCAGCGAGGATAAAGGCTGGCTTGGATGACTGATGGCCGCAAAGATGCTACTCGCCATGGTATTGGTTTTTGTTCTCCTGCTCTCCAGTTTAGCGATAAGACTATGTAAGCTACCGGCATTTGCCGGTGGCAATTACAATGAAAAATGAGTTAATTAAAACCACGTTTCAAAACCAAGGCGAATCAATTGGTTTGGGTTTCAAAACTTTTCGTTGTTCTTTCTTATCACCACCCTCCGCCCCACCTTCTTTCTCTATAGGCAAGGATAAGAAATTAAATTCGCTTTATTTACGACGCATTTTTGTTGTTTTTGGCCAGCAAGCGAGCGCAATGTTTGTTAATTTCAACGCCCTATGCGGCTCAGTTAAAATGGCAGCCAAAGCGCGCAGAGCCGGAAAATTTTTGTGACCAACGTCGCCATCGTTCATCCTTCGTCCTTCGGTCTTTGTCCTTCATTCTGCTGTTCTGATGTCCCGATGTCCTTATGTCTCTGTGTCCTGATGCTTCGTACTTGCTCGTTTTGCATGCACAGCATTTGCCCGCTGAAACTGGGCGGCTTATGAGTATTCGCATGGTGTAGGGAACTGGCATGTTTATCTGCACTCAGACAGATACGCCGCATGTTGAGCAGTTATAGCTGGAAAAAGAGCCAGGACAACAGTGCCAGTGCCAGAGCCAGTGCAATAGTTGGAGCAGGAAGTGTAAACTGGCAGGGCCAATGGTTGGGTAGTGTGTAGAAATGTTGTGCGAGCCATTAATCACACGATTTCATGAATACATCAGCCAGAGAAGCACGGAGGCAGGCAACCAACGAGTCTGCCAGGCTGCTGCTGCCAGACGATGACGACAGCGCAGAGGCTATGGCTGAGGCTGATGCTGGGACTGAGGCTGCAGCAAGAACCGCAGCCACAACAGGATGGACAGCAGCAGCAGCAGCCAACATAAACGCAACAAAACGAAATGACTCAAAAATCTTATTTTCAGCTCATGTTGTGCTCGTTTGTTATTTTTTGTTGGCTTTGTTTGTTCGCCGCGAAGGGTTAGCAGGGAAAGGCAGGAGCGAGGACTCTGGGACCGTATCACATGTGTCCAGCCAGCACCAAGCACAAATGCAAAGTCGTTCGCATTTCGTTATGAGGTGGGATAAATGGGGTACAGGGCTGAGGGTTAAGGGTTAAGGCGGCGCCCGGCTGTAAATGCTAGTTGCATTAATGACATCACAGGACCGGTCGGAGACGCACAAGTCGAAGTCAGAGCCAGTCACTCAAAGTGCAGCTGTGTCTGTCAGTGAAGCCATTCTTTTGGGACCAACCGATGGGTTTTGTTTTCGGGTTTTTAGCCGGCTTGGACTGATAGATCTGCCCCGGCTGCGACTGCGGCGCCGGCTTCTGGTGTCTTCCCGGTTAGTTTACAGATAAAATTTTTCGTTTTCACTTTGATTTCGTGTGTGTCACAGGCAAGCCATTAAGCTCTTGACTTGTAACTGGCGGCAGTTTTAAGACTCTCTACTCGTTCTATTACCATTTGCCCAGCTTACCAGATGTGAGCGTATCCAGAGAGCCAGCTGTGCCCACAGCTCGAATGATTGTTTATATATTCCTCATTATGCAAATAAAGTTCTCTTCTCTTTTTATCAACATGTGATATTTTAGGAACTTTTCATTAGCTTGTCCATAACTTGCCGCAAATCAAATTAAGCATGCGAAAATGCGAATGCAGAAGAGTTGTGAACACAAAATTATGACAATTTTGTAGTTCATTTACAAAAAAAGTCTATTTTCTTGCAACTTTTGAGTCCATATTCGTTTCGCCTATCTTCCTTCTTTGCAGCATAAGCACAAGATATGCCCGTAAATAGAAGGATAAGGAGGGAAGTCGTTTCCGCTAGAGACAAAGTTTTCTTTGGTGGCTTTAAAGTAAAATTTGTTATATTTTTAATTAGATGCACATGCGGTTTAACTTAACAAAGTTTTGACGGCCTGAACAGAGCACGGAAAACACAACACTTAGTTATGGCATCATTAATGCCCCGTCCCGGTCGAGTTTTAACATAGCACACCGACCAACTTCCCCTTCTCCACCACCCACCAGCAAACTTCCGTGTGATTGCGCCAACAACTTTCTGTCTCTCACATAAACACACACATATATAAAATTACATGTAAATGTTGCTTTTACAGTCAAACATCCGGACACATCCAACAAAGTTTATCAGCTTTTGCAAACGGATTTGAAAGAATTTCTCTGTCAGCGTTTTGAATCTGTGAGTATGAAAGTGAATGCGAGTGTAAATGGGTGCATCACATAAAATGGCCGCCTCACTTCCATGTAAAATCGGCATAGGCGAAAAGCCGTCTAGTTGGAAGGCGAGAAACACCAAAAACTTTGCCACCATGCTGCAGGTAAATGTCAAAATTGATGCTATTCAAGGAGACGCAGAACTTTTTCTCAGGCTCCATCATTTCCATTAGTATACCCTTCATGTGTTCACAAAATTTGTTTCATCTTCTGCATTCCCCAAATAATATAATCATTTTGTTTAAATACTTGGATGTACGAATGTTTGCTTCATAATCATCCAATAGGTAATAATGTCGGTAACTGACATATGTTAAAAGTTTATATATTTGATAAAATGTAAAATTAAAATTTGGTATAATTAGGAACTTGTCGTGTAGTTTATATCGTTTACAAATCTTATTAATGATGATATCCATTTGAACAGGATGTGATCAATGTCACAACTCGGATTCTTTAAATATACATATAATTTGATCCCATCTTAGTATTGAGAATTCTGAATATTGCGACACCCAAAATTTCAATATCCGAAATACTTCTCAATCGCTATAAGAGCGGGACCAATATTTTTGACGAACAACAAGAGTATCAAGTGGTAACTCGTGGTCGAGTTGTTACTTGCTGGAGTTGCAACTCTTGTTCCTGTTGTACAGTCCAAAGGGTTCAACAACAACCATCTAACGGACCAAAAAGTTTCGTATTGTTTCACGCAGACCTGCGACCTGCGACCTGAATGGAATTGAGCGGAAGCCGTGCTCAGCAGCAGAAACCAGTTCTCCAGGGCTAGTTATTGTATGTCTGCCTGTCACACCGCTTGTACAATTAGCAAGAAGTCACAGTTGGCAACTTGGCTTTGCATGGGCTTAGCCTAATTAAAAGAAGAGAAACGACAGCGCAACATTTTGTGGCCGCCGCATTTTTCTGGCTCTGCTACTGATAGCAGAGTTGAGGTATGTAGAATATATTTTAAATTGAATAAAGTTGAGTGCTCACAAATGTTTCTACTGCTTTTATGTTTTGGAGAATTCACAGTTATGCTACTGCTTGCTGCGTCACTTGCAGCCCTTTCTCCAGCCCTGCTCTTGGCCAAGGGCACTGGAAGTGTTGAGATGGGTAGTTGGGGACACAAGTACGAAGCCATGCCAGGTGCGGCTGTTGCTGGCTGCTGGTTGCTGTTTATGTGGCTGACATTGTACAAACTTTTGTTTAAAGTCAATCAACGGCAAGCAAAAGCCAGGCTGTGCTTGCAACTCTTTAAATAGCGTGTATATGAAAACATCTAGCATAATATATAATATACATGCATATTCCAATAGACTTACATACATACATCATATATTTGTGGATGATGCTCTGCAAGCGACTTTGGCTTGCTAATGTCAGTTTTTAAAAGAGAGCCAATTAAGTTGTCAGTCATTCTCCAGTTGATGCTTCTACTCCTCAGATAGCGCAACAGCATCAGCAGCAGCAACTCGGTGAGCTGTGGGTCTGTTGCTCTGACATGCCAATTAATTAATTAGAGCATTCTAGCATTCGCAACTGGCACCCGCCTGGTGTCTTGCGCCTTCCCTCTTCGACTCAACTACTCAGCCAAAACGTTGCAACAATTTAAGACAACAGAACACACAATGAACACACACCTATACATATATTAACACACACACACACAAGCAATGTCACGCAGAGTGTCGCGCGGTAATTTAAATTTTAATTTCGATCTTAATCTCTTAATGCGAAATAAAATGACGCACACTGGTGCCCGCACTCTGAAGCAAAACATCCGCAATCAGCACAACCCACACACAGACTTACTTTTTACACTCTCTTCTTTTCTGGCCTCTCGCTCTATCTCTCTTTTAAATTCTGCTGTTTTTCCTGTCTCTTGAACATCATATACACTCACTCAAGTACTCAGGTACTTCTAACTGACTCTTCTCTCTTGCACGAATACAATTTCTATTTGCAAGGGATTTTGTATACCCTGTTCCCATGAAATAGTAAAATAATATTGGGTTTGTGAGAATAAAATTTGTTTAACAAGTTGAACTAGTAACATCCTTGTGTCCGGTAGCTGCACGCATAACACAGATTTAGTTTGTTTTGCAATCATAAATTACGAAAATCCACTCTTAGACATATTTTTATTCAATACGCTTGTAGAGAGCACTTGATTTCGGGTAACCTTCGTCCCTCAATGGTAAGAACTCGATAGTTGCTTTAATTGAGTTAACTTTAACTTTAATTATTTGTTATCAAAATGTCTTTTTTTATGTAAAGTTTCATCTTAACATACGTTTTTTATGAAAATTCAATTCTAGTTTAGTTAAAATCCAACATAGGCGAGAAGAGTAGTTTTTCTTAGTTTTTAGAATAACTTAAAAGTGTGCAACAAATCGTATCTGTTGACACGACTTAATTACAAAATTTTAAAATATCCAAGGGTTACGAAAAATGTTATATGTATATGGCCTAGGAAAAAGGGTATCGTGTAGTCGAACACTATCGGCATGAGCGTTCCTATTCTTTGCATATTTGGATGAAAGATGTAGTGAACAACGTTCCAAAGAGCTGATGGGGGTGCTGTATGCGATTGCGTACGCGCTTGCTTCCACGGCTTTGCTCAAGCGAACATATTACCTAATTTATTAACAGAAGAAACCAAAGAAACAATTATAATGGACACACTAAATAATAAATTTACGCAAGTAATGTAAGAGAGGCTAAAGCAAATAAAATATAAATAATTGTTTAAAATATTTATTCACCACACAAACAAAATTAGCGAAACGATCAGCAAAAGGCTAAAAGCTTCAAGCAGTTTGTGTGTCGTGCGAGTTGCAAATAGCAAGCAGTGCAGTCAGCTGATGCAACTGATTCCAAAAGCTGAGCAATATAATTCACCAAATAATAGTTAGGCTTTTATTTGGGTGTGAAGCTATGATATAATAATGTAATGCAGACTTACAGTCAACATCCCATGCTGAAAGATCATTCCGTGAATGTGTGTGTGTGTCTGCATTCGCCCAGATGTGAAAAAAAGTTCAACTAAAACAAGTAAGAAAGCTACAGTCGAGAGTGCTCGACCGTATGATACCCGCAACCCATTTTGAGACAAAACAAAAAACTTAAATGATATTTTAACAAAAAATATACCAAATATACTACAAAAAATTTTGTGTATATATTTGAAAATAGCGGGTAAAATCCACAACACCGACATGGTCACACTGTCAACTAAACAAACAAAGCGCAGCTGCCCGCAAGTGAATTTTGCATGTAAAATTGATTCTTTAATAACTTCCTTGTTTTTCATTCGATCTCAACCAAATTCACAGGAATCATTGAGAATATTTTTATTATGCATACCAAAATTCAATGCTCTAGGTCTTTTATTACGGCTTTTATAGGCTTTTGGGGGCGGAAAGTGGTGTGGCAAAAATCTAAAATAAACTTGATCTGCGTAGGACCTATAAGAGTACTGTCACCAAATTTGGAGCTGTAGCTCTTATAGTCTCTGAGATCTAGGTGTTCATAGAGACGGACAGACGAACATGGCTATATCGTCTCTGCTGTTGACACTGATTAAGAATATATATACTTCATGTGGTCGGAGATGCCTCCTTCTGCCTGTTATTATACATTTTCTGTTGGCACTAAGTTATAATACCCTTCTACTCTATGGGTAGCGGGTATAAAAAGCTGAATGTGCACAATCAAACGCTGACTGGCATGAAGATTACAACTTTTACAGATATCGACACTACAAACAAGTACTTGTCAATGGCAAATTTAAGTACATATGAAATACATATAAGTTGGTACTTTAACATCAAACATGGCTTTCATTCTGGGCCTATTTGCATTCTTGGATTGTTTTTATAAAAAGTCTACAGATGGTCATATTATAGGTGCATTATGAGTCGCTTAAAAGTGATTGGCGACGATGACTTTAAAACCCCGTCGTTATCGACTTACATAAACAAGTCACTGGGACAAAAACGTTCACAATTAGGTCTTAATATAAACACTACAATAACATATACATAAAAAGTTTCCTATCCACAATAATAAACTGCCATCCGTGTTGTTGCCTATCAGTTGGGTATAGTGTCTGCTCGGCGGTGCCTGTAAATTGCCACTGATGGGACTTTGGCACAGAAGGGGGTTGGGGCTGCTGGAGCTGCTGGACGTCCACTGGTATCCACTGCAGCTTCGTTTAGAAATTGCCGCCGCGTAGCTTGCGTTGGGGGCACGATAGCGTAGCCCAATGCACAGGTGAGCTCTGTTCGGTAATGGGTGCGAACAGCTGGTCGGTTCACTGTCTCGCGCCCGCCAGCTTTCTGTCGTGGTCGTTCCACCTGTTCGGTATTTTACGCGGAAGGCTGATGACGGTTTTCGTCTGCGTATTTTAAATGATTCAAATCTAACCAAAACAGCAACACGCTGAACACAACTATTATAGCATAAATGTACAAATTAGTCTGGAACTAAGGCCGAATCTACAAAAAAAAATCAAACGAAAACAGAAATTAAGGATTGAAATTTAAGCAGACTTCTTAATTTACCCAAATTTTGGGATTCGGCACTGCGGTGCAACGGCGGCTAGACCAATCTGCGGCGCACTTCAAAGTAAATATGCATATGGTTTAAATCACCACAAATGTGCTAACAATGTAATATTGAGGTGTCCTACTAAATAGATCTGCAGGCCGTCAAACAACACTATGTATAAATACAACTAACTTAGACTAACCAATTTTATTAACAACTATATAAGAAAAAAACAAGTAAGAAAGCTACAGTCGAGAGTGCTCGACCGTATGATACCCGCAACCCATTTCGAGAGAAAACAAAAAACTTAAATGATATTTTAACAAAAAATATACCAAATATACTAAAACTTGTTTTTCTCAGAGACTATAAGAGCTAGAGCTACCAAATTTGGGGACAGTACTCCTATATGTCCTACGCAGATCAAGTTTATTTCAAAAGGTGGATGCCACGCCCCTTTCCGCCCCCAAAAGACTGTAAAAGCCGTAATAATAGACCTAGAGCATTGGTATGCATAATTATATTCTCAATGATTCCTGTGAATTTGGTTGAAATCGAATGAAAAACAAGGAAGTTATTAAAGAATCAATTTTGTTGGCAAAATCCACTTGCAGCTGCCCGCGCTTTGTTTGTTAAGTTGACAGTGTGACCATAACGGTGTTGCGGTATTTTACCCGCTATTTTCAAATATATACATAAAAACAAGTTTTAGTATATTTGGTGTGTTTTTTGTTAAAATATAATTTAATTTTTTTGTTTTTTCTCGAAATGGGTTGCGGGTATCATACGGTCGAGCACTCTCGACTGTAGCTTTCTTACTTGTTTAAATGAGTTATGGGGGTCATTCCCAGAGGGATCGGATGGCTTAGATAATATAGTATTGTAATTCATAATTTGCTTTGAACTACAATTTATAATTGTATAAATACGGCAAACTTTTTGAAAAATGAAAAAATGTTAAACGAAACAATTCTTGTTGATATTTAATTTTGATATTGAACATGTGTTTTGTCTTTATTGTGTGAACACAGCACTGGTCTATGCTTAATATCAAATTTAGGAATTCAATTCAATAATGGGTGACCGAAAGATCATAATGTCGTGTTGTCCCCGTCCCGCAGCGCCCCTAAACGCATCCCATCTATTCAGAGCCTGAGTTAAGCCCAAGCACTCACCGAACTGACAATTAAAAAAAATTTGATGCATTTTGCATTCGACAATGGCCACAGCATATCAAATATGTATTCACCACCCACTAGCAAACGCCCCGAACCCTCACCAACATCTGCCCACATATAGTAGGTATCAGCAGATACGAGTGTATCGCACAGCAGATTCGAGTCTCGACCATTATACAAATGGTCATATCTAATTCGTTCTGCTGGCAATCGAGAAATAAAAAGAGAGGAGAAAAAACGAGCATTGGGGCGAAGCACACACACTCTCGTACCCCATTGTATTCGGGTGTGCGTGTGTGTATGTGAATAAATACAAAATGTACCTAATCCCGTGTCTAATCTGTGGCAATAATGCTGCATATAAAAAGATAAAGTTCGCAGTGGACATTGTTGTGCTTGTATTTGCTGCTGTTGTTGTTGTTGGTATTGGTAAGGTGACCATAAAGTTATATGATTTGTTTTATGGCCGTCAGAGGACGTTATTATTGCTAAAAGGCACGCCCCCATCAGCAAGGAGCAGCGCAAAAGGAAAAGAAATATACCACAGGTAACAAGGAAATCGACCCCCGATTCCCCGCATCAAATGCTTCAGATTATACAGCCTGTATAGTAAGTATGTCGCAGGGAGAGTGAGAGCTCAATAAAGCATAATATTCGGACGTTTTTAATTGGCATCCCTGAAAGGGGGATGCCCAAAGATGGCGTCGCTAGCTGCTCCTGATTCTGCTGCTGCTGTTGACCAGAAACCAATTAGCGCCAGCTCCCCGCACCAGACGATGGCCAATTTCGTGTGCTGCCCCATCAGAATGTTAGATATGTGCTATGTGTGTGTGGGTGTGTATTAGTGTGTGAGTGCGTGAGAGAGTGCCAAAGTCTAATTACGCTTCAATTGCGTCACTTGCATATATATCGCTAAATTATGGAAATTTTTCGCAAGGCGCATTTCTTACACCTACTCCTCATATATGTATGTGTGTGTGTGTGTGTGTGTGAACATGTTACTTGGTGTTCGCCACTATGTGCTGCATACAATTTTAATTTCAAATTGACAAAGTACAATTAGGCTTCGAGTCTTGGCTCACTCTCCCATCCAATCACCCATCTGCAGCCCTCGCTTCAGCTCCAGCTCCAGTTCCGATGGATATTCTGGTGCTTGTAATGTATTTTATTGACGTTGCCGAGGTTATTGCATTGGGCATAAATTAATTTCACGACACGTAAATTGAGCAGTTTTTGACACTGCCTTTCACCCTCACTCCCATCGTACACAAAGCCAATTACGTAGCTTCGGTTTTTCCTGCGCGTGGTGACAATTTTGCTGCTTACCTAAGATTTTCCTCATCGTCGTCGTGGTTGTCGTTGTAATTGTGTGCCACACTGCAAGCCATTAATTCTCGTTAGCGTCCGAAAGGCAGCAACAACAACTGCTATGGAGAGTCATAAGGTGTGGCACGAATGGTTTGCAATGCGCCGGTGTGTGCTGTGTGTCGGGAGAAGACAGAAGGGAGCTAGGACCTGGTCAGCTATCTTGACAGCTTCTTCGGCTCTTTTCATATTAATTCAGTTGATTTTTGTGTGAATTAATTAGGCAAAAGGTGAAAATGAAGATGAATGTTTTAATTAGGCAGACCAGGCAGTGAAACAACGCGGATTTAAATGTCACACGCTACACAAACCAAATGCCACCCTACCCTCTTCCACATCCCAACACCCCCTACCACCATTCCATTGTCGTATTACAAAAAGGCATGCAACGCTTTAAGAGCTTTAAAAGTTACATTCATTTGGAGACCTTCCCGCAGCAGGGACCATGCTGAAGTAGTACTAAAGAAAATCCCGGCAAAGGCTTAACCAGCGTCTGACAAAACACCTGAGACTTTCAATTATAGCACCAGGAACAGCACAAACAGCAGCAGGCGCACTAACACCATGAACAGCTCCTGGAGTCGCATGAGGACACTCAAACATGGGTATGAACCACTTCACGAGTTGCAGAGACAGACGCTAGTTGAACGGCAGTGGGCCGACGACGGCTTATAAAATTGTCAAGTGCCAGCAGCAGAATGAGAACCATCAACACAAACAACAACAAATTTTAAAGAAAATATTTGTTCCCAAGCAGACGAAAAGAATGGTAAAGTGATAACTGGCTCAGAATGGACTAATAATGCTCTTCATTAGGATTGTTATTTGTAATAACAAGAATATTTCAATATTCTATAAATACCGATACTAGGGCAAAGTATGTTTTACGTCAAAATACATTTTGTTTTAATTAGACGATAGCATACAATTACATACGATGTACATACATATATTATTTAAATTATATTTATTTAAACATAACAATATAACGATGTATAGACCGAGGTTTTTTGCTTTCGAAATCCAAGTACTAAACTCTTTTAGAGTTCAATTAATACAAAATTTTCGATTTTTGAACCACCATTCTTTAACTATTTTTAGAAAATATTCTCATTTAAGTCTTACACTTTGTACACGTGAATTTAACACAAATTTTGCCATTTGAAAATAGTTCTAATATTTAATATTTAAAGTCTTGGATCGATTACAAACGAAACTAACCAAATCCGAACAATGTTCGACCCTGCACTATTTTACTGCCCTGTTCATTTTCTTAATTATCTCCCTTTTGAAAATTAAAGAGAAAATCATGAGATTTGTACCTAGCAGGGTATTTAAATATATACACGGATGCAGTTCTATCTCAATTTCAATTTGTACCACAGAGCGAGAAAAATAATGCAAAGAAATACAAATAAAATGACAACTTGCTCTGTGGTTACGTAAATAAAATATTTAACCGCACACGAAAGTGGCAAGTTGAAGCGAGGTTTTCAGTTGAATAAGTAGCAAAAGCGACAAAACAGCTGTGTTTCCTTGTGTCTTCGTTTCGGTTGGGATAAAGTGGAAAGTGGATAGTGAATAGTGGATAGTGAAAAGCTACAAGTTAAGATCTTATGTTATTAAGTATTTAATATGTTTATAGGACATCTTGAAGTAGCGGACAGTTGGTATCACAAGTTAATAGCCCAAGTAGTATAATTTACCCATGTTTTAGTTTTGCGCTATTCTCGCATACAACAACCTTTTAATAACCAAAGCTAGAGCTCAAGTGTAAGCCCAGGGTCCAAAAATAAACCCCACATAACTCTCTCGTTGGGTTGTCGCTCGACTTGTCCAGCCTATCCCCAGACAAGTAAGAAAGCTACAGAGTGTGCTCGACTGTAAGATACCAGCTACCCAGTTTTATAGAGTACGAAAAACTTGTTAAATTTGCTAAAACCAATAAAAAAGTTAACGTCAAAAATTTCGAAAGCACGGATTCGAACCGACGCACACTGAGACACCCATACGAATCAGGATTTCCAGTAATTTAAAACAGCGCTTCCAACTATTATATTCATTGTAAATAATTTTAAAAAGTACAACAAAATTTGTTTGGAGCGTCACACAAACCGCTGTTTTTTGCTTAGCCGTAAGTGTTATCATACATACATATAGGCGTAAGAAAGGCGAAAGTGATATGACATTTTTTTTTGGCATAAATCTTCCATGTGATTTCACTAAAATTTCAGGAAACGTCTATGTTGATATATTTCACAAGTGTACGAAAAATCACAGCAAAAATCTTATTAAAGAATGAAGGGGGCGTGGCAAAATTCTAAAACAAACTTGATCTGCGTTCAGTTATAATTAGTGTTTTAAAGAAAATTTCGCTTAAGCTCTTATAGTCTCTGAGATCCAGGTCTTCATACAGACAAATGGACAGACAGTCATCTCTATATCGTCTCGGCTGTCGACACTGATCAAGAATATATATACTTTATGGGGTCGGAGATGCCTCCTTCTGCCTGTTCTGTTACATACATTTTCTGTTGACACTAAGTTGTAATACCCTTCTACCCTATGGGTAGCGGGTATAAAAAGTCGCACTCATACAACAGACGCACACCAATACCCACACTCACAGACAACCTTTGGCATTCAACGTAATCGCTTTCAACCACTTCAACGTCCATTTTGTGTAAGTGCAGGAGTGCGGGTATGTGTGTGTGGCCCAATATAAAACCAATGCTGGCAATATTATTATTGCTGCTGTTGTTGCTGTTGCCGCTGTTGTTGTTGCTACTGTTGCTTTTGGCATTTTGGGGGCAGCCATCACACAGCCAGACGTACCTTTATCGCTTCAAAGCACAGAAGCCGTGCTGAAGAGTGGAAGATTTATGGCGGATGCTGGAATTTAATGAAATTGCAAAACGAAAATGTAGCAAACGCACACAGCACAGCACAACGCAACACAGGGAGAGAGAAAGCGAGAGAGAGACAGAGATATATAGAGAGAGAGAAAGATAGAGGGAGACACATACACGTTTGTGGGGCAGAGAGAAGGGCACGCACAAAATGGCGGCAGAGGACAAACAACAGCTGCTCCTCTGCTCATTGTGAATGGAACGCACAGTTTCTCATCAACCCTTTCCGCTGTTTTTGTTGACATTTTCAACTCGTTCTTCTTATAGATAGAAAATACCTAAACGGCTAGAAGCAACTTTAACTTGAACAACAACTCACACACACACACACACACACACACACACACGCACACACACACACACACACGCACACACAATGCGATGCAAGTGCATTAACAGGCAATTGGAAAGTTCAATCTGGCCGCAATTGGAATGAATACCCGGCCGCGAAATGGCGGCGCGTGATAAAACACGTTTTAATATCGGGAACACTCTTCCCGCCTCTCGCCCGATGGACAATGGGTATTGACAAAAGGACAACTTTGAGGCCGCCTGCCGACTCTGCATTCCGATTTTGAGTCTGCCAGTTGCCAATTGCCAATTGGCAGCCAGCAGGACGCAGCAACACTTCGCCAAATGTTCCACACAACGTTTTACAGACTTTGGTTAACACTGGGCGCATGGGAGGCGAGTTTTGAGCGGGCAGCAGGCAGCGGGGGCATCAAGTGAGGCATGCAACAAACGTCCCTGCGTTTTGTTGTAGGCGCCGTTAAAATTCAATGAATTGAAATTGTAAAACGCGGCGCGTCACAGCACGCAATAACAGCGCTGCGACCTGCGGGAGCCATCGGAGTCTGTGGAGCCTGTGGATCCCGCTGAGCCGGCTAGTGCTGACTGGCTTGTAGTTCAAATCCATGTCCTGCGATATGTTCGTGTTCGTGTGTGCCGTGTGGAACACATATACATATGTAGGTGTGTTGATCGTATATGTGTGTATGTGTGTATGTGTGTCTGCTGACACCGGTAATTACCGCCACGTGACAATGAAAATTACCAGCAAACGACCCGGCCAAAAAACACACCCCTTTAAAGCGGTTCGCAACTGTGCATAAATATTGAAAGCCTTGTCGGTCTTACAACAGCAGCAGGCATTAGGAGTAGGCATATTGGGTGTCAAGCTGCTGCAGCCGGTTGTGTCGTTAAGGATCTTTAGACCAAATCAAGGACACTTTATTCAAGTCTCTCCGCGAGAATGAGAGGTCACGGCTAGTGCAACTGAACTATAGCACAGTGGGGCCAATAAACAAAAGGGGACTACAGACATTATTTCGTCATACAATTAAAAGAGGACCTATTCATTAAATGATATACTTTAAAAATAATATTTTGAGCCTGCAAATTATGATGTTTTTTTATTGATATTCGACTTTCTTGACACACATAAATATGCAAAACAAGAACAATTCCTGCCTCACAGAATTACAACAGAAATCCATCATTGAATCGTTATAATTATAGAAAGTTAAATGTTATAACGTTTTAAAGCATGACCTGTGGCCACTGTTGCAACAATGAAGTAGGCTATGCAGCATCAGTCGAGTTCGTAATAAATCAATGGCCGTTTTGTATTACTCTGTGCGCCTTCGAAGCAAATCGTTTTTATACCCGCTATCCAATTGGACGAAGGGTATTCTAACTTTGTGCCAAGATGTATGTATGTAACAGACAGAAGGAGGCATCGCCAACCCCATGAAGTATACATTGTATATATTCTTGACTAAAATTAACAGCCGTGACGGTATGGCCAAGTCTAGTGATGGCACGATTAATCATATGATATGCAAAATCCATTATTTTGTTTCATTTAACGATTTAATTGTATCGATTTATGGGTTGCGAATAATTGAATCACTAATCAATATTTTGACAAATTAATCGCATGATGCAATTAGCATCGCTATATTTTTTGGCACCATATTAATAGTGAACCACAAATAGGAGGAAATGAAACAAGTATACACAAAATTGTGCAGAATTGCGACCCAATATTGCTTCCTAATTGAAACTTAAGTGCCGACGGATCTCTTTTTCATCAAATATAATCATACGATTAATCGATTATTTTCATTTTTTTCGATTAATTGCAATTAATAATCTCATTGACTTGAATAATCATATAATTGAATAATCGATTATTACATTTTTTTTCCATCACTAGTCCAGTCCATCAATAGAGGTACCAGATTTTGCCGACGAGACGACGAGACTACCTTGCGTTATTGTATCATAAGTCTGTGTGTACAAGCTCTTAGATCCCAGAGACTTTATGATATAGAGGCACCAATCTTGGTGGCAGTCCTCGGGTATGTCTTACGCACGTCAAGTTTGTTTTAGATTTTGGTCGCTCCTCTTTCCGCTCCCTTAAATTGAACAAAACTATTACGAGCGTAATTTTTGTATGGTCCAAATAATTTCTGACAACTAGGTTGTAGAATGAAAAACCTAGAAGTTTTTAAAAGAACAATTTAAACAGCAAGAATCCGCTGCATTTGCATGCGCTTAGTGCGTTTGGTTATTATTGCATTGATTTTATATATTAAGATATAAATGTTTTTTAAATCACATAAGTGTTAGGTAATCTCTCAAAACTGGTTGCGGGTATCTTACAGTCGATCACTCTCGACTTTAGCTTTCTTACATGTTTTTATACTCATCCTGACCAACGCATACATTTTTGCAAGTTGCCTTGGAGCCGGACTCAACTGAAGGTTAGGATGCGTTTCATTCTTTGGTCTCGGTTTCGTTCTCATTCACATCACAGCTGACGAATGTTTAGCTTGAGTGGATTTTATTGTGGCAGCGCAGGATTTACTATAGACAACAATTGAACTGGCAGCCAGTAATGAGGCCTCAATGCAGCATTTTCGTTCACTCTGTCTCAGGGTCTACCGTTGTCATCTACTCTTTGGGCATCTTTATAGCTTAGTTTGATAGCTAGGAAAATCTAGGAATTCTTTATGAAGTGTGCTGTAATTAATTTGCGATTTTTCTTAATTTATTGACTGCACTCAGATATTGCGCATACGACGCGCTCCCCAAGGGTTTCCCGTCGCTGGGGCTGTATGGCTAGAGAGGAGAACAAAATCAATGCTCAAATATGCAAATTTTTATTTGCACGACAATTTCAATTTAACGACAACGACCACGACCATGAACACGACGATAACGAACCATTTTCTATTAACATTGGGTGACTTTCTTTGCCATTGCTTTGTTTTGGGTAGCGAATTACTCTCAGCAGTGCCGTTAACACCGTGCTGTGCGCCGCACCCGAACGTAGTGTTGAATAACGCAAACACATCCCCCTCACACCAATAGGAATTCCCCCCCCCCCCCCCCCCCCCTCTCACCAGCAGTCAAAGGTGAAGGAGAGGCTGGGCCAAATGGCTTTTCAAAAAAAGGGAAATGGAAATCTGTAAGCAAACTCTGAATACTTTTTTAGGCCATGGGTAAAGCATTGAGCTATCCAGGGGATCATTATGCGTGCGCCCACGTTATGGTCCCTAAAATTGTCCGTTTCAGTTGGAAAATGGTATAACGAGTCAGGCGAGCAAGGGGAAACATGGGAAAGAAAAGGAGCAGAGGTAGTTTTCGCGGTAAAAAGCGTATGTTAGCAGATATATGTATGTATTCACAATACACCATAAATTAATAAGTCAAAAATTAATATAAAGTGGAAGTTATTCCTTGGGAGTAGCACTAACTACTATAATTCCCCAACTGTTGGTATTTATTTGGATTATTGGGAATTACATTTTGAGAAGTAATTGGATATTCCTCAACAATTCTAAAGCGTGTTTAAGCTTAGCATTGTCGGATTAATTGCTCCAAGTAAAATCGCGATATACATACATGATTGAATATGCAGTACAGAGCTATGTCAAAAGGAAAACAGAATTATTGAGCTTTTTAAAATTTACGCGTATTGCTAAAATTAATCTTTAGTGAATCGTCGGCATGACGGCATACGCTTCTTGGCTCCACGCCAGTACACCGCTCCTCTCGGCTCCCCTTCTATTCCCTTCTCCACTCTCCATTCCCATCGAAATAACAACAAATCCCATCTCCTTGACGCAGCGGAGCTACGAAACTTCGGCTCAAAGATTTATTGCGGCCAGAAACGAAACTCATGCGAAAATAACTTTAGCGGAAAAGTGCCGACAAAATACAAGAAAATCTTTAACCAACAAGGCGGTCAACACACACACACACAGATGCACGCACACTCACCCATACAATTCTGTGATGCTGAGACTTCTGGAGCTGTGGGGCCCTGGCAAAAATGGCGAAACGCTTCGTTGCGCCATGCCAAAAACTTCATGAATTTAATTACCGAATTCTTTTGCTGTAATTACGAAATTCTTTTGGCCAAAAGTGGAATTTTTATTTCATTTTCATTAAAATATTTGTGCCTGCAAGTGTTACAACATTTCGCCACCTGCTCGTTCCGTTTTCACAATCCTCTCTCATATGGGGAGAACTATTTGTTAATTCACTCTGGCCACTCTTGGCCAAACTGAATAACCAATCGTTATATCTTCAGTCGAGTCATTCCCGGCACACTTACGAAATGTTAATGCAATTAGTCAGTTATTGGCCCACAAAGCGCCAACAAACTCGGTTTATCCGTAACACATACGAGTAGAATGCAACAATATTGTGCAGCCTTGGAGCATTCTTCTACCGGCTTATCACCTGTTTGCAATATTAAGTCGACTCCGATAAGCTCATATGTGTGATCACTTGAATATATTTTCGGCTTTGCAGTTCAAATTGAAAGAGAAGTGTATATTTATTTCCAATAAAACAATTACAAAGCTTCAATGGCAGAATCACACCTTAATTTAGAAACTAATTAAAACCACTAAAAACAGTCAGCATATGCATGCATACAAATTCATTCACATCCAAAATCAATTGAAAACAAGTAAGAAAGCTGCAGTTGAGAGTTCTCGACCGCTACCCATTTTGAGAGAATACAAAACATTTATATGATGTTTGAACAAAAAATATACCAAATAAATGTACCAAAATTGGTTTTTTTGTTTAAATAAATGAAAAAAAATCCATAATATACCGATCATGAATACCACACTTTATAGGGTCGGAAATACCTACATCTACCAGTTCTAAACATTTTCTGTTAGCACTAAATTATATAATAACGGAAGAAGAAGAAGCCTGCCTCATATCTGCGATGGTGTCAGGCGAGCCAAATCAATTGGGTCTGTCTGTCTATATGAACACTTATGTAGATCTCATATACTATTAGACGTACAGATGCCAATCTTGGTGACAGTGTTGATGTTTAGTTTGTTGTGGTTAGGATCGATCAACAACTTTCGATCGCATTCGCCATTCCCAGAAAACAAAAAAATTAACACAAAAAATACACGGTCTAAAAACAATTAAGAACAAGTAAGAAAGCTACAGTCGAGAGTTCTCGACCGATACCCGCAACCCATTTTGAGAGAAAACAAAAAACTTAAATGATATTTTAACAAAAAATATACCAAAGAATATACTGAAATTTGATTTTTGTATATATTTGAAAAAAATCCATAACATACCGACATGGCCACTCTGTCAATTAAGCAAACAAAGCAGCTGTATGTGAATATTGCCTATAAAATTGAATTAAATAACTGCCTTGTTTTTCATTCGATCTCAACCAAATTCACAGGAATCATTAAAACATTAAATTTTATTATGCATAACCAATGATCTAGGTTCATTATAACGACTTTTGCAGTTTTTGAGGACGGAAAGGGGCGTGGAAAAAATCTAAAACAAACTTGATCTGCGTAAGACCTACACGATTACTGCCACCAAATATAATATCTCTAGTTAATTCACACACTTAATACGTCCATATGTATTGAGCACAATTATTTTGATAAATAATTTAACAAATAAATTTTGTTCAACTTATCCGATTTTTACCAAACTTATTTTTTTTTATTTTATTTTTATTTTAATTTTATTTAAAGTCGACTATGAACAGTCGACATTGAAGAAATTAATAAAATGATGACTAAAAAAGTAAAATTATAATTTAAAATATTTGTATACCCGCTACCCATAGGGTAGAAGTGTATTATAACTTAGTGCCAACAGAAAATGTATGTAACAGGCAGAAGGAGGCATCTCCGACCCAATAAAGTATATATATTCTTGATCAGTGTCAACAGCCGAGACGATATAGCCATGTCCGTCTGTCCGTCTGTCAGTCTGTCCGTCTGTCCGTCTGTATGAACACCTAGATGTCAGAGACTATAAGAGCTAGAGCTACCAAATTTGGGGACAGTACTCTTATAGGTCCTACGCAGATCAAGTTTTTTTTTAAAGTTGGATGCCACGCCCCTTTCCGCCCCCAAAAGCCTGTAAAAGACGTAATAAAATTTGAATTCGGTATGCACAATAATAATTATATTCTCATTGATTTCTGTGAATTTGGTTTAGATCGAATGAAAAACAAGGAAGTTATTAAAGAATCAATTTTATTTGCAAAATTCACTTGCAGATGCTCGCGCTTTGTCTGTTTAGTTGACAGTGTGACCATGTCGGTATACTATGGATTTTTATACCCGCTATTTTCAAATATATACAAAAAAACAAGTTTCAGTATATTTTTTGTTAATTTATCATTTAAGTTTTTTGTTTTCTCTCGAAATAGGTTGCGGGTATCATACGGTCGAGCACTCTCGACTGTAGCTTTCTTACTTGTTATAGTTTAAAATAGAAAAAAAATAATTCAGTTAAAATTAAAATTTGAAATCTCTGGGGGTGTTTAAGCAATATTAATCTAACCCAGCATTCGCTGCATGGATTGGGGAAAACCCAGGAAAAACCCAATCAGGTCAGATGGTAGGTTAGTTAGCTAGTATTTAATTTTTGTTTTAATTTCCAACACCATGTTAGTTGCTAATTATTGTTAGCTAAGAATGATAGAATGCAATTTTTAATATTTAGAAGAGATGCATCGGCGTTGAAAACACAGTAGAGTCTGTTGTAGTCAGCACAGAGAACTCGAAAAGGTTCATGCTTAGAATAGTTAGTTGTACATAAGTTAAGGGATAAAGGTGTGATGTTACGTGTATGTCCAACTGGGACAGAAAGGTTTATATGCCTAAGAAGGTAGGGAGAATCAATTTCACCCTTTAGTAGTTTGACTATAAACATAACCCCAAGCATGCTACAACGATTAGTTAATGAGGGAAGATTAAGTTAAAGAAGTCTACTATTACAAGAGTCAATACCTGAAATCCAGTTAAAGCCTCTCAACGCAAAAAGCAGAAATTTCTATTGTACAGACTCGATAAGATTTTTATGATTTGAGTATTGTGGTGACCAAATACAAGAACCGTATTCCAGAATGGGACGGACAAGCGAAACAAAAAGAAGCTTTGTCGTATAAGGGTCATCAAATTCCTTTGCCCATCGCTTGATGAACTCAAGAACTTGAGAAATGTGTTTGTCAAACTTTAGCCTATGATCTAGATGAACTCGTAAATCATTCTAATCAGAGGTAGCATATTAAGAGTATAATTACTGATGTTAGCGGAGTTTCTGTAAAACGACATAACCTTACATTTCGAACAATTTAGTAGTAGATAATTACTTTTACACCAGGAATAAAAACGATCAAGATCAGCTTGCAATAAAGAGTTAGAAGCTATATTATTATAAGTTAGGCAAATCTTGACATCATCAGCATACATTAAAATATTAGAATTTAAAATAACATTGGGAAGATCGTTAATGAAAAGGTTAAAAAGAAGAGGACCGAGATGACTACCCTGTGGAACACCTAAGGTTACAAAGACAGGTTTAGAAGTTGCGGATTTTAATATTACTGTTTGAGTTCTATTATTAAGATAGTCAGATACCCATAACAAAAAATTATATGGAAATCCAATCAAGTTTAATTTTTTAAATAAAAGGAAATGGTTAACAGAGTCAAAAGCTTTACTAAAGTCAGTATAAATATCATCAGTCTGCAACTTATTCTGAAAACCTTTGATCACTTGAGAAGAAAACTCTAATAGATTGGTAGTCGTAGATCTCTGTTTCACAAAACCATGCTGGAAGGGAGAGACAATAGATCTACAAAAAAATGACTAAGTTGAGTTGTAATATTTTTCTCAAAAAGTTTGGGTATAGCGGACAATTTGGAAATACCTCTATAATTATTAACGTTATGTTTCGAACCATTTTTATGCAAGGGGATTATGAATGAATCCTTCCATATAGCCGGGAAAGAGGCAGACTCAACAGACATAATAAATAATTTATGTAAAAGTAAACGCAATGATTCCGCACAATACCTAAGGACACAGCCTGGAATACCATCTGGCCCGGGTGAAAATACAATTTTTTTTTTGATTGAGTTCGCTTAAAACGGAACATTTAGTGATCACAGGCTCAGGAATCAAGTTAGACTTTTGCAAGTTATAGGGATAAGATATATGAGGTGAGTAGCTGTCAATTGAGTAAGTAGATTGAAAGAAGTCTGCAAACAGATCGTAAAGAAAAAGATTCGCAATCTAGTAGTTTAGAGGATATAGGCTTTAAAATAGATAAGTGTTGAAAATAAACAGAAATATCAGATTGGAGTGGGATGTACGAACAAGTGATATAGGCTGAAGTTTGACCAAACGTTGTCTTAATGGCGACAAATTCAATGCCGGACTCCGAGCAGATTAATTCCGATTTAAGATCAGAATCAACAGCAATAAGAACACCACCACCAATTCTAGACAAACGGTCACATCTGTAAGACGTATATTTATTACTAAAGAGAGATAAGTTAGAAATTTCTGGCTTTAACCAAGTTTCAGTAAACACTAAGATACAATGTTCAAAGCAGAAACTATTTAGATAGACTTTAGATAGTTTTGATTTAATGCCCCTTACGTTTTGATACGCTATACGAATAGGGGAGGTAAGCTGAACAGGATTAATATTTAGTTTTTTGAAGCATTAGTGTTAGTTTTATTAACAGTTGGAGCTTGAGCTAAGGTGATATTAGGTTGAAAATTTACTGGGATGATGTTACGTTTCTTTGGCCTGAACTCATGTACCACCATATGAGGTGGCCAGAAACTCGGGTCACACAATAACGGAAATGAGTCGGAAGGAACAGTTAATTTAAATGAAGCAGTTCCCGAGGAGTTGAGAAATTGAATTTTTGTAAGCTGAGATGGACTCGCACGAAGTATCGGCAGATAATCGAGAAATGAATATCTGCTTTCTCGGAGCCACAACAGAAAATAAGAGGGTGTTAGTATTAACAATAATATTGGGAGCAGTAGGTGGTGAGGCAATAATCGGACAATAAAGAACAAAGAGTCCGTCCGAGGCCTCAATACACACATTTGGAATCGGAGGTATTAAAGAAATTTTGGTTCGTTCCGCGGATGAACGATTGCCACCACTAATTAAAGTAGTTTTTTTAGACTGAATGGAGGGGGGTGGCTCTACAGGAATGCAAGGAGAAGAAGGCAGCGGTGAAAATACTTAAAGTGGAGGACCATCAGGTTTAGGAGCAGATTGCGGGTCCGAGCAGGGCTTTGTAGGCGTCTTAAATTCGTATTGACCAAGCAATTCCATACTAGTATCAAATTCACTTGAAAGAGACTTGGTCATTGTACGAAGTTTAGCAAATTGGTTTTTCACGTAGTTATACATACGTGAAAAATCCAATTGCTTTTCAATGCATACTGGACTGACCACTTAATTCCCTTTTTCACAGCAGCGTTGATCTTATCGTGATCGCGCCCGGTAATGCCTGCACATTTTATATGCATCCAACTATCACACATCCAACAAGAAACAAACTTAGGCTGGTCTCCATCACGAGACGGCCCATAGGTACAATTTAATTTGCAGCACTGCATAATTATATAAATATATATGTATAACAGAAAATGAAAATAGAAACGATTAAATTAAAATAAAAATTAAAATGTTTGCAAAAATGTATGTTATCGATT
Organism: Drosophila immigrans; assembly: GCA_963583835.1. Lineage (NCBI taxonomy): Eukaryota > Metazoa > Arthropoda > Insecta > Diptera > Drosophilidae > Drosophila > Drosophila immigrans. Next base: position 30,093,246 of record OY757142.1, read on the forward strand.
CCGTGCTCTAAGTAAAAGTCACTACCAGTCGGTTGCACAATCAAGCTTGAAATTCCCACTGGGTCACAAAATAACGGACAAGCAGTGTAAGACGGCGAACGAAAACAAAAACACCCAACAACAACTTGCCTATTAGGCGCAGCAAAAGAGACCAAAAATATATTCACCACACAAAACTGCACAGTGAACACACAGACAAACCTGGGTTGCAAACGACTACCGGAGAAAACCAAAACAAAGAATTTTAAGACACAAGCAATGAGCACAGCAATTTAAAAGTTGTAATTTACAAATTATACTACGAACAATAGAATAAAATTTAACTCAAATCATGCACCAAAAGGTTAATATCGATATATGTATAACTGAAAGTCACAAATTAATATGTTTTTAAATCACAGATAAACGCAGAAATAGGCGGAGCAAGAAAAAATACAACTGATGCTTACGAATTACTCTTACGTATTTTACTTACAGGGTATATTTATAGTATTAAGCACAGATGGCTTACCAAATTGCACATCATTAGGTTAGGTTAGGTTGAGCAGGCAGCTCGACCGGAGTCGAGAGCACCCGGAGACCATATGGTCCATTGTGATGCCTGATCTGAGTGAACTGTAGGAGTAGAAGGGATTGGGAGGGATTGTTGGGATATTGGGGGGAAAGGCTCTGATGGTCTACGTGCTACTGGCCAGTTCTGTTGGGCTGCGGTAGCCTCTGGAACCAGCCAGTAGAGTCGAGGAAAAGGCTTGCCCAGAAATTGGGTCCGCTTTCTAAGAAGTGCAGGGCAGTCGCAGAGAAGATGCTGGATACTCTCGGTTTCCTCTTCGTCCCCGCAGCTGCGACAGAAGTCCTGTTGGGGTCCACCGTACCGTTGAGCCATACGGCCGATGTAACATAACAGTGTCCCGTTAAGACTCCTGTCAGTAACCTTATCTTGTTCCTTTTTAAGTTTAAGAGCTCGGTCGTTCGCTTGGGACTGTATCTTGGCCAGAGTGCTTTTGACACCTCGCAGCCCGATGATGCTGCCCAGTGTCTCTCAGCCGCCGTTCTCATGGAACAATTAAGTTCCGATAGCACGTGCTGAATAGGTCTCTTTATATCGTTCACCGCGAGAGTTTCTGATGACGCTGATCCCAGCCAAGCACATTCATCAGCCGCCTCGTTACCTGGTACTCCCATGTGCCCAGGTACCCAGACAAGTCTGATAGAGTGTGGTTGGCATAGGTTCAGTGACATCACTGTGTCTCGGGTTAGTTTACTCTTAATGGTGTTCGATGCGAGTGCTTTTATCGCTGATTGGCTGTCGACATAGATGGACACGTCCCTCGGGCTCCCGCCCAGTGTCCGTACCAACTTGGTCGCTTGCCAAACAGCGTAAATCTCCGCTTGAAACACACTACACCAGTCAGGAAGACGAAAGAAAAGCTTGGTTGCAAGGTCTTCGGAGAAGACCCCCGATCCAGTGCCTTCTATCGTCTTTGATCCGTCTGTGTAGATTGACAACTCATTCTGCCTCAAAGGAGATTCCTGTTGCCAATCGGATCTGTCAGGGAATTCAGCTGTAAACCTGTCATCCCACTTATGTTCTGGTACCCAGTAGTCGTTCTCAGCCACAGTCAATTATACTGTACGTAGAATGGAGTTGTGACCTGCACCAGGCTTAAGGAGGCATTGGGCGTGAAGCCTGACCGCACTCCTTGCTGCCGCGTGCTTGAGGAAGACTCCGATGGGCTCCAGATTTAACATTACATCCAGCGCTGCTTGGGGGGTAGAACGAATACATCCTGTTATTCCCAAGCATCCTAGTCTCTGAACTTTGCGGAGATTGTTTAGATAGGAGTCGGAGTGTCCCGCCTCCCACCACGTCAGTATAGGTCTGACAATTGCAGTGTAGAACCAGTGAAGGATATACGGTTGCAATCCCCATCCTTTACCATAGGTCTTTTTGCACACAAAGAAGGCTTGTAACGCTTTCTTCATCCTTTCCTCCGAGTTTCTTCTCCAGGAGAGTTTGGAGTCCAGGATTACTCCAAGGTACTTAGCCTCCTTTGATAACTTGAGCTCTGTCCCTCCCAGTGACGGAAGCTTGAAGCTCGGTATCTTATATTTTCGAGTGAACAGAACAAGTTGGTTCTTTTGTGGGTTGGCCCCAAGACCGTTGTGTACTGCCCATCGCAGAGTTTCGCTCAGTGCGGCGTTCAGTAGCTCACTGACTGTTGGCAGGAATCTGCCAGTTACCATTAGAACCAGGTCGTCCGCATAAGCAGTCACTCTGCAGCCCTTATACTTCAGTTTGAGAAGAAGGTCATTAAGGACAATGTTCCACAACAAGGGGGATATCACACCCCCTTGCGGGGTGCCCCTGGTTGCCCTTCTCCTGATAGTTGAGGCGCAGAGTTGGGCGTTTATCATTCTTTGGCGAATCATGTTGCTAAGCCATCGAGTGATTGTCGGGTGTGAGCCTATGTTGACAAGTGCTGCCGTTATAGACTCGATCCTGACATTGTTAAAGGCACCCTCTATGTCGAGAAATGCCGCTAACGTAAACTCCTTCCTTTGCAGTGTGCCTTCAATTGTGCTAACCACCTCGTGCAGAGCAGTCTCTACTGATCTACCTTTGAGGTAGGCGTGTTGGGACATGCTAAAAGTGTGAGGTGTTAGCTTACTTCTGAGATGAAGGTCCAGAAGTCTCTCTAGTGTTTTCAATAAAAACGATGAGAGACTTATGGGCCTATAGTCTTTTGCTGAGCAGTGGTTTATCTTTCGTGCTTTGGGAATGAATGCCACTCTCACTTCTCTCCAGGTTTTTGGAATGTATCCTGTAAGGAGACATCCCCTGAAGATTTCTAGTAGCCATTGCGAAAAATGTACGCATACCATCTGTAACATGACCGGTCTGATGTCATCCGGTCCTGCTGATTTGTAGGGGTGGAACGACTTGATAGCCCAGATTATCTTCTCAGTGTTGACAATTTCGTCGATTAGGACATGACTCTCATGAAGCGATTTCCCTCCGGCTCGCCGCTGATGTGAGAGGAGGGGATCCCATTCTCGTCTTCAGCTTGTGTGCAGCCTGGAAAGTGTGCGTTCATGAGGAGTTGCAGAGACTCCTGACTATTTTTAGCGAATGTGCCATCCAGGTTGCAAAGCAGCCCCGGTGTGGCTGGATCTTTCGCCAACAACCTTCGATGTCTGGACGCTTCAGTGGTGTTGGTTAGTTCCTCGCAAAATTTAGACCATGAGTCTCTTTTTGCCCTTCTGATTTCCTTCTTGAAGGTCTTGAAACTTTTATGGTAGGCATCCCAGTCTACCTGGCAGTTTCCGTCTTTTGCTCTATTGTAAAGCTTTCTCGTTTCCTTTCGTATCAGGCCGAGTTCCGGAGTCCACCACTTGTTGCGGTTTGACTTCGGTGGACGGCTGATTGGACAGGATTTGATGAAGGCCTTACATAGAGTATCTGTGACATTCTGGGTCGATTCCTCCAACTTGTCTGGGTTGTCTAGCCTTCCCCCTAGGTGGTTGGGAATAGATTCCATAACAAGCTTTGAGTATTTGACCCAGTTTGCCTTTCGTGGGTTCCTGAAGGGCGCCTTTGCCTCTCTGGACCATCCAACTTCAAACACTATCCTGTAATGATCCGAAAAGGAGCATTCTGTGGATACGTGCTAGTCTTCTACGGAGAGGGAGTCGCTGTTGGTCGCTAGAGTTAAATCTATAACCTCAGCTCGGTTCTTATTGCGGAAGGTGGGGTGGCTACCCCGATTAAACACATTAAGATTAGTGAGCATCACGAATTCAAGCAGCGACTCCCCTCTCTCGTTGATGTCTTGGCTCCCCCAAAAGGTATTGTGGGCATTAGCATCACACCCAAGGATTAGATCCGTGCCCTCTTTCTGCGCATGCTGAATGAGGGCTCGAATACTTTCCGACGGTGGATCCTTTTCTTCGTACGGGAGATATGCTGAGGCTAGGTCGCTCGCATAGCGCTACCGTCAAGTCCCTGTTGCTGTAACTGGAAGAGAAGAGCACATTAAGTCCGGTTCTTACCACGATACAGGTTCTGGACTTACCCACAGTTTTCGGGACATGGAGATGGTATCCGCGGGCTCCCAAACCACAAACCCTTTCACCTACGATCCAGGGTTCTTGGATGAGAGCCACATCCACCCTCTCCTTGTCCATCCACCGTAGTAGGTCTGTGGAAGGAACCCTCGAGTGGTGCAGATTAATCTGTACTACCCGAATTCTTTCCGGTCGACCTAACATCTACGCGCCCAGCGCCTCCAAGAATGATTGCCCGAACGCAACCCATTCCCATCTTCAGCCGGCCTTGCTTACTAAGGAGTTGGCTCTTGGACTCTGGACCAATGCTGATCCATAGATCCTTGCCGTTTCCTTTGTCTCGGGGCGAGACCTCTATTGATCGTCCAGTCCGCTGTGTGACAGTCCGCATTCTGGCTTTTGATCAATATAAGGGTGGTTCGATCCTCCCTGATGGGAGGTGGGATCCAGACCCTAATGATCGTCCGCTCAGGAATTTGGTCTACAGGGACGACGTCAATTCTTGCTCCTGGCGACGGCGCTTCCAGTTTCAGCAGTGTGTCTTTGAGAAATCGCAGGGATTCCTCGTTGGCACATGCCACCACTTTAACACCTTTGTACCAGTTGATGCCATCAAACTCTGCCACGAACGGATTCAGCGGTCGAGTGATGGCATCAGCAATCCCCTGGTCAATTAACCCTTCCAGGATAAGCCAGTTATCAATAGAAAGCTTCCCATCCGGGTTGCTTCTGTCGATGATGGCTACCTGTAGCTCCGGCTTCGTGCTCAAGCTGGCCAGGATGTCCCCTGGACACACCCGCTTGCTCTCCGAAGCCTTCGCCGAGTCGTCTGACCTCTGCCTCTTGCTGACAGGTGGGTTGGCCTTTTTCGGTAGCTTGCTCACCGTTCTCTCCTTTCCAGGGGGTGTGGTTTTTGCAAGCATACTTGGTGCACGCTTTTTTCCTTCTGAGGGTGACTTGGGTTTCTTTGGTTCCACCAACTTCGACGTGGAAGGTTTGACTTCCTCCGTCGGGTTGGCTACGGCTACTGCCTGAAACCCCTTGTCACCCTGGCACCGTGCACTCATACTCGGTTCAGCGGACTGAGTGTTGCCGGTTACGCCAGCGAGCCTCAAATACCGCCGCACGTTGTATTCGTGCTTTTTGCGCAATTTCCTCTCACGCTCGTTCAACGACTCGAGCCAAGAGTCGCTAGCGCAAGCGCTAGCTCGGACTCCGTTATCGATGAGCCTGTAAGCAAAGACTCCGACTCCGTGGCAGCTGTTTCCAGGTCCACACCCTCCTGTCGATGGAGTTTGTCCACTCCACCGTCGTGACCACTGGCGACACGCAGAGAGGATTTCTCCTCCCCATGCCCGCCGGTGGTAGCGGTCACACTTCCCACCGACGTTTGGGCTGACATCCCAGCCCGAGTTGACGCCTCAGTATTCGCCTCCATTCTTGAATCCAAGGATTCATGATGCATTTTATACTTGCTGCCAAGTACCTCTGACCATGGTCCTGGACCTCAGCTTTCCAGAGTAAATCTAAAAAGCTTGGGCCCAGTCCCTTAGCTAGAAACTGCAAGGTCTCATGAGCGAGCAAGTGATGCTGACATCTCCCGGTCGCCCGAGACGATGCAGTATCCATTGCCCAGCCGGCAACCTCGTGGAGGGTTCAGTCAGAGGATTTTCGCCAGCCAAATTACACATCATTACACAAAGAACTTTTGGAGTTATACGCGATTTGTTCTAGATTTATGCATATTGTGGGCGAAGGGGGCGTGGCATCCAACTTTTGAATCAAACTTGATCTGCGTAAGAATTGCAGGAACCTAACATATGTACCAAATTTGGTATCTATGTTTTATAGTCTCTGAGATCTAGGTGTTCATACAGACGGACAGACGGATATGGCTATATCGTCTCGACTGATCAAGAATATATATACTTTATGGGGTCGGAGATGCCTCCTTCTGCCTGTCACATATATTTTCTGTTGGCACTAAGTTATAATACCCTTCTACCCTATGGGTAGTATAAAAAGCACTGGTACAAAGCATTATTACCCGCTATACATTTTGTGAAACTGCAAAACTCTTGAACGATTATTTAAAAAATATATCGAAAAGTATATTTGGTGTGGTGTATAATTTTACGTTAAAAATAAACCATACACACTGTCAGCAAATCGAACTAATCACATGCAGCTGCATATGATTCTTGTCCTATGTATATATTTGTTGAATAAGTACGTTTTTCATCCGATCACAACAAAATTTTCAGAATTCATTTGTTTCTCGTTCGAAACCGATCCAGTCAGAGTTTCTGGACAGAATTTCTGGTTTATTGACCTCAAAAAGGCCAATAATAACCGGGAAGTACTCAAGATCGTTAAGGTTGGACGGCAAAGATCAGTGTGGAGATGCCGAGAAAAAATATTAACATGTGCGAATATTATCGTAGCTTTGGTTTTGACCACACTAAAAATTATTGCACCAAAGAGCCCAGATGTGGTAGATGTAGCTGGTCCCATTGGACTGGCTCCAGCTAGTGCCAAGCAAAGACTTATGAAGCCGAAAGACTAGAATTAACATTGACCCCATGACCCGCGAAGGACAAACTCATCCCATTCGCACAAACCAGCAGCTGGTAATACCATCCTCAATCGTGCGGCAAGGACTATCGTATGCAGAGGCCTCAAGATCGGGGCATAGGAGCAAAGGATTGGATATGAAAAGCCCACAACTGCAGCGTAAAGCGTATTCAACTCAAATACAGCAGCAAAATCCAACACCAATAGATGGCTCACTTGCACAAGCCATTTTATCCATGCAGCAGACCATTGCTGGACTCCAGAGGACCATCGCTGAGCTAGCAAATCAATTTTCTAATTTTCCAATTTTTCACTATTCCCAAAACAACTAGACTTAGGTTTAAGTATGTAAATACGTAGTACGTTGTATACATACATATTTAGTTTTTGAATGTCTTTTTATTCGCTGCAGTATAAGTTACCATTAATAGTAACAGTAAGCTGCAAAAAAAAATTATTTAAAAATTTAATCATTTTTACCTAAATAAATGTTAATAAAAAAAAAAAAAAATTAATTTGTGCGTTGCAAAACTTTTGATTCTAGATTTAATCGTTCACTAATCTTTTCATTCAGTGTTTTCACGCAGTTTTTTCTCTGCCCGAATTATTTGCAGCAGCTAATTGCTGAGCCAGCCACCAGGCGAATTTTTCAGACATACCTACGCCAAACTGATACAACGGTTAAATCGGTTTAATTCTCCAAATTGCCATTCAATTTTGTATTTCTTTTAGTATTAATGATACATGCTAACTTGATGTTATCCTAATGTTATGCCTAAAGAAGTGTACAAGCAAAAAATTTAAATAAAACAGCAAGATTTTCAAAAATGGCTGTGTCGGGATCCGAAGGACCCGGACAAATCCTTTTGTAAATACTATTAGGTTTTTTAGGTTTGGTCGAGAGCAGCAACATGCCTGTTGCCATAACTACGTGATACCTGAAAAGTACCTAAAATTGTGAAAGTCAAATGAATCCTATGATTCATTAAATGTTGATGAAAATGATAAATGTATTGAATATAACATAACCAGAGAATTAGAATGTAATGAGGAATATATATCATCATAAAATAAACTAAAACTTTTTTGTCATGTTTTCTGTCACTTTTTGAGAAATTTTAGCTGTTTCCTGCCATTTTTTTTGGGAACTAACATACGTCAGTTTTTTTACGAGCAGCTGCTGGCAACACTGCCGTGCACAGCGAACAGTATCGAAATACCTTCAGTCGCGGATCGACTGCGGAACGATGAGCGTGAGCATATTTCATTGCGCGTGCTTTCGTTTGTATGCATGCATGTGTGTGCATATGTGCACTCTGGCGCATATTGGTATGCGTGTGTATGTAAAGTTTGGCAACTGCGTGACAAGCGGATAACGCAAGCCTTTTTTGTTCTTCAGCTAAGAAAGTCTCGAGAACGAAAATGACTTTTGACTTAGCGAAGTTTGTACAAGAACTGCAATGGCTTTGCTGATAGAGTGTTGGTCTGATATGCACTTTGTTGCGGGTTCGATCCCCTGTGAAAATTGCAAATTAATATTTCTTATTATTTCTGATTTTACTATTTTAGAATGCGGCTTATATACATGTTTCAATATTATCTTTGTTGCTCGTTTTAAATGTATATCTTACAAATCTATATTTGTACATATATAAAGTATTTTGTAGTCACTAAATGCCTGATTGTACTATCAACGCATGACCAAACTGTAAATGCAACGATGGTGTCATTTTAAACACCGCAGATATCATCATTGTGATGCCCACTAAGGAGACATTTCGCCAAATACATATTCTAACTATATTAAATCACAGCTTACAAATACAATTAAATGTTTTTTTTTTATAGATATGTAATTTGGAGTCAATATATCAATTTCGATATTAATCAATGCTCAAAATAAACATCAAACAAACTATAGTAGTTAATAATTACAAATAACGGTCAATCCGATCTGCTAGCAGTTGAATGTCTTCATTCCTCATAATGTAAGTCACTCTTAAGATATTCCAAACTCGCAATATAAAAACTCTTGAGATGCACATTGTGATGCCATGTGATGCAGACATGCAATTAAGATGTCATTGATATAGCAATTAAAAAATTACATTCCTCAGAGTATGTTATCCTTAAAAAACTGGATGGTTTGTGTTGCGTTATTCACTTCAAAAGGCATGTAGAGGAAATCAATCGATTATCGCGAAGCCAGTTTTTTGTGACCATATACAACGGGCTAACCCAAGGACTTTTTTTCTTCAGGTAAAGGGCGTTAAGGGAGTACGGTATGGGAAAACAACATCCAGAGGCAAACTCAAAAAATACTAAACTTCATAAAGATACCAAAAAACGATTATAGCCAACAACCGATAATCTTCAACAATCTTTGGAATGTACTCTTCTCGACAATATCTAACGCCTTCAGCCCAGAGAGCTATCAAATTATTGTTAAATTAATCAACTCATGTGTTCAACATAGTGTTATGCAGCGCCCTCTTGTGTCAAATTATTGCTTTACTAAACGGCTTCCTCTGTTGAGTGCGCCATCTATCGGTCACATTGTTGCAAATATAAATTGTCCACAAAGTAGGCAAGACGCATTGAATGACTTTCGTTGTAATATTCCGAATATCCAAAGCAACTGGTTGTGGTATTCAATATTATTTAGGAATAAAATACTTCACAAATAGTGAGATTCTGAATGATGTACCGTAAAAACTCTTAACTAAAGTATATTGAATCTACCGTCCAATTTACCAGCTATCATGCAAGGTTGAGAATTTATCTCAGTGAAAATATTGGCAATAAATGAAAAAAATTGTCATTCACGTCTTGGATTGCTGAACAGTTGGACTTACCCGGCATAAAGCAATGTGTTCATTTATGCTCCGAAAACGAACTTTTCATATGCCAAAGGCAAATAAGCTGAAGTTGTTTGAATACATACATACTATTTGGAAAGTAAAGTGCAAAAATATGTCCTTAATCTTTTTTTCACTTGACGGATGCAATCTCAATGACAATTCATTGAGTAAAACGTCAGATTAGTGCTCTAAGATTGAGTACTATTAAAAGAGTAAAATTCATTCTTATCGTATGAAAACAACCTAACTTCACCATCAAACGCAAAAAAAAACTAGATTCCTCAGAATATAATATGTTATACTATTTATGACGTAAGTAATTACCTAAGCACATAAGGTTATAGACTATAAAAGAAATTGTCAAAGTATTAATTTTAAAATAATCAAAAATTTTGGGATTGGGTCCTAACTATGCGGTATGAGACACCAGTCGGCAAAAAAAACAAAAATAATGAAAAATTAAAATTTTTTTTTTACAAACACATGAATTATTATGATCAGGCTAAAACCGTATCTGAGGCACAAAAATTACCCTTTTTAATTTAAATTAATATCCAATGTTATAATTAATATTATTTTATTATAAACAAATATCTTATGAACCCATAAGACCAAACTTTAAGTTTAAAATAATTACCTCAAAGTCCAAGTAGATGTGTGTACCTATTAATTTGATCATATTATATATTTTCTGTTGGCACTATTTTTATTATTAATATTAATATTAATACGATACGTAATATTAATACGACTATTAGTATTAATAACGTACAACCCATAGGAGATGGGTAGCGGATATAAAAAGATAAAGACATAGATCCCAATAAGTTCACAGTGTATGGCAATAATATGTTTCTTTGATGTTTAGGTGTAAGCGTTTTTGTTACTACAAATCAATGGACACAGGTTACCTCGTACTCGATATTCTCGTCTAAAGATTTCATTAGATGTATTCACACTCAGTATTCACATATCAGTTATAGATAACTAGATATTAAACAAATAAGATTTTTTGTATTTTTTTTTTAATATTTTACTGAAATAAACAATTATTTAAATATTTTGAGTACACATATTTTATGTTAGTTATTAATATAGACTACATATATATATGGTTCACAAGAATGAAATGGAAGTAAAAATAATTAAATTGACAAATAATCGCGCTGCGTTCGAACATCAAATTTCGAAAAGAGCCGAATGCTTTGGGGTTCCAATCGGCTTCGATGGGGTTGCAATAACGCAGTTGAAAATTAATAAAAAACGCTCTTTGAGTTGACATATTGTATTGATAAAACATTTGTTTAAAATTGGCGGAAGAGCAACACATATGAAAAATGTATACTTTTAAAATATGTGTGAAAATATCACGCGATAGTGTATTAAGGTGAAACCCAAGCAGAGCACACCAAAAAAAAGAGCGCCCAGGTTTGAATAACTAAATTAGATGCGGCGGCAATGTTATTTACGTCGTCTAAAAGTTCATCAACATATTCAAACTTTACTTTGGCTTTTGTTTTGTTATCGATTTGAATTATTTGCTGCTGGTGGTGTATTTTTTTTATATTCATGTCGAAGCAGGAAACCGGGACCCGGTCATATGTGATAATATGGAGTGCATGTAGAAAGTGTCAATAAGTATTTTATAGCAGTGGTGAATTTTGGTATATTTTGCGGCGTAAAGTACTACATTGTATCACTGAACTTGCGGTCACGCTGTCTGTGACATAATTTTAAACCAAAACATTTACTTTTATACGAAATTCCCATGAAAGTGAGGTGGCAAATGGTCAACAGATGCCTGCGCCAGCAGTGGAGAAGCCATTCAAATACTGGCACAGCATCTGCTACTCCAGTATCCAGTGTAGTACAAACCAAAACACACAAATCCAGCGCACGTGAAACATTTGTGGAACGAGTCGAACGCGGTCCTGGACTGAAAGACTTCTTCACTGTGAGGCCCAAGCAACGAATGATCAACGACAATGAAGTCAAAAAGTACAGTAATATACCTTATTTAAATGCTTTAGATTACAATGGGCATGGCAGAAAGGTACATTTTGAAATATACGGTTGCCAGATGAACACAAACGACACAGAAGTCGTGTGGAGCTTGTTAAAAGAGCACGGCTATCAGCGCTGTGAAGACGTTGCGGACGCTGATGTGGTGATTCTGGTAACCTGTGCTGTGCGTGATGGGGCTGAAAAAAAAATCTGGAACCGCTTGAAGCACCTGCGGGCGTTGAAAGATCGGCGAGGAAGGAAAAAACTGCTACAATTGACTTTGTTGGGCTGCATGGCAGAACGATTGAAGGAAAAACTTCTGGAACAGGAGCAGTGCGTGGATGTAATTGCGGGTCCCGATAGCTATAAGGATTTACCCAGACTGCTGGCAGTGGCTCGACACTACGACAATGCGGCGATCAATGTTCTGCTCTCCTTGGAAGAAACATATGCCGATGTGATGCCCGTGCGAATGAATTCTGACTCCCCAACTGCCTTTGTCTCAATTATGCGCGGCTGTGACAACATGTGTTCCTACTGCATAGTGCCGTTCACACGAGGTCGCGAACGTTCCCGGCCTCTCCACTCCATCATACAGGAGGTGAGAAACCTCCGGCAACAGGGCGTCAAAGAAGTGACTCTTCTGGGCCAAAACGTTAACTCCTATAGGGACATAAGTGGTGAACACGCAAATAACGGCAATGACAACGTGGTGGCAGGGTTTATCACAGTTTATAAACCGAGAACAGGAGGATTACCTTTCTCAATGCTGTTGCAACATGTTGCCGAGGTTGCGCCCGAAATGCGCATACGTTTCACATCGCCACATCCGAAAGATTTCTCCGACGATGTTTTGCGCATCATACGTGACTATCCTAATGTCTGTAAACAGTTGCATCTGCCGGCTCAATCGGGTAACACTGCTGTGCTGTCTAGAATGCGACGTGGTTACACCCGAGAAGCCTACTTGCAACTGGTGGCGCACATTCGTGACATACTGCCAGATGTGGGCCTGTCAAGTGACTTCATTTGCGGCTTCTGTGGTGAAACGGATGAAGAGTTTGAAGACACCATTTCGCTTATCCGCAGTGTTCGCTACAATGTAGCCTTCCTGTTCGCCTATAGCATGCGTGAGAGGACAACGGCGCACAGACGCTACGTCGACGATGTAACATCCGATGTGAAAACTAGCAGGTTGAAACGCATGGTGGAGACATTCCGAGAAGGTGCAACGGAATTACACAAAAATTTTGAGGGTCACGAACAACTCATCTTAATTGAGGGTAAAAGCAAACGCTCCGACAGCTATTGGTTTGGCCGCAATGATGCCAATATCAAAGTGATTGTTCCCGCCACAACTCTACCAATGTCACACAACAGTAGGCTGGTTAAAGACATTAATGTGGGGGATTTTGTAGTTGCCAAGGTGGTCGAGTCTAACTCCCAAGTTTTGAAGGGTATCCCTCTGCGTTACAGCAGCATTAGCGATTATCACAGCAGCAGAAAATGCGCATTTTGAGAGAGAGCTCAATAAAAGTGGTTAACAAATTTATTGAAAACTAATGTAAAATGATCACGTTTCCATGGGGGCTAATCCAGGAGCTTGCTTAGTGATCCCAGATTGTTCATCACTTATGCCGTGGTATTTGTCAATATTACTACGATAGAATGCAAATATTTCAGCACTGGCGGCTCGGCAAATGGACTCTATATCACTGAACTGGGAAATCTTGAAGACCCCTTTTGTTTGGACCAACAACAGGTTGCCATCCGTAGAGTCAAACGCGAAAGTTAAGCTGGCTTGTTGATGAATTGTTTCACTTTGCTCTGGGTCGACGACATACTCGCCGTCCTCATTTATAATACAATGCACCGCAGCGAAGCTGAATTTCAGGGGCAAGCCACCAATCAACATTGCCAAGCACGCTGCATTTAAGGCACATGCGTCTATCTACAATTTCAAATTGTTAAATGTCAGGTTTGCCATCACTTTTTTTAAGCTTACGCTGCCACGATCCTCCAACTCCTGAATCTGAACGGACATCTTCGAACGCGGATATGACTCGCATAGCAGCGCTAGTTCCAGCACATCTCGAATGGCTGCCTCACGTATGCGCTCCTTTACCTGCGGCAAACCGGCTTTGGGACGATAGTTGCACTCCAGATAGCTGCCTTCGATACTCAGATTCTGAGTCTTTACCTCAATGGGTCCCAGCACAGCACCAATGACCACTGTGGCACCTATGAAATATAAGTGTTTAATCACTTTGCATTCAGCCACAATGCTGGAGATATTTACCCTGACTGTACATCACTGAACCGTCGCAGCGGGAAAGCGGATTAAATTTGCATTGCATGGCGCGCAATTTGTTGTTGGTAGTTTTTTCAGCAGGAGATTTGCCCATTATGTTGTATTGAAGTTGGAATTATCAAAAAGAAAACAACGTGCATGTATTGATAAAGCGCGAATTAGAGACGAGCGATAGTCGATATTCGTACCTGAAACTTGGAAATGTATCGAATAGTAATATCGAATCAATCATTCGATAATAAATCAATCATACAAATTTTCTTAATTTAGGAATAGTACACTGCTCTTATAGTTATAATTTTCAAAAATCCTTCAATCTGATTTTACAAAGCTGTTTTTCGAAATCAAGTTATTTTCTGAATGATTATTTGTTTCGCATTTTCATTCTTCTGTTAGAACTACCTGCTGAATGCCCCCATTAATCTGATTTGAAAATATATAAAAAAAAACATCGATACATCGATAGTTAACCGATGTTTCTCCTACTCCAATAAAAAGAGATCCCAAAGTCTTGTTCATTCCACAACGTAAACGCCCGCTGTTCAGGTCACAAAACGCAAAAATGTCTGGTAATCCCATTTACGGAAACTACTGCGTCAAACATATGCGCTAAATAAATTTGTATGTTTGCAGGCGTAAATCCGTTTGCCCAATTTGAAAAATCCTTTACTAAGGATGGAACTGTCTACAAGTACTTTGATCTTGGGTCCATTGATAATAAATATGGTAAGTGCTGTGCTCTTTCCTTGAATATCTTGAATATGTACGTGTTAAAAAAAAACTTTAGCAGAAAGAATACAAAAGTGCTAGTAAGTGCAATCCGATGACTTGAAGTTTGACCGCAGAGACAGATACTTAGATGTTGTACACACCTTTTTAGCAAACGGGTGCTTAATTTGCAAGTCCAAGCAGTCTCAGTTGATCAGCAGCTGCTGATTTGATTTGCCTAACAACATGCAGCTTTCTAAAACAGGCCATAGACGCTTAGTGGAAAGCGAAAGTTATAAAATTCACTCATTTAATCGTCGGTCAAGGCAAGTAAGGCTCGTCTGGGAGTGTCCGACACACAACGATAATGACGGCGGCTACACCGGCGGCTGTTGATAAGAACTGCTAAAAAAAAAAAAACTCGTATATTGTACGTTAATCAAGCTCTTGTATTGTTAAGGCACTTATCAGCATGAGCGAGCAAAGACAAATTGAAACTGCTGATATCGGACGATTTCGTGGTGTGATGCTTTAAGCACACAAATACACGTGCATTTGTTATGTCCGAAATTTGTAGGTCTCTTAAGAATCTTTAGAGCTTCGCCATATTTTTTAAGTGCGGCGCGTGTGCCAATCGTGGGACGAGTAGTGACAGACCAAGATGCAAGCATTTATCGCAAAGGGCAAATGACTAATTCCACTACTGCTGTTAGCTGATAATTGGCCACTGATATATGTACATATGTTACGATTTCTGTAAACACTGAATATTGAACTGTTTTGCTTACAGATCAGCTGCCATTCTCCATACGTGTGCTATTGGAGTCAGCGGTGCGCAACTGCGATAACTTCCATATCCTTGAGAAGGATGTACAGAGCATACTCGGCTGGACGCCTGGCTTGAAGCAGGGTTCCAATGATGTGGAAGTCTCATTCAAGCCAGCCCGTGTTATTCTGCAAGTGTGTACTCTTCGGACCACGTAAAACGATATATTGTTTGTATATTTTAATTAAACTATTTGTCAAGTAGGATTTCACGGGCGTACCTGCCGTTGTGGACTTTGCAGCGATGCGAGATGCAGTTCTGGATTTGGGTGGCAATCCCGAAAAAATTAATCCCATCTGTCCCGCTGACTTGGTCATTGATCACTCGGTGCAAGTGGACTTCGCCCGCACGCCAGATGCCCTAATCAAGAACCAAAATCTAGAGTTTGAGCGCAACAAGGAGCGCTTCACTTTTCTGAAGGTAAATTCTATTATACCCAGCTTCAATTCTCTTCTGATTTATCTATCATATCTTTGCAGTGGGGTGCTCGGGCCTTCAACAACATGCTTATTGTGCCACCTGGTTCAGGTATTGTGCATCAAGTAAACTTGGAGTACCTCGCACGCGTGGTCTTCGAATGCGATGCTAGCGATGGGAGCAAGATCTTGTATCCTGATAGTGTTGTCGGCACCGATTCCCACACCACCATGATCAACGGCTTGGGCGTTATGGGCTGGGGTGTTGGTGGCATTGAGGCTGAGGCTGTGATGCTTGGCCAATCCATCTCCATGCTGTTACCCGAAGTAATTGGCTACAAACTGGTGGGCAAACTAAGCGTCCTGGCCACCTCCACGGATCTGGTGCTGACGATTACAAAGCACCTGCGACAATTGGGCGTCGTTGGAAAATTTGTGGAGTTTTATGGACCCGGCGTGGCAGAGCTAAGCATTGCCGATCGGGCCACGATTAGTAACATGTGTCCCGAATATGGCGCCACAGTTGGCTATTTCCCCATTGATGAAAATACTCTAGGCTACATGAAAAAAACAAGTATGTGTATTAAGGAAATAAGATAGCCCAATGTGGTAAATCTAACCGAAATTTTTGCAGATCGCTCTGAAAAGAAGATTGACATCATTCGGGAGTACTTAAAGGCCACTCAGCAATTACGCAACTACTCTGACGAGGATCAGGATCCAAAGTTCACGCAGGTACTCATCCAGGACGGTACCTAGAATGAAACCTCTTTTATATTCATATGCAAACTTACCTTGTAGACTATCACGTTGGATCTGTCGACTGTAGTTACTTCTGTGTCGGGTCCAAAGAGACCACACGATCGTGTCTCCGTTTCGAAAATGCCTGAGGACTTTAAGTCCTGTCTGTCAAGCCCGGTAAGTTGAACAAATTTCGATCTTATGAGATAAACAAAGCCCAGTGATGCTTGCACATCTAACAAAACTGGACTTGGTGTATCCCATAAATTGAAATCGAGATCACATGTGATTTATATCTGAGCTCTGCGGTACCGAAAGCGTTAGTGAGTGCTGATAAGCTGCTTACAAAAGAGCTATCTAAAAGAAACAGCAACTGTGATATGTAAGAATTTTGGTATTGTAAAATCACGGCTACTATTTCCTTAGATAACTCGATATAAATTTAACCGGATTACGTAGTGGTCCTCAAAGTGATATCGACAAACAAATTTCGCTTTGCTAATTTTGACAACTGGCTTATGGACACTTGGCTGAGACTGCACCACGTAGCACTTCGAACTGAAACCTCGTTCTTGTTCAGGCAGCTCTTATAAGCTGGGTTGCGTTCAATGGCCGCTGCCACCGCATCAGGTTTCCGCCTTTAGTTAATGCAAAAAAAAAAAATTGCTGAGAATGCGCACCGCTTTCTAGCACACTCGATATTTTTATGCCGAATTTCTAAAAATTCTGAAGCGCTATAGAATTTGATGCACTTGCTTGGACTTTGGCGATTTCTGAACACGGGCCTGGGTTGCATTGGCTTGGACTTTCATCAGCGGTGGGGCCTTACGCGGCCGCTTCCGCAAAACAAACTGACCTACAATTTAAAATTCGCCAATTTTGGGGTCATTGGCCGCCCAAACTGCATGTCTGTCGTTTACACTGAAACTGTAATCATTTTATGTTGTTGCCACACTTTAGGTCGGTTTCAAGGGATTCGCTATTGCGCCAGAGGCGTTAACGGCCAGCGGCGAGTTCCAGTGGGATGACGGCAAAACGTATAAGCTTCAGCACGGTTCCGTGGTGATTGCGGCAATCACATCCTGCACCAATACATCAAATCCTTCGGTGATGCTGGGAGCGGGTCTTCTGGCCAAGAAGGCTGTTGACAAGGGCCTCAACATTCTGCCGTACATTAAGACATCTCTGTCGCCTGGATCTGGCGTTGTCACCTACTATCTAAAGGAGTCGGGTGTCATCCCATATTTGGAGAAGCTAGGATTCGATATTGTTGGCTACGGCTGCATGACATGCATTGGTAACTCGGGTCCTCTGGAGGAGAATGTCGTTAACACCATTGAAAAGAATGGCTTGGTTTGTGCTGGCGTTTTGTCCGGTAACCGCAATTTTGAGGGTCGCATTCATCCCAACACTCGAGCCAATTATCTGGCGAGTCCCTTGCTGGTAATTGCTTATGCTATTGCTGGACGCGTGGATATTGACTTTGAGACGGAGGCATTGGGTGTGGATACGAATGGCAAGAACGTATTCCTTCGTGACATTTGGCCATCGCGTATCGAAATCCAAGAAGTTGAGAATAAGTACGTTATTCCAGCTATGTTCCAAGAAGTTTACAGTGAGCATCCAAAACTCAAAAGTCCAATGCGAAAACATGACCTAATTTTTTGTATCATTCAAATAGGCAAAATCGAATTGGGTTCACAGGATTGGCAAACTCTTGAGGTTTCTGATGGCAAGTTGTATCCGTGGAGCGCTGATTCCACATATATCAAGCGTCCGCCATTTTTTGAGAATATGTCTCGCACATTGCCCAAGTTGCAAAGCATTGAAAAGGCACGATGCCTTCTCTTTTTGGGTGATTCTGTGACCACAGATCACATCTCACCTGCCGGGTCTATAGCCAGAAACTCACCGGCCGCTCGTTTCCTCTCTGGACGCAATTTGACTCCACGCGACTTCAATTCCTACGGCTCACGTCGTGGCAATGACGCCATCATGGCACGCGGCACATTTGCAAACATCCGATTGGTGAACAAGCTCGTTTCAAGGACGGGACCCCGCACTCTGTACATACCTAGCCAAGAGGAACTGGATATTTTCGATGCTGCCGAGCGTTACCGTGGAGATGGAACTCCATTGGTATTGGTCGTTGGTAAAGATTACGGCAGTGGCAGTTCTCGCGATTGGGCCGCTAAAGGACCATTCCTATTGGGTGTAAAGGCAGTAATTGCCGAATCATATGAGCGCATCCACCGCTCCAATTTGGTTGGCATGGGTATTATTCCCTTGCAGTTCCTGGCTGGCCAGAACGCAGAGACTCTCAAATTGAATGGCCGCGAGGTGTACAACATTTCTCTACCAGAAAGTGGCTTAAAGCCAGGACAGAAAATTCAAGTCGAAGTATGTATTAAATACATTACATAGTATTGCTTTTTGTATAATTCATTCATGAAACTTGCTTTGCAGGCTGATGGCAACCTTTTTGAGACAACTCTGCGTTTTGACACGGAAGTCGACATCACTTACTATCAGAATGGTGGAATCCTAAACTATATGATTCGCAAGATGCTTTCTTAACTCTTCCTTTTTTTATTTTCGTAAATTCCATTTGCATTTTTTAATACTGTACGTTCTAGTATCCTAAATTGTTAATGTGTGATGGTGATTTCCCTTCCTAATGGTCGAACCAATAAAGTAAAGCCTTAATTTTCTTAAACATAATAAAGTTAATGAAACACAAATACAGAGAGGGTCTATCTATAAGACACCTTTAAGCTACTTGTTGGTGGCATCAGTTTCATTCGAAACCATTTAATTGGGTTATTTCATCAACTCCAAAAAAGAAAAATTTATTTTCGATCGATAGAAGTCTGCGTAACAAGTGCGAGCACAAGGAAACATTTTTCATAATGCCGAAAATTCCTTTAAAGTCTTGGATTGTACTTTATTACACAATGCATGCTACAACTATTTTTCTTTAGAGGAACACATATAGTGCATTCTTATTTATTTATTTATTTATTTATTTAAAGTCGACTATGAACAGTCGACATTGAAGAAATTAATATAATTATGGCTAAAAGAGTAACATTATGATTAAAAATATTTTTATAGTTTAAAATAGAAAAAAATAATTCAGTTAAAATTAAAATTTGAAATCTCTGGGGGTGTTTAAGCAATATTAATCTAACCCAGCATTCGCTGCATGGATTGGGGAAAACCCAGAAAAAACCCAATCAGGTCAGATGGTAGGTTAGTTAGCTAGTATTAAATTTTTGTTTTAATTTCCAACACCATGTTAGTTATTAATTATTGTTAGCTAAGAATGATAGAATACAATTTTTAATATTTATAAGAGATGCATCGGCGTTGAAAACACAGTAGAGTCTGTTGTAGTCAGCACAGAGAACTCGAAAAGGTTCATGCTTAGAATAGTTAGTTGTACATAGGTTAAGCGATAAAGGTGTGAAGTTACGTGTATGTCTAACTGGGACAGAAAGGTTTATATGCCTAAGCAGGTAGGGAGAATCAATTTCACCCTTAAGTAGTTTGACTATAAACATAACCCCAAGCATGCTACGACGATTAGTTAATGAGGGAAGATTAAGTAAAAGAAGTCTACTATAATAAGAGGGTAAGTCAATACCTGGAACCCAGTTAAAGCCTCTCAACGCAAAAAGCAGAAATTTTTTTTGTACAGACTCGATAAGATTTATATGATTTGAGTATTGTGGTGACCAAATACAAGAACCGTATTCCAGAATGGGACGGACAAGCGAAACAAAAAGAAGCTTTGTCGTATAAGGGTCATCAAATTCCTTTGCCCATCGCTTGATGAACCCAAGAACTTGAGTCGCTTTGTTGACAGTAATTGAAATGTGTTTGTCAAACTTTAGCCTATGATCTAGAAGAACTCCTAAATCATTCACATCGTCTACTCTAATCAGAGGTACCATATTAAGAGTATAATTACAGATGTTAGCAGAGTTTCTGTAAAACGACATAACCTTACATTTCGAACAATTTAGTAGTAGATAATTACTTTCACACCAGGAATAAAAACGATCAAGATCAGCTTGCAATAGAGAGTTAGAAGCTATATTATTATAAGTTAGGCAAATCTTGACATCATCAGCATACATTAAGATATTAGACTTTAAAATAACATTGGGAAGATCGTTAATGAAAAGGTTAAAAAGAAGAGGACCGAGATGACTACCCTGAGGAACACCTGAGGTTACAAAGACAGGTTTAGAAGTTGCGGATTTAAATATTACTGTTTGAGTTCTATTATTAAGATAGTCAGATACCCATAACAGGAAATTGTATGGAAATCCAATCAAGTTTAATTTTTTAACTAAAAGGAAATGGTTAACAGAGTCAAAAGCTTTACTAAAGTCAGTATAAATAACATCAGTCTGCAACTTATTCTGAAAACCTTTGATCACTAGAGAAGAAAACTCTAATAGATTGGTAGTCGTAGATCTCTGTTTAACAAAACCATGCTGGAAGGGAGAGACAATAGATCTACAAAAATGACTAAGTTGAGATGTAATAATTTTCTCAAAAAGTTTCGGTATAGCGGACAATTTGGAAATACCTCTATAATTATTAACGTTATGTTTAGAACCATTTTTATGCAAGGGGATTATGAATGAATCCTTCCATATAGCCGGGAAAGAGGCAGACTCAACAGACATAATAAATAATTTATGTAAAAGTAAATGCAATGATTCCGCACAATACCTAAGGACACAGCCTGGAATACCATCTGGACCGGGTGAAAATACAGGTTTTATTTGATTGAGTTCGCTTAAAACGGAGCATTCAGTGATCACCGGCTCAGGAATAAAGTTAGACTTTTGCAAGTTATAGGGATAAGATATATGGGGTGAATAGCTGTCTATTGAGTAAGTAGATTGAAAGAAGTCTGCAAACAGATCGGCAGCGGCCTGATCACTGCATGCAGTCTTATTTTGAAATGAAATTGAGGAAGGTAGTGAAGAACATTTTCGTTTAGAGTTAACAAAACTATAGAACTGTCTAGGATTCTGAGCAAACTGTAACCGACACCGACGCAGATAAATATTGTAAAGTTGGGTGTTAAGTGAAACGAAATTCGATTTAGCAATAGCATATCGCGCGAAATCAGAAGAATTTCCTGTGCGTTGATATTTTTTGAAATATCGAGACTTTAGGTTTTTTAACCCACTTAATTCCCGAGAAAACCAAAGTGGCCTATTAGACTTCAATGGATATCTACGAGGAACACACTGGACAAAAAAATTTTGTAAAGTATTATAAAAAAAATAGTCAAAGCACATTCTAGATTTATGGAATCATGAAAAAGAGACCAATCATAATTTAAGATGAGGTCATTTAATTTATAAAAATTTGCCTTTTTAAAACACAGTGGTCTATTTACTGGCTTAGGTATGTCAATGAGCTCAGAAACCGGTAGTTCAATTGACAACTCTAAAGTTGGATGATAAGAATCTTCAGGAACTACAAGAGGGTCAATTCTACGTACGGAGGCATAGACAGGATCTGATACAAATACTAAGTCAATAGGAGGTGCCCAGTGCTGACAAAAAGAACACGATAGATAAATACAAGCATTAGCAAGTTAATTTTTGGCTTTTATAAAGGTATTATTGTAACATTACTATCAACATCATCATCAATTACATACTTAAAAATATAATATATATATATATATATATATACATATATTGTACAAGAATTCTAATGTGCTACATTAATTTCTGCTTTAGTTTTTACCTCTTCTGTTTGGTTGTTAATGTATAAATTCACTATTAAAAACAATATATTTATTTTAAGCTTTAACATCGTCAATTCGTTAAAGTTGTATTGCAATTATCATAAACGTCAAAAATTTTACAGAGCGTTGTGGATTTGCTTATACTCGTAATGTAATTGTAAGAAACATTTAAATTCCCTAAACAAAAATGTATGATTTAAAATTTAGCTAATAACCTGTGATTTTTTCTGTCTCTTATTTACAAAGGTGAAGACCGCATTCCATTTCACCAGTCTTCAAGCTAGCTCGGCCATAAATCTTTGATGGTTCCTTAGTTTGTTGCGTAAATGCATTTAGGATTTAATGTAGAACTTCAATTGTGCGGTCCGTCGTTACCACCGTATCAAGTGCTTGTATTGCTCATCAACAGCAATGCGCTTGATCGTTTCGTAACCCAGTATAATGCTAAATGAGAAAGCCGCCGACTGCACCAGACGAGCAGACAATCCCTTAAAGAAGCAGTTCAGCTTTTCCTCGTGCCACAATTCTCGGAAGGCAACGCTCATAGAGTCCAGACGATGAACCTGGCGAATGAAGTGTCAAGAGAAAAGGTCACATCAAATGACAAACAAATATAATGCCGGATGCAAAGGACTTACCTGTAGACGTGCTCTTACTATGTCCAATGGATTTGTTAGAATGGTTGTTGTAAAGCCACCCAAGCTTCCAGCCACACATTGTATGAATAGATGAGAGACCCAATACGGGCAGACGCGATACAGTTCATCTAGAAAAGGATCATTCAAAGTAAGTTGTCACATGGATCTGTACATTAGTTGCGTAATAGTTAGACCAACCTTGATATAAATGATAAAATGCCCACCACATTGCAGAGTTTGGCACATAGGCCATTAGGCTGGCAGTATAACCTCTGTAAAAGCCGCGTAATCCATCTCTCCGCATTATCTCACGCCCTATGTCCATTGATACATGCAAGCGACTTCGTCCAGGCCATGATTTAATACCGAGTGGATTTATGTCTGCTTTCATGCCGGCATGTGCCGACATCCCGAGTACCATAGCATGCTGTGATATCACGTCGAAAGGAACAATGATAGTCTGACCCACCAGCGATGCGCAACCACCGCCAACTAAAGCTTTAACACGATGCCCAGCACCGAGATCGTTCAGAATATGCCGCACACCTTCGTATGTGCTGATGTAAAAGACCCCAGATACGATTTGAACTGATGAAATCCAGAAGCCACGATACAGACCAGGGACACCCTCGGAACGATAGATTTTCATTGCACAATCAATCATTCCCTTATATATATCGCTCTTATGCTGCACCTGAAGCTGTGTCTTGATAACGGTCAGTGGGAATAGACAGCATCGTACGGAAAATGAACTTAGCATTGATAATGGAAAGAACTTTGTCTTATTCATCATGTCCCATTCGATTGTACGTATAAAAGCCTCATTTTTCCTTCCTATTCCATCGCCTTCGCCTCCTGTTCCTTTTCCTCCTCTCTCCTTGATCCTGCTTGTACCGGTGACATCGCCGTTGGACATCTCGGTCACGCCGGTGCTGTCCGACATTATGTTAGCTGTATATTGAACAGCTGTCGGAGACCGTAAGCTCGCTGGGCTGCGGTTGTTGCATGCGCGGCCAGTCCTTATGAGATGTTGATACCAATAAAAAAATCGCCTTAACTTTCCAGTTAGCACAGTCGTAGCGCTCTATTTGTTTACAACATCATGGTCCAACGACGACTGTGCGCAACCAGCCTGCGACTCATAAAGTACTCTTAGTATACTGCAATGCGCAATGAGGATGTAGGACTATCTGGAAAACAAAAATAATATTATATATGCGAGAATATATACCGCTTGGATCATTGTGTTGTCAAGGTTAATGTTCGGATATGTGCATTATATTATGTACTTATACACTGTCGCAATCTTTCTCTTTAGTCTTTGTTTTAATTTTCAATTCACATTTTCAATAATGCTATTGTCCTCTCGACGGCAATGGCTTTAGGATCATCTGGAGGCCATGGCCATATGTTTACAATTGTCATTGTAATTATATAATGCATACTAACAGACACACAACTACCACCACCTGATCGAGTTACCGCGTTATCATCCCGTTCTTATCACTCGCTCCGCACATTTTGGATAAAATTAGTGCCCGTCAGATATGATTCGAGTATGATAAAATATATCTTACGTTCGCGTTAGCGGAGTGTGCTCTCTACTTAGATCTATTAATATTTGTTGTTGATTTTTGGTCACTCACACCCACCCTGTTCCCTATTGTTGATGTTGGTAATACATTCAGCGTGACCACATGTTCAATTTCAAAATGTACTCTATTACGACTTTAATTATTTTAAGAGTCACTTTTGCATAAATAGCTTGGTTACACTTAAGTGGGTTTTCTAAAGAGCGCCATTTTTAAACGGGATTTTGTTTCCTGTTCTAATTTTTAACTACAATGACCTTTAAAAACAAATTATATTCTCGCATTAACAAATGAAAATTTCAAAATTTAAGAAATAAACAGCGTTATTTTTTGTGCAAACGTAAGAAAGTCTGAAATGGGATTTTAATTCATTCAAGCTTAACCCTATCAAAATACTTCTGGTATTTTTCAGTATTTCGGTATTTAACGGATGCGCTGAATGCCTATTTAATCGATAGCTGAAACTGATGATTCTTAAAACAACAAAGTTGTGAAACAAATCCATATTATTATTTTTAAATTAATGGTATTTCAACTAATTTATTGTTTAGTTAATATACAAGAAATCCTTGAAAGTAGCTAATCTATGTAATTTGTATTTGTCTTATCGAAAGCCAGGCTCTATATCGATATAAAAAAATTGACAATTCTGTAATTCCGTAAACTATTCCTAGGTATGCACACACTGGTGCCCTTGGCGGCAGTTTTAAATGCATAAATGTTTTATTATCGCTGGAATATCAAAGGTAATATTGTAGCAAATAAGTAAAATTCAAGTAGATATGTATGCTGTAGTCGAGTTAAGTTCCTCTATGATTATTTGTTCAAGTATTTAACTATTGTTAGTAAGTACGAATCTACTTGTTCCACCTCAAATATTTACCATTTTATTACCCCACCGATGTAAATACATAACTGTAATTTGTTTTCGAAATTTGCGAAAATGGATGATTCCCATTGGCGGTTGCATCTATAAGCTGCACACCAATTGCCGGAAAGGTGGGCGTTCTGAGACTGCGCAATGTGTCACAGCATCCAGGCCGACCATCAACCCCTAAAACAGCAGGACATTAATCATGCTGAATGTTTGCCGCATCCTAGGAATTTCAGGAGTTCCAACAGTTGCCACGGGTACTTCAAAAACGTTGCACGGAATGCGGCGATCATCGACAGCGACAATTAAAGACATTGTGATTAATAATTCACAATTATTGATGCACGGAAGCAAGGTGAAGTCTTATTACTCAAACATTGTGCAATAGAAACTGAAGCGAGCAATCTGCAAGGTTTACTCGAGTGTGAGTTTCGAATCATCACATGGATACCGCTAAATTGGTAAGAATACTCTCCATCTATATAAGACTGAATAAAGTCAGAATGCAGTAACCACCCTGAAATACTTAAAGCTTTAATTCAATCAGATATTGAACATTTTCTGGCTCTAAAAATATATATACTGAATAGCCCATATCTCAGCCATAACTAAGCGTATAGCCCATGTTTTCCATGAGCGTCTCCTTGATCGCAGGCTGAAGTGCTCGCTGCATGTAGGTGGTTAATAGGCCACGCACTCCCATTGAGAAGAGCTTCTCCAGTTCATTTGACATCGCGTCGACTACAGGCTCCTCCTGATTGCCGCCTTCTCCTATTCCTCCTCCACTTTCTCCACTCCCAGCTCCATTACTAAAAATGTCGACAAAAGCACGTGCATCTGGCTGCAAAAGCTGCTGCAGTTGCTCATCCTGAAAGTACAAGACATCCCCATTGAAATGCATCTCATCTGAGTAATCGGCGGCCAAAACATTTCGACGTCGTCGGCGTCGGTTTACCCCCAAATGCCGCCGTCGGTAAAAATTGTCGCCATTCGCATCAAAGAATTCACTGGAGTCTCCAAGTCCCTCGTTGCTTCCATGGTTTAGGTTGTAGTCTCTTTGTGTTGTTTGCTCCAGCCGGATATCGTACGCCGGCTTTGAATACTTTCCAGCGGTTCCCAAAATAACATGTGGTTCACCCAATTGAACTTCAGGCGCGAAGCCTTCGCTATAACCAAATCGTCGTTTTGAATTCTGACGCAAGCGAATCCCACTCGGTCCTTGGCAACCGTGTGCAAAAACAGAAATAAAGCCAGGCTCGGCAAAGTGCGAATCCGTGCGAACTGAGGCACTGCCCAGTCTTCGAGATTGCTCATACGAGGGTGCCGACGTCGAGGCCAGTGGAACAGTGCGAAATTCAATTCCGGCGTGCCTCATACGCAATATCATGTGGCAGCGTCCACCAGTGGGTTGCAGCACCACCTTGCCGCTTAGTGTCAAGTCCGGGAAAATAAGACGTGTGTCAAGCGTGGAGTTCTCGGTGCTGAACTTGCATTTGTCAATTTCAACCCAACGGGAGGCTGCTTTAGAGGGCGGAACGCGAACCTTAAGATCTTCAACCTCCACCCGCGAGATGGCCAATTTGTGCGGCTGGCGGTATTGATATTGTTGATGCGACTGATGCGACGTCAGCAAATCTTCTAGCTCTAGAGCACTTTTGCCACTTCCACTACCACTATCACCTCCGGAAGAACCGCTGAATGCGTATGGACGTCCACTACGCCGGATGCGCTTGGCATAATAGCCGCGTCCATAGCTGGTGCTGCTGCCCACATTGTAGAAGTCATCCTCGGGCTCACTGTGCTGACCATAGAAACTGTGATACAGTTGATAAGGTGTCTGCAGTGGTTGCTCCCACATTGAACGCGAGTTCTTGGTCTGGACACTGCGACGTCGCATGTGCTCCAGAGCATTCTCCAGCCGGTTTGAGCAGCGCTGTGGAGATCGATAAGTCTGGCTGACGATTGCTGCAGGCAACAGAGAAGATTTCTTAAATCGTGCACCATTTACGAGTTTGGGGAACTTACTTCGGAGAAGCGCACAAAGTAGCAACAAGCAGAGCTTGGTTCGATGATGATTTGACCCGAACATGATGCGTGTTAGAAAACTGGCTCTGTCCGTGGAAGAAGCACCTCCAGTCTGGCTCAGCACTCAAACGAAAATGCGCTGCAAGTTTCGACGACAACGCATGCGAGACCGCGAAACTTGGTCGGTCTCGCTTCCATAGACATAGCCGCCGCAGCACCCAGTTCACAAAGAAGTTCACGACAACGACGACGGCGATGGTGATGACGACTCCGAAGCCGTGTCACTGCCTCATCATGTACAGTGAAAGTGTTTTCCACGACATGCACCAGGCAGGCGAACAACGCACACGAGCGTAGAAAAAGCAACCAACGAAAACAACCAGCAAAAAGAAAAGCATTGTCTTCTATTGCTGTTGCTGCTTGTTGACTACAGAGTAGATCAAACTTGAAATCACATCGACATCAGATTAGCATTTCGTAATGCACGCATGCGTCGTAACATTAGCCAGCCCCCCTCACCCACATTGTGGGTCAAAGTTCCTCATTCGATCGCATTTGTTTGTTCTACTCATCAGTTAAGAAAACAATCTAATCAGCTGGACGATTTCACTGCGATCGCTTTATTTATCGACATTTAAAATTAACAATCAAATCTTCCGTTAAATTCAACAAAGCCACCGTTACAAATTGTCGTTCAATTTTCCCGCATGCTTTTGACGACGTGGCAACGCTTCGCTGCCTTCACTTGACGGCACGGTAAATAATGTCGGTAATTTGATTTAACAAATTGTTTGCGTGCATTTATTAAGAGCCACCACAGTCCATTTAATGTAATCATCACGTCGCAGTGAAGCATTATTCTGCAATATGTGAAATATTGCGTTTTCTTCTAGCTGTTGTGTTAAACTTGCCGCTTTCTGCGTTTCCGCATTGAGTTAACTCGATGCAAGGCACTTTCATGTGACGTATGTATGTGTGTATGTTTGTATAGACATATGAATGTATGTAAGAAGATGTGGTTGTATCTGTAGCTGTAATTAAGGGTAGCAAACTATTCTCGAACGCGGCGATGCACAACGTTGGCTTGTGCTAATTTCTACATAGGTGTCAAGTGGTCAAAGCAAACAAAAGCGACGTCAAAGAAAGTTCAACACGAGATCAAATGAAGATCACTTTTCTTTGTTTGCTTTCTTTGGCCGGCTAGAAAGTTAAATATCAAATGGGCCAAATAGACAGACACAGAGACAGAGAGAGAGAGATTGGATATGTGCCACCGCCCATAAAGTCGGTTGACCTCAGTAAGGGCAGCTCATTAAGTGTAAAAGTGTCAATAAACCATTGTAAAGGTTGTCATTGTCTTTGTGCGACGCATGAGAAGGTTCAGTGTCAGTCTCAATTCCAATCACAATCCTGGGCTAGTTCTAATGTTGGTCCAATTCCGCCTTTGCTGTTTACAATGGCTCATTACCTAATGGCATGGCAAGGAGTATAACAATGGACACCACAATCGACACCACACACACTCAGAGAAAGGAGCTGTTAAGCTAATTGCCACAACTTCTTCACACTTGAGTATGTCAATGTGACGAACTTCGTTGTCCCCACAACGGCAACTGTAACCTGTTTGTGGAGCGGTCAGCGCCGCGGGTAGTTGAGTTGCTTGTCGCCTCAGCAGGTGGCTTTAAAGATGCAGAGACGACTTAAAGCCAGTGCGACACATCCCCAAAAATAAGAAAATCACCAATTGGCAATTCATTTTCCAAAAAGTAAGTGAGGACCCAAAAACAAACTCATAACAATTTCCTGCTGCGTCTTGCTTCATTTCCTTTTACCAATAGGTCGAGTACGGTGAGTCGAAGGCTCATCTGGAGCAGCTACAGAATACGCTGTCGCACTTAGATCAACACCCATTCCATACCCACATTCACTCGCATCATCATGGGCATCCGCACCATCATCACGCGGCGCCGATTACATCGACCATATCCACAGATTCGGTGGTTTCCTGTGTCACTTCAACTCTGCCCTCTGTTGGCAAGAGCACATCCTCGACCTCGTCCTCCTCCAGCTGGGATAACTCCGACCCGGAGCGAAAAAAATGCCATAATCACAGTCACAACGAAATGGACGTGGGGCATACGCTGATGGAGGCCATCTGCACATTACCTCTGCCCATGCATGGCCAGAGGTCGCCGCCCTGCTGCCTGGCCATGACTGGCAATGCCACGCCTCCCGCTGGAGCTTTGCTGAGTGGCTCTGCAACGAGTGCAAATGGTGCCAGCGGATCCCTATGCAATGGTGACTTAAATCCTCCATCCAACGTCGCTTTTGAGATGATTAAACATTTGTCTTGGCAGATCTTTCGCGCGAGTCGTCCTGGTATGCACACCATCAACATCACCACCACCACCACCAGCTGGCCGACGAGTTGGTTATGTACACAACGCCAGCGCCGACGGCGGCAGCGGCTGCTGCCATTGGCAAATTCGGCTTGGACGCATCCACGGAGGGTTACTTGAACGCAAGGTACAATGGTAAGCGTCCTCATCCACGTCCATACCCGGATTCAGCTACACGACCAGTGCATCAACATCCTTGTGTTTGCTTACACTATTTACATCAATTGTTTATTAACTCCCATTATGAGTTCGGCTTTCTCTCTTATTTTGGGATTCTTGGCATGGGGACGGTCTTAGCCGCAAGGCTTTTCATTTGTTTTGTTTTGCTTAGCTTTTAACTTTATACACAAACATTTATCAGGAACGCATACAATGCTTGCAACATCTCCTGCAGAAATGGAAAGGCTCACTACCATTGTATTAAATCTGAACACTGGGCTGCAAACATCAAAAACATATACATTAGATTCGGCTCGTAGAGCGATTCTTGGATTGCCTTTAATAATACTAAATATTGTAAACTATTTTGACTTTCAGTACGTTTAGAGCGAGTAACCGGGATTAAGTTCAAACTATTTTTGAAACCAATTTCAATATTTATATTAATTCAAATTTCGGAATAAAGATGTCAGATTCTTAAAAAGTCTTTATCTTTAAGAAAATAAGTTGACAACCGTTCAGCCCTGCACCGGTTTCCAGCCCGGATTAAAGCACCTATGATTAAATTTTCTTTATCTATCTTTGCTATCCGTATGAATCACTACTCGAGTTGTCTGCCTCTTTCGAATACGTAAATTCGTATACACGTTTGGGAGTTGGAGCACTTTCCATATGCATATGACATGGTTCATTTGTGGTCTCAAAGATATCCCGGCGCGTGACTTAATGCGAAATATTATCTAACAAAGCAAATCCCTCTCTAGCATTTCCTACTACTGAAAATCACATTAAAAATGTTTATTTCATTTTTGCTTATGCCGATGCCGATGCCTGTGCCTGTCTGTCCAATGCTTCTTCTCTGGATCCGTAGTCAATGTCAAAGGCGTGCGCCATGAAAGAACATCAACTTTCTTCGATATACCCGCTGTGACGCACCCGCACTCCCATCCACATCCGCACCCTCATGCTCATCCGCATCCTTACTGCTACAGGTACGTACAGCTGGTAGTTAATGTGGCTGACAAGACAAGCCAGAAATAGATTGCTCTGGCCGCTCCGGCTGCATGCTAACTTAAAGTCAATCAACTTTTTATATACTTTCACGTTACCCCAAATGCTGTCCTCAGGTTTCCAGCATCGCCACCCGTAGATATACTTAAAAAGAACGACGAAGGTAAGCAAATGACTGAATCTCGGGAATCGCGAAAGAAATTATTAAGGCCTTCAGCCATGGGCCTATCATTTATAAAAATTATGCTAAACTCAGTGTCAGTTTCAGCGCCAGCAATTCTATAGCATTACCCTCAGTTGTGTATGCCAATAAGTCAATTTATTATTCCTTTTTTTTATAAAAGAATCGAAGAAATCGCGCACATAATTTAGAATAACAATATTCGCGGTGTTAGTAACCGCTAATCCAATTGGTGGCACGGGCATAGAATTCAATTTAGATTGGAGAGAAACAGCGTACAGCGATGCAATATACTTTTACTTTGCCTCCGGCTGTGGATGGATGGTGTACGATGGAGGCTCGCAGCCAAACAAACAACTCAATCACAATCTTCTGAGTGGATCGAGTGAATTGAGTATTGAGGGTGCACTGTGGGCGTTGGAGTGGGAGTGAGAATGGGACTGAGAGTGGGATTGAGTTAGGGTTAGGTTGAGGGGTGACACCATTGGGAAGTAAACACTGTGCTCTGCGCTCTGTTTTAGAAGCCAACAGGTTCTTGGCATACGATTTTTGTTATCGGCGATGATGTTTTTACTTGTCGACACTTTCTCATGGATTATGCAGAGGTATCTCTTGAAATTTTAATTCGCCCAACCTCGACTCGCGTTGCCCTGCTGATGAAATTTTTAGCGGGTAGCAAGGAGAAACCTGACCCACCAACATCATCCTCAACATCGTAATCATCTGCAGCAGCAGAACATCTAATGAAAAGGGCAATCAGAATGGCTGGGAAAGGGAGTCGGAGAACGGAATAGGGGAGCGGGAGTTCAGAGATGGGCATGGAGTTTGCTCTGCTCGTTGCCCTTAAATTGCAACATATTGAGCAATTACAAGGGCGCTGTGGGTTGTTTAAATAATTAATTCGTGCTAAATACCTTGGCCATTTAGTGAAGCAACAGCAGACAACAACTGTATTAGCTGTGCCCAGCATCACCGATCCATTAAATACTCTTTTCATTTAAAATGTGAACAATCTGCCCTACTTACACCTTCTGATAAGAACGAAATATGCATCCCCTAACTGATGCAAAGCTCTATTAGGTTTGTCATTTTAATTGTTTGGTATTCCGTTTTTGTGTGCAAGTTTCAAGCCATAAACTGAATTGAAACTTGAAAAAGCAACCGTACCCACCTGATGTCGTCATGTCCGTCAGTCTGTCCGTTGGTTAATCAATGTTACAGTGTCATAACCGCTATCCATTTTGAGATTATATAAATATACCATTATAAATCATATACTTCCATTATTACATTTTTGAGTTAAAATATCCATAAATATATCAAACATTGTGACACTATCAACAAAGCGAACTAAGCTCGAGTAGCTGGATCTACTTTTTATATTTGTCTCACTCTTTTGGTCTAAGGGCTTCAAAGAATGCCATTTCTCACTTAACAAAAATAATTTAAATATAATTATTAATAATATAATAATAATGTCAACGGAAAATGTATGTAACAGGCAGATGGAGGCATATTAGACCCCATAAAGTATATATATTCTTGATCAGTGTCAGGAGCCGAGACGATAACCATGTCTTTTTGTCTGTATGGACACCTAAATCTCAGAGACTATAAAAGAGATATGAAACTTGGTGACAGTACCCATGTATGCCTTACCCACTTCGATTTTGCTTTGGTTTTTGGTAAAATTAGTACCTCATAATTATCTAATATGTCTAGAACAAAGTCTGCGTGAAAGCGGTGTTCAAAAGCTGTTTCAAGTGTTGTCCATCCTTTCTAGAATCAGCTGCTGCTGCAGCAGTCGCGGTAGCCGCTGCTTATTGCAGTGACGTGTCGACCGGACAGCATTTTCATCACCAGAGTACAAAGATAGAGCATGCCGATTCGACTACAACCGCAGCCGTAGTTCAGCTTCACCAACAGCATCAACAGCACCAGCAGCAGCAGCCGCATCAACAACATCACCAAACGCAGCACGAAGAGGAGCAGCACCAGCAACATCAGGCTCATGCCCACAATCAACAGCACCCGCAGCATGCAACACATCAACAGGCGGCACATCCCCATCTGCCTCCTGTGCACGTTGCCTCCGCCTTCAAGCTTAGTCACACGGCTGTTATATCCAGCTCGGCTGTCTATGTCACGCCCACGCATTACACCCACCCACCAGCCCAGCAAGCACAGTCACAGCCCCACGTGGGGTCCTTGGCCGCCGTCTATCGGGGTATATCGCCCACTACGGCAGGCAGCGAGTCGGATCTCAAGTATGACAGTGGTCCCTACAATGCCACCATATCGTCCACTTACCCGCCCCAATTGCGGCCCAATGTAGTAGACTCCACCACTTCGAGTGATGCGGAGCTGCGTCTGGATCAGTTCTACGCCAGCAACGCCATATCCACCAGCAGTAATGGACAAACCATCAGCCAGCGTCGTGGCTCGCTGCAATTGTGGCAGTTTCTGGTTGCTCTGCTAGATGAGCCCGCCACCAGGTAGGTGAATAAATGAAAAATGTAATGCTCCCTAATTGATTTTCGTTTACACCACGCACAGCTCCAGCTGCATTGCCTGGACAGGGCGGGGCATGGAATTCAAGCTAATAGAACCAGAGGAGGTGGCGCGTCGCTGGGGCATACAAAAGAATAGACCGGCCATGAACTACGACAAGCTGTCTCGCAGTCTTCGCTACTACTACGAGAAAGGCATTATGCAGAAGGTCAACGGTGAACGCTATGTGTATAGGTTCGTCTGTGATCCTGACGCACTATTCAACATGGCCTATGGCCATCTTGCCGGCAAGCAAGCCGATCAGCAGCACCAGTTAACTCTGTCGCTAGGCAAGTCATCGTCCGAATCGCAATCACAGGCACTACGAGTACAAAAATCGACGGCTGCGGATTATTATGACAGTGGTTTGCATAAGTATCAGTAGGCGGAGTGTGGGAGCTACATATACGTACGTAGGTATAACCATCTCGTGTAAATTGTGTAATTTATTTTTAATGGCCTGAAGCATTGTGTGACGTGGAGTTCAGTGCTCGGCAGTGCGGTGACGCAGTATTCAAAACTCCACCGAAATGTTGCTTGCAAGTGTTGGTAAATAACCTCCAATGCGTTAATCGGCAAACCGCCACAAACCGCCGACTATCGGCCCTCGATAACTCGATTACAGCTGCACAATCGTTAAATTTAATTCGAATTGCATCTTACGTATAGTGGGAGTGAACTGCTAGCTGTGAATCAACGACAGAGTATATACAAGTTTCTTATATTTGGTTATTAGATGGCTAGCGATAGGTGTATAGCTCATCTAATCGAGGCCTTATCAGCAGCATATACAATATTGTATGTACATACAATATTTAAAATATACATATTCAAAAACAAAATTGTCCACCACGTAAATATATTCGCGTTTAGGTTGCGTTAACGGATTTAAATAAAGTATACCGTTTTCTGTTCGTTACACAATTATAAAAGCGTATTACTCTTCCTTCCTTTTCTTTTTAGGCACTTCCTTCTCTTCTGTTTCGCTGCTGGAATTGTCGACGTCGTTGTCTTCGTCATCATCATCGTCGCTGCTGCTGCTGGCGCTTTGCATCTTACGTTTCTCCGGCGTCTTCTTGGGTAATTTTTCCAAATAGCTTTTCACTTTCTGCGGCTGTGGACTGTAAGCCCAATGAATTAAACTTAAATGCAGCTCGCTGGGCGCCCGAGTGTCGTCATCAAACAGTTTGTTATCGGCGGCCTTTACTTGATCCAGCAGTTTAGAAAGCTGACGATTGCGTATAATATCCCAACTTATAGTATCATCCTTTGGAGTCATCGTCCGCAAGTGCTTATAGTTGCCATTGGCCTTTGCGCCGCCATAAGCGGCCAGGAACTCAGCAGCCAGCTCGGTTTTTGGTGCTGGCAAGTTGTCAATCAAAGCATGTGCTAGATATGCGCGATTATCTTTGATGCGATTCTCCGCTTCAAATTGTTCCAGAAATTTTTCCAGAACCTGAACACCCTCATTGATATCTTTGATTTTATCTTCATTTTTGGTGCCGGAGAGCACTCTTTTTGAGCTGCCAATAAGTCCCTTGATCGCCAACCTCTGGTAGTCTGGATCGCGCTCTGCCAAGACTCTATAAATATAAGTTGATACATACATCCGGCAATTAGATCTATGTTTTGTCTCTGAACCTACCAGCGCAGTTCTATCTAGATCATTATTATCATCCAACTCTGGAGTTAAGGATCAAACTTAGCAGATCTGTACTCTCTAATTCTGATGTACCTGCAGATCGAGTTCGTTGCTTTCGAAAGGCAAACTGTCCCAAATTAATCCTACTTCTTAATGGAATTGATTGGTCTAATTTGTATTCGTGCACTGACATAAGTGCCGCCGTCAATTTGTTCTATAATAAATTAAATCTTTGCTTTGATGCCTGTATTCCTTCTTATTTTCCGCATAGGTCTAATAAGCCTGCTTGGTTTTGAAAGCAACTTTCTAACCTTAAGAATCTGAAGTCTAGACTTTACAAAAAGTTTAAAATTTCAGGCTCTACCTGAATATATAATTCCTCGGCCTAATTTTATCGAGCTTAACGCTGTGTGTTATAAAAATTTCTTAGCTCGCTGTCGGGTTAGATTCTCTGAAAACCCAAGAAAGTTTTTTAATTTTGTAAACACTAAGCGTAAGTCTTCCTCTTATCCTCCGTGTCTATCTTACGAAAATTCGAAAGCAAATTCAGGTCAGGTCAGATCGCTGATCTATTTGCTTCTTTTTTTCAAACTACTTATTCTTCTTCTTTCTACTCTAACGCGCCCTATCCTTACAGCCTGTCTCGGTCGAATTGTATCTTCAGTCCCTTAATGAGTGAGGAGTCTCTGATTCGATATCTTCAAATGGTTAAGCCGGTGTTTTCGCCCGGTCCGGATGGAGTTCCTGGCTGTGTACTTCGGTACGGAGCCGAGGCTTTATGCAGACCGTTGCTGAAACTATTTGATTTATCACTTGAGTCATCGACTTTTCCCTCTTTATGGAAGGAGTCTTTCATTATTCCTCTCCATAAGAAGGGAAGTAAGTCTGACGCCAAAAACTATATGTAAATTGTCTGCTATACCAAAAGTTTTTGAGAAGATATTAACAAGTCATTTACAATATTTATGTAGTTCTATTATTTCCCCCTACCAGCACGGGTTTGTGAAACATAGATCCACTGTTACTAATCTTCTTGAGCTTTCTTCGTTTGTTAACCAGGGTTTCTTTAAAACGAATAAACTGAAGTCATCTATACCGATTTTAGTAAAGCCTTTGACTCAGTAAATCATTCTCTTTTGTTATATAAGCTTGACTTAATTGGATTTTCCAATAATTTGATTTGCTGGATTTCAAGCTATCTAAGCCAAAGAACGCAAAAAGTTTCTTTTAATAATTTTCTTTCTAATACATTCCGAGTTACCTCTGGAGTTCCCCAAGGTAGCCATCTCGGTCCCTTACTCTTCACATTGTTCATAAATGATCTACCTACTGTTTTGACACAACCTCGTGTACTAATGTATGCAGATGATGTTAAAATATGCCTGCAGTACAGGGATTGGCCATGCCATATCAAGTTGTAGAGAGATCTTGACTCTTTCCAGTCATGGTGCAAAGTGAACTTGTTAAATTTAAACTGTTCTAAATGGGTTGTGATGTCCATCTATAGAGTTAATCCATATTTGGCCTCTTACTTACTAAACGGTAACGATCTAAAAAGAATTACTGCTGTTGATGATCTAAGTATTCTCTTAGATCATAAACTTAAATTTTCTGACCACATTTCTAGAACGGTCAATAAAGCTATGTCGGTTCTCTGTTTCATTAAGAGGTGGTCAAAGGAATTTGATGACCCTTATATTACTAAGACCCTTTATACATCACTTGTTCGTCCGATTGTGGAATATGGTTCGTGCGTATGGTCTCCACAATATTCTGTGCACCATGATCACATTGAATCTGTTCAAAAACAGTTTCTCTTATTTGCTTTGCGTGGCTTGAACTGGAATGCTGAAGTGAGATTGCCGGCATATAGTAGTAGACTTCTTTTAATAAACCTACCTTCTTTAGCTAACCGTAGAATAATGCTTGGCATTTTATTTATTTTGAATCTTAATAATGGTTATATTGATTCTTCAGAATTAATATCGCGACTAACCTTTTCCGTTCCATCTAGACAAACCCGTAGTTACATTCCGCTTGCTTTCCCCCTATGTAGATCTAATTTTGCATTGCATGACCCTTTTAGAGTTTTATGTTATAACTATAATAGATTTTATCATGTATTTTCTAGCGCTAACACTGCTTTTAATCTTAAAACTTTACTACTAACCTATTTAACTAATAATTGGGATCCGCGCGTAACAAGCATTGGCTTGGTATCGCTTGGGCCACTTGAATGTGCATACAATGTACGTCAACGTCCAACAAATATACATACATAAATTGATAGTTGATAATTTCATAGAAACCCCAAAAACACTTCTACCTATGTATATATGTACGTATTTTCATAGTGTTTATATTCAAAGAATATATTTGGAATATGTCTGATTTGTTTGCGTGCATACAAAATAATTTATATGCATACATACATATGTACAACTGAAGAAAAAATCGAAGCGGCCGTCCTAACAAATTATTAGAGACGCGCAAAAGTGTGAGAGCGAGACACTAAAATTGAGACATGACATCATGATGGAACCATATGTAGCAATGAGTTGCGTTGCGTCTTGACCTTCATCATTTATTTTGAGTCAACCACGGCGTGACAAAGCAGTTTATCTTACCTGAGAGTGGCCTCAGCAGCCGGCTTGTCCTTAAAGCCAAGACCGGGCACTGTCTGCACCTTATCTTCGCTGTCAGTCTTCGCATTCTTATTTGAGGCACCGCCCCCGTTCTCCTCTAGCCATTTCTCAAACACTTCAATGGCGTCATTGATGTTCTTCACTTTCTCCGACGCCTTTGTCACTGAACATCATAGGACACAGTGAAAATATATAATGTAATCTATGTACTATGATGCAACCAAGTACTTACAGGTCAGGACTCGCTTGGCGCGTCCCAAAAGACCACGCACCGTCAGCTTGCGGTATTGCATGTCATGGCTCTCAAGCAGCTTGAGCGTCTCCAGTGCTTTCTCTATATCCTTGAATCCAAATTTAGATTCGCCCTCAGACATTGTTGTTCTTTCCAAATAATTTTGAATATACGAATATTTAATAATTGCCACTGTGATCCGCCAGCAACCAACAGAAACTAATTTGTGATTTCGTTTGCAATGCTTTTGTGCTGTCGAAATCCCCAATATTGTACGACACAAACAAAGAGCGCACGCAAGATGAAGAGAGCAGACAATGCCTCATCCAGTTAGATAAGCGAAGCCAAAATAACCAAGTGACACTATCAATATCTAATAGTACAACCGGTTTGTTGTCGTACTATCGTAGCAAAACAAAACGGAAGAAACGACGCTATGACGTCAGGTCAGCCATTTGGTAGACAACACTCACACATACAGGAACACATATTGTGGCTATATGAAAAATTAAGTGACGTTAGATGGTGAAGAAAATTATATTTTATAATATACAATTCACGACTTTAATAGGAGTTGTTCAAGCCTATATCGTGAATATGTGTGGGTACATATTTGGTAGATTGGAATATTGATTTTATTCAATGTTTTGTATTTCATTGTGTCATTTAGTTTACTTGGTGATAGAAATTAAGAACAAATAAGTATACAATACACAAATCGCTTTGACCAACACCGACGGTGTTGCCAACTTTTTATTTAAAAAAAAAAGATGTTTTTTACGGAGACAATATTAGTTAAAATATACTTATTGTCAGAATAAAGCCATAAAATCTACATATATCTGTAGGAATTTATCAGGAAGCCTATACGTGTAAAAGCAATTGTCGATATGATATTTACATTTAAAATACCAATAAATTAACCCTATTATACCCTATTGGCCGCATTCACGTGCAATTTGTTTCAATAGCAAATGACCTTTAAAATAGTCAAATTTGTTGAATTTTTGGCAGCACTGAACACTAACGTTATGTCAAACAAGTAAGAAAGCTAAAGTCGCTTGTGCTCGACTGTAAAATACCCGCTACCCGTTTCGAGAGAATACAAAATACTTAGATAATATTTGACCAAAATTATATATTTGAAAAAAATCCATCATATACATACACGGTCACACTGTCACTAGCAAACCGCGCGAAGCTGCATTTGAATGTTGCCTTATTGAGTTGTTTCTTGAATGACTTCCATGTTTTTCATTTCCTCAACCAAATTCACAGTGTAGTTATTATTGTGCATACCAAAATTCAAGGCTCTAGCATTATTATTACGGCTTTTACGGGGCGGAAAGGGACGTGACATATTTCTAAAACAAACTTGATCTGCGTGCAAGCATAACTAGTGTTTTAAAAAGAAAATTTCGGAGCTCTTGTAGTCTCTGATATCTATGTGTTCATACAGACATAAGGACATGGCTATATCGTCTCATGTGTTAATGCTAATCAAGAATATATATACTTCATGGGGTCGGAGATGCCTCCTTCTGCCTGTTACACTAAGTTTATATCCTCTGGGTAGCGGGTATAAAAACTTCGGTCACAGTTCGCAATGTTTAATTCATAAAACTAAAAAAACTTTCAAGATGATTTTTTGTCATTTATCTTGAAAAAAGTATTGATATTGAAGAGATATGTAGGTGTGGATTTTCTAAATTCTATAAACAAATCCGCATATTTTACACTAGATCAACATTTTGATTAACCATATTTCTTTTTATATATGTACATTCACTCAAAAGTATAAAAATTGTTTACATTTTTTTTTAAATAAAGAGGGTATGTAATTAATATGGATATTAGTTAGAAGATAGTGTTGGGTATTTAATTTGTAAGCAATTCACTTAATTCTTTGTAAGCAAATAAAAAAAACAGGAAATATCTCAGCAGCGGTATAGAACTGCAAGGTGTCGTTAATTAATGATGGTATGGTTAAATGGTACATGCAATAGTTATCTTTTTATTTGATTTTGTCTTTACATAGAACTTGATGAAATTGACTTGCAGTTGAAATAAAAATGGGATTCAGGTGCAGCTGCGCTGAATTTGTAGCACATCGTCCAGCATAAAGTTGCGTAAGTGGCAGAGAGCTTGCACCGCGTTCTCCTGGTCACGGACATTAGGGCCCACCCAGTGCTCTGGGAGTTGATGCTTCCCCACTTGCATTGGGTTTAGGTGAGTGAGTGAGCGTCGCCATTTGTTGTTAGAGGCACTGACTACCAAGTGGCTGCCTGTTTGCAGACTTTCGATGTATTTAATGTAGGCCTCTGAGTGGATGACCCTATTGGCACGAGGTGGCACAGTCACGAACATTGGCTCAGGAGGCGGGCCTGCAACAATAGTCTGGTGTAATTGTTGTTGCTGATGTTGTTGTAGTTGCAATTGTTGCTGATGCTGAGCTGTCTCCACACTAATCGGTGCACGCGGTGAAAGTGCGTTACTCGATGACGATGGCACATTGGCCATTACCTGGGACACCAGCTTGGGCTTACGCGGCATAAAATTCTTGTTGCGTTCCGTGAGAGCCAAAGGCTTGCCG
This sequence comes from Drosophila immigrans, assembly GCA_963583835.1. Taxonomy (NCBI): domain Eukaryota; kingdom Metazoa; phylum Arthropoda; class Insecta; order Diptera; family Drosophilidae; genus Drosophila; species Drosophila immigrans. The sequence goes on from OY757142.1 coordinate 30,134,075, forward strand.
CATTTGCTTAGATGTACTTCGCGAACATGCTTAATAAGACGCAGCACATTTGGGAAAGCCTGAATGGACTTGCGAATGCGCGGACAATTGCGCCAGAGACACACATACTCCATCTCAACACCAGCCTGGGGATGACGCTGTATGTGACCGGTGGCATCGGCCAAGCAGTGCTCTGTGCAGTCGGACATCTCCTCGAACTGGAAATCGCACTTGTCCCACAGGCACTCATAGGTAAGCGCCGGACCTAGCTCCTGGGTTACATTCACTGGCAATGGACTTCCACAGTTTTGATTATCATCAATCTCACGACGTAGTGCAGCAGCCTCCTCGTTCAGCTTATTGGCCCGATCTTCCCAGCTTTGTTTGACGCTAGATGGTAAGCTTTTCCACTCATTGCCAACCATACGCGATATATCGCCGAAAGTGGCATCCGGGTTGCTCTGACTTATACCTATTAAGAAAAATATTAAATATAATGACTGATTGATCAATAGAGTATTTATAATATGTACTTACTTTTGCGTACATCGCTCGAGTAGAGAATGTAGCCAGTAAGGCTTTTTTTAGCTGTTTTCGTTTTTGCTTTCGAGGTTAGAGGTGTTGAACTCACAGACGGAGCTGGCGATGATATTGCGACAATGTCTGAACTAAGAGAGGGCGTGTCACCGTCCATAGAATCCTCCATTACAGCCAGTTCACTATTATCGCTCTTGGCATCCTTTGCTGGCTTGATTGGGCTTTTAAAATAAAAAATCTCGTCTTCAGTCACTTCAGCACTGTGCTGAAACTTGCGTAGATTGCCGACGACTAAATTACGCAACGCTTTCTTCATCTCATCGTAGACAGACTCGCATATGTATACATCGCTCTCGGCAATTTCTGTGGGTCGGGAGTTGATGAACTCTGCGTATTCTAGAACTGCGCAACGTCCAACGATGCCAATAACAGGACTGATGTCTTCCACAGTGCTAAGTAGTAATTCTTGGCGATAGAATTGTTTGCCCAGTGCTGGAGTTGTTTCGCTCGGTGCCAAGAGCCACGGTCCCTTAAAATACGATTTACCATTTATCTCCCAGATCTGCTGGACCTGGGCAACAGATTGCTTCCCAGTTTGCGTCGCTACATAAACGAAATCCCCTGTTTTGATAACGCCACTGCAAATGGTGTTATATTGCTGGTAGTACACACTGTTGTCCTCGGCATTGGGGGGAGCATCGCAAATTACATTGGGCTTCTCCTTCTCGACGAGAGCCTCTTGTAGCTTCAGCTCCTCCAACTCACCCTTGTGCTTTTCGATGCGCTCCTTGAAGACGGACATTACCCGTTTTAACTCCAAGGGCGTCTCGCGAGAAACAAATCTTATTGAGCTGTTGTTGCTTTCACGTATTGTTGACCAGTTCTTGAGCTTCTTGAAGCAACGTCCTTGTATATTGTAACGAGATTCACAAACAAACACATCCTTCTCAGGCAATCCATCCGGCCTCAGCTTAATATAGTCTCTAATGTGCATAACATGGCACATGCCCAGCACCTTGTCCATTGAAATGGTCTGTGAAATGCTGCTTTTAAAAACTTCCTTTTCGAGAAACTTTCGGGACGTGACATGATAGGTTTCATGGGGACGCAGAAAGATCGATGCCTGCATTAGTTTCTCATTGGTCGGTGTCGTCCAGAGGCGTTCGATGCACACAATGGTGGGTATCTTGTTGTCAGGCATCTGCACATAGACAAAGTCACCAGGCGAATAGACCTGCTGATTAATAGTCATGCTTTCACCCTTAGCGCCAGCACTGAAATCATCCTTGTCCTTGTCTTGCTCTTGATCCTCCTCCTCCTTCGCTACTTTATGCTGCCGCGTAACCTCCACATCAGACAGCAGCTGATCCAAAGTAAAGTTTAATGCGGGTGAACTCAATGTGTCCTTGCACAGTTCATCTCGCTTCCGAATGAAATACGTCTGTAATTCAATGGAGTCCTGAAAGATGTCCGAGTCGGTGCGCGACAATTTACGAGCTCGTTCCATACACGCGAAAATATCGTCCTGATAAATGTCAAGACGTTTGTAGGCACCCTTGTCCAGTCGCCGCTTCACCAGATCCAATGAAATACCTCGGATTTTTGTGCCTTCGTCCAACTCATCATATTCGGGCAGTTCGGCCAATGAATCGGAGTAACAGCGCCCCTCCTCGTCTTGGTGGTTGTAGACTGAAGTGAAGAGCGTAAGAAACAACTCTTGAACGGCCAAAGGCACATCGGGTTCTGTGCGCAGCTGCTGTTTCAATTGAAGTATCAGTTGTTGGAGTACCAACGCATCCTTATAGATTTGCGAGTCAGGCTCATTATACTTGCAGGCGTTCTCCAACATGAGTAGGAAATCAGCAGCCAACTCATCAACGCTCTCGTAAGCACCCTGTTTGAGTTTATGCGCAATGCGCTCCATGTCCATTGGATCCTTAATAATATCATAGTACTCCGGATAGTCACTCTTGGATGGCAGCTTCGTAAAAATCAGGGACAATTGACGTTTGCCCTTCGGTTCTTGATAATCCCGAAGGGATTCGTAAAACTCCCACATCCGATCGCGATCAGCCAAAAGGGCTGTTTTTGGCTTGCGGCCTAATTTATTGTACTTTTGCACGGGTCTTTTGACCTCCGTTAGACCAGGGAATTCCTTCAACTTCTCATTGAGGGCACGTTCCAAGGTATTCGCATCCTCGTAAATAATGGAGCAATCTTCATTATACTGACGACAATTCGTGAACATGAGACGATAGTCAGCCACAACATCCTCTACGGTGGCATAGCGATCGGAGCGTATGTTGTGCTCAATAGTATTCATGTCGATGGGATTCTGAATGATTTCATAGTAATCCGGATAAGCCCTACGCGATGGTTTCTCCATAAACATCTCGATTAACCTCCGATATTCGACGGTGTAATCAACCAGATACTTCTGAATGCTGAGAATTTTTTTCTTGATAGCCGCATTAATGGGAATACGGTTTGATTTTGGTGAGATGGATGAATTCGATGTGTTCGCTGTGCTGGGATTAGAAGTAGAGTTGACCCTTGGTCTGCCTGGTTTTCGCTTCTCTGGCTGCACGCTGGCAGCAAAAACTTCATCGCCATCTTCCTCATCCAAGTCGCTGGTTTCCTCGAGGGTTTCTTCAACCAGCTTGGCATTCATTAGTTTTAGCATTTTCATAGCATCTTTATGCGTACGATGTGTAGCCGAGAATGCCTTTTTGGCATTGTCTAGCATCAGATACAGATCACCAGTGAGGTCGCTTATGTTCGCGTAGTCGCCTTTCTTGAGCTTCGTGTGAATTTGGCTTAAGGAAATCGGTCGCTTAATAAGCTCAAAGTATTCGGGATGAAAACGACGTACTGGTAGCTTCCACAGAGAGTTGCCTAATGGTGGCCCAGTAACACCAGGATGCTCAGAGGTCCCAGGCGCATTATATAAATGATCGAACAATGCCCACATGGGACCCTCGCCCTTTTTACTGGTCTCTTCATCATCTGAGCTATCAACTTCCTCTTTAAGTGCTGCAGATAAAATTACCACTTCATGCAAACCATATATAAGGATTCGTTTATGTTTATGCACTCACCTGCTATAACCGCACTGGACAAGCTTTTCAAACGTCTGGCTGGCTTGCCCTTTCCCGTCTCTAGCTCGATGCGTCGTTGAGTAAAGATACGCTTCAACGCCTTGGCATCCTTATATATCTGTGATCCCGGCTCGTTGAACAGGCAAGCATTCTTTGTCATTTGTAGAAGATCTCGCTCCATTTCTACCAGCGTCGAGTAGGCATTCATTTGAATCTTGGTGGCAATAAGACGCAAGTCAATTGGATGCTCGATGACATCGTAGTAGTCGGGATATGCCTTTTTGGAAGGCAGCAATTGGAATATGGGATGCATTGCTCTGTCTCCTATTGGATCAGTCGCAGACATGACCGATGCAAACAGCTCCTCGTATTGATTGCAATCGTCGTCAATATCTCCGCCTCCTCCACCCGGCTCCGTGCTACTCGTGAGGCGTCGCGCATTGCGCGACGCTCGCTTGATGCGTGGCTCTTCTTCGGCTAAGCCATTGGCTTCAAGAATCCGTTGACGCTGTGTCTGTATGTGCTGCCACAAGGCGATGGCATCTTGATACTCAGTAGACTCTGGTTTGTAAAATGCTTTTGCATTGCTTATTAGCAATTCCAGGTCGTTCATCATGTCATACAAGTCGTCATAAGAGTCTGTCTTAAGTTTCTGCTGCACTTTAAGCAAATCGATGGGATTGACAACCACGTCGTAGTAGGACGGCTCCTGGCGTCGCTTCGGCGCCCTAATAAACGTGTCGCACAACATGGATCCATCCTCCTTTTTGATGTTGCGTATCGAGTCATACAGCTGTTGACAGAGCTCCGTTGGGTCTAGGCGCCGCTTTTTGCGCGCGGATTGAGTTTGTTGTACCGGTGATTGTTCTGGCGTAGAGTCATCCAATAACAGTGGATCTTCATCTTGCCGACTCGATATAGAGCTGGCACGGCGTTTTCGACTTAGCATATTATATTTTTTTCCCAAATACTATGACACAACAAAATTGAAAATTTTTATTGCCGACGCCACTACACAAGTCTAAACAGTGTGACCTCATACTGTTCATTCAATTTCGAAAAATTATGGTAATACTTAATAGAATAGGGAAATTTCCAAAAATGTGCGTTTACATTTTTGTTTCCTTCCTAAAAATTTCTAAGGCAACTCTTGCCTATTCTTATTAAAAATGTTTTAAAAATATAGTTAAAAACAGTAAAAACACCAGGTGCATTTTTTCCCTACAAAAAAATGTGCGTGGAACAAGAATATCCCTTTCATGGTCATACACAATATGACATACCGTTTCTACACTAGTATTTTTTTTAGCGTCGCGTTAGTGCTAACGTGAAAAATCCCAAAACCCGTTTAGGCTATGTTCAGCGTTCACTCCACGCCCATATCCCATTGTTGACAAAATTGTATGCCATTTTATGCAATTTGAAATTTAACAAAATTACGATTTCAAATGCTGTGCATAAAGGATAAATCATCAAAACAAAATGTCGGAAGCTATAGCAGATGTATTGAGCTTGGAAGCACATAGCAATCTGCTTTTAAACAACAATGTTTATGATTTGGTTGCTTAGCTGCCAGGATTGTCAACGAAAGACACCCATTTTCGTTTAACTATACCAATAGAGAATCGAACTGATGTAGTTTTAAACACCCTTGTTTAATGTAAGCAATATTATTTGGAACCCTCCAGCAATGATTTTTAAGGCTAGAAGAAGGATTTTCCTTTGTTTCTAATGTTGCAAACAATTAAATCATTATATTATATTATTTTTATCATTGCGCATAAGATTTAGGGCATGGAAGCAACAATCTTAAATTTTAACAGTTTTTCTTTACGTTTTTACAAATAAGATAATAATAGCAGCAATGTTTTTGTTAAGATTGTTTGACAACAAGATACCCCGTCCCCCTGATCATATTTCAAGTTCCACGGTGAGTTTTGTTATTTAAAATAAAGATGTGCCAAAAGATACGCTTTCTACAACACTTTTGTATATAATAATACAATAATAATTAAAATAACATATATATTTATTGCTAAGTTACACTTTATCTAAATGTTTGATTTATTTTGTAAAAGAAAATCTTTTCATATTTTAACAATTACTTTCAGTTCATAGTGCTGTTATAAAATTAGAATACCGTTATTTTTTTCCAAGTTTCCAGTACTTGTAAAATACCTTGGTATTTGTTATGAGTGCAAAATTTTCGCTTCACGAAGTGCAAGACATCCGAGTAACAGGACTGCGCAAATGATCGGCTGCCAGTGCTAATGCTAAACAAGTAAGAAAGCTACAGTCGAGAGTGCTCGACCGTATGATAACCACAACCCATTTCGAGAGAAAACAAAAAGCTTAAATGATATTTTAACAAAAAATATAACAGAATTTATATGCAAAATTCACTTGCAGCTACTCGCGCTTTGTTTGTTTAGTTGACAGTGTGACCATGTCGGTATTTAATGGATTTTTTAGAAATATGTATATACAAAAAAACAAATTTATATGCAAAATTCACTTGCAGCTACTCGCGCTGTTTGTTTAGTTGACAGTGTGACCATGTCGGTATACTATGAATTTTTTTTAAATATATATACAAAAACAAACCAATTTCAGTACATTCTTTTGTATATTTTTTGTTAAAATATCATTTAAGATTTTTAATTCTCTCGAAATGGGTTGCGGGTATCATACGGTCGAGCACTCTCGACTGTAGCTTTTTTACTTGTTATTTATCAAAATAGTTGTGCCCAAGAAATATGGACGTTTACAGTGTGTGAATGACCTAGTTAATTTGACCGTCGCTGAATTATAACAAGTAAGAAAGCTACAGTCGAGAGTGCTCGACCGTATGATACCCGCTACCCATTTCGAGAGAAAACAAAAAACTTAAATGATATTTTAACAAAAAATATACCAAATATACTAAAACTTGTTTTTTGTATATATTTGAAAATAGCGGGTATAAAAATCCATAGTATACCGACATGGTCACACTGTCAACGAAACAAAGCGCGGGCAGCTGCAAGTGAATTTTGCATATAAAATTGATTCTTTAATAACTTACTTGTTTTTCATTCGATCTCAACCAAATTCACAGGAATCATAGAGAATATAATTGTTATTATGCATACCAAAATTCAATGCTCTAGGTCTTTTATTACGGCTTTTACTGGCTATTGGGGGCGGAAAGGGGCGTGGCATCCAACTTTTGAAATAAACTTGATCTGCGTAGGACCTATAAGAGTACTGTCCCCAAATTTGGTAGCTCTATCTTTTATAGTCTCTGAGATCTAGGTGTTCATACAGACGGACAGACTGACAGACGGACAGACAGACATGGCTATATCGTCTCGGCTGTTGACACTGATCAAGAATATATATACTTTATGGGGTCGGAGATGGCTCCTTCTGCCTGTTACATACATTTTCTGTTGGCACTAAGTTATAATACCCTTCTACCCTATGGGTAGCGGGTATAAAAATCACTCACAATACCAACATGAATATGTGTGTGTGAGTAAGAGAACGTCAAAGGTGGCTGTTTTTGGTTCTCTACTCACACTCATGGAAATTTGCGTTGCGATGCTACTCGCTACCCGCAAGCGAAGTACAAGAACACACACACACATAATCATGTCAGTATTGCGAGAACTTGTGTGTGTGTTTTAGGGAACGAATCACTCGTGCTTGTCGAGTGTCTTGCATTTCAGGAACCGACACTTACATTTATGACAAAATCGAAATCCGCCCGCATATGTAAATTTTTCGCCCATTTACTCGGGTGTTTTTACCCCGCCTCCTTTCTCAACGCTGCTGTTCGAGGTTCTGACTTTTTTTATGGAATTACCGAAAATTACAAAAATAAAATAAAATAAAATAAATAAAACAGGTACATAATTGAAATTTCATTCATATGTGTGTTACCAATTTTGTTATTTCGCTATTATTATTTGTTTAAGTATAGTTTACAAATAAAAATTAAATTATGAAATTAATAGTGTTTTATTTTAAATATACCAGGTAAAAATAACTAGCAAGAAGTACGAAAAACTCATAAAACAAACACTATACAATGTATGTACATATGTATGTGTGTCCCTACGCATTCAATTTTCGCGAGTGTTTGCGATCGGCATCAATACATTTACGGACACACAAAAATATCCGTTCACGATTTACACTTGCGCATAAAAATACCCATAGTAATGTTACGAGTATTAATTTCAAACCCTTTTGCAGATCATAAAAATGATGCGGAGTTTTAGGCACTCGCTCTCGCTAAGCACGAATGCCAAATTATACCCATTCAAAAATACTCAATTATGCCAACAACTTATACGAAAATAATCAGATTTGCCACTTGTAACAAATATACTCGGATAGCAAAAATGCAAATTCTCGTGAGTACCGAGTATACTTATTTTTGAGGTGCCGTTCGCTGGTGTGAGTAGTGTAGCGAGTGGCACCGCAACACAAATTGTTGACTCAAGGAAATTACAAATTTTTTTACCTTAAGGCAATAAGCCTTCAAGTTTGACCGGAACCACAAAAATTATAGTCAGAGCGTCGCCTACTGCCGGAACCCACCACTGATCGAGACCATTTATAAGAATCAAATATTGAAACGTATAGATAAAATTTTAATAATTTGTATACTATATTGTACAACATCACAGTAGTTTTATAATTTGCAAGTTATCAGTCTGTAATTAGGCCAATAAAAACAGTGTGGTCAAGCTGTAAATATAAGAGTCCAGGATTAAGACTTTTGATCCAAATAATACTTATAGCAAAATGCTGCGAATTGTAAAATTTAAAAAGTGTTGTCGTTTTCAATTTTTTTTTATATTTTATCACATCGATTTTAGATGCTTTTAGGTGTGAGATTGAATTTAATATGCAATTTAATGATGAGATGCGCATTAGCGCTTGTTTGCGTATGCACTTAAGGAACGTTGTTGAGCTACATACTGTTATGTAAGTAAATATATTAAAATAAATAATTAGTATACGATTTAAAATGACAATGAATTGCATGTTTAAAATAAATAGATATATATAAAAGACGAAATGGTGGTGAACTAGATTATCGACACATCAAATCGATACTGGTTATCATAAGATTGACTCAGACTATTAAAAATTGTAAAAACAAATACAATTTACCGTACACAGTATTGTCGACAGTTAACGTTGTGCATGACGTTCTAAATTCCAATCACAATTAACAAGTCGCAAATGTACGAATGTATAAGCAATATTTGTAAGTGTGACAACGAAAAATGGTTCGCATAAACTTACGTATGTATATAAAATATAAAGTACAACAATTTAGCACATCAATAAACTGCGAACATTTAAATATAAATATCAGTTCTGTATAAAGTATATTTATGACGGAAGCTCCCGCTTTCTACTTCTTCTCAACAGTCAATCGTGATTGCCTGGCGACTAGTGGTGGTTTTGAGAAAGCTCTTACGTCTAAGATTGTGGTACTTGGCATAAAAACTAGTTAAAATAAAGCGAGGCGACTCGACAAAACGATTTAACAATTGATAAGCGTAACACTGGCGTTCACATGTTATGGATTTGTCGTGTCGCTGTCTTAAATCTCAGTTAATGAAGCTCATGAAGTTAGTAAACAGCACATAGTTCTCCACTAACCGTGCACGTAGTTCACGGCGTACTGGTGCCGTGAACCTGTTTACCAGGCACAGTGCAGTCGTGGTTCCAAATACCAAGTTGTAAAGCAGGACAATTTGAAAGTTGCCCAGCCACTCGATGGCACCAAAGTCCCCCAACAGATCGAAGTTGGTGATGCCTGGAAAATTCAGAGCAATAACTCATAAGCACATGTAATTGAGATGATATACCGCACCTATAATCCTGCTTAGCAGCGGCAAGGCCGAAGACAGCACCAGCATGAAGCCACAGTTCAGCATTAGCTGCGGCAGGGACGTTTGTCGCCGCTTTGGACGCACGTTTCTCATAAATGGCATGCTGTAGAAGCCCACAACTGATGTGGCGCCAAGATAAAAGATCAGACATACTTCCATCCCGGCACCGACGGGGCCCAGCTTGGACAGAGATGAAATGCCCAAAGTAAATTGCTGAAGAAACAAAAAATATAAGCTCCGAGTAAGGCGTGACTTGACTGAACTTACTCTTGTGCTTAATGGCAGCGCCTTGATACCTATGAGCAGCTCCAACGAGTTCTGAACCACGAGGAGTATGGTAACGGCCGTACAGAATAGCAGTAAAAGCATGGCGAGTGGATAGACAAAGGTGCGTTGAAAGGTGCTCGATTTCCGCATCTTGTCCAGTTCCTTACGCTCACTGTACAACTCTATCAGTCTTTCATTAAGTTTGTGCTGGTGCTCGTTTACATTTCCTGACAGTGGCTTGCGCTGATACAGATGCAGTGAGTGCTGTATAGTATAGTTTAGTGGGCGTCTGTTACCATTGAATGCGCGTCCATTGCCATTGTCCGCCTCAGATATGCTCACATTGTGGAGTTCAATATGCGCTAGCTTTCGTTTGACGCTTGCTTCCTCCATATAGAAGGCGCTAAACTCTTCATTTACGTCTCGCATCAGCATGGGCTTCGCCAGCACCTGGTTGACAACGCCAAACAGTCGCACAAAACCATACGGCGTACAAACTGAGAAAATAAAGTGAAACAAGTAAGCACAGAGTTAGTTGGTTTCCAGGGTTACCCGACAAAAAATAAACAACAAGAACTTCATAAATCAAACTATTGACGAGAAAATTAAGTTTATTTCATATTTAGTTATACAGCACAATAATGGACGAGAACAAACATATGGATGATTTTGCTGATTTTGAATCAACTCTGCAGAAGATTGAGGAAATTTTAAAAACTAAAGGCGGCGAACCATTCGAGGAAGATGAAGATATGAAACTAAAGCCCAAAACAGCCGAAGACTTTGAGAACCTCGACATAGACAAGGTGCACTTAATAGTGCGTGAAGATCGCACATTAATCAATAAGAGTGTTACCAAGACCAAGGACCCGCAGGGCATTGAGATTGCTACGGATCAGCAGAGCTTCATGAAAGAGGTGGAGCGGGATGCAAATGAACGGGCTCAGTCACGTGCAAAGCGTGAACATGAAGCGGAGCTGCAACGTTGGTAAATATTCACAATTTAAGAAACTTTCTTTGGCCTCTACAGCACTAATAATTTATTATTTCAAGCCAGGGAAACGAGAATTTTCGCAAAGGAAGCTATGAGAAGGCAATCTTGCACTACGGCAAGGCATTGGAACGAATCAAAAATAGTGCAATTACCTACAACAATCGGGCATTGTGCTTTATCAGGTTGGTGAGAGCATCTCAATTGAGATCCCAAAAATTAAAATTTTATTTTACAGACTTCGAAACTACAAACGAGCTTTGGACGACTGTCAGTATGTGCTAGACAAACTGCAGGAAACCAATCTGCGTGCCTGGCTGTATAGAGCCACAGCCTACAAACATCTCAAAGATGCTGGCAAGTTTGAGGAGAGCGTCGCCAAGGCGCGTCTGCACAATCCACAACAGTTGACGTATATTGACAAGTTTATTGGGCAGATTGAGGCGGAAATGCAGAAGTAGATACTGCGAACATATAATTGTAATAAGTAATTAAATGTATTGTTACTTACTCAGCATTAGCATTACCCCCAGAAATGATACGCATGAATAAAGGAACGGCAGGTGAACACTGCCTAAATCTGTGAAGCGTGAAAATTAAAATGGAAATTACAAATATATTCTTCTCTGATTCTGGGTGCAGTTTTCAAGCGACAGCGCTTCCTCAATGCGTAACTCACTTAGAAACCAGAAGAATTGAAACTTCTCAATGCCAAATACAGCGCTGAGAACAGCTGTTAGAACTAGGACAATGATAGCCATTAATATGAATACTGTGAACGTCTCGTAAATTCTCGCCAGGATGCCCTTCTTGTAGCCGACAAACCCCGTCGATTCCGAGAAAAGGTAAACAAAGGGCAAAAAAATGAAAAGCGATAGATTTGAGAAGAGGAAAACATGATTCCATAGTCCTGCAATATCAAAATAAAGCAACTTTAATAGTTAAATAAGATTTCTGATTTGATTTTACTTACCCTGTATTAGAGAACTGTTCAACCACTTGACATAGTAGCTGTTCGGATATAGCAACAGTACTTCGTTGCTCGCTATGGACACAGGTAGCAACATGGCTGCTCCTTCGGCCACAGCCAGAGTAAAGGTGCAGAGCCAAAAACTGCAAAGAATTGAATAGATCTCCATGTAAACGATTGCCAACTTCAATAGTCTATTTTACCTTATGCGATATACAAGCACTTCATCCTCATCATTTGAGTAGAGATCGTCGCGATCTTGACGACGAAAACGACTAACAACCACATATGAACTGAAGTACAGCATTATTATTAGCAGCAAGAAGATCTGAGACGAAAAAGCCAAAAAAAAAGACAATTAAGTTAAAGTAATTAATTAAGAATATTTATTTACAAATACAATACAGTAACATTCATTCAATCCTTGTTTATCGTTATTTTTGGTATTGTCTATTTACTTTTACTACAAAAGTTTTTTGTTTGGATACATATATATAAAGAAGTTTGTAGTCATTCACTCACTGATCTATCAACCCACAGGCAAATTCGACAATGCTGAAATTTTTACACCCCGTAGATATTATTTAGTATTTTTTAAAGGCAGTTTACAATATTTCCAAAATTTTCTGTCTTGTTCATAGTAGGTGCACCTCAAGTCCGAGAATGGGTCGCACTATGGTCCATAGTTCCGCCCTTTTGATTTTGTATAGATCTTTGATATTAGTACAAAGTACACCAGAAGTTTCATGGCAATTGCTACACTCCTTCTATTAAAGCGAAAAACTCATAATTTTCTACGTTCTACCTCTTCATAACAAAAGGTCACTGCATATATTTTCTACTTTTTTACATGGACCATATCTTCAATCCTTAAAATCCTTATGTTATATTAAGAATATCCATATCATAATCTACATATATATATATATATATACACTACTGGACAAAAAAATAAGTACACACTTCGCGCCTATTTGTTGATAAAGGTTTTTCAATAGTTATAGAATATACCGCTGTTTATTGTTTATATTTTGAAAGGATGTAGTGTTGTTAAACATTAAAAACAAAAATTAAGGTTGGGAACCACGTTTTTTGAATGCTCCGCACAAATTTGTGCTGGATGAGCGTTTTTGGTCTGGTCAAAATAATAAGTACACCAATTCTACAAAGCCAAAAACTCGAAACATAAAAAATTTTTTCTATTATTTTATTAATAATAGCTATCTAATAGTAGTATCCAATTCAGAAACACTTATTTTGTAAGACTTTTGCGATGTTTTTTGTCATTCTAGCAATAAGTTTGCAAAAAATCTCCATACGAATCGCATATTTCATTTTTTTCACACAATTTCCAAAATTTTTCGAATTTTGTAAAGGTATTTATGCCAATTTACCGTTTCAAGTCTCCCCATAAGTAATAAATTGTGTTTGAGCCAAGAAAGTGACTTGGCCAACTTATTATGTAGACCTCGTTCTCTGTAAACGAGCCCTTGGCCAGTCTTGACGAGCGTTTTGGGTCATTATCCTGTGGAAACCCTCTTAACAAGGATATTTTTTCCTCAGCGTATGGAAGGGAATATATTAAATCATCATATGAAATGATTTTTATATCCGAAAAGGGTCATATTATCAATTTACAGATGAATCCGTACAACGTCATTAAAAAAAAAACAGTTCTAAACCATTAAGCATCAGCCTACATCCTTACAAGTCTTCTTTGGGTACCGGACCTCGGATTTTTTGCCTTTTGAGCAATCTACATATCGTCTGGAGTCATTACCAAAAGAATTTAGATTTGTTTCTTCGCTCCACAAAAATGTATTCCACATTGTAGAACCTTCTGGCCCAGACCATGCCAAATAATTGACGCCACACTGTTGGTTCATCTTAAAATTTTTTTCTCGAAGAAAAGGACATTTTTGGGGTATGAGGTCTAGTAGATCTACCTTTTTAGATTAACGGCAAACCATTTGAGATGCTGATTCCATTGCTGATTTGAGCGGAAATTACCTTGAAAGACATGAATATGTCCTTATTTGCAAGACTGACCATGCGAATGTCTGTTGTTTGTGAAAATTTCTTTTTCCGTCCTCGTTTTTTAGTAGGTAGTTTTAATTATAAGACATTCTGCACCAAATATACCCAGCTTTTAAGAGTTTTCACAATTCCTGAAAGATTTTTTGTCATTTTTTCGAAGTTTCACGTCTATAGTCTTTTCATTAACAGTACAATGCATTTTTTGGTTTTTCTAAACATTTTTTTTAACTCACATGTACTTAAATATGCAATAAGTCAAAATAATTCAACATTCCCTACCTAATTTTTTCATTTAATCTCATAAAAATCGAAATTACCACCAGTGTACTTATTATTTTGACCAGACCAAAAACGCTCATCCTGCACAAATTTGTACGTAGCATTCAAAAAACGTGGTTCCCAACCTTAATTTTTGTTTTAAATGTTTCAGAACACTATAATCTTTCAAAATATAAACAATAACAGCGGTATATTCTATAACTATTGAAAAACCTTTCTCAACAAATAGGCGCGAAGTGTGTACTTATTTTTTTGTCCAGTAGTGTATATATAAAGTAGTTCAAAGACACTGACAGCTATTATAGTACTATCAACGTATAACCTAAATGGTAAAAGCAGTTATGATGCAATTGTCACACAACCTAGATATGGACATCTAGGCCGCCCACTAAGACGCGATTTTCAGAAATAAATTCTCTATCTTTAATCACAGTTTGAAAATGTAATGCATGCAATTTATTTGTGTTTAGCCGCACGGCCCGCAGTGACAGTCGACCGAGTTTAACTCACACTCTATTCTACCGCAAATTTACTTTTTGAAAATAAGTCAATTTAAGTACGCTGCAGAATGAAATTGTAATGTACAACAAATGCTGCTAACATTCGAATATATATACATGTATATGTGTAATTATAAATAAGCAAAAACCATTTTTTTTAAGGTTTAAAGGTTTAAGTTTGTGTTTGGTTCAGGGTTCATTGGTTCAGGGGATAGAATTTCTGAACGCGGAACAGAAGGTCGTGGGTCGAATCCTGACGGGGGTTCATACTTTTTATACCCGCTACCCATAGGGTAGAAGGGTATTATAACTTAGTGCCAACAGAAAATGTATGTAACAGGCAGAAGGAAGCATCTCCGACCACATAAAGTATATATATTCTTGATCAGTGTCAACAGCCGAGACGATATAGCCATGTCCGTCTGTCCGTCTGTATGAACACCTAGATCTCAGAGACTATAAGAGCTAGAGCTATCAAATTTGGGGACAGTACTCCTATAGGTCCTACGCAGATCAAGTTTATTTCAAAAGTTGGATGCCACGCCCCTTTCCGCCCCCAAAAGTCCGTAATAATAGACCTAGAGCATTAAAATTTTAGTGTGCATAATAATAATTATATTCTCTATGATTCCTGTGAATTTGGTTGAGATCGAATGAAAAACAAGGAAGTTATTAAAGAATCAATTTTGTATGCAAAATTCACTTGCAGCTGCCCGCGCTTTGTTTGTTTAGTTGACAGTGTGACCATGTCGGTATTTAATGGATTTTTTAGAAATATGTACACTACTGGACAAAAAAATAAGTACACACTTCGCGCCTATTTGTTGATAAAGGTTTTTCAATAGTTATAGAATATACCGCTGTTTATTGTTTATATTTTGAAAGAATATAGTGTTCTAAAACATTTAAAACAAATATTAAGGTTGGGAACCACGTTTTTTGAATGCTACGCACAAATTTGTGCTGGATGAGCGTTTTTGGTCTGGTCAAAATAATAAGTACACCAATTCTACAAAGCTAAAAACTCGAAACATAACAAATTTTTTTGTATTATTTTATTAATAATAGCCATCTAATAGTAGTATCCAATTCAGAAACACTTATTTTGTAAGACTTTTGCGATGTTTTTTGTCATTCTAGCAATAAGTTTACAAAAAATCTCCATACGAATCTCATACCGCATTTTTTGCATACAATTTCCAAAATTTTTCGAATTTTGTAAAGGTATTTATGCCAATTTACCGTTTTAAGTCTCCCCATAAGTAATAAATTGTGTTTGAGCTAAGAAAGTGACTTGGCCAACTTATTATGAATACCTCGTTCTCTGTAAACGAGCCCTTGGCCACAACAAGGACATTTTTTCCTCAGCGTATGGAAGGGAATATTTGAAATCATCATATGAAATGATTTTTATATCAGAATAGGGTCATATTATCAATTTACAGATGAATCCGTACAACGTCATTAAAAAAAAAACAGTTCTAAACCATTAAGCATCAGCCTACATCCTTACAAGTCTTCTTTGGGTACCGGACCTCGGATTTTTTGCCTTTTGAGCAATCTACATATCGTCTGTAGTCATTACCAAAAGAATTTAGATTTGTTTCTTCGCTCCACAAAAATTTATTCCACATTGTAGAACCTTCTGGCCCAGACCATGCCAAATAATTGACCCCACACGGTTGGTTCATCTTAAAATTTTTTTCTCGAAGAAAAGGACATTTTTGGGGTATGAGGTCTAGTAGATCTACCTTTTTAGATTAACGGCAAACCATTTGAGATGCTGATTCCATTGCTGATTTGAGCGGAAATGACTTTGAAAGACATGAATATGTCCTTATTTGCAAGACTGACCATGCGAATGTCTGTTGTTTGTGAAAATTTCTTTTTCCGTCCTCGTTTTTTAGTAGATAGTTTTAATTATAAGGTATTCTGCACCAAATATACCCAGCTTTTAAGAGTTTTCACAATTCCTGAAAGATTTTTTATCATTTTTTCGAAGTTTCCCGTCTATAGTCTTTTCCTTAACAGTACAATGCATTTTTTGGTTCTTCTAAAAATTTTTTTTAACTCACATGTACTTAAATATGCAATAAGTCAAAATAAATCAACATTCCCTACCTAATTTTTTCATTTAATCTCATAAAAATCAAAATTACCACCAGTGTACTTATTATTTTGACCAGACCAAAAACGCTCATCCTGCACAAATTTGTACGTAGCATTCAAAAAACGTGGTTCCCAACCTTAATTTTTGTTTTAAATGTTTCAAAACACTATATTCTTTCAAAACATAAACAATTAACAGCGGTATATTCTATAACTATTGAAAACCTTTATCAACAAATAGGCGCGAAGTGTGTACTTATTTTTTTGTCCAGTAGTGTATATACAAAAATTTTTTGTTAAAATATCATTTAAGCTTTTTGTTTTCTCTCGAAATGGGTTGCGGGTATCATGCGGTCGAGCACTCTCGACTGTAGCTTTCTTACTTGTTATTATTATTATACTAAAATTCAATACTCAAGGTCCATTATTACGGCTTTTGGGGGCGGAAAGGGGCGTGGCCAAAATCTAAAATAAACATGATCTGCGTAGGACCTATAAGAGTACCGTCACGAAATTTGGTAGGTGTTCATACAGACAGACAGACGGACATGGCTATATCGTCTCGGCTGTTGACACTGATCAAGAATATATATACTTTATGTGGTCGGAGATGCTTCCTTCTGCCTGTTACATACGTTTTCTGTTGGCACTATGTTATAATACCCTTCTACCCTATGGGTAGCGGGTATAATAACAAATAGCTTTTGTTCTACTTATCCGATTTTTACAGGGTATATTAAGAATGTTAAGCACAGATGGCTTACCAAATTACACAAAGAACTTTTGGAGTTATACGCGATTTACATAACAAAAACGTGACTTGTTCTAGATTTATGAATATTGTGGGCGAAGGGGGCGTGGCATCCAACTTTTGAAATAAACTTGATTTGCGTACACAATGCTGGAACCTATGTACCAAATTTGGTGTCTCTATGTCTTATAGTCTCTGAGATCTAGGTGTTCATACAGACGGACAGACGGACATGGCTATATCGTCTCGACTGTTGACACTGATCAAGAATAAATAAAAAACAAACTTTATGGAGTAGGAGATGCTTCCTTCTGCCTATTACATACATTTCCTATTGTCACAAAGTTGTAATACCCTTCTACCCTATGGGTAGCGGGTGATGATCTGTAATTTAATAAGCTGTGCTTAATACTATTAATATACCCTGTAATTTTGTGTGTGTGTGTGAACGACCTAGAGATATCAAATTTGGTGACAGTAATCGTGTAGGTCTGACGCAGATCAAGTTCGTTTTATAATTTTGCCACGCCCCTTCCGGCCCCAAAAATTGAAAAATCCGTAATAATGGACCTATTTGGTATTCATAATAATAAATTTTGTCTTAATGACTCCTGCGAATTTGGTTGAGATCGAATGAAAAACAAGGAAGTTATTAAAGAATCAATTTTATATGCAAAATTCACTTGCGGGCAGCTGCGCTTTGTTTGTTTAGTTGACAGTGTGACCATGTCTGTGTTGTGGATTTTTACCCGCTATTTTCAAATATATACAAACAAAACACAAGTTTCAGTATATTTTTGGTATATTTGTTGTTAAAATATCATTAAAATTTTTATTTTCTCTCGAAATGGGTTGCGGGTATCATACGGTCGAGCACTTTCGACTGTAGCTTTTTTACTTGTCTTTCTTAGTTTAGTAGCTCAGAGAAGTTGGGTCGAGTAAATTGAAATATTCAAAACATTTTTTTGCAATCGTTTGTCCATCGTTAGCCCATGATTGCCCAGGAACAGTTTCGTTTGCCCACCTCTGGTTTCCAAAATTTCGAAAATTAAAAATTTGCAATTTTTCAATTGCAATCGTTTAAGAATCGTTTGCCCACGCTTGCTCTTCTTTTAGAATTTTAAAGCTTTCAATACTTTGGAAAATATTGATGATTCAAAATTTTGAAAAAATTTTCATCTCAAATGTCCTAAAATCTGATAATTTCGAACATTTTTAACCTGTAATCGTCTGTCCATCGAAAGCCCAACAATGCCCAGAAACCGTTTCGTTTGCCCACCCCTAGTTTGAAAATTATTCAAAATCTAAAATTGAAAAAAATTTAATTTTTGATTTTTGACAAAATTTTTGTTGAAATAGTTCGAGCGATACTCAGGCATGGGTATACGGACTGTTTAAGTTCCATTATCGTTTGCCCACCTATAAATATTCGAAAATTTGATATATTTCGAACAATTTTTAAACTTTACCGTTACGTTTGCCCATCGTTTGTGCAATTATTTTTTCATTTGCCCATCTTTCAGATTTCGAAAAACTCGACATTTTCAACTTCTATCGTTTGCTCATCGTTAGTCCAAGTATATTTTCGTTTGCCCATCTTTCAGATTTAGAAAAAACTAAACATTTTAAACTTCTATCGTTTGCCCATAGTTTGTTCAAGTATATTTTCGTTTCCCCATCTTTCAGATTTCGAAAAAACGCAAAATATTTAACTTTTTTCAACGATGGCCAAACTTTTCTGAGCTTAGTTTAGTCGCAATAACGACTTGAATTTTGTTTTTTCAACTATTTATGTATATGTTTTATGTAGTATGTATATATATAGATATTACACGCTAACACACTTTAAACCAACTAGAAATTTCATAATACATATAATAATAAGTTTAATAAAAAATAATAATAAACCATTCCTGGTTGCAATATTGCAACCAGTTATCAAATCATATAGTCATTTTTTAAGAAGACATTTATCATTTATATAATAATTTGTTGGTTGATTAATAGTTGCAGTTAACATATAAAAACCTAGAGTCACTAATTTGTTCTGTAATTGACTAAATTAAATCCAGATTATAAATTAAATTATTACTCTTTCTATGTGATACTTCAATACTTCAAATATATGTATGTATGTATGTACATACATATGTACATATATCTAGTAAACGTAATTAATTCTCGAAGCGGGTCGGTTGCCTTTTTCCACAAGTATAAGTTGATAAAATTAAAAACTTGATGATTAATAAGTAAGTTGACTCTTAAGGTGGCGAACGCTGGGTACAGAGGTCAACTGTTTGTCTTTCGGACTAATGCTTATCAGCTGCCGAACACAGCAGCAAAAGACTCATGATAAGAATTAAATTGATTGTAGACAGCAAAATTAAATGTCTGAGCCATAGACTAGTTGCCATATGAATAAATATTGTATGTATCCATCTTACTGTTAAAGTGACTGTAATTGTTTTCAGCCAATTGATACGTGTAATAGGGTTTAGATATTATCCATATTATAATTCTGATCGAATCATGTCATCGTCTTTGTATGTTTGCATATTATGACAATTAGTCAATAACATTTATTACTTTGTTGTAGATCTTGATCGGTAAGCTAATTCCTTTTCCTTAAAACATATATATCTTCTTCAATTTTGGATTTATTATGAAAACAATAGGACAACTACGTTAGAATGTATATTTATATGTGTATATACATATGTATATCAGCCAGTATATCGATTATTATGGTCGAATAACAACAAGTAAGAAAGCTACAGTCGAGAGTGCTCGACCGTATGCATTTCGAGAGAAAACAAAAAACTAAAATGATATTTAACAAAAAATATACCAAAGTTAATACTGAAACTTGTTTTATTTTGTATATATTTGAAAATAGCGGGTGAAATCATAACACCGACATGGTCACACTGTCAACTAAACAAACAAAGCGCGAGCAGCTGCAAGTAAAGTTTGCATATAAAATTGATTCTTTAATAACTTTCTTGTTTTTCATTCGATCTCAACCAAATTCAGGAGTCATTGAGACTCTCATTATTATTATGCACACCAAAATGCAAAGCTCTAGGTCCTAGAATACTGATATTGATATCTCTAGCTCATTCACACACCTAAAACGTCCATATGCATTGGTCACAACTATTTTGATAAATAATTTAACAAATAATTATACCCGCTACCCATAGGGTAGAAGGGTATTATAACTTAGTGCCAACAGGAAATGTATGTAACAGGCAGAAGGAGGCATCTCCGATCACATAAACTATATATATTCTTGATCAGTGTCAACAGCCGAGACGATATAGCCATGTCCGTCTGTCCGTCTGTATGAACACCTAGATCTCAGAGACTATAAGAGCTAGAGCTACCAAATTTAGGGACAGTACTCCTATAGGTCCTACGCAGATCAAGTTTATTTCAAAAGTTGGATGCCACGCCCCTTCCCGCCCCCAAAAGTCTGTAAAAGCCGTAATAATAGACCTAGATCATTGAATTTTGGTATGCATAATAATAATTATATTCTCAATGATTCCTGTGAATTTGGTTGAGATCGAATGAAAAACAAGGAAATTATTAAAGAATCAATTTTATATGCAAAATTCACTTGCAGCTGCTCCCGCTTTGTTTGTTTAGTTGACAGTGTGACCATAACGGTGTTGTGGATTTTTTAAAACAAGTTTTAGTATATTTGGTATATTTTTTGTTAAAATATCATTTAAGTTTTTTGTTTTCTCTCGAAATGGGTTGCGGGTATCATACGGTCGAGCACTCTCGACTGTAGCTTTCTTACTTGTTTTTTGAATTCATTTAGTGGGTTAAAAACCATTTGGTTATTAAGTTAACTCAGTTAAAAAGAATAGCATGTCAACAAGCTTTTAGAACTTTATTTTTGTAAGAAACGTTCTTTTATTGTGATCTAATTATAGAACATACGATATAGCTTGACCCAATCGTGACCTTCAATTTCCAATAATACAATACAATTGTGTGTCCAATTTATATATGAAAGGAAAATTTCATATATGTACGTACATATGTATGAACATTAATAAACAATAAGAAATCGGTGACGTGCCATTGTGCAAATGCTAATTGAACCAGAAAAATTACATATTTATTTGTATAGGAACGCGTGTTAAAGATAAGAGGGATGAATACCAATCTCATGCCCTCCGAAATTTCAGTTGTACAGAGCACATCTCATGCGTATATGTAACATACATATATGCACATTGAGTCTATATCCGTGATATGCGATACAATCGGCTAGCCACAGCGACTCCGCTGTGTCTAGCTCCAGAAAAAGTATGTAACTATATGCACGTACATATGTATCTGGGAATGCAGTTGCAGTTGCTGCAATCAGTTTTGCTCGACTGCGTTCGGTGATAGATTTAGCGAGCTTTATGCAAACTTGTTGCTGTTGTTGGCCAAAGTCGGAGAGTCAACGACTTGACGTGAACTCGAGATGAAATGCGCCCAAAACGCCAACCTGCAGAGTGACGCTGGCTTGGTTATAAATAGCAACACCAACATTGTGGCGAAGCTGCAAATTGTTGGCCGCACGACAATTTTAACAGCAGCCTTGGAGGCATGTTGCTGTTACTGCTGTTGTTGTTGATCAACTTTGCCGGTGAACAGTGGAAGCAATGGAGAAAGATACATGTCCATTTCAAGAGAAAAATTTCAAGTTTTCAAAATAGTGCCAATAAGAGCTTTTAAAATATAAAACATATTCTTTATCCGAGCTTTAGACTGCAATAATGTGATTTTCAACACAATCTTTATCAAATTATGATGTCCTCTTTTCTAAACTGTTCCCCAAAAAGCTTTAAACGTTCGTCTTTTTTTGGGTCGCCTGCATAACTTACGCTACACTTTAAGGTGACAATGTACAGATTCGGAATGTAACCCACGTTTATTGACCTACATTGAGTTATTAAATTTTCGTTAATATAGCCATAACAAATGTGTATATATGTATGTATATAGATGTACCCTACACACACATTACAGTACTAAAATAAATAAATAATTGCATAAGTCAAATACAGGAATTGCTTATTTTTAGCAGCAGCATAGCTGACTATGTCACGCCCCAAAGAAGAAACATTAAATTGTATTCTGAATAGATTGCTTATTCAGCCATTGTTTAAACTAATAGCCTCAAACACCTTGTATTTGCCATGCTGTGTCGGACTTGGAGATTGGGCAAGAATCGTGACCATTTGTCGAACACACACAACGAATTAGAAATGTCCCAATACCTTTTCTTTTGATTTGTTTAAACAAATAATTATTACACCTACTCACACACACATGCATACACATTTTTGCTTACGTGTAAATGAATATATTTTTATTAGCACAAACCACAGACAGCACTTTCACTTGTTGTGCTTCATTTTCGTTAAGGTGCCGTATCGGTGGTTTAGTGAAATGATGCTAAATTCAATTATGCATGCCCTTTCAGCCCATTCAGAATTTATTCGCGGTTGTACGTACATATGTGCATACACATTAAAATTCCAACAGGAAATCAGTCAATTTAAAACGAACACTGGCAGCAAGTCAAAGTGTTTGCTGATAAGAACCATAAACAAAACGAATATACATTCATATGTGTGTATGTAAGCGTGCCAAATGCACACATATGATTTGTTCATCGTCAGTCTACTTCACTAACTGTAATTTGCGGCAAGTTGCCTCGAGTTGGAGTTGACAACACATTTGCAGCTGGGCACCTAGATTTTGTACCATTGTAAGGGTGGTATTGTGACGCCATATTACTTACAATGTGCTCTCGAACTGTATTGTGGAACAGTTGCAGCTTCAGGTCGGTCACTTCATCCTCCTCTTCGTCCATGTTCTTTAGGAAGAACGTTAACTTGTCGTTTTGGTCCAGTTTTGTATTTGTATAGTATGGACCGAAACCGTCCCGTTCCTCTTCCATGAAGTAAATGGTTCCTTGTTCGGTTCGCACACAGTGCATAGACTTTCAGAATTTGGTTTGCACGAAACACCTATTGATCAAATTTCCCTATTCACCCCGTGAAGCGATGGCTACTGATAACTAAGCACTGTTCTTTTGTTGTTTAACGGGTGTTAAATTCTTAGCTTTGGCTTTTTCGCAATTTTAAAGGCCGAATTATCATTTGCACTGCATATTTACATTAACAATAATACACTATCACTTCCGCAATAACCAAAACGCACAACCCTAACGCCGTACAAATCCATTCAACTGATTTGGTTTTGACAAAAACATATATATATCGAAACTATAACGAAATGGGTAAATCGATAAATTCATTGACTGCATCTCTGCTTTATGCAGGCTGTCAACCGCCGGTATCGAATAGTTTTTTCTTTACACATTTATGTTTTTTGATTCAAATAGTTTTTGCCTACAAAATATACGTTTAAGAGAGACAGATTGCTAAATACATATCAATTAAATGAGTACATTTAACAATTTATGGGTATATAACAAATTCAGTTTTTTTTAACCTTATAGTATGGTATATTTTTGGGTATTTAGATCATCTTTTCTACTCAGTATATTTTTAAATGCAACGCCCGGTCACGTTGCTTATGTCATAAACAATGTCTAGCCCTTGGAAGCAGCAGGTACAATGTTGATGTTTTTAATTTTCTTAATTATATGTAATACTTTGTTGTGTATATCACTGACAGGTGTTGAGTGTGTTCAAGAAACTGCACCGCACGCGACAATATGTGTTTCAGGGCGACAAGCGAGCCCTATTAGAGGGCCGGCATAAAATAAACGAATCATTTCGACAGAACAAGGAATCAAATTCAGAGGAGATTCAAAAGGTAGTCTAAATACATTTACAAAAAAGTGAAATGCACAAGTATTTATTTGTATTTACACGAAGATGATCAAATTAGCCATCGACGTGGACCATGAACTACGCACGAACATAATACAGGCTCTAAGGAGAGAGGATGATGTTTATGGTGAGTACTAATTACATATATCATTTTATGTTTATTGAGTTTCCCCATCGACAGAACTTCGAATAACGCCGGAGACAACACGTCTGGACAATGTGGTCTACAATCCAGAAGCAGCCGTTGAACTGCCACGGAGACGCAAAGCCGAAAAAAATTCTAATTGTTGCGGTGGAGCCGCAATGGCATCACTAGAGTTCGAAAGCAATTCGACAAAGAAGAATTTGTAAATTGTAAATCGTATTTATATTGTTAATATACACTCAAACTATTATTTCTGTTGCTTTCTTTTCGATTTGTGTTTCTTTTTCGCTTTTGATTTCTTATGTTTCTTTTCTCTTTTCCTGGGATCAGGCGAAGAGGATGTGCTGGCTTTGGAGCTATCGTCCGAGGAACTAGCGTGTGACGAGGATTGTTCACTGACATTGAAAGATTCGCTGATTTTCGCATGTTTGCATTGGTTTCGTTCTATTCTCAAACTTTCAGATCGCTCCTTGTACTCCTTACCCTTGCCCTTATCATCACAGTTGATGTTTTCCTTCTTTTTGCGTGCTAATCTGAAAGTATAAAGTTGAAGCAACTCGCATAGAATTAAAAGCTACTTGTATCAATTACCTTATATCCGCATCATTATTCTTAATGCATACAGGATCTACATGACTTCTACGCTCTGGCGAGTAATTTTTTCTCCTGTGAACTGATGATACGTTTTTACGATTGTTTCGCGGCTCATGTGATCGCGAACGTTTTTTATTATGCACATCCCTCGATCGTGAACGTCGCTGAGGGTAACGCTCCCTCGATCGTGATCGGTACTGGGTTGACCGAGTATCCCTTGATCGTGAACGCCGATGACTAGGCCGATTCTTTGATCGTGATCGGTACTGATCCTTCGATCGTGAACGTCGCTGATCGGGACGATCCCTTGATCGTGATCGTCTTCTGTATAAACCTTTCTTGCGTCGACCATTGTCGTCTCTTGATCGACGACTGTCTTCTTGACACTTTTGCTCTTTATGACGAAGCTCGCGGACCTTTTTGCGCTCCGTAGAACTCATTCTGCTTCTTTGATTGTGTTGATCGTATTGAGCCTTCTTCGGACCATCGGCTATTATTCTATTCCGATGAGCATTTCTATTTGTGTTCCCTAAATTATTGAAGTCCAGCTTACCACAGGAACCAACAACACCACGTCCTTTACCACGCCAAGTAACTTTGGATACCGATTGCGAGAAGTCAACGTGAATGCGTCGATCATCGATGAGCACATTATCCATTTTAAAATAGGCCGCTTCACATGACTGCTGGTTGTCGAACTCCACAAAAGCGTATTGCAAGGAGTCTCCTGTCTTGCGATCACGTATCACCTCGCAGCCTTTTACCACGCCGAAGCGGCTGAATATAATCTCCAAATCATCGTCTGTAGTCACCGGGTTCAGTTTGCATACAAACAGCACATTCTCCGGTGGGGCCATTTCTGCATCTGGCAAGTCGCCCACAATTTCCAAAATCGTTGCGCGTGCTTTAGCCTCGCGCTCAGCCAGCAATTCTTGTATTTCCTCCATGGTTTTGCCGTTAGTGTCGTCGATGTTCTCATCAGCCGCAATGCGTCCATTTTTTAAGCGTTCTGCACTCGGAGATGGTGAGCGGGTCGGAACTTGAAATCCACGTGGATTGGGAAAGGGATCCTCGAGTACAACCGTATGCGTTATGCGAATGTCTTGATATGGACGGAAGTTCTCATCCACAATGGCGTCATTTAGCTTGCGCAACAACTCGTGTCCCTCCACAACTTCACCGATGACGCAGTGCGTTCCATCCAGAGATGTTAAATTCTCACCAAGTGTGAAGAAGAATTGGGATCCCACAAGATTGTTGCCTGCGCTCACGAATGAAAGCAAACCCGCACCCGAGTGATGAATCTTCGGTATATATTCGGCTTCGAAGAAACGCTTGTGTGATCCTTCCACAACGCCCCATATGGAGGAGCCGCCATTTCCAGAACCATTGGGGTCTCCAGTTTGCGCTATGAAGCCTTGTTGCACGGTGTGAAAGAGGTTGAAGTTGTAATACTTTAACTGGCAAAGTTTTATGAAGTTGAGGCAGGCAATTGGTCGCTCATCCGTGAATAGATCCACCGTTAAGTCACCCAGTGTAGTCTCTATGACCACGGACATATTGCAAGGATTATGTATTTTGTTTACAATTGTTTGCAGAAAAAAAAAAGTGTGGTTTCAATGGAACAACGAGTAGTGTGACCGCACATTTAAACTAAAAAAATAATATAAATGTCTGTTTTGTAAACACAAAAATTAGTATTTATTAAGTTAATTTCAGGTTCTTAAAATTACTATTATTTCTGAAACGTTATTTAAATAAGTGCTATTATACCAAATTTGTGAATAATAATATATTGCTTTTCTAGGTTTATTCTTAATTTTTCTTCATAATAGTCTATCGAATTGCAACAATCGAATTCTGATATCGAGATTTCAAAGCCTTCCCTGATAAGTTATGGTAATGTCGCCATTTTGCTTTTGGGAAAAAAATTGTAAAAGGTTTTCGACAAGCAGTCAGTAATAACATACGTTGTGAAATCTTGTAGACTTACAATTATTTTATTTCTTGCTATTAGATATTAACGTGAGCCGTAATTTATTTTGTTGCAAGCGTCTCTATAATCGTAATTTAATATGCTAGAAACTGGCAAGAACATCGCTGAGTTGCGTGTGTGCGACCTTAAGGATGAATTGGAAAAGCGCAAGCTTGAGACCTTGGGTCCAAAGGCTGTGCTTATCGAACGCCTTCAGAGGGTATGTGATCAAAATTGACTTTAGCCAAGAAGTTTTGGAGTATGGCTCAAGTATTATATACGTTCTTAGGCATTAAAAGAAGAGGGTGCAGATCCCAACACACACTTGATTGTGCCAGCTGCGAAGGCTAAGAAACCATTTCCGACACCAATTGAGTCCGACATTCACATTAAGGTGGAACCGGCTGACCACGAAGTAGAAAGCGAAGTGGCATGTGGTACAATAATTGGTGCAAACGGTGAAGGGGGTGACGCTAATGATCATCACGCAGACGATGATGGACATGAAATTGATCAAGTCGGTGATGTGGACGATGAATGCGTCATCCTGGATGATGAAGATGACGATGAGGAACACGAGATGAACGACAAGCACGGCCTGGAAAAAACAGCTGTTAAGGAAGCAGCCGATAAAGAAGATGCCGAAAAAGGCGAAGAAAAGGCCACAACAGACAATGAGCTGCAGGAGGAAAACACGGGCGACACTGTGAACATTGACAATGACGAATCTATCAATCTTACAATTGGAGAAGATGAGCAGCAGCTCTTACATGATGAGGTAAAGAATTGAATTAATTACATTTGAATTACTATGTTGTCACATACAAATGCTGTATTTGCAGGCTCCTGACGACAAATCTATAAAGTTGGGTAAGTATTGAATTTTCTATCAGAATCTGCAACTTCCACACATGTTTTACACATACACAACTGAACAAAGTAATAAGTACACGCTTAATAGATTAATCTTACGCATCGTACATTTTTAACTATCATAAAGAAAAAACCACATCTACTTTTAGTTTTCTGGTTGATTATAAAAATAGTAAATATGAGCATTTTCCAATTCAAGTATAAAGTTTGTGGTCGATTTAATAGAAAAATCATAAGTAAGGATTGGTCAAAATCATAAGTACATCAATTCTACAAAACCAAAAACTCGAAACATAAACATTTTTTCTATTATCTTCTTACTAATGGCAATCTAATGCTAGTATTTAGTCACACCATTTTTGTAAAACTTTTGCGATGTTTTTTGCATTCTAGCAAAAAGTTTTCGATAAATCTTCATACGAATCTCGTGCCGCATATTTTGCACATTATTTTCACAATTCTTCAAATTTTGGAATTGTATTTGTGACAATTCACTGTTGAAAGTTACCCCATAAGTTTTTAATTGGGTTTATGCCAAGAAACTGACTTGACCAACTCATAATGTTTACTCGTTCTCTGTAACCCAGCCCTTGATAAGTCTTGAGGGGCGTTGTATGTCCTCTGGAAAAACCTATCTCAGGGACATTTTTTCGTAGCATAAGGTATCGTAACATCATATTAAATAACAACGTCATGCTAACAAAAACAGCCCTAAACCATTATGCATCACCCTACATCCTTACAACCTCGGATCCTTTGCCTTTTGGACAATGTACATATGGTCTGTAGTCATTATCAAAAATATTCATACTTTTCGCATTTAATAAACCCACATTCCTTACCCAATTTCTATAATTTATCTTTTAAAATTTAATAATAACACCAGTGTACTTATTATTTTGGCCAGTCCAAAAACGCTCATACAACAGAAAGTTAGCATTCAAAATAAGTGGTTACCAATAAAAAGATCCTGTCAAGGATCGAACCTAGGACCTCAGTATCCGCGATCGGACGCTCTAACCCATGCACCACTTTCAATCGAATAAATTCCAAAAAGGAAATTTGGCCACCAAGCTATTTTCATGTAAATCTAAATATATTGAATTGTTGCTTACACAACATTACACATCTTTGCTTTGTTTTTAGCAACATTTTAATACTGTCCGCAACGTTGAGCGGCCTCTCAGTTCATACATGACAATTATTTTTTTCCGTTTATAAAATAATAGCCAGCTGGACCCGCATCTTTCCAAGCTACTCGCTGCAGACCCATGCTGTAACCTCTCGAAGTTAACATGAAAATTATTTTAAGTGCCAACCGAATGTTATCCGCTGAATGCACTTAGCTTATGTTCAAATAAGTTTAAGCTTAACGATTTGAAAGATTTTCAAATCAAAATAGAATTGCATGTATGAATGTGCAAAAAAATAAATGCGTCGAGCATTTGGCGATATGTGCAGATATCGATGTGTCCGATGTTATTCGCTGCTCAGGAATGCATCCATCTTTTGTAAAACACGTAAAGTCAAATTAAGAAAATGATGTTTACTAAATTAAGAAATTCACCTACAAAATAAATGAAAGCTTACAACCTTTAATTACATTGGACCTTATGGTATCGATATTTTATTTTGAAAGCATCAAACAATATTAATACCGATGTTTTTACTAAAAGATTGCCAGTTTATTTAATTTTTAAACAGTGATTAAATTGTGACTAATTATTTCGGAAAATCGGTCCTTAATGAGCATATAGATGTTCTAGATGGTTGTGTAAAAATTGCAGCATCGTAGCTTTTACCGTTGGGCTTTGTGTTGATGGTACTATAGCTGGGTCAGTCTCTATGAACTACTTTATATACTTATGTATAGATTGTTAAACATTACTTTTAAAATAGTTTGTCGTTGTAAGCTAAATATCGTTTTGTAAAATGATTAGAAAACATTTCAACAGTATGTCATAATACTAACCGTCAGATACTAAATTAATAGGTTCAAAATGGATGGACAATCTTATAAATATAACTAATCTATGTAATTTTAGTGAAACCAGTAAATAAACCTGAGAAATTAAACACATCTAAGGACGTGGATAAAAAGAATCACAAGGATGACGACGACTCTCGCTCAAAGAAAAAAGATGACAAAATTTCTGATAAAAAGGATACTAGGTTTGTTAATCTGATCTTGCGTTACAACTCATTGCGTGAGAGATGTGTATGTAGCAGAATCTATAATCTATTAACACGTTTGTCCCCTCTTATATGGAGATGTCAGATACCTTAAGACAGAGCTGAAACAATTCGCGAGAAAGTTTAATTTAAGGGGGGATACTCATATAACCCATAAAAGTTGTTAAATCGGTAGCCAAACAAACTGCGTGCGCCGCCGTCTGTTGAATTAAAATGTGCTCAGCATTTTGGACTGTGCATTGCGTGGATTAGTTATTCCAGCGTTTATTAGGAAATTAAACAAGGAATACTATCTCATTTTTATTTTATTTTTTTGCTGGGTCAACATTATGTTATTTTCTTTTAAACAATTAAATTGTTTTTACAATTACTATTTTGCAACGTTTAGTCTTCATGTCATGTCAAATGTCGACAGAATTTACAATCCCTATCGTGTCCATAGTTAGTGCACCTCAAATTTGTTTGTAAAATTTAATTTTATATATTCGTACTACTAAATACACCAGCAGTTTCATGAAGATTGCTACACTCCTTTCATTAACAATAATCGCGAAAAACTGTCCCTATATTGTGAATTGTTAAAAATTATATAACCTATCTTAAAGAGAAAAAACGGGCAATTAAGAAAACAATTTAAAATGGCGAAAACGGGCCGTTTAAAACATTTTAATTTAAAAAATTTTAATTTTAATTGCTTTTGGTCTCACGGGTTAGTTTTTCCGAGCAATGGGTATTTCATAGTCACGTAAACTCAACAATATCCTCTTTACATGGTTTTACAACTAACAATTCTTTTTCTTTATGGTTATATTTTCGATTGTCGTAACGTGAACACCGGATCAGTGATCAAAAATTGGCATCCAAATCGTCAAATCAAAAGGATGATAAAGGTAATTTGAGTTATTTTTGCACCATGGAGACCAGTGTGCTTATAAGGGTATCTTTGTAAGTCGGAGAGGTCATGCATGAGTTAAGTAAAACATTGTGATGTGTTTTGTCCAAGAGAGTGTGAATTTGATTGGAAATGGAACTGGACTGACCTGGATTGGCGTCCCAACACATCTTCACAACCAACAAGAAAAATAAATTCGAATGAAATATGATCGAACTTGCAATATAAATTTCATCGATAATATCTACGGAAATAAACGCGAGATGACGTTCTTCGCCACAAGTCGACGCTTTGATTAATATCACTTGTTTCATATTCTGGTGCACATCGATCTCAATTGTTGATTTTGTGAAGTTGGGATATGGAACTGATGAGACATACTATATACTCGTTTCATTCCATGGACATCAGGGAAAAATTACATTATTTACCTAGCACACAAATGAGGACATTGGGTGCAGTTACGGCATGTATTATGGATAGACGGCGGTGACGAAAGCATCAGATTGAGAACTTCGATCTGCTTGCATCGGCAGTTGACGACATCTTCTTCACACAAAAGACCATCTTCAACGCCGCACTACAGCAGCAGGAAGAGCAGAAGTATATGCAGCAACCCAATCAAATTCACACTCTCTTTGCGTTGTAAGCGCGCAGTAAAAAAATAATGTCAGAGTTAGTTAGGTTCGTTTTGTCGATAATTCACGAGACATCAGCAAGCAGCTGCAACTATAAAGTGTGCGTTTAAAGTGCTTCCCTTAATGATCAAAACAAAACCAATACCAAAAACAGTTAACCAGTTAAAGCCACTCAGCTCTGACCATAACTCTCTTCCAATATTGTTATTATTTACATGGAACTTGCAGAAAAATCATCAACAGCAGCAGCACCAAGTACAGCAACTGTATCGTCGGGTGCTGCTGCCAGCAAATCAGGATCCGGATCGGGATCGAGCGGAGGTGGAGGCGCGGGCGCCGCTGGTGCTTCGTCTAATGCAGCTGGAAAGCAGGCTCTGCTTTCACGAAATCTCTGGGTATCCGGTTTGTCCACACTGACGCGCGCCAGTGATTTGAAGGCCATATTCTCAAAGTTTGGCAAGGTTATTGGCGCCAAAGTAGTCACTAATACTCGCACCCCAGGCACTCGTTGTTATGGTTATGTAACTATGTCATCGTCAGGGGACGCATCGCGCTGCATTGAAAATCTACATCGCACGGAACTGCATGGACGCATTATTTCAGTGGAGCGTACCAAGAATGAGATTGGCAGCAATGCTAGCTCATCGAAGGAGTCTAACAACAAGGGCAACAGCAAGGTCAACAACAAGCCCAGTGAGTCCAAAAAGAAGGACGACGATAAAAAATCTGGATCCAAGGGTAACGGCGTTGAGGACAAAAAGGGTGTCGACGCTAATGCAGATGGCAAGAGTTTGGTTGGTAGTGAATCCGGCAACAAGCGTGACGGCAAGGACAAGGAGCGGAACAACAAGGACAAGCCTTTGGGTGGCGGGGACAAGCGCCACGAACGTGATCAACGCTCGGGAACGGGACAGAAGTCTCAAAATCGTGACGAGTCTAATGAGCGGCGTCCGGGGCG
Organism: Drosophila immigrans; assembly: GCA_963583835.1. Classification (NCBI taxonomy): domain Eukaryota; kingdom Metazoa; phylum Arthropoda; class Insecta; order Diptera; family Drosophilidae; genus Drosophila; species Drosophila immigrans. The sequence continues at coordinate 30,166,630 of OY757142.1, forward strand.
TCATCCACGAGACGTCGATCGTGAGATTCAGCAGCGTCAGCGTGAACGTGAGCGACGCCAGCGCGAAATGTTATCTTATCAGAAGATACGTGAGGAGCGGGAGCGTCAGCGCTTGCGCGAACGGGAGCGGGAAATTCGCGAAGAGGAGAGACGCCGACGTGAGGCTCGGGAGCGCCAACGTGTGGAGGAAGAACGCTTGGCTGAAGAACGACGCAAGCTGGCAATCGAGCGGGAGCGTCTAGAGCGGGAGAAGGCCGAACTATTGCGTATGGAGCGGGAGCGTCAAAAACTGGAGCGTGAGAAAATCGAGCTGGAACGCCTCGAGTTGAAGCGTCAACAGATGAAGTATGATTATCGTAAACGCGTTGCACACGCAACGCTAAAAAACAACAAACACCATATATTATTTTTACATATTCTGAAAGGCTTTTGGCCGTGCAAATTAGTACAATAAGTTGCAGCCATCGCGTTGTTTCCATATAACTGCCGGGCAGTATAGACAAATGCTTTTGCATTGCATTGATATTGATGCAACTGCAAATGAACTGCATCTGCATCATAGTCTCTTATATAACTATTAAGATTTAATGACCCAATCGTCTATCTCTAAAATGTTGCTAATGTTTTATATTTTGCTCTTTTCATCTTCCTCCAATTGCCACAATTGCAATGCTATTCAAGGATTATGGAGTCTCGCGAGGATCCCGTTAAGCGTTCTGCAAGTAAGCGTACTGATGATCGCTACACAGATGCTTCAGATCGAAAGCGCTCTGCAGTCTTCGATGCTCCCCCACCGCCGCGCTTTGACGCCTCTTTGGTGAGCTCACGCAAGTAAGTTGTCAATATTATTAACACATCCTTGCAGTGTATTTAAATAATCGAGTTTCTTCACAGTACCAGTTCTTATGATAAGAAACATGATGATTATGGTGCATCATCGGGTTCAAAACGTAGCCTAGAAGACTACTCCACCTCAAAGCGATTGGAATACTCAAATAAACGGGGAGACTATGGCAGCACGACTGGAACTAAGCGTAGTGCCATAGATGACTACGCAGCTGTGCCCAGCAAACGTTCTGGGGGCAGTGATTATGTGTCATCCAGTTCCAAGCATGATTATCAATCGTCAACAACCAGCAAACGTGATGATTACAAGCGTGAGGTGGAAGTCCGTCACCTACCTGTTTCCTCTGGTGGTATTGGAGCTGGAGGATCCAGTGGATCATATGTCCACAAGAGTAATACTGGTGGAGTTGCAAGCTCTTACGTGCACAAAAACAACACTAGCAACGTTACTAGCTCCTATGGTCACAAAAACAACACAAGCAGCGGCTCTGGTGGCGGGCGTTATAATGATTCCGATCGCAATAACAACTCCAATTACAGACGTGGTGGCGTTGATGATACCCATAGCATGTCACAGTAAGTCTCGTTACCAAACAAACCATTCAAATGGAAACTTTTAGCTCATTTTTCTTGTTATTTTAGTGGGAGCAAAAGATATGATAACTCAACGAGCAGTGGAGCCGCCGGCGGCTACGGGAGTAACTCGAACAATGTGAATATTTGGGCCGCTTCCGGTGGTGGTGGTGGTAGTGGTCACTTGGGTGGTAGCAGCGGCCCTTTGAAGCCCTATACAAACAATGGAATGTCGTCAAACATGCATGGCAATAATTCATGGCAGAAGTCGGCCCCCATTGAGGACAACTGGCGTCCCTTGGCACAGGCACCAAGTCGCTTTGATCGCACCTACAACGACCGCTCTGGAGGCTATCAGGGAAATAGTGGTGCAGGCGGAGGCATGTATGGAGGCAGTCGTCCAACACAGGATCGCTATGGGGGGCAAGTGGGGCGTTATTAAATAACGCCATAAGAATACATTTCGTAAACAATTGGCAAACCAATCTTTCAACCTACAAACTACATAATTTTAACTTCGACGCTCTCGTTTATGTTAATTTCCTATAGTTGTATTAATTAAGCATCTAAATCTATATTAAATATCATTAGATGTACCACCTAAATCAGTACTTAAATTTTTTTTTTCGAAGATATAGATTACGAAGGTGAGTGATTGCGGTTTTACAGGGATTTATTCATGCTACCCCGAGGGATGGATATTATAACTTAGAAAATGTATGTGGAATGTTTAAGAAGTCATCTTTGGTACCACATAATGCCTATATACATATGTTAATTTTTGCTCAGTGTCTTTTCCTAGACGATAAACATTATCGATCTGAGAACCAAAAGGAGCTGGCACTATGCATTTTTTCTTAAGTATTTTTTAACATCTCATGAATATATGTATTTATACTCGCTACCAATAGGGTAGAATGGTATTATAACTAAGTTCCAACAGAAAATGTAGGAAACAGGTAGAATGAGGCATCTCCGACCCCATAAAGTATATACATATATTCTTGATGAGTTTCAAGAGCCGAGAGATATAGCCGTGTCCGTCTTCCTGTATGAACACCTAGATCTTAGATACTATAAGACTTAGAGATAATAGTACTTGTGTATATCTTATGCAGATCAAGTTTGTTTTAAATTTTTGCCACGTAATAATAAAGCTAGAGCCTTGAATGGTATCCATAAATATAGTATTAATGATTTCCGTCAATTTGGTTGTTATCGAATGAAAACCATAAAAGTTGTTCAAGAAACACCTTCATTGGGCAAAATTAACAATTCACAGGTATATTATGAATTTTTTCAAACAAGTGCATATGTATATACACAAAAAACCAATTTCGGTATATTTGTTTGGTACATTTTGAATTTAAATATCGTATAAGTGAATGAATGAAATTTGTGGGATTAAAATTTAGAACAACTTCATCGGTTTATTTGGTATGTTTATACATTCTCCATAAACTGTTACCGGGTATCTTAAATTTTTTTCAAATCGATTTGATTTAAATTAAATAAAACAAGGTTTTTAGAAAAACTTACTTTATTTAACAATTCCAATCACTTTTCACTTATCTTTAGTTACTTTGTATTTGTATAAGGTTAAATGGTCCATTCTCACTCAAGTTCATGCCTAATCGTTTTGAGCATTCTTCAGCTGGGTCACTATGCAGATTAATGTAATTAATATGTATTTTAGTAGGTTAACTTAACTTAATGTCTATTATGTTAAGCTAGGTAATTTTTTGTTGAAAACCTGCACAGTAATATGGTGGATCACACGGTTTGCAGGAGTATGTCTGAATACTTAGGGACGGTGTCAGTTCAACTACCGGGGACGACATCCTCTGATTTGATCGTTGAACTGCTAACGGGATCATTCCCAGCAAATAAATCAGCGCTAGTAGCACTGGTTGGCAGCGCAGTGGGTTGAACTGGCGGTTGAGGAGCCACTGATGGGATTGCTAGGGGGACGGGTACAACAGGTACCAGAGGAACAACGCCAATGGGATCTACTCCAGGTGCAGTGCTTATGGTGCGTGCCAAATTTATCTGCTGACGCATCAGTTTCTCTTTTTCTCTTGCCACTTTCAACTTCTCAAAGTCGTCACCCTCATCTGGCGCAGGTTCTGCAGCTGTTGCGGTAGCGGCATTGGCTAGAACATCACTTGAAGTCTTAATGTCCAAGTTCTCCACTACAAACATATAAACATTAGTTAGAATTGCTGTCATTGCAAATTATCCAATATAAAAAACAATCGCAACGGCTATGGCAAGCTTAGGCTAGGTAAAGAGTATATTAATTGGGCAGTTACGAAAGTACAAATGCTTGGACGGATTTTACTTAACATCATAAGTAGACAAACTACACATTCAAAGGATTGGTAATTCTGGTTAATACGGATTGTTAATAGATATAATGAAATAGTTAATTCACTCAAAACCATATTCTAAATACAATAAACTAAATCAAAAAACGGAAAAAAGCAAAATTAAAATAATAATTTTTAGAAACAAGCTCAACAATACTAAATACGAGAAACTTTTGAATGTTGGCCAATGGAATATGGTTGAACTTTACCGGGCGTTACGAACCACCTGAAAAACTGTGGTGCATCGGGCCTCTCAATCGCTTAAACGTTATAAGGTTAAGAGTTAAGCGTCGTCGAATAATTGTGTATATGGATGGATATGAAGATAAATGTTAGATGTGAATATCAAACAAGAACTTGAGAACATGGACTTCAGAATCGCCAAAACACTATCACGATTATCAACATACCCGTTTCACGGCTGGTTTCCTTTTGTTGATCGTAGAGGGATTTGCTGCTGTCGCCAATGGGCGAACTTGGTGCCGTGGCTGCAGACAAGAGCGAATCTCCGACTGGAGCCGAGGTGCTTAACAGTGCATCCACGCCACCAGGTGGGAACAGCGATGGTGTTGGATCGTACTGCGATTGGGCTCGCTCATATGTCGGCGACCGTCTAGGTATATCCATGGGTTGGGAGCGTGTTTGTGTCTCGGCTGGAAGCGTTGACGCAGATGGCAGAGGTGGTTGTAGCGGAGTTGTTTGGTTTTGTCCAATGGGCGGTGAAAATAGATTCATTACATTGGGACGTGGTTCCGTTGGTCGCATCGATGTGATGGTGGCCTGCTCGTCTACCTCCTCAATGACTTGGTCAGTGATGCGCATGCTGCCTGTAGGCTTTACTCCACCAGCACCAACAACACCGCCAGTTAAACTCGCCGAACTGGCGCTGGTCGGAAAACGATACTTGTTCGGATCATCATTGGGAGTCGCGGAGCCAGGGCGACTATCGTCGCGACTAAGAAATCGCTTAAGTGCCGATGCCACTGTATTCACGCGAGACAATGTACCTGATACGCTGACCAGACTAGGCGAAGATCCCAGGCCGAGACGCATTTTGCCATTGCCAGCTGAAAAATGAATGCCACTGGCATCGTCTGCCTGTGGGGAAGAGCGACGCGAGCAGCAAAAGGTATATATTAGTTGAGCTGTCTCGATTTTCCACATCAGAATTAAGTGTGTGCATAAGTTACTTGAAACCGTTAGAAGTACAGGGTGCAGTTGTGTATCTGGTGTGCACTAAGAAAATAAAAGCAACGGAAAGCCGTTCAATGCACTGTGGTGCAGTTAGATGCTATAGGCAAATATATTATGTTAGAATCAAAAGTTAGTATGCAATCTTATATTAGGACAGACACAAACACCGATTAGTATTATTTCTAGAAAGTAGCTTCCAATCTTGTTTACAGCTGCCGTACAGTGGATTCTATTAGTTCATTTTCAATAGACAGATTGTAATAAATACAGAATGCTATTATCTGTTATATTTTTCCTTTCCAATGTATAAAACAGAAATGGCAGATTTCTAAATGGAATCCACTACAGTAGCACTTTTTAGAATAAAAATAATATTCGCAATACTCTTTTAAATTTTAATATGATTATGATAAACGTACATATAACTACCAAGCACCAATATGATTTTAATTGCCAATGATCGGGAATCCCATATGAAATTCGTATTTATTTTTTCAAAAAAATAGGTTAGAATATTTAATTTGGATTTGAATGGTACACCACATGTATTTACATGAGTACATGAATTTGGATTATTATTTGGTGCTTAATCTGCTCATATGTATAAATTGCTGCCAACGTTTTGATTCTAACCTCCTCGTCTGGCGCCCCCTTGGAAAGGTCATAAGTAACTGTCTGCAGGGGTGCGCCTTGCGGCTGCTCATCGGCAAGCGGCTTTGGCGCAGCCATGCTGCTGGGGCCGTTATTACCAACCATTTCATCAATGCGCACGGATGACATTGTCGAGGGCATTGCCGCTGTTTTTGGCACCTCGATTTTTGCGGTTGAAGGCTCTGGATGATTCTCACGAAACCGTTCAGCAGCTATGGTATACGGCAGTTCATTGGGAAATACTTCATCCCAATACTGATCCTTTAGCAGTTCCGGATGATCGTGATGCATTTCATCTACAATCAGATAGGAGACTTGTAGATTTCGATCTACCATCCAGTTAACCTGTGAAGTTCACATTTATCAACAAGGTTCACAATGCACAAACACCACTCGAAGTGGGCGACGCACCTCGAAATCATCGTCGTCTTCGCCGAATGGATTGATCAGAGATTCGGCCACTTTCAGCCATCCCATATAGAAGAAGAACTGAAGCGTAGTGAACACTGGGAAGTACAAATCAACTTTGTTTACAAAACCAGCGTTGCTTGCAACCTTTCCTTTGGTCCATTGCTGACCCATGCAACAGGTCAAAAAATAAGAGTACACCGCCAATGTAACCACCTGTGTGTAAACCAAAGGCACACTGATGGTGTCGTAACTTATTAGCAATCCACATTGACCTCGAAATTTGTTCAGTTCATCGATGATAGTCTTCACAGCAAAATCATCCCTAATACGGCCCTGTTAATATATGATTGCTAAATAGTATGCACAGGAATATAGGTAAAATCATTGTGTACCTCTTTTCGAGCTCTGGTAATGATGCTGGCAGCCCATACAATGGGTAGCCAGTGCTTCGAAGGTCGTGGAAACGATTTGTTCATTGTCTCAATAATAGCGCGTTCGTTTTCATTAAGTAAGCCTGCTTCCACCAGATTGCTTAGGCCCGGAAATCGCTTCTTAACACGGGGCGATACATTGGCCAAAACCATAGTCAGACAGAGGCATACATATCGCATGATTGTTCGTCGCATAACGCGACCGCGCTCATCCTGCCCATGCACATTAGAGCTGACGAAGACTGCAATGGGATCTGGCCAAGGAATAGATGTGTACTGATTCCACCAGCGCGTCATTACAATGGACACATAGAAACCTAACACAAACGAGAGTGGAATGAGCTCTCGTTGACTATTGCAGTAGGCCACAATTTCTTCAAAAGTTCTGCAAAGAATACAAAATGAGTTACTTATAAATTCGATGAAATTAAATATCAACTTACTTCTGCTGATCCTCGTTTAACGCAAAACGGTATACTATATTAAGTACATAGTACAATGTGAGAAATGCTAGTAGATCCAGCCAAACCAATTTGTAAATACTTCCTCGCCATCTGAAAGTTAACATTGTTCATCTTTTCATATATTTAACAAGTAAGAAAGCTACAGTCGAGAGTGCTCGACCGTATGATACCCGCAACCCATTTCGAGAGAAAACAAAAAACTTAAATGATATTTTAACAAAAAATATACCAAATATACTAAAACTTGTTTTTTTGTATATATTTGAAAATAGCGGGTAAAAATCCACAACATCCTTATGGTCACACTGTCAACTAAACAAACAAAGCGCGGGCAGCTGCAAGTGAATTTTGCATATAAAATTGATTCTTTAATAACTTCCTTGTTTTTCATTCGATCTCAACGAAATTTACAGGAATCATTGAGAATATAATTATTATTATGCATACCAAAATTCAATGCTCTAGGTCTATTACGGATTTTACAGACTTTTGGGGGCGGAAAGGGGCGTGGCATCCAACTTTTGAAATAAACTTGATCTGCGTAGGACCTATAGGAGTACTGTCCCCAAATTTGATAGCTCTAGCTCTTATAGTCTCTGAGATCTAGGTGTTCATACAGACGGACAGACGGACAGACGGACATGGCTATATCGTCTCGGCTGTTGACACTGATCAAGAATATATAAAGTTTATGTGGTCGGAGATGCCTCCTTCTGCCTGTTACATACATTTTCTGTTGGCACTAAGTCATAATACCCTTCTACCCTATGGGTAGCGGGTATAAAAATTATCTTAAAGGAGCATTTTTATTTTGTACATTTAGCATACATGCAGCAACAAAATGTTTCAGAAAAAAATACAATTTAGTAAAGATTATTGGTTTACACAATTTAGCTGATTTTTATACCCGCTACCCATAGGGTAGAAGGGTATTATAACTTGGTGCCAACAGAAAATGTATGTAACAGGCAGAAGGAGGCATCTCCGACCACATAAAGTATATATATTCTTGATCAGTGTCAACAGCCGAGACGATATAGCCATGTCCGTCTTTCCGTCTGTCCGTCTGTATGAACACCTAGATCTCAGAGACTATATAAGATAGAGCTAGAAAATTTAGTGACAGTACTCCTATAGGTCCTACGCAGATCAAGTTTATTTTAGATTTTGCCACGCCCCTTTCCTCCCCCAAAAGCCTGTAAAAGCCGTAATGAAAGACCTAGAGCATTGAATTTTGGTATGCATAATAATAATTATATTCTTATTAAAGAATCAATTTTATATGCAAAATTCACTTGCAGTTGCCCGCGCTTTGTTTGTTTAGTTGACAGTGTGACCATGTCGGTGTTATGGATTTTTACCCGCTATTTTCAAATATATACAAAAACAACAAGTTTCAGTATATTTGGTATATTTTTTTTTAAAATATAATTTTTTTTTTTTTCTCTCGAAATGGGTTGCGGGTATCATACGGTCGAGAACTCTCGACTGTAGCTTTCTTACTTGTTATAAACGATTTTAACTGTGTTGTAACATTTAAAATTAGTTTTGAACATAAAGCCAGTTTTCAGGGTAGTTTAACAATGCTACACAAAAGTACTTTGTTTTTGTATATTGATTAACAAAACAAATACCTAAAAAGAGTCAATTTGATTCTTAATATAATAATTATCGGTTCCAAAACTAACCAAAAAGGCTACCATGTACATACATTCAATTAGATATAATACTTTTCGACGTCATCAAAAAAGATTGATAATCTGATATCGAACGATAATAATGCAACCGTCCACTTTTTGCTAAGAAAATGTCATAGATAGAAACATACACTGATAATTTCAAACGAAAGTCTACCCCACAATTAACACGCACCAATGCTACAACGAGTCTTATCAAAGATAAGACGGCAACAACAACATCATAAAAACAAGTAAGAAAGCTACAGTCGAGAGTGCTCGACCGTATGATACCCGCAACCCATTTCGAGAGAAAAAAAAAATTTTTAATGATATTTTAACAACAAATATACCAAAAATATACTGAAACTTGTGTTTTGTGTGTATATATTTGAAAATAGCGGGAAAAAATCCACAACACCGACATGGTCACACTGTCAACTAAACAAACAAAGCGTGAGCAGCTGCAAGTGAATTTTGCATACAAAATACCAAAATTACAGAATATAATAAGAGTGTCAAGCGCAGATGGGTTACCAAATTACACATCATTACACAAAGAACTTTTGGAGTTATTCGCGATTTACATAAAAAAAAACTTGACTTTCTCTAGATAAATGCTTATTGTGGGCGAAGGGGGCGTGGCATCCAACTTTTGAAATAAACTTGACCTGCGTAGGGTATGAAGGAACCTTTTTGTCAAATTTGGTATCTCTATGACTTATAGTCTCTGAGATCCAGGTGTTCATACAGACGGACAGACGGACAGTCGGACAGACGGACATGGCTATATCGTCTCGGCTGTTGACGCTGATCAAGAATATATATACTTTATGGGGTCGGAGATGCCTCCTTCTGCCTGTTACATACATTTTCTGTTGGCACTAAGTCATAATACCCTTCTACCCTATGGGTAGCGGGTATAATAAGGTAATCTTTATTTTATCTGTGCCGAAATAAATAAAGGAAATTTTGAGTTTTTATCAGTATCATTTTATCAGTATAGGCTGGTCTGGTAGACAACTGTTTCTATTTTCTGTCCTTGTTTGGTTAACGGTAAAATTTTTTTTTAAGACAATGCTAAAAGCATAATTATTTGCTTTAAATTATACCTCAGATAATTGTATAAATAAAGACTGTAGAGATATCGTGAGATCACGACTCATGATTAGGTTGACATTATCAACGGAACGTTCAAATAAACGTTAACAAAATTCCCTCAGATATCACCTACTTACGTAACATATATAACATATCACCGACATAAGTGTATATGTATGTGTCAATATATAGGTGCGCGTGGGATGAGCTACTACCTGAAATTTATTAAACTGTACGGGGGACTCCAATTAAATGCATGACGGATGTCAAACAAATGTATAGTCTGTCTACTAGATAACTCGTGTACAGTAGATGGGAGTATGAAAGGTTGAAATTGCCGACAATACTTGTATCGGCATAACACAGGGCCGCCGAGGATTTCAGGGCCCGGTGGTAGTTACCTAGTTCTGTTTGATAAACAATTTTTTGAATGTTGGGGCCTGGCCCGTCTGCATTAAGATAGGTATAGATAATACTTTAAGGATAATCTTTTACGGTTCCAATCAAGTTGTAAAGTTACTTATTAAACATTTGCCAAATTTTAAGATTTCGGTTGAAATCCAGTCCCCGCTAGAAGCCCCAGGCCCGATGGGAATACCACCCTTACCACCCCCCTCATTTCTTGAGATTGTGTAGATCATTATTTGCAATAGAGCAATATCCATCCCTGGCACTGGAAACTAGAGAGCAGCTTTGAAGTTGTCAATCTACATCGTCAGCTCTTTAATTAGCACTACACTAGCTATTTCGCACACTCTACTTATACTGAAACTTATCGGCATATACATACGTATATATATATATACATATATACATAGATATGTGTGAAAGGTTGAGTACATGCTATATTATTAGATTACTTCTTACTTACCTGAGGAGTAGTTTGAGAAAACAGCCAAAGCCACGGCAAGTGGCCACTTCACCTGTATATGTGATTGTCATATCGACAGGTTTTTCGAAACTTTCTTTTTAATTTTTATTTATAGCTGATGCCAAGTTCTGTGTTTAATAATGTATTTTAACACGTTAAACGTTCTCGATGAATGCTAATTTTTCTGGAGTTCAGGAACATTCTGTTGGGCGGAGAATGAAGGGGAAATGTCAAATTCAGGTGTAACATTTTCAGATAGTTTAAATATACAAATATGATTGTTTAAGCATAAAATCGAATGTATAAACGAATTTATATAACCTTTATTATATTTCGAAGAAAATGTAGCATGAATCAGAGCTAATAATTACACTATCGACAACTGCATACAATTAAAGTGCATTTAAAATTCAAAAATCGATTTTTTTCATCTCATTGTTTGAATTTAACACGGATGTAAAAGTCTAGAACACAATTGATAAATGAAAATTCTGTTGCACTCCGCTACAAATATTTCCGTGCTGATTAAGTTAATTGCCGCAATTTAAAATAAGTCTAGATAACTGCAAATCAGGCCATTTACAAATGTATGTATATGTCATCCCCTACAGAATTGGATATAGAAATTGACGCAAGTGGAATTGTTCACAGCTTGCGTGTGGGCGCTGGCATTGATGCTAAGTGCATGATTCTATCAGCCCGGAGGAGTCATAGAGAGGCATCCACATGCGAGTGCTACAAATGCACATCAATTAAGAACAACTTCCACAAACAGACAGACTTCGAGTCTTATTCAAATATTTGATTAATATTGCTTCTTTCGACTCGCACATTTTGTAAGTAAGTAAATAGTGAAAAGCTCATAGTGTATTTAATATTGCGTAAAGATGAGCTCATACAAATACATACATATGTGTATACAAGTAGATACAACTATGTATATACATACATATATACATTCCTGTATTGCGAGAGGGAAAAATTCTGCTGATGAATTTCCGAATAAATGACAATTAAACCACCTCTGAGCTAATGATCGAATAGACAACTTGAACACAGCTCAACGCTAAGATTTTAATAAGAGAATGGTAAACATTTGTGTATGTACATATGTACATACATACGTCTGTATATAATTCTTGTTTTCTTGTTGTCTGTGTGTTTTGGTATGTGAATATGAGCCGAGCTTTGGGGTCTGGAACATGACATCATTTGGCTTTTTTACAGAGAGAATTGAACGTTATCTGAATCAGTAAATACAGACAGATACCTTTGTGTGTATATTCATATACATATGTATATAAAGTCGTGTAATATATACCAATATGACGACGAAATTTGTTCGTAGATCACATAGAATTTCCTTCGATTATAATCTGAATTATGACATCTGATTATTTAAGATTAATAGTGTCATGAAATGACCCCAGATTCGATTTGGTTTTGTTTAAGTAACGCTGTTGAACGAATGTAGACAAACAAGTAAGAAAGATAAGTCAAGAGTGATCGACTGTGAGATTCGCGCCCATTTGGAGAAAATACATCTTCTTTATATACGGACACTGCTGGCCAGATCAACGCACAGCCCAATCGGTAAAAACTACGATACTGCGATTTTCACCCAACAGATATGAACGTCTAGGCGCCCGCTAAGAAGCGATTTTTCGAAACATTTATTCTATCTTTAATCACTGTTTGAAAAAATAATTAATTGACCCATTTTTGTTTTGAGAAGTGAAAAAATATTGATATCGATCTTGATTAATCCTTTCCCATTATCATCTATGTTGGGTTAAAACGAAATCGATTCTCGACGCATTTTGGTTTTGGACATCCCTATTTGCAACTCTTTTTTGATTTGAATTGACTAATTTAAATGAAAGAAGCTATGCATTTATTTTTGGGGAAGTGGAGAAATAATTTTTTCTTTAACATGGAAAGGGTGCAGCGTGGTTTTGCAGTGGGAACGACGTTGCGGGACAGCTGGCTTTTATATAAACGGAAACAAAATAATTTTCATGTAAAAACCGAGAGTCTGCAGCGAGTGGCTGCAGAAGGAAGCTGCATTGGATGATGAAGTTTTAATTTTTAAATTTGTACATTACATTTGTTTCAATTTAAGACCCTTGCAAAAAATGAAAAATGTTGTTAACAAAATAGAAAATATGTATGTTGTGTAAGCAACAATTCATTTTATTTAGTTTTACATTAAAAAACTTGACGAATGTTCTTTTTTAATTTGAAATGGAAATGAAAGAAGCGAGAGGCTAACAAATTATTTTAAAGTTCTTAGCGAGCTCAGCTGCGTGTAATTCTGGCTAGTTTGATATACAATATTTACACAAAATACCAAAAAATATTTTGCTTTAAAATATCCATTCAAGTGTAAAAACTCTGAATATAACAAACAGTGTAATTTACAATTAAAAATAAGTGTTAAAACAAAAAAAAAAATTTACTTTTGAATGTTACATATGTATGTATCGGAGAGTATGTAGTGCAGTATCCCGACAGGTATGACCATGGGTTGTGCTGGTATACTAGATATACGTGTCGGAGAGTATGAAGTGCAGCATCCCGACAGGTATGACCATGGGTTGTACGGGTATACTAGATATACTAGATACTAGTTTTGGTAGAATGGGGACTCAGTTTGTGAACTGAGGCCGAGTGTGGCTTCGTATGCGTTGCTAGGTCTGGGCTCTCTGTGCTTTTCTTTCCTTCCGGTTCTGGACATAGCGTGAGATGGACGCAGGTGTGAACAATAAAAGGACAACTATGAGCAACAAAGGCATCGAAGACTCGCTGCATTCGCCAGAATTGGGTTCAGACCAACGGGAACTGAACGATCTAGTAATCGACAATGACGACTCGCAAGGAGATGACTTAGGTTCTCCGACATCAGAAGTGGGATTCGGCCCTAACCAAACTTTGTCAAGGGATGTCTTCGCGTTGTTGGAGCAACAAAACCGGAATTTTTTACAACTGGTTAAGAAGCTACAAATGCCGGCGAGCGCAGTACAACAGACTAGCGAGATTTGCTTGCCGAAATACAATCCGGACATTGCTGGAGTAGATGCCACGCAGTGGTGCGCTACGGTCGACATCATTTTACGAGCGAAACCGCTAAGTGACAGCGCTCTTATATTAGCGCTGAGTAAGGCTTTGGAAGGCGCAGCGGCTCAGTGGTTATCACAAATATGCTACCCAGGAATAACTTGGCAACAGTTCCGGCAATTGTTTGAGCAGCGATATGAGACTTCGGAGACGCCAGCCGCCGTTATTTTTAATCTTCTGAATAGTCGTCCAAGTAGCGGTGAGAGCTTGCCTGTTTTTGCGAGTCGCAGCGTGACGTCACTGTGCACAAAATTGCGAAATTTAAATTGTGAACAAATTTCCATCGCGTTGATCCTTGGGCACATGGCTAATTTCGACCGGCGTTTGCAACGAATGATACACACAACGCATGTAAACAATCGACGTGAGCTGCAAGCGGAGATGCAAATATTCTCGGCGCTGAAAGACCGTCCTATTGCACCAAACTGGGAACCGGAGACCAAACGGGCTAAAACTACGGAGCTAAAATGTTATCAGTGTGGAAAACCAGGTCATAAAAAGCAAGACTGTAGATCTGGACAAGGATTTCAGTTTTCATCAACTGGAAAGGAGCGCCGTTCTGGACAGCCTCATCATGGAAGGACAAATGTAACTTGTTACAGATGCCAGGAGCCGGGACACATTGCCACTAATTGCCCCAAAAAAGTGCAGAATACTGGATTGGGAGTAAGATCGGAAAAGAGAGTGGAGTTGTGCACTATGGCGGAGCCTAAATCGAGTATGCTGAATCATGGTGAGAGATTTCCAATAACATTTGATTCGGGAGCTGAGTGTTCATTAATTAAAGAAAGAGTTTCTAATAAGTTAGTTGGTAAGAGGATTCATAGCGTTATCTCATTAAAGGGAATAGGTAATGCCAATACTTACAGCACTGTACAAGTTGAAGCAAACATCATGATTGATGGTAATTCTTTAGTAGTTTTGTTTCACATAGTACCAGACGAATGTATGACAAATTATATTGTAATTGGCAGAGAAATATTAGCTCAAGGGTTTACAGTGGAAGTGTCTTATGATAATTTTAAGATTGTTCCAACTAAAGTTGTGAATGTTTGTGAAACCGTTCAACCTATTAATTTTGATAACATTGAAACCGAAGTGGTCGGAAATGAAAAAGAAATGTTAATATCATTACTAAAGCAACATTCAAAATCGTTTACTGAAGGCACTCCGGAAACGCGTGTGAGTACTGAGCAAATGCGTATTCGGTTGATTGAACCGACTAAGACTGTGCAAAGGCGACCATATAGATTTAGTCCATGCGAAAGGGAACTAGTGCGTGTTAAAATTAACGAATTAATCGAGTATCAGACCTAGTAGTTCACCCTTTGCTAGTCCTGCATTATTGGTTAAAAAGAAAAATGGTTCAGCAAGACTTTGCGTCGACTATAGAGAATTGAATAAAAATACGGTAGCGGATAAGTTCCCATTACCGCTGATCTCAGATCAAATAGCTAGGCTTAGGGGAGCTAATTATTTCACTTCTCTTGACATGGCTTGTGGCTATTACCAGATTTTAATGCACCCCGAATCAATCGAATATACAGCATTTGTTACTCCTGATGGGCAGTATGAATTTCTTTCGATGCCCTTTGGTTTAAAGAACGCACCCTCAGTGTTTCAAAGAGCTGTATTTAAAGCACTTGGCAGTTTGGCTCATTCGTTTGTAATCGTCTATATGGACGATATATTAATTGTTTCAGAAACAAAAGAGGAAGCGTATGAGCGGTTGCGACTGGTATTAGAAGTTCTAGTGAAGGCAGGATTCTCATTTAATATTTCAAAGTGCTTCTTCTTGAGAACTACAGTTCGGTACCTTGGCTATGAGATAAAAGCGGGGGAAATACGTCCAAATTTAAACAAAATAGAATCGCTAGTGGCGTTGCCTCCACCGAAATCAGTTGCTACTCTGAGACAATTTATTGGGTTAGCATCATATTTTCGTCAATTCGTTCCGGGGTTTTCACAATTGATGAAGCCATTATATTTTCTCACATCTGAAAAGAACAGTTTTGATTGGCAAGCACAGCATGAAGAAATTCGCAGCAAAATCATCAGTGTATTAACAAACAAGCCTGTTTTGATTATTTTTGATCCACAGTTTCCAATAGAATTGCATACCGACGCCAGCTCTATCGGGTATGGGGCAATCCTTTTACACCGCATAAACTCTAAGCCTCATGTGGTTGAATACTATAGTAGAGCAACTACCTCCTGTGAGTCGAGGTACATATCCTATGAATTAGAAACTCTGGCCGTTGTGAATGCTGTAAAACATTTTCGTCACTATCTGCATGGGAGAAAATTCGTGATTTTTACTGATTGTAATTCAATCAAATCTTCTCGAAATAAAGTCGAATTGTCACCTAGGGTTTATCGTTGGTGGGAGTTTCTCCAAGCATTTGATTTCGAAATTGAATACAGAGAAGGTAAACGCATGGCACACGTGGACTTTTTATCTAGGAATCCAGTGTATCAAAATAAGCCTGTATCAAATAAAATAGAAGAGAAGCGAATTGACTTAACAGAAATATCGGAAAACTGGATACTGGTGGAACAACAAAAGGATCCAGAAATATCAGAAATCATAACTAAGTTGAAGAATGACGATTTACCATTGGCACTAGTTGCCACTTATGAAATGAGATCAAATGTTTTGTATAGAAAGATTCAGAGGAATTCCAGAACTCGTTGTTTACCTGTAGTTCCTCGTACGTTCCGCTGGTCAGTTATAAATCAGGTACATGAGTCTATCATGCAGCTGGGTTGGGACAAAACGTTAGACAAGGTGTACGATCATTACTGGTTTACTGGTATGGCAAAATATGTCCGAAGATTTGTGGAGAACTGCATTACTTGTAGAGTGTCTAAGGGTACGTCTGGAAAACCTCAAATTGAATTACATCCAATTCCAAAAATTAACATTCCTTGGCACACCGTACACATAGATATATCGGGAAAATTGAGCGGAAAAAGTGATCGTAAAGAATATATAATCGTACAAATCGACGCTTTTACTAAATATGTTTTTCTGTTCCACACCTTTTCTTTGGACGCTAATACTTGTATAAGCGCAATGAAATCTTCGATTGCCATTTTTGGCGTGCCAACACGTTTAATTGCAGATCAGGGGCGCAGCTTCACGGGTACAAAGTTTGTGCAATTTTGTTCGAACCAAAAGATACAGTTACATTTAATTGGAACAGGTGCAAGTCGAGCCAACGGTCAAGTTGAAAGAGTTATGAGCACACTTAAGAATCTGTTGACGGCTGTTGAGACAAGTTCTAGATCTTGGCAAGATGCATTAGGGGACGTGCAGTTAGCCCTTAATTGTACAATTAATCATAGTACTAAGTGTAGTCCTTTAGAACTTTTGATTGGTAAAGTTGCGCGTCCACTGGGGTTGATTCCTATTAGTGATACTGAAACCGAACTTGACAAGATGAAATTAAGGGAGCAAGCCGCCAAGAACATGGAAGAGGGCGCTAGATATGACAAGACAAAATTTGATAAGAATATGGCTAAAGTAATCAGGTTCTGTGTGGGTGACTTTGTGTTGCTTAAAAACAGTGAAAGACAGCAAACGAAATTAGATCCAAAGTTCAGGGGACCCTTTTTGATTGTCGAGGTTTTGGACGGAGATCGATACGTTTTAAAGTCTACACAGAACAATAGACGTTACAAGTATCCACACGAAAGTTTGAGAAAGTTACCAGATGTGCAAATTCCAGAGGAGCTTGATGCAAATTTTAAAAAACAAAGTCTTTTGGAAAAATCTGTTGAAACAGAAGAGTACCGTGAAGCCATGTGATTGGCGATGAACGAAGGTTGCTTTAGAAATGAGATTGATGAATTCGTGAAGCCAAGTGTTGGGCGATGGACGAGCGATGAGATTGATGAATTCGTGAAGCCAAGTATTGGGCGATGGACGAGCGATGTGGTTGAGGAATTCGTGAAGCCAAGTATTGGGCGATGGACGAATATACATAAGTTGGTTAGTATAAGACAAGTTATGTTTCATGGATTATGATTTAATGATTGATTTATGATTTGATAATGTTTAAATGATCTCTTGACTGGAAATGTAAATGAAAGAAATGGTTCCTAAGAGAACGTAACCCGATTTATGATAAAATGATCGAAAATATGTTAAAAAAAAAAAAAAAAGAATAGAGGTAAAATTATGTTTTGAAATATTCTATGAAATTGAGATTATTTGGTTAAGTTTTTCTGAAGTACGCAATAAAAATTATAATGTTGGATTGAAACTGAGAGGTTTGTTGTAGACACGAGGACGTGTCTATGTCAGAATGGCCGTGTCGGAGAGTATGTAGTGCAGTATCCCGACAGGTATGACCATGGGTTGTGCTGGTATACTAGATATACGTGTCGGAGAGTATGAAGTGCAGCATCCCGACAGGTATGACCATGGGTTGTACGGGTATACTAGATATACTAGATACTAGTTTTGGTAGAATGGGGACTCAGTTTGTGAACTGAGGCCGAGTGTGGCTTCGTATGCGTTGCTAGGTCTGGGCTCTCTGTGCTTTTCTTTCCTTCCGGTTCTGGACATAGCGTGAGATGGACGCAGGTGTGAACAATAAAAGGACAACTATGAGCAACAAAGGCATCGAAGACTCGCTGCATTCGCCAGAATTGGGTTCAGACCAACGGGAACTGAACGATCTAGTAATCGACAATGACGACTCGCAAGGAGATGACTTAGGTTCTCCGACATATGTACATTTTTTTGTCTATTGGCACTAAGTTATATTACCCTTCTACCCTAAGGCAGGGGGTATAAAAAGCATAAGACAATGTAGCTGATAAGCAAATGAATCATTCATACGATACGGGTATATGAATCTTTCAGTCCTGTTTGTGTATACATTACATATCCCAAAAGTCTTATTTAATTTTATTTTATTGAAGTGTTGATTATTTATTTCATTTGCTTATTAAAAGCAGTGAGACTCATTTACAAAGTTATCGGCTGGTAATAAAGTGTCAACCTTAAATACGACTCGTTGAAAGCGGAGTCATTTAATTAATAGTTTAATTTACTACAATATATGTATATTTCGGTGTATACCTGACCTTCTGCAATACGAGTATAAACTGATTAAAACACTTGAAAGTTATGCAGTGGCTAATGCTTTTGTTTTTTGAAGTGAAGTCAATCACTTGAAAAATCGTATATGTTGTCTGATAATTATTAATGGTTAATCAAATAAAATGAATACAAGCTTAATGACACTTGAAGCAAAAGCAATTTAGAAAAATGTCCAGATGTATGATTTTTTGTATTATATTAAATTTTGGGCACATTATTTGTTTATTTAACTAAATACTTACGGTAATTCGATTTTTATTCGAATGCCATCTTACGGGCCTTCACTGCATATAATAGTGTTGTTCTCATCATTACAGTCCGTATTTATAGTATAGTCGCACTTTTCAAAATAGAGACGATTGACTGCGAAGTAGGCGAAATTTGCATGCAAACCCTTGTGCCAAGGGTTAAAAATAAAATTTCGATGTGGCGAAGCGTGCTGAGATTGCACGTTGAATGAAACACTAAGTACTCTTTGATGACTCACATTGGCGTACATACAGATGCAACATAGAATTGACGACATACAAGTGTATGTATACGTTTACTTCTACATATATCCGGATGTGCAATCGACCCAGAGAGTTACGCGTAAAGAAGAGTTTCGTAAATATATTTACATATATTGTATATACTTCCGTTGAGTTGAGAGATTCTAAGTTTTAGCAAATCGATTTGCGTGTCACGCGGTTCAGTTTAAGTCCAAGTACTTATTGTTGTTGTTTTTTTGTTTGTAGTAGTGGTTTGTAGTTTACACTATTATTAAAAAAAAGAGTCATGGTCACATACTACAATTCTCCACTCATATTGATGCATCTTTTAACTGAGATTCACAGCACAAAACACGCGACGCGATTCGCTCCGAAACAACGGAACGACGACGGAATAAAATAACAGAAACTCCAATTTCGAATTAAAATCAACAAATATAACACGTTGCTTCTTTGCTGGTGTTAGTGCTGCTGCGTTGATTTGCTTTCTTGGATGGCCTTTAGGCTTTACTATTTCTTCTCTGTCTGCCACTTCTGTTCTTTCACCCACACATACACATCGACGTGAACGCAGACGCTTCTGTGAATGTAGCCATGTTCGTCACAGCCATTGAAACAATTGGCGACCTGTGCCTTCCACGTTCTAAATTCTTTTCTTGCTCGACACTTCCACGCTCAACGACCGACGATTTCAGACTGAAACTACTATGTGCAAATACTAGCACAACTGGGAACACTGTGCGCTGTGCCGGCAGCTGTCGCGAAACCTTAACTCATACTTATGCCAATTGTTTGGAGCATGCGAGAGCGTAAAACTGGTTGTGAGCGAAGAGTAACGATAAGCTAAGAACAGGGATGGACTTACCTGTTTTGCGGGTATACGCGTCATTTTATATTTTATTTTAATTTTATTTCATTTAGCTCTCCGAAATCGAAAATGGAGCATTTCAGAGTAGAAAATAAATGTAAATATAATAAAAAGAGACTATACAGATAATTGTATACATAATAATATAATATGCCAATAATAATATTTTTATCTAGGGAACTGACCGAATTATCTGCATGTTTATTCCTGTTATATAAAATATATGCTCTTTTATTTCTGTTACATACACTACTGGACAAAATAATAAGTACACTGGCTGCGCCTAATTGTTGATAAAAGGAAAAACTCTAAACCGTCAATGTTAAAGAATGTACCGCTGTTAATTGTTTATATTTTCAAAGGTTATAGGTTCTTAAACATTTAAATCAAAAATGAAGGTTGGGAACCATGTTTTTTTTAATGATAAGCGGAAATTTGTGCTGGATGAGCGTTTTTGTCTGGCCAAAATAATAAGTACACTGGTTTTATTTTTAAATTTTATAGGATTAAGTAAAGAATGTTGATTTATTTTGACTTCTTGCATATTTACTTCCAAGTTAAAAAAAAATATTTATTTGTACTGTTAAAGAAAATACTATTGACGTGAATCTTTGAAAAAACGAGAAAAGTCTTCCAGAAATTGGGAAAATTCTTGAAAGCTGGGAATGTTTTGTTCAGAATGCCATAAAATTAAAGCTGTCTACTAAAAAACGAGGATAAAAGAAGAAATCTTCACAAACAGCTGAAATTCGCATGGTCAGTCTTGCGAAAAAGACATATTCATGTCCTCCAAGGTAATTTTCGCTCAAATCTGCATTGGTCTATCATCTCAAACGGTTTGCCGTAGATGTAAAAAGGTATACCTACTAAACCTCATACCCCAAAAATGTTCGAGAAAAAAATTTGAAGATGAAACAAACGTGTGGTGACAATTATTTGACATGGTCTGGGCCAGAAGGTTCTACAATTTGGAATACAATTTTGTGGAGCGAAGACACAAATCTAAATTCTGGTAATGACTACAGACGATATGTAGATTGCTCAAAAGGCAAAGAATTCGTGGTCCGCTACCCAAAGAAGACTTTTAAGGATGCGGGGTGATGCATAATGGTTACGGGCACTTTTTCTTGGCAGTTGTGCGGATTGAACGGTAAACTGGAAATATATATATTTTTTTTAAAATACTTTGTTTTTATTTATTGGATCTTCTCTTAAGTGAGACTAACAATAAGTTATCAAATCTTATAACTAAACATTAATTTACAATAATAATTGGTTGCACGTTCTAGATTCTATCGCTGGGTTGGTAGATCATCACGACGAAGACGGGAGCGGCTACACAGTCGGGTTAGCCCTCGCACGAGGGGGTTAGGGTGCGAGGAAAGCTTGCGAGGAAAAAATTTCCTTGTAATGGATCTTTCCACAGGATAATGACCCAAAACGCTCGTCAGGTCTGGCCATGGGCTGGTTTACAGAGAACGAGGTAAACATTATGAGTTGGCCAAGTCAGTTTTTTGAAAACCGCGAATTGACATACATAAATACGTTTCCAAAATTCGAAGAATTGTGGAAATTATGTGCTAAAAATGAGGTATGAGATTCGTAAGTAGATTTTTCGCAAACTTATTCCTAGAAAGCTAAAAAAACATCGAAAAAGACTTACAAAATGAGTGTGAATGAATTGGATATTAATTATTATAACTTAGTGCCAACAGAAAATGTATGTAACAGGCAGAAGGAGGCATCTCCGACCATATAAACTATATATATTCTTGATCAGTGTCAACAGCCGAGACGATATAGCCATGTCCGTCTGTCCGTCTGTATGAACACCTAGATCTCAGAGACTATAAGAGCTAGAGCTATCAAATTTGGGGACAGTACTCCTATAGGTCCTACGCAGATCAAGTTTATTTCAAAAGTTGGATGCCACGCCCCTTTCCGTCCCCAAAAGTTTGTAAAAGCCGTAATAATAGACCTAGAGCATTGAGTTTTGGTATGCATAATAATAATTATATTCCCAATGATTCCTGTGAATTTGGTTGAAATCGAATGAAAAACAAGGAAGTTATTAAAGAATCAATTTTATATGCAAAATTCACTTGCAGCTGCCCGCGCTTTGTTTGTTTAGTTGACAGTGTGACCATAACGGTGTTGTGGATTTTTACCCGCTATTTTCAAATATATACACACAAAACACAAGTTTTAGTATATTTGGTATATTTTATGTTAAAATATTATTTAAGTTTTTTGTTTTCTCTCGAAATGGGTTGCGGGTATCATACGGTCGAGCACTCTCGACTGTAGCTTTCTTACTTGTTTAATAATTCGATCATAAATTTTTAACATGAAATGGAAAATGCTCATGTTTACTATCTTCATAATCTACTATATATCGGAAAACTAAAAGCAGATTTGATTTTTTTTTCAAGTTACTTAAAAACGTTTTACGAGGTGTGAAAGAAATGTTATAATTGTGTACTTATTAATTTATCCAGTAGTGTACATTTGTTGTTGGAAATGGGCAATAAAGTGTATAATAGTAATGATCTTGTATGTAGCATCAACAGTCAGTATTTGTAAGCGTGGATTTCTAAGAGCTAGAACAAAATTTGGTATGTATTTTTCTGCATTCAATAAATTTATGTTTTTGGAGGCCCCTATATTTACCAAAAGTTTAGAACCTGTGCTTTTTTGTTGCATTGTAAATTGCATATATGTACATACATATGTATGTAACTTGAAAAGTACGTAATGTAATGATGTGTTTTTTGCGTATTTTTTGAGAAATCTAAGTTGTAGAGTAAAAATCTTGCTAAAGAATGTTTCATTAAAGTTGTAGTTATGTACATATGTAGATACTGTTCATATGTGTATGAATACGGGTTATTGGGACAATGTTCTCGTATTCGAGCAGTCTCAATTAAGTCTCAGATCTATACACTCAAAAATTGCTTTAAATGTTCTGTAAGGTACTGGCCACATCACTTGCAAGTTGAAATTTTGGGCGTCAGCTTAAAAGAAGGCAACTAACTCCATATTTTTATACCCGCTACCCATAGGGTAGAAGGGTATTATGACTTAGTGCCAACAGAAAATGTATGTAACAGGCAGAAGGAGGCATCTCCGACCCCATAAAGTATATATATTCTTGATCAGCGTCAACAGCCGAGACGATATAGCCATGTCCGTCTGTCCGTCTGTATGAACACCTGGATCTCAGAGACTATAAGACATAGAGACACCAAATTTGGCAAAAAGGTTCCTTTATACCCTACGCAGGTCAAGTTTATTTCAAAAGTTGGATGCCACGCCCCCTTCGCCCACAATAAGCATTTATCTAGAGAAAGTCAAGTTTTTTTTTATGTAAATCGCGAATAACTCCAAAAGTTCTTTGTGTAATGATGTGTAATTTGGTAACCCATCTGCGCTTGACACTCTTAATATACCCTGTAATTTTGGTACAAATCAGATAAGTAGAACAAAAGTTATTCGTGAAATTATTTATCAAAATTTTTGTGCCCAGTGCATATGGACGTTTTAAGTGTGTGAATGACCTAGAGATATCAAATTTGGTGACAGTATTCATGTAGCTCTTACGCAGATCAAGTTTGTTTTAGATTTTTGCCACGCCCCTTTCCGCCCCCAAAAACTGTAAAAGCCGTAATAATAGACCTAGAGCATTGAATTTTGGTATGCATAATAACAATGATAGTCTGAATGACTCCTGTGAATTTGGTTGAGATCGAATAAAAAACTAGGAAGTTATTAAAGAATCCATTTTGTATGCAAAATTCACTTGCAGCTGCTCGCGCTTTGTTTGTTTAGTTGACAGTGTGACCATGTCGGTGTTGTGGATTTTTTCCCGCTATTTTCAAATATATACACACAAAACACAAGTTTCAGTATATTTTTGGTATATTTGTTGTTAAAATATTAAAATTTTTTTTTTCTCTCGAAATGGGTTGCGGGTATCATACGGTCGAGCACTCTCGACTGTAGCTTTCTTACTTGTTAATTTTTATTTTAATTATTATTATTTGTTTTTGTTTTAATTCGAGTTTCTTCAGAATTTTATTTTTTTTTTAATTTCGTATAAGACCTTAAAATGTACAAAATAAAGTTACTTTATTTATTTATATTCTTTCACTTAGCTAAACTTCTCAACGCACAGCCCAAATTGTAAAATTGTGCACAACATCTTATAGGATACCACTAATGATCCACTTCACGAACTTCTTCTAACTTTCTCTAATTACAGCTTAAAAATATTATGAAATGGCTTTGTGTTTGGAGTCCCTGCAATCAATGACAGCAATGACACTCTCGATTTCTACTTCATTCCCGAAGCTGTGACAGAAGTTTTGTTGGGATCCACGGTACCGTTGAGCCGTGCGGCCGACTTAGCAGTGTCGCGTTAAGAATCATATCAGCCCATTGATGCTGTCCAGTGTCTGACGCCCTTACTGAATAGGCCTCTTGATACCGCGAGACTTACTGATGAAACCGACCCTAGTAGTCGAGCGTACTCATCAACCGCCACGTTACCTGGTACACCCATGTGCCCTGGTAGCCAGGGTGTGTGTGGTTGACATCGGTTCAGTGGCATTGGTGTGTCTCAGATTAGTTTACTCTTGATGGTGTTCGATGAAAGTCCTGATTGGCTATCAACTTAAATTGATACGTCCTTCGGGCTTCCGCCCAATGTCTGTATCAACTTGGTCTCTTGCCAAACAGCGTAGATCTCCACTTGAAACACACTGCACCAGTCAGGACGAAAGAAGAGCTAAATCGCAAGTTCATCGTAGAAGACACCTGATGCGGTGCCTTCCGTCGTCTTCGATCCGTCTGTGTAGATTGACAACCCATTCTGCCTCAATAAAGATTCTAGTTGCCAATCGGAACTGTCGGGGAATTCAGTTCAAATTTTGTCATCTTCTTAAGGCTTATCGTTGATGTAATGGTTAGTATTCCCTCTCTCTTGTTCAGCTTCTAAGCAGCCTAGAAAGTGTGGGTTCATGAGGAGTTGTAGATTTTCTTGGCAGTCTTTCGTACCATCCTGGATGCTTAGCAGTCCTGGTATGGCTGGATTTTTCGCCAGCAACCTTCGAAGTCTGGATGCTTCTCTGATGTTGGTTAGCTCCTCGCAAAATCCAACGAATCTCTATTGCTCTTTTACACTTCTTTTTGAGGATTTTGAAACTGTTATTGTAGGCATTCCAGACTACCTGACATTGTCCATCTCTTTTGTAAAGTCTTCTTGTTTCCTTTCGTATCTTGCGAAGTTCCGGAATCCACCACTTGTTGAGGTTTGACTTAGGAGAATGAGTGACCCAGCCTAGAGTCTCTTTGATAGTTCGGGTCGATTTCTCCAATTTGTCTGGGTTGTCCAGGCTTCCCACTAGTTGGTCGGGGATGGATTTACTGATAAGTTGTGAGAATATATCCCAGTTTGTCTTTCTTGGATTCCTCAAGGGAAATGATCCGAGAAGGAGCATTCTGCGGATACGTGCCAGTCTTATACGGAGAAAGAGTCGCTGTTGGTCGCTAGGGCTTAATAAATAACCTCTGCTCGGTTCTTGTTGCGGAAAGTGGGGTGGCTGCCCCGGTTACTCACATTAAGATGTGAAGGCATTGCGAATTCAAGCAGCGACTCCCCTCTCTCGTTGGTATCTTTGTTGTGAGCATTGGCATCTCACCCAAGGATCAGATCCATGCCCTCTTTCTGCATATGCTAAATTAGGGCTTCGATGCTCTCCGAAGCTGGATCCTTTTCAGCATACGGGAGGTATGTAGGAGCCAGGTATAGTTTGGGACCGTTCCTACCATTACGCTACCATCAAGTCCATGTTGCTGTAACGGGAAGAGAAAAACGCATTAAGTCAGGTTCTTACCACAATACAGGTTCTGGACTTACCTAAAGTTGTCGGGACATGGAGATGGTATGCGCGGGCACCCAAACCACAGCGCCTCCAGAAATGATTGCCCGAACGCAACCCTTTGGGATCCAAACCTTAATGATTGTGCGCTCCGGGATTTGGTCTGCAGGGACGCAGTCAATCCTTGCACCTGGCCAAGGTGCGTCCAGTTTCAGCAATGTGTCTTTGAGAAATCGCAGGGATTCCTCGTTAGCGCTAGCCACCACATTGACACCTTTGTATCGGTTGATGTCGTCAAACTGTGTCTCGAACAGATTCTGCGGTCGAGTGATGGAATCAGCAATCCTCTGGTCGATTAACCCTTCCAGGATGAGCCAGTTGTCGCTAGTGAGCTTCCCCTCCGGGTTGCTGTTGCTCCGGGTAGGTACTTAAGCTGACCAGGATTTCCCCTGGACATGTCCGCCTGCTTTCTGAAGCCTTCGCCGAGTCATCCGACCTCTACCTTTTGTGGACAGATGCATTGATCTTTTCCGTTTTTATACACGCCGTTCTATCCTTTTCAGGAGATGTGGCTGTTTGGTGCCTTCTTTTTTTTATTAAGTATAAAGCAATATACATATACATATGTATACATATATATACATGTAACATAAAACCTACACACATATGTACATATGTACATACATTACTATGCATTATTTTTGCACACGGTGATTCGATACTCGCCATGTTTTCAGACCGAAATCCAGCTCAAATATGGCATATGTAAGTCTCGGGTTTACAACAATCTTAAATCGCGCAGTTTATGGACCCGATACTGTTTACATTTCCTCCGCACAACGATGGTGCAGTCTTGCAGTTTTTTTTTTTTTTTTTTTTTTTTATGACTCATGCCTAGCTCTTGACCGATGCTACGGCTGCTACTATGCCGGCAGCTGCAAGACTTTTTGGACAACCTAATATTATGGGTCTACTTTATTATTATATGAACGCATTGTACAATTTTTCAAAATATTGACTTTCTATTTAAAATTGGGTATCATAACGCGAAACTCAATTGGGTATATACAGTCGAGTTCTTTTGACTGTAGCTTTCTTACATGCTTTGGTTACACATTATTTATGATATATTTTCGAAGCCGGACTTGAAACCGAAAATAAAATTACAAAATTTAGTGAAAATAATTATTAGTTAATTTTATTATATTAAATAGTACGATATTCAAGTTACAGATTCATATTTGATTTTCACATATATACTTTTGTGTACTTTACTATTATTTATTTAGTGAATGAAATTTTCGATTTTTACATTCGTTTACACTTATGACAGACTAATGACTTACGGTTATTCGTTATATTTTATATTATTCTGTAAAGTTTAATGAATTATGCTAAAATGTTATCAGTGTGGAAAACCAGGTCATAAAAAGCAAGACTGTAGTTCTGGACAAGGATTTCAGTTTTCATCAACTGGAAAGGAGCGCCGTTCTGGACAGCCTCATCATGGAAGGACAAATGTAACTTGTTACAGATGCCAGGAGCCGGGACACATTGCCACTAATTGCCCCAAAAAAGTGCAGAATACTGGATTGGGAGTAAGATCGGAAAAGAGAGTGAAGTTGTGCACTATGGCGGAGCCTAAATCGAGTATGCTGAATCATGGTGAGAGATTTCCAATAACATTTGATTCGGGAGCTGAGTGTTCATTAATTAAAGAAAGAGTTTCTAATAAGTTAGTTGGTAAGAGGATTCATAGCGTTATCTCATTAAAGGGAATAGGTAATGCCAATACTTACAGCACTGTACAAGTTGAAGCAAACATCATGATTGATGGTAATTCTTTAGTAGTTTTGTTTCACATAGTACCAGACGAATGTATGACAAATAATATTGTAATTGGCAGAGAAATATTAGCTCAAGGGTTTACAGTGGAAGTGTCTTATGATAATTTTAAGATTGTTCCAACTAAAGTTGTGAATGTTTGTGAAACCGTTCAACCTATTAATTTTGATAACATTGAAACCGAAGTGGTCGGAAATGAAAAAGAAATGTTAATATCATTACTAAAGCAACATTCAAAATCGTTTACTGAAGGCACTCCGGAAACGCGTGTGAGTACTGAGCAAATGCGTATTCGGTTGATTGAACCGACTAAGACTGTGCAAAGGCGACCATATAGATTTAGTCCATGCGAAAGGGAACTAGTGCGTGTTAAAATTAACGAATTAATCGAGTATAAAGTCATCAGACCTAGTAGTTCACCCTTTGCTAGTCCTGCATTATTGGTTAAAAAGAAAAATGGTTCAGCAAGACTTTGCGTCGACTATAGAGAATTGAATAAAAATACGGTAGCGGATAAGTTCCCATTACCGCTGATCTCAGATCAAATAGCTAGGCTTAGGGGAGCTAATTATTTCACTTCTCTTGACATGGCTTGTGGCTATTACCAGATTTTAATGCACCCCGAATCAATCGAATATACAGCATTTGTTACTCCTGATGGGCAGTATGAATTTCTTTCGATGCCCTTTAGTTTAAAGAACGCACCCTCAGTGTTTCAAAGAGCTGTATTTAAAGCACTTGGCAGTTTGGCTCATTCGTTTGTAATCGTCTATATGGACGATATATTAATTGTTTCAGAAACAAAAGAGGAAGCGTATGAGCGGTTGCGACTGGTATTAGAAGTTCTAGTGAAGGCAGGATTCTCATTTAATATTTCAAAGTGCTTCTTCTTGAGAACTACAGTTCGGTACCTTGGCTATGAGATAAAAGCGGGGGAAATACGTCCAAATTTAAACAAAATAGAATCGCTAGTGGCGTTGCCTCCACCGAAATCAGTTGCTACTCTGAGACAATTTATTGGGTTAGCATCATATTTTCGTCAATTCGTTCCGGGGTTTTCACAATTGATGAAGCCATTATATTTTCTCACATCTGAAAAGAACAGTTTTGATTGGCAAGCACAGCATGAAGAAATTCGCAGCAAAATCATCAGTGTATTAACAAACAAGCCTGTTTTGATTATTTTTGATCCACAGTTTCCAATAGAATTGCATACCGACGCCAGCTCTATCGGGTATGGGGCAATCCTTTTACACCGCATAAACTCTAAGCCTCATGTGGTTGAATACTATAGTAGAGCAACTACCTCCTGTGAGTCGAGGTACATATCCTATGAATTAGAAACTCTGGCCGTTGTGAATGCTGTAAAACATTTTCGTCACTATCTGCATGGGAGAAAATTCGTGATTTTTACTGATTGTAATTCAATCAAATCTTCTCGAAATAAAGTCGAATTGTCACCTAGGGTTTATCGTTGGTGGGAGTTTCTCCAAGCATTTGATTTCGAAATTGAATACAGAGAAGGTAAACGCATGGCACACGTGGACTTTTTATCTAGGAATCCAGTGTATCAAAATAAGCCTGTATCAAATAAAATAGAAGAGAAGCGAATTGACTTAACAGAAATATCGGAAAACTGGATACTGGTGGAACAACAAAAGGATCCAGAAATATCAGAAATCATAACTAAGTTGAAGAATGACGATTTACCATTGGCACTAGTTGCCACTTATGAAATGAGATCAAATGTTTTGTATAGAAAGATTCAGAGGAATTCCAGAACTCGTTGTTTACCTGTAGTTCCTCGTACGTTCCGCTGGTCAGTTATAAATCAGGTACATGAGTCTATCATGCATCTGGGTTGGGACAAAACGTTAGACAAGGTGTACGATCATTACTGGTTTACTGGTATGGCAAAATATGTCCGAAGATTTGTGGAGAACTGCATTACTTGTAGAGTGTCTAAGGGTACGTCTGGAAAACCTCAAATTGAATTACATCCAATTCCAAAAATTAACATTCCTTGGCACACCGTACACATAGATATATCGGGAAAATTGAGCGGAAAAAGTGATCGTAAAGAATATATAATCGTACAAATCGACGCTTTTACTAAATATGTTTTTCTGTTCCACACCTTTTCTTTGGACGCTAATACTTGTATAAGCGCAATGAAATCTTCGATTGCCATTTTTGGCGTGCCAACACGTTTAATTGCAGATCAGGGGCGCAGCTTCACGGGTACAAAGTTTGTGCAATTTTGTTCGAACCAAAAGATACAGTTACATTTAATTGGAACAGGTGCAAGTCGAGCCAACGGTCAAGTTGAAAGAGTTATGAGCACACTTAAGAATCTGTTGACGGCTGTTGAGACAAGTTCTAGATCTTGGCAAGATGCATTAGGGGACGTGCAGTTAGCCCTTAATTGTACAATTAATCATAGTACTAAGTGTAGTCCTTTAGAACTTTTGATTGGTAAAGTTGCGCGTCCACTGGGGTTGATTCCTATTAGTGATACTGAAACCGAACTTGACAAGATGAAATTAAGGGAGCAAGCCGCCAAGAACATGGAAGAGGGCGCTAGATATGACAAGACAAAATTTGATAAGAATATGGCTAAAGTAATCAGGTTCTGTGTGGGTGACTTTGTGTTGCTTAAAAACAGTGAAAGACAGCAAACGAAATTAGATCCAAAGTTCAGGGGACCCTTTTTGATTGTCGAGGTTTTGGACGGAGATCGATACGTTTTAAAGTCTACACAGAACAATAGACGTTACAAGTATCCACACGAAAGTTTGAGAAAGTTACCAGATGTGCAAATTCCAGAGGAGCTTGATGCAAATTTTAAAAAACAAAGTCTTTTGGAAAAATCTGTTGAAACAGAAGAGTACCGTGAAGCCATGTGATTGGCGATGAACGAAGGTTGCTTTAGAAATGAGATTGATGAATTCGTGAAGCCAAGTGTTGGGCGATGGACGAGCGATGAGATTGATGAATTCGTGAAGCCAAGTATTGGGCGATGGACGAGCGATGTGGTTGAGGAATTCGTGAAGCCAAGTATTGGGCGATGGACGAATATACATAAGTTGGTTAGTATAAGACAAGTTATGTTTCATGGATTATGATTTAATGATTGATTTATGATTTGATAATGTTTAAATGATCTCTTGACTGGAAATGTAAATGAAAGAAATGGTTCCTAAGAGAACGTAACCCGATTTATGATAAAATGATCGAAAATATGTTAAAAAAAAAAAAAAAAGAATAGAGGTAAAATTATGTTTTGAAATATTCTATGAAATTGAGATTATTTGGTTAAGTTTTTCTGAAGTACGCAATAAAAATTATAATGTTGGATTGAAACTGAGAGGTTTGTTGTAGACACGAGGACGTGTCTATGTCAGAATGGCCGTGTCGGAGAGTATGTAGTGCAGTATCCCGACAGGTATGACCATGGGTTGTGCTGGTATACTAGATATACGTGTCGGAGAGTATGAAGTGCAGCATCCCGACAGGTATGACCATGGGTTGTACGGGTATACTAGATATACTAGATACTAGTTTTGGTAGAATGGGGACTCAGTTTGTGAACTGAGGCCGAGTGTGGCTTCGTATGCGTTGCTAGGTCTGGGCTCTCTGTGCTTTTCTTTCCTTCCGGTTCTGGACATAGCGTGAGATGGACGCAGGTGTGAACAATAAAAGGACAACTATGAGCAACAAAGGCATCGAAGACTCGCTGCATTCGCCAGAATTGGGTTCAGACCAACGGGAACTGAACGATCTAGTAATCGACAATGACGACTCGCAAGGAGATGACTTAGGTTCTCCGACATATGTACATTTTTTTGTCTATTGGCACTAAGTTATATTACCCTTCTACCCTAAGGCAGGGGGTATAAAAAGCATAAGACAATGTAGCTGATAAGCAAATGAATCATTCATACGATACGGGTATATGAATCTTTCAGTCCTGTTTGTGTATACATTACATATCCCAAAAGTCTTATTTAATTTTATTTTATTGAAGTGTTGATTATTTATTTCATTTGCTTATTAAAAGCAGTGAGACTCATTTACAAAGTTATCGGCTGGTAATAAAGTGTCAACCTTAAATACGACTCGTTGAAAGCGGAGTCATTTAATTAATAGTTTAATTTACTACAATATATGTATATTTCGGTGTATACCTGACCTTCTGCAATACGAGTATAAACTGATTAAAACACTTGAAAGTTATGCAGTGGCTAATGCTTTTGTTTTTTGAAGTGAAGTCAATCACTTGAAAAATCGTATATGTTGTCTGATAATTATTAATGGTTAATCAAATAAAATGAATACAAGCTTAATGACACTTGAAGCAAAAGCAATTTAGAAAAATGTCCAGATGTATGATTTTTTGTATTATATTAAATTTTGGGCACATTATTTGTTTATTTAACTAAATACTTACGGTAATTCGATTTTTATTCGAATGCCATCTTACGGGCCTTCACTGCATATAATAGTGTTGTTCTCATCATTACAGTCCGTATTTATAGTATAGTCGCACTTTTCAAAATAGAGACGATTGACTGCGAAGTAGGCGAAATTTGCATGCAAACCCTTGTGCCAAGGGTTAAAAATAAAATTTCGATGTGGCGAAGCGTGCTGAGATTGCACGTTGAATGAAACACTAAGTACTCTTTGATGACTCACATTGGCGTACATACAGATGCAACATAGAATTGACGACATACAAGTGTATGTATACGTTTACTTCTACATATATCCGGATGTGCAATCGACCCAGAGAGTTACGCGTAAAGAAGAGTTTCGTAAATATATTTACATATATTGTATATACTTCCGTTGAGTTGAGAGATTCTAAGTTTTAGCAAATCGATTTGCGTGTCACGCGGTTCAGTTTAAGTCCAAGTACTTATTGTTGTTGTTTTTTTGTTTGTAGTAGTGGTTTGTAGTTTACACTATTATTAAAAAAAAGAGTCATGGTCACATACTACAATTCTCCACTCATATTGATGCATCTTTTAACTGAGATTCACAGCACAAAACACGCGACGCGATTCGCTCCGAAACAACGGAACGACGACGGAATAAAATAACAGAAACTCCAATTTCGAATTAAAATCAACAAATATAACACGTTGCTTCTTTGCTGGTGTTAGTGCTGCTGCGTTGATTTGCTTTCTTGGATGGCCTTTAGGCTTTACTATTTCTTCTCTGTCTGCCACTTCTGTTCTTTCACCCACACATACACATCGACGTGAACGCAGACGCTTCTGTGAATGTAGCCATGTTCGTCACAGCCATTGAAACAATTGGCGACCTGTGCCTTCCACGTTCTAAATTCTTTTCTTGCTCGACACTTCCACGCTCAACGACCGACGATTTCAGACTGAAACTACTATGTGCAAATACTAGCACAACTGGGAACACTGTGCGCTGTGCCGGCAGCTGTCGCGAAACCTTAACTCATACTTATGCCAATTGTTTGGAGCATGCGAGAGCGTAAAACTGGTTGTGAGCGAAGAGTAACGATAAGCTAAGAACAGGGATGGACTTACCTGTTTTGCGGGTATACGCGTCATTTTATATTTTATTTTAATTTTATTTCATTTAGCTCTCCGAAATCGAAAATGGAGCATTTCAGAGTAGAAAATAAATGTAAATATAATAAAAAGAGACTATACAGATAATTGTATACATAATAATATAATATGCCAATAATAATATTTTTCTCTAGGGAACTGACCGAATTATCTGCATGTTTATTCCTGTTATATAAAATATATGCTCTTTTATTTCTGTTACATACACTACTGGACAAAATAATAAGTACACTGGCTGCGCCTAATTGTTGATAAAAGGAAAAACTCTAAACCGTCAATGTTAAAGAATGTACCGCTGTTAATTGTTTATATTTTCAAAGGTTATAGGTTCTTAAACATTTAAATCAAAAATGAAGGTTGGGAACCATGTTTTTTTTAATGATAAGCGGAAATTTGTGCTGGATGAGCGTTTTTGTCTGGCCAAAATAATAAGTACACTGGTTTTATTTTTAAATTTTATAGGATTAAGTAAAGAATGTTGATTTATTTTGACTTCTTGCATATTTACTTCCAAGTTAAAAAAAAATATTTATTTGTACTGTTAAAGAAAATACTATTGACGTGAATCTTTGAAAAAACGAGAAAAGTCTTCCAGAAATTGGGAAAATTCTTGAAAGCTGGGAATGTTTTGTTCAGAATGCCATAAAATTAAAGCTGTCTACTAAAAAACGAGGATAAAAGAAGAAATCTTCACAAACAGCTGAAATTCGCATGGTCAGTCTTGCGAAAAAGACATATTCATGTCCTCCAAGGTAATTTTCGCTCAAATCTGCATTGGTCTATCATCTCAAACGGTTTGCCGTAGATGTAAAAAGGTATACCTACTAAACCTCATACCCCAAAAATGTTCGAGAAAAAAATTTGAAGATGAAACAAACGTGTGGTGACAATTATTTGACATGGTCTGGGCCAGAAGGTTCTACAATTTGGAATACAATTTTGTGGAGCGAAGACACAAATCTATATTCTGGTAATGACTACAGACGATATGTAGATTGCTCAAAAGGCAAAGAATTCGTGGTCCGCTACCCAAAGAAGACTTTTAAGGATGCGGGGTGATGCATAATGGTTACGGGCACTTTTTCTTGGCAGTTGTGCGGATTGAACGGTAAACTGGAAATATATATATTTTTTTTAAAATACTTTGTTTTTATTTATTGGATCTTCTCTTAAGTGAGACTAACAATAAGTTATCAAATCTTATAACTAAACATTAATTTACAATAATAATTGGTTGCACGTTCTAGATTCTATCGCTGGGTTGGTAGATCATCACGACGAAGACGGGAGCGGCTACACAGTCGGGTTAGCCCTCGCACGAGGGGGTTAGGGTGCGAGGAAAGCTTGCGAGGAAAAAATTTCCTTGTAATGGATCTTTCCACAGGATAATGACCCAAAACGCTCGTCAGGTCTGGCCATGGGCTGGTTTACAGAGAACGAGGTAAACATTATGAGTTGGCCAAGTCAGTTTTTTGAAAACCGCGAATTGACATACATAAATACGTTTCCAAAATTCGAAGAATTGTGGAAATTATGTGCTAAAAATGAGGTATGAGATTCGTAAGTAGATTTTTCGCAAACTTATTCCTAGAAAGCTAAAAAACATCGAAAAAGACTTACAAAATGAGTGTGAATGAATTGGATATTAATTATTATAACTTAGTGCCAACAGAAAATGTATGTAACAGGCAGAAGGAGGCATCTCCGACCATATAAACTATATATATTCTTGATCAGTGTCAACAGCCGAGACGATATAGCCATGTCCGTCTGTCCGTCTGTATGAACACCTAGATCTCAGAGACTATAAGAGCTAGAGCTATCAAATTTGGGGACAGTACTCCTATAGGTCCTACGCAGATCAAGTTTATTTCAAAAGTTGGATGCCACGCCCCTTTCCGTCCCCAAAAGTTTGTAAAAGCCGTAATAATAGACCTAGAGCATTGAGCATTCCCAATGATTCCTGTGAATTTGGTTGAAATCGAATGAAAAACAAGGAAGTTATTAAAGAATCAATTTTATATGCAAAATTCACTTGCAGCTGCCCGCGCTTTGTTTGTTTAGTTGACAGTGTGACCATAACGGTGTTGTGGATTTTTACCCGCTATTTTCAAATATATACAAAAAAACAAGTTTTAGTATATTTGGTATATTTTATGTTAAAATATTATTTAAGTTTTTTGTTTTCTCTCGAAATGGGTTGCGGGTATCATACGGTCGAGCACTCTCGACTGTAGCTTTCTTACTTGTTTAATAATTCGATCATAAATTTTTAACATGAAATGGAAAATGCTCATGTTTACTATCTTCATAATCTACTATATATCGGAAAACTAAAAGCAGATTTGATTTTTTTTTTCAAGTTACTTAAAAACGTTTTACGAGGTGTGAAAGAAATGTTATAATTGTGTACTTATTAATTTATCCAGTAGTGTACATTTGTTGTTGGAAATGGGCAATAAAGTGTATAATAGTAATGATCTTGTATGTAGCATCAACAGTCAGTATTTGTAAGCGTGGATTTCTAAGAGCTAGAACAAAATTTGGTATGTATTTTTCTGCATTCAATAAATTTATGTTTTTGGAGGCCCCTATATTTACCAAAAGTTTAGAACCTGTGCTTTTTTGTTGCATTGTAAATTGCATATATGTACATACATATGTATGTAACTTGAAAAGTACGTAATGTAATGATGTGTTTTTTGCGTATTTTTTGAGAAATCTAAGTTGTAGAGTAAAAATCTTGCTAAAGAATGTTTCATTAAAGTTGTAGTTATGTACATATGTAGATACTGTTCATATGTGTATGAATACGGGTTATTGGGACAATGTTCTCGTATTCGAGCAGTCTCAATTAAGTCTCAGATCTATACACTCAAAAATTGCTTTAAATGTTCTGTAAGGTACTGGCCACATCACTTGCAAGTTGAAATTTTGGGCGTCAGCTTAAAAGAAGGCAACTAACTCCATATTTTTATACCCGCTACCCATAGGGTAGAAGGGTATTATGACTTAGTGCCAACAGAAAATGTATGTAACAGGCAGAAGGAGGCATCTCCGACCCCATAAAGTATATATATTCTTGATCAGCGTCAACAGCCGAGACGATATAGCCATGTCCGTCTGTCCGTCTGTATGAACACCTGGATCTCAGAGACTATAAGACATAGAGACACCAAATTTGGCAAAAAGGTTCCTTCATACCCTACGCAGGTCAAGTTTATTTCAAAAGTTGGATGCCACGCCCCCTTCGCCCACAATAAGCATTTATCTAGAGAAAGTCAAGTTTTTTTTTATGTAAATCGCGAATAACTCCAAAAGTTCTTTGTGTAATGATGTGTAATTTGGTAACCCATCTGCGCTTGACACTCTTAATATACCCTGTAATTTTGGTACAAATCAGATAAGTAGAACAAAAGTTATTCGTGAAATTATTTATCAAAATTTTTGTGCCCAGTGCATATGGACGTTTTAAGTGTGTGAATGACCTAGAGATATCAAATTTGGTGACAGTATTCATGTAGCTCTTACGCAGATCAAGTTTGTTTTAGATTTTTGCCACGCCCCTTTCCGCCCCCAAAAACTGTAAAAGCCGTAATAATAGACCTAGAGCATTGAATTTTGGTATGCATAATAACAATGATAGTCTGAATGACTCCTGTGGTTGAGATCGAATAAAAAACTAGGAAGTTATTAAAGAATCCATTTTGTATGCAAAATTCACTTGCAGCTGCTCGCGCTTTGTTTGTTTAGTTGACAGTGTGACCATGTCGGTGTTGTGGATTTTTTCCCGCTATTTTCAAATATATACACACAAAACACAAGTTTCAGTATATTTTTGGTATATTTGTTGTTAAAATATTAAAATTTTTTTTTTCTCTCGAAATGGGTTGCGGGTATCATACGGTCGAGCACTCTCGACTGTAGCTTTCTTACTTGTTAATTTTTATTTTAATTATTATTATTTGTTTTTGTTTTAATTCGAGTTTCTTCAGAATTTTATTTTTTTTTTTAATTTCGTATAAGACCTTAAAATGTACAAAATAAAGTTACTTTATTTATTTATATTCTTTCACTTAGCTAAACTTCTCAACGCACAGCCCAAATTGTAAAATTGTGCACAACATCTTATAGGATACCACTAATGATCCACTTCACGAACTTCTTCTAACTTTCTCTAATTACAGCTTAAAAATATTATGAAATGGCTTTGTGTTTGGAGTCCCTGCAATCAATGACAGCAATGACACTCTCGATTTCTACTTCATTCCCGAAGCTGTGACAGAAGTTTTGTTGGGATCCACGGTACCGTTGAGCCGTGCGGCCGACTTAGCAGTGTCGCGTTAAGAATCATATCAGCCCATTGATGCTGTCCAGTGTCTGACGCCCTTACTGAATAGGCCTCTTGATACCGCGAGACTTACTGATGAAACCGACCCTAGTAGTCGAGCGTACTCATCAACCGCCACGTTACCTGGTACACCCATGTGCCCTGGTAGCCAGGGTGTGTGTGGTTGACATCGGTTCAGTGGCATTGGTGTGTCTCAGATTAGTTTACTCTTGATGGTGTTCGATGAAAGTCCTGATTGGCTATCAACTTAAATTGATACGTCCTTCGGGCTTCCGCCCAATGTCTGTATCAACTTGGTCTCTTGCCAAACAGCGTAGATCTCCACTTGAAACACACTGCACCAGTCAGGACGAAAGAAGAGCTAAATCGCAAGTTCATCGTAGAAGACACCTGATGCGGTGCCTTCCGTCGTCTTCGATCCGTCTGTGTAGATTGACAACCCATTCTGCCTCAATAAAGATTCTAGTTGCCAATCGGAACTGTCGGGGAATTCAGTTCAAATTTTGTCATCTTCTTAAGGCTTATCGTTGATGTAATGGTTAGTATTCCCTCTCTCTTGTTCAGCTTCTAAGCAGCCTAGAAAGTGTGGGTTCATGAGGAGTTGTAGATTTTCTTGGCAGTCTTTCGTACCATCCTGGATGCTTAGCAGTCCTGGTATGGCTGGATTTTTCGCCAGCAACCTTCGAAGTCTGGATGCTTCTCTGATGTTGGTTAGCTCCTCGCAAAATCCAACGAATCTCTATTGCTCTTTTACACTTCTTTTTGAGGATTTTGAAACTGTTATTGTAGGCATTCCAGACTACCTGACATTGTCCATCTCTTTTGTAAAGTCTTCTTGTTTCCTTTCGTATCTTGCTAAGTTCCGGAATCCACCACTTGTTGAGGTTTGACTTAGGAGAATGAGTGACCCAGCCTAGAGTCTCTTTGATAGTTCGGGTCGATTTCTCCAATTTGTCTGGGTTGTCCAGGCTTCCCACTAGTTGGTCGGGGATGGATTTACTGATAAGTTGTGAGAATATATCCCAGTTTGTCTTTCTTGGATTCCTCAAGGGAAATGATCCGAGAAGGAGCATTCTGCGGATACGTGCCAGTCTTATACGGAGAAAGAGTCGCTGTTGGTCGCTAGGGCTTAATAAATAACCTCTGCTCGGTTCTTGTTGCGGAAAGTGGGGTGGCTGCCCCGGTTACTCACATTAAGATGTGAAGGCATTGCGAATTCAAGCAGCGACTCCCCTCTCTCGTTGGTATCTTTGTTGTGAGCATTGGCATCTCACCCAAGGATCAGATCCATGCCCTCTTTCTGCATATGCTAAATTAGGGCTTCGATGCTCTCCGAAGCTGGATCCTTTTCAGCATACGGGAGGTATGTAGGAGCCAGGTATAGTTTGGGACCGTTCCTACCATTACGCTACCATCAAGTCCATGTTGCTGTAACGGGAAGAGAAAAACGCATTAAGTCAGGTTCTTACCACAATACAGGTTCTGGACTTACCTAAAGTTGTCGGGACATGGAGATGGTATGCGCGGGCACCCAAACCACAGCGCCTCCAGAAATGATTGCCCGAACGCAACCCTTTGGGATCCAAACCTTAATGATTGTGCGCTCCGGGATTTGGTCTGCAGGGACGCAGTCAATCCTTGCACCTGGCCAAGGTGCGTCCAGTTTCAGCAATGTGTCTTTGAGAAATCGCAGGGATTCCTCGTTAGCGCTAGCCACCACATTGACACCTTTGTATCGGTTGATGTCGTCAAACTGTGTCTCGAACAGATTCTGCGGTCGAGTGATGGAATCAGCAATCCTCTGGTCGATTAACCCTTCCAGGATGAGCCAGTTGTCGCTAGTGAGCTTCCCCTCCGGGTTGCTGTTGCTCCGGGTAGGTACTTAAGCTGACCAGGATTTCCCCTGGACATGTCCGCCTGCTTTCTGAAGCCTTCGCCGAGTCATCCGACCTCTACCTTTTGTGGACAGATGCATTGATCTTTTCCGTTTTTATACACGCCGTTCTATCCTTTTCAGGAGATGTGGCTGTTTGGTGCCTTCTTTTTTTTATTAAGTATAAAGCAATATACATATACATATGTATACATATATATACATGTAACATAAAACCTACACACATATGTACATATGTACATACATTACTATGCATTATTTTTGCACACGGTGATTCGATACTCGCCATGTTTTCAGACCGAAATCCAGCTCAAATATGGCATATGTAAGTCTCGGGTTTACAACAATCTTAAATCGCGCAGTTTATGGACCCGATACTGTTTACATTTCCTCCGCACAACGATGGTGCAGTCTTGCAGTTTTTTTTTGTTTTTTTTTTTTTATGACTCATGCCTAGCTCTTGACCGATGCTACGGCTGCTACTATGCCGGCAGCTGCAAGACTTTTTGGACAACCTAATATTATGGGTCTACTTTATTATTATATGAACGCATTGTACAATTTTTCAAAATATTGACTTTCTATTTAAAATTGGGTATCATAACGCGAAACTCAATTGGGTATATACAGTCGAGTTCTTTTGACTGTAGCTTTCTTACATGCTTTGGTTACACATTATTTATGATATATTTTCGAAGCCGGACTTGAAACCGAAAATAAAATTACAAAATTTAGTGAAAATAATTATTAGTTAATTTTATTATATTAAATAGTACGATATTCAAGTTACAGATTCATATTTGATTTTCACATATATACTTTTGTGTACTTTACTATTATTTATTTAGTGAATGAAATTTTCGATTTTTACATTCGTTTACACTTATGACAGACTAATGACTTACGGTTATTCGTTATATTTTATATTATTCTGTAAAGTTTAATGAATTATGAAATCATTAATTTTTAATTTCGTATTTTACAGTAGAATCACTATTAAAGCATATTACAATCAAAGAATTTCGAAAGAATTTAAAGAAAACTGAGTTATATACAATGAAAACTTAATTCCGAAAATTAAAAAACTTAACTTTTCTCGAATATGCTAAGCTATTATATGAGTTAAATTTAGATGTATTGGTTTACTTTTAAATATTACTGGGCGGTCCGCGATGGGCACGCTGTCCATGCAACGTAGAGGAATGTCTAGAGCCGGGTCGTGAATGTACAATTGCATAATCGTTATCAATTGGAATAGACCTTGGAAGTAGTGCGATTTAATACAGAGTCAATGGTAAATTATAAATATTTAGAAATGTAGGAATTTTAGAATATGTTTGACAGTTTAGTTAGCTAATTTGTAAAAGTGAACAGTTAGTGTTTTTGGGTATAGATCAGAGCAACTTTGTACGTTCTATAGATCAGCTCCATTACTTTGTAAAGTTAGTTTTTGATACAAACAAATGCAAATTATCAACGGTTAATTACAGTTGCAATACGAGACATGAAATAATGCATATTCTTTCAGATTTTTGATTTTTTTTCTTTTTTTTTGTGAGTACAAGTTGGATTGCATTATTGTAGTTGTAGTTGTTGTCCAGAAGAGCGGTCTCTTCAGTAGATTTAAAAAAAGATACGAGTACAGCAAAATACGATACATAGATACGATACAAGACTTTGTAGGCATGCTTTACATGTGTGTTTATGTGTTGGTTCCACAGCTACCAGAAAAAAATATTGTGAGAACAGGGCAGATGCATATCGAGAGTAGAGTAGAGCTTGTGTGTGCATGTTTATTTGAAAGTGTGTGTATCGGCTTAATATCTATCAGACCTATTTGAGTGTATCGTTGAGCCACCACTGGTATAGCCCTTGTGTGCATCGCGGCCATGTAGCGAATAGCGGGAGCCATACTGACTGCCATGCCAGCTGCGATAAGGATCGTACTCCTCGATAATAGAGGGCTCCTTCTCAATGATCTGAAAGTAATAATATACAATGAGTATTTATAACATTATGTGAAAAGTGACCGAATGATCTGTTTGTGAATTAAGAGTATTCACTAAGCGAATATTGAAAGATAGTAAAAAGAAAGCTGAACAGCGGAATTACCTCAGTGTTGGCACAACTACAACTCATGGCAGTGCAGAGGAAAATATTCATCAGTAACATGATGAGGAAAAGAACACCCAGTGTAATTGCCAACCACAGAAGCCAGCTTGGCCGTACACCATCCTTGCAGGTAGGTGCAATCACTGTAAAGTATGAGTATGAAATTACATTTCCTTGTGAATTTCCAATGTACACTCTTAGCACTCACGTCTCGCTTCAGCAGGATCTAAAACGAATACCGTTGTACCCGCAATGCTTACACCTTCCTCATTAGGACCATATTGACGAGGGCCATTACCGCCCTTGGCGAAACTAGCTAGAGCCACTTCCTGGCAATTGTCAATTTCAACACATCGACCATAACACTGAATGACATCACACTGCAGATGGACTTCAGATCCTAAAATGGACTCAATATAAGTTAGCCTTTGAGGCCAGAATTCTTTGGTTTCAGACTGTTAACTACCTTCGGGAAATTTAAACATTGACGCAACTGTTGCCTCAGCTGCTCGTCCATCCGAAGTGGGCACAAAGCGGCTCATGAGTTCGGGTTCAATGGGACATCTATAAACGATTATGATGTAAGGCGTTAGTTTCTCGTCAATTGAAGACTGGACAGTTGATTGAACTTACCCGCGGTCATCGGTTAACTTGAGGGTCAAGTTCTTCTTGTCAAAGGCAAAGCAGTTACCCACGCGAAGACTATAGGTATCTAATAGTGAAATAGACTTCTTGGGTGTGAATTCTTAAGGTAATGGAATTTGTTTGGCTAACTCACCATTTGGCTTGGAGAACTCCACACGTATTTTATATTCACGACCATAGACTGCTTCGCGCACGCGATGATCGTTCTCCAAAAACTTAATAACAACATGGGCATTGTCGTCACTGCAAGATGTAACGAAATGAAAATGATAAACAATGTTAACTACATACTAGTCGCCCATTTGGTTAATAATTAAAAACAAGGATAAAAGAGTAAACAGCGTGGCCCACTGCAATTCGCTTGCACTTCACAATTGGTGTTATGCAATTGATACTCATGACGCTATGGACCATTTAAACATATGTTATATGGTACACATTCTATATTTTCTCATTTTTGGCCAATTTTTGTTGC
Organism: Drosophila immigrans; assembly: GCA_963583835.1. Classification (NCBI taxonomy): domain Eukaryota; kingdom Metazoa; phylum Arthropoda; class Insecta; order Diptera; family Drosophilidae; genus Drosophila; species Drosophila immigrans. The sequence goes on from OY757142.1 coordinate 30,209,616, forward strand.
GATTTATTTTTTCTGTTTCCTTTTTGTTTTGACGTTATGTTTTTAGAAAACTTAATAGAGTGGAACATGTTTGAAAAATCCAGTTTGTTCGGTATGCACACATGCTGTATATATTTTCCTATTTGTTTGAATAGCTTTTCATTGAAGCGCTAGTTATACAAAAGACTTACACAACGAACTTGCGTAATTTGAAATACTAGCAAGAGTCATTGACTTTATCGAAACAAGGCAATTGAAAAATTAAATGGCTTGTTTAACATCCAGATTGTAATCTTTAAGAGGTGCCATAAATAATTTACTGTTAATTGAGCAGAATGCAAGCAAAGGTGGTTACCGCGAAATGATAATAAAAGGCCAACGATTTTTATTCCCGCTACCCATAGGGTAGAACGCTAACATGTAACTTGGTGCCAACAGAAAATTTTCATATATAACAAGCAGACCCCATCTTGATCAGCCATGTCCGTCGTCTGTATGAACACCTAGATCTCAGGTGTATTGTTGTACGCAGATTAAGTTTATTTTAGAATTATACACGCCCACTTCCGTCTTCTAAAATCTCATGTCATGTCAATGACAATATTTTGTAATTTTTATACCCGCTACCCATAGGGTAGAAGGGTATTATGACTTAGTGCCAACAGAAAATGTATGTAACAGGCAGAAGGAGGCATCTCCGACCCCATAAAGTATATATATTCTTGATCAGCGTCAACAGCCGAGACGATATAGCCATGTCCGTCTGTCCGACTGTCCGTCTGTCTGTCCGTATGAACACCTGGATCTCAGAGACTATAAGACATAGAGACACCAAATTTGGCAAAAAGGTTCCTTCATACCCTACGCAGATCAAGTTTATTTCAAAAGTTGGATGCCACGCCCCCTACGCCCACAATAAGCATTAATCTAGAAAAAGTCAAGTTTTTTTTTATGTAAATCGCGTATAACTCAAAAAGTTATTTGTGTAATGATGTGTAATTTGGTAACCCATCTGCGCTTGACACTCTTAATATATCCTGTAATTTTGGTAAAAATCGGATAAGTAAAACAAAAGTTATTTGTTAAGTTATTTATTAAAATTGTTGTGCCCAGTGCATATGGACGTTTTAAGTGTGTGAATGACCTAGAGATATCAAATTTGGTGACAGTATTCGTGTAGGTCTTACGCAGATCAAGTTTGTTTTAGATTTTTGCCACGCCCCTTTCCGTCCCCAAAAACTGTAAAAGCCGTAATAATAGACCTAGAGCATTGAATTGGTATGCATAGTAACAATGATAGTCTGAATGACTCCTGTGAATTTGGTTGAGATCGAATAAAAAACGAGGAAGTTATTAAAGAATCAATTTTATATGTTAAATTCACTTGCAGCTGCTCACGCTTTGTTTGTTTAGTTGACAGTGTGACCATGTCTGTGTTGTGGATTTTTACCCGCTATTTTCAAATATATACAAACAAAACACAAGTTTCAGTATATTTTTGGTATATTTGTTGTTAGAATATCATTAAAATTTTTTTTTTCTCTCGAAATGGGTTGCGGGTATCATACGGTCGAGCACTCTCGACTGTAGCTTTCTTACTTGTTTTTTTTTGCCATTCTGATAAGTTTGCCAAGTATTTCATTAATATTTTCGTGTCCGGAAAACTGGGTAGCACGTATTTTGTAGTCGACACTCGACTTAACTTTTTTATTTGTTTTTATTGTATCAAGCGGATTGGCGTTGAGGTAACTCTCTGTTCAATTCGCCTTATGTAGATTTTTAGAATATTAGAAATCAATAAAAGGCATTCGAAACACCCACGGGTAGCAGACATAAAAGTACTCGTATGTTCACCCGTATTTATATCTGAGCTTAATGTGATCTTTGAATTTATTTGTTGCTGACCGTTAACAAAGAAAACGACAAAAGTAAAATAAGTATCAAACGAGAAACGAAATGAAACAATTTAAAGCAAGAGCACTTCGGAATGACGGAAGCTTTGACCAAATTATAGCTCAAACTTAACAATTTACACAAGAATTGTTCAGATTGTAAGCTACTTGGGAATTCAGTGAAACTTACCGAGTGAATCCCGATTTGCCACAGGTAATCACATAAAATTTATCATCCGCCAGTTCAAGTGTTTTATGCACACGCACCGCCAGTTGAATAGAACGTTCCTCCGTACGCTAAACAAGACAACAGGAATAAAGATAGAAAGATAAAGAGCGAGAAAAAGCAAAAAAGACAATAAGATTAAGAGGGAATCATTTGAATCGGCTTTTATTGAAAAGTCAAGAACTGTTGTGTTGATTGGGACTAAGAGCTAAGTTAATTAAATAAGCTTCATGCGTTGATTGTATTTAAGTTTGTTGTGGTCAGACTTATTTGCGATATTTTGGATGTGGCAGATTCGAGAAATGCTGCAGGCAGCGTTGTAACTTGTCACCATGATGTAATAGGAAATATAAAAGCCTGCCAAGTGTGACGTTGACAGCTAACTACCTTAAGCAGGCAGTCCGTCAGACTGTCATTCCATCAGTTAGTCAGATCAGCATCTCACCCTCCACACACTGGTTACTACCAGTTGAACTTCATTGAATCTTACGCTTTGCGGCCACATTAATAACAAGACTTTCCAGTTAATGAGTTTGCTGCCTTTTATGGCTGACATTTCGGTAATTAGACGATTGCATTTCATTTGAAATATGCCAGCTGATAATATAATTTAACAGTGTGAATTTCTCGGGGCCGGCAAATGCAACTATCATACAAACGAATGACTCAAGCGGACAACTCGTTAGAATATTTTAGTTGTCCTTCACACTGGATCAGCTCTTATGCCCCTGCTCAAATTAACTGTCCATTAGCTATCAGCAGTATTTAAAGAGAAACGCATTGATCTGGCATTCCGATTTGCGATGGATGATTCATATTAAGCTTGACCCGCAATGTGCAAGACAGCAACACTGCAACACTCGTTTTATAGAAATAATACTGACCAATTGTGTATCAAGCCTCTGTAATGTGTACAACTCGAATCGAGAGATAAATTTTGAGATCTTATAAAACAGTTGGTTGCCAAACTGGTTTTGCCATCCATATATAAATTTAAATATATACATCTATAGTAGTATATGTACACGAATGTGTATAACGAATTGGGTGTGTATTGTACACGTCCCACGCCAGAGCAAATCGATCATATTATGTATTAAATATTGTCAGAGTTTTATAAATGAATCGAAGCATTAATCTTAAGCGGTTTGATCATTTATTATGACGCAACAAACTACGGAGTTACTGTTTAAGTGTGAGTTCTTGTCAGTAAGAAATAGTCAAAAAAGATAAAAATTAACACTTAATAGGTGTGCATAAATACCTTTGACAGAGCTGTAATACAATTTGTAAAGTGTAAGACTGTCACGTAAATACATACATATAACAAGAAGTGTCACTTTCTGTTGGACAGCGCATGCATCAGAATCGAATTAAAGCGATCAAATCACGAGCTCATATTGAAGATGAGAATGAAGTGGAAGTGGAAGGTTGCGGGGGAAACGGTGTGGAGTTAAACGGGCATCAGCCGTTGCTGACATTGCTAGCGGATTGCTCATTATGAAGTTATTATCGAAGTTGCAAGTCGATATATATGTACTTGAAAATTTTACTTCCATACAAACATGGAAAATGAAGCCGAGCTCACATTTGCAGGCATACAATGTGGCGATAGCTTCAAAATTACTTAATACGTAAATTGGCATATAATTGTAGTCCGTTCTGTTTGTTTCCTTAGCTGTTGAATACAATTATGATTTAATTGATAATAAGAGTGCTGCGCAGAGAAGCACAATACTCATCAAGAAATAATGGCAAATAATTTGCAGCTAAAAGGCATCGCGAGGCAAAGCGATGTCCCACTCGCAAAACCCAAAACGAAAAACAAAAAAAAATTTGGAATAAGTTCAAGTACACCAACTTAAGTGTCAACCCACAATGGGTACTACTAGCCATCTATAGTCAGTAACAGCTTTAGCCAAAGCGAAAATATCAACTTGAACTTTATGGTAAATTGTTGGTTTCGTCTTGGGCGTCAATCTTTCCATTGTAAGTGTCAGTTTATGGTTCGCAAAGTACGGCAATTTGAGGGCATTTGCCATGAAAACAGAACAGACACGACATACCGCTTTAGTATTTCAATTTCTGAAGCACTCACCAAGGTCAGCCGATGCCGAGATTAGACACTGTGTGGAGCAATTAACTATTAACCCTCCGAAAATATTTGTCAACCAATAAAATCAAAATTGTTCGAGATCTTTTGAATGCACTAACAAAATTCTTTTGGCACAAATTCCGCGCAAACACATAGACACACACTGCTAGACGCATAATATGAAACAAAGTACTATATGCGAATTGCAACAACAGCATGGAATGCTGTCAGAGTCGAATCACGGAAAGCCGTGTCTGGGCATGTGAAACTATCTGAGAGTGGCCTGGGTCACAGACAGACGCCGACGCGCAGTCGACACTCCCAACTGGAAACAGTTCCCCTGGCCCTATTCGAGGCCGAGTTCGCGGGCCAACATAAAGCCCAAGCTGCCGTCGCGATAGTCGTGATTTAATTTTATGGAGGACCTCCCTTTCTGGACGACAAGCGGAAGGTGGGCCAGGCCAAGAGAGCAGAAATAAATCTACACCCATATGCCTACAGATACATATGTACTCCACTGATTTGCTGTCTGGCTGTGCTGCTTTGCTGATATGCCCTGGCAATGATTATTTATAAAATTGGGATACAGGGTGCAGCATGCAGCATAACGATTCGACATTGCAATTAATAATGTTGTATTTCTTGTAACATTGCGCGTAGCGATGATGATTTGCATTTCAACACGCTGCATTATGATCGTCACAAAGACTTATTCTTAATTATATCTCACATATTTGTTTGCATATGAACATGGCTAATGTTAATGCCTTGTTGCCATGTGATGCCATTGCTCAAGCTCGTTTGCTGTTTTGCCCCACACACATTCGTACGCAGATACACAGATACAAACATACACACAGACAGGTCCGGGGGACCTCCCGTCAACGCTCGGGATGAGATCAAGCTCAATTTTTATTGCCAGACTAGTCTTCGCCCTTAATGATTTATCTTCTCCTACGATGTCGTCATTAGTATCAACTTCTGTTGATTTGAGTCGAACGCACGAAAGATTTACCCAAATTTATGCGCATGCGCACCTCTAGCAATTTCCTTGGTGTCGCTTGGTGTGTCCTACATACCTATAATACCTACGCCATTTTTAATGTTTTTTTTATACCCGCTACTCAAAGGGCAGATGGCTTTTATAACTTAGTGCCAACAGAATATGTATGTAACAGGCAGAAGGAGGCATCTCCACCCCGCAAAGTAGATATGTACATGCATATGTTCTTGATCGATATAGCCATGTCCGTCTGTCTATCCGTCCGTATGAACACCTAGATATCAGAGACGCTACACGCAGAAAATGTTTGTTTTAGAATTTTGAGACGCCCACTACCGCCTTCAAGAATGGCAAAAAACTACTTTGTGATGACATTAAAGCTGTTTCTAGTATATCTGTAATTTTTGGCACTCATAAAAAATAGGCTAGCTCGGACGTTTCGTGAAAATTTAAGCCAAATAAACATGGAAGATATAAGAAAATAAAAGAGGTAATTTTAATGGTATCTTCATGGCCTTAAAGGGTTGTAGCTGAGAAAGCAGCAGCGGATCGAGTCTCGGTCAGGACAATTTCTTTTACTTTTGTAAATTATTTTTTAAATTATGAATAATATTAAAGAAAAAAACGTTCTCATAAATTTTCAAGAAAAAAAGTTAATATTTGTCAAAAAAAATTGATTGAATTCTATTGTTTCAATTAACGTGTTTTCACTCAACGTTTTTTTTTTGGATACAATTTGAGGCCGTTATCGATGTATTTAATTTGTTCATCTTTAAGCTTTACTTTTGTTTGCAGTTTAAGCAGTTTAGTTTTGTTTGATTGTGGGGCAACTTACATTTCAAACTGGAAGTGAGATCGATTTAAATGGATTGACTGATAAACAGACAAGGCTATATACATACATTATATGTGTTTTGGCTACGTTTATGGAGATGAGGAGCCATGCAATTGCTTATCTTACTTTTAGTGATTAATATTGTTAAAAAAGCATGGAACGATGATGCTTACATTGCTTCCACTCACGTTGCTGACCAAGATGCCACAATAGTCGGACGCTCCTTGCTTCGCCCAGAGGTTGAGGCTGAAGGCAACCGAGTCGCTGCCGTCGCCCATGGCCATGCAGGGTTGCGTGCGATGATCCCGCGCATGGATCGCGCCAGTGTAGCCGGAACTGAACTTCACCTTGATGTTCATTGTGCCCGCCTTGCAAGTGGCTGTGACGTGGGGAGCAAAGTCGCCGGGCGTCGCTGGCGGTTCCTGTGCGGCAACCTGAGAAAGGGACGGATGAATACAGACTTATTATTTGATGCTAACAAAGTTGACCTATTTTTAGTTATCTTGTATTAATATGGAGAAGATGAAAAGGATGACTCATAGGATAAGCGAATGGGAACACACTGAAATACGCGAATTCTAATTCAACGGAGCCAGCCTAAGTCGCTATTAAATGCAAGAGGCATCCGTCTTGGATTTTGGAGCCTAAAGTACTTTGGCGTTTCCACAGCTGGCCACATGCTGCACGTTTTGGGCCAGTTTCAAGTTCGGATTAAGCACCAACTCACTTCACTCTAACTTCAACTTTAGTCTTCAGTCGCGGACTGTCAAAGGCATTTGGCTTGATGATAATTTATTGGCATGCTCGCGACTAAGGCTACAAGTTGCGTCATCGTGATAATTGAATTTGTGCTCCAGCTTCAGCTCCAACTCTAGCTGCAGCCTAAGTTGTATCTGGAACTACAGACCAAAGGCGCTAGATAAGCAGAACAAATGCCAAGTAAGTCATGTCAAGACAATCACATTGATGCCGTTTTCTTCATTTCTTTTTTGTTTTTTTGCAGATTCACGTTCTTGGCAAGCGACCCTCGGGCTAAGTGAACTATACCAAGTGTCTGTCCCTTCGCTTGACGGGGTCTTAATTGATTTATAGTACATATGTGAATGTATATATTTGCTTTTAAAAGGTAACCTGAGAAACCCATTTATGTTAAGATACATTCACCCAACTCTTCTCTCATTGCGAATATACATAGCTTTTAATTTTGCCAGTCAGGGTAATACAGCTACGGTTCGACCTAATTCGGGTTGTAGTTTTTATGCCAAAAATGTGTTGGTCAACCTGCTATATTCCACTTTTGCTACCTTGGCGCTCGTTGACAACTGGAACGTTCACTTTGCATAGTATAAAGAATTTATAGAAGCAATTAGAGGCCACCGACCAATATCAATAACCATAATTGAATCGGCCAATAAAGTGGATTGTTGTCTGTACGAAATGCAGTTGCCGTTCCAATTATAGCCCCATCACATCTTTTTGCGGCACAGTTCAATGAAGTCTGCACCAAAGCTCGAGGGTCATACACAGCACGTACTTGACACAATTGAATTCCAGTTTTAGCCTAGCTACGACTACAGCTCAAACTTTAACTCCAACTCCCATGACAATTTGTCGCTTGACAAATGCAATTGTTTTCTATAAATTTTGAATTTTGCATTCAGTACACTTCATCCCTTGCTAGGGCTACAGTCGGAGACAGTCAGCTTGTTAAATATCGCAACAACAATAATTTTATGCAACACGCTCTAATTGTTGTTGACTTTCCATATCAACAAAGCTAAAAGAAGACACACACAAAAGCGAAAATTGCAAATACAATTGGACAATTGCACTGGCAACCACGCGAGAGCGAGAGCAGGCGAGAGCCAAAGCAGTTATTAAACCCAATGAGCTAAGGCTTTGATTTGATGGATTTCGTTTGCCGGTCATTAGCCACTATCTAGTGGCCGTCGCCGTCGTCGTCGTGGTTGCAGTCGCAAGCCACTGGTGATTTTTAAAAAAATAATTTCAGCTTCGAATTCGTTTAAGTAACAAAAGACTTGGAACACAAACTTGTTTGCCATTGCAGCCGTAGATGGAACCGCAGCTCATGTAAATCCTGTGAAAATTGAACACGCTCTTGGCCACACACATTGGAGGCCTTTTCAACTACACGTTTTGCTGCTTACCTCGTTTTACATGCCCTATTAAGATGAGCTCACCGCTTTTGTTCTTATACACGCTTCCCATAGGGTAGAAGGGTATTATAACTTAGTGCCAACAGAAAATGTATGTAACAGGCAGAAGGAGGCATCTCCGACCCCATAAAGTATATATATTGTTGATCAGTGTCAACAGCCGAGACGATATAGCCATGTCCGTCTGTCTGTCTGTATGAACACCTAGATCTCAGAGACTATAAGACATAGAGACACCAAATTTGGTACATAGGTTCTTGCATTCCTTACGCAGATTAAATTTATTTCGAGAGTTGGATGCCACGCACCCTTTGCCCACAACATTCATAAATCTAGAACAAGTCACGTTTTTTTTTTTATTTAAGTCGCGTATAACTCCAAAAGTTCTTTGTGTAATGATGTGTAAGTTGGTAAGCCATCTACGCTTAATACTCTTAATTATAGGGTATACCCTGTAATTTTAGTAAAAATCGGAGAAGTAGAACAAAAATTATTTGTTAAATTATTTATCAAAATAGTTGTGCCCAATGCATAAGGACGTTTTAGGTGTGTGAATGACCTTGAGATATCAAATTTGGTGACAGTATTCGTGTATGTCTTACGCAGATCAAGTTTGTTTTGGATTTTTGCCACGCCCCTTTCCGCCCCCAAGAACAACAAATATACTAAAGAAATATACTGAAAGCTGTTTTTTGTATATTTTGGAAACAAAAAAAAACATAACATACCGTCTTGGTCCCACTGTCAAACAAACAAATCTAGTACAGCTATATGTGAAGTTGGCCTATAAAATTGATTCTTTAATAACTTCCTTGTTTATCATTCGATCACAACCAAATTTACAGGAATCATTGAGACTATAATTATTATTATCATGCATATCAAAATTAAATGCTCTAGGTCTATTTTTGATGGCTTTTCCAGTTTTCAGGAGGGGAAAGGGGCCTGGCAAAAATCTAAATCAATCTTTGCGTAAGAACTACACTAATACTGTCACCAAATTTGATATGTCTAGGTCATTCACACACTTAAAACGACCATATGCATTGGACACAACTATTTTGATTACTAATTTAACAAATAACTTTTGTTTTACTAATCATTTTGTTACCAAAATTAGGGTATATTAAGAGTATTAAGCACAGATGGCTTACCAAATAACACATCATTACACAAAAAACTTTTGGAGGTTTACGCGATTATTAAGATAATTAAGTTCTTTCATACAAAATATTAAAAATAAACATGTGTGCCTGAAGATCTAACTTTTATTGTTGACTTTTGATTGATTTATAAAAAGAGAAATGAAGAGTCATTGCATTTGTTTAATTAAGCTGGAAATTGGTTTGTTACTAAACGCAAGAGTTTGAAAAATATTCGAGTTTTCGATTTTAAAAATTCCAAACGATGACGAATCTGATGGATACTATATTTATAATACATATATATGTATACTTTAAGTGGGCTAGCTCAGCTCGAATGCATAACTTGAGCTTGTTAAGGGGCAACCTAATTTAAATTACACGTACTGGCGACCAGTCTCCTACACTCATTTATGGGCTTGAATGTTTTTCCTCTCTGCTACCGTTAAGAAAACTTAAATATTGCGCAATAGTTGCACAGAGATACAGTCTCGAGAGCCAGAGTTAGCCTGAGCTCCGACAGAGTGCAGCTGTGCATATTTTCCATTGATTGCCAAATAAATTTGCTAATGCTATAGCTAAAGTTATAAATGCTAACACAGAACGCGGCGAAAAGAAACTCGTGCCGAAGAAAATGCGAACGACAGATAAGAGTGAGAGGGGCAAAAGCACCCAAAGTAAATGGAAGAGGGGGCAGAGGAGGAGGCAATGGTAATCGAGGATTGGAACGAGATTTAACATATTTTGTGTGCATTTGAATTTCCGTTATGTGGCGGCTGCGGTGCAGTAATAAAGCTTGGCAAGTAAATTATAACATAATACCACGGACTGGCCCGACCTGGCTCCAAACTAGAGTCCAAGCCACAAAGTCGCCAAGTTACTGTTGGCCATTGCTGCAGCTGATTGTAAATTGTCACGGTATTTTCGCAGGCTGCATGTAAATTTGCGCAGAGTGTTGGCCGTGTTTATACCCGCTACCCATAGGGTAGAAGGGTATTATAACTCAGTGCCAACAGAAAATGTATGTAACAGGCAGAAGCAGGCATCTCCGACCACATAAACTATATATATTCTTGATCAGTGACAACAGCCGACGTAAAAGCCGTAATAATAGACCTAGAGCATTGAATTTTGGTATGCATAATAATAATTATATTCTCAATGTGAATTTGGTTGAGATCGAATGAAAAACAAGGAAGTTATTAAAGAATCAATTTTATATGCAAAATTCACTTGCAGCTGCCCGCGCTTTGTTTGTTTAGTTGACAGTGTGACCATAACGGTTTTGTGAATTTTTACCCGCTATTTTCAAATACATACAAAAAAAAGTTTTTAGCATATTTGGTATATTTTTTGTTAAAATATCATTTAAGCTTTTTGTTTTCTCTCGAAATGGGTTGCGGGTATCATACGGTCGAGCACTCTCGACTGTAGCTTTCTTACTTGTTTTGTTTTGTGACAAGTTTTTGGACAGGCCGAAATCGGTAAGCAAGTTTTCAGCTTGCCAGTGACCAGTTCATATAATTAAAGCATACTCTCAAAAATAATTTATTTTTGTTTTGCATTTTCAAACAGCTCAATGGAGCATTGATAGTTGTCATTCTTTTTTTGCTGACCACATTAAGAAGATCAATTAAGGCGCCCCGTTCCATTGATGTTCTAAAGTGATAATTTCACATACACAACTGGGGTCAAAAATATAACAGCAAGTACTTGTGTGCTGCCGCTGCTTTCAAGGGAAATCAAAGAAAACATCTTATACTCGTAAGATGTTTCTTCTGTTAACCAATTTAACAACAATACCAAACATTGCTTTTTAAATTTTTAGGAGCTGCAGGCGGTTTGCTGCTTATTTATGGGTTTTACTAATTGGTGTTTTTTAATGGAGTTCTTCTTATGTTGAAGCTAACAGTAGCAAATTAAAAGTTTTGATAAGTTTTTCCTCCTTTGTCGATATCTGAAGGTATCGCGCTGTGCTTTAATGTTGAGAAAATAAATAGTCTTTCATTTTTTAAAAGGTGGTTTTAATTCAATCTATATGCTTCTAACCACTTTAATGCGATAACTATGCCGAGAAAACACCACATGTTTTTCCATTATTGCTGTGCATGCTCATTTAATTGCCATTAATCAAGATTTGATCGGTCAAATTATGAACCTACTTTTCTTTCCCATATGAATTTTCAGTGTGGGTAATGGGAAATCTACAAGAAAAAGTAAAATTCCATGAATATTGCAACAAAAAACACTTATAGTGCTACCTTTCTGATTTTTCTGCATTCAAGAAAAAAACTCAACCGTGTGTTATTATTACAAAGTAGCACTTAATGCACGGGAAACTTGGAACTTGTAAAATGCTCGGCTAGATTGTTACTTTTTTGGGGCAGACCCATATACCGGACCCAATATGAAACAAGTAAGAAAGCTACAGTCGAGAGTGCTCGACCGTATGATACCCGCAACCCATTTCGAGAGAAAAAAAAATTTTAATGATATTTTAACAACAAATATACCAAAAATATACTGAAACTTGTGTTTTGTGTGTATATATTTGAAAATAGCGGGAAAAATCCACAACACCGACATGGTCACACTGTCAACTAAACAAACAAAGCGTGAGCAGCTGCAAGTGAATTTTGCATACAAAATGGATTCTTTAATAACTTCCTCGTTTTTTATTCGATCTCAACCAAATTCACAGGAGTCATTCAGACTATCATTGTTATTATGCATACCAAAATTCAATGCTCTAGGTCTATTATTACGGCTTTTACAGTTTTTGGGGGCGGAAAGGGGCGTGGCAAAAATCTAAAACAAACTTGATCTGCGTAAGAGCTACATGAATACTGTCACCAAATTTGATATCTCTAGGTCATTCACACACTTAAAACGTCCATATGCACTGGGCACAAAAATGTTGATAAATAATTTCACGAATAACTTTTGTTCTACTTATCCGATTTGTACCAAAATTACAGGGTATATTAAGAGTGCCAAGCGCAGATGGGTTACCAAATTACACATCATTACACAAAGAACTTTTGGAGTTATTCGCGATTTACATAAAAAAAAACTTGACTTTCTCTAGATAAATGCTTATTGTGGGCGAAGGGGGCGTGGCATCCAACTTTTGAAATAAACTTGACCTGCGTAGGGTATAAAGGAACATTTTTGCCAAATTTGGTGTCTCTATGTCTTATAGTCTCTGAGATCCAGGTGTTCATACGGACAGACAGACGGACAGACGGACATGGCTATATCGTCTCGGCTGTTGACGCTGATCAAGAATATATATACTTTATGGGGTCGGAGATGCCTCCTTCTGCCTGTTACATACATTTTCTGTTGGCACTAAGTCATAATACCCTTCTACCCTATGGGTAGCGGGTATAAACATTCAGTGATAAGGCAAATAAAAATAAATTTTAAAGAATTACAAATGAGTTTTCTCCCAAGTTCGAGACAAATCCAACTTTTACCTATGGAAGAAAAACAATAGCTACATTAGAAGTTTCGTTTTTTTTTTGTTGTTGAATGTCAGAGAGTAGTATCAAGCGCAATTGACGACATCGTGCTGCAGGGGAACAATACAGGTTAATCAAATAATGAAATGTTCTAGCTAAAGTTCAACAAAAGAAAGAACTTTCTCTGTTGGGAAACTTCCATTGCTGAGAACCTAAACACAGCTCGCTGTTGAGCCAATATGTTTACATATACTTTAATGAATTTTACGCTAGACTGACAATGGGACAACGCACAACGGACTGTTGGTCAGTAAACAAAATAATGTGCACTCGAAATCAACGCGGCGTAAAAATGCGTCAATTTGGCTTAAGGCCAACTCTAGCCAAATAAATGTTGTGGTCCCTTTGTTGGGATTACATATCCCTATCACTATCGCCATCGCTACCTTCACTGTTACTTTCACTACCAGGCCACTCACTACTGACCCAGTGACGGTTGCGCGCTACGAAAAAACTGGTTGATCTTCTGATTGTGCTAGTCTAGGGATATGACAACCCGATGAGGTGCAGCTCAACCAGTTCACTTCACTGCAGTCAATTTTGTGGTCAATATTATTTGATGCAAAACCAGCCAGGTTGTTAATTAGAGCAATATTGGCTGAACATACGCTCTATTTGCATTCTGTGGTCATGAGAGTTATCGAAATAACAGCAAAAAAAGCAACACGATAGCCAAAGTTATGTTTAATTCTTTTCAAAACCTAATGAGCTGTTTAACTGTGCGATGTCTAAGCCGTTAGCTTAAAATAACTTCAATCAAAGAGCCAACGCGAAAACAATCAACAACTTTGTTGCCTAAGTCTTTTGTTTGCGCCATGTCCCATCATAAATCGTAAAGCATATTTGATGCTATGATACACAAAATACAATCGGTTTGATAATTTACTTGAAATAGTTTTGGTTTGCGGCATTTCAGTTATCTTCTGGCAATACACATTGTTGTCACACATTTGGCTAATGCAAAACACAAAAAGAAAACACTTGGCTTAGTCTCAAGCCAACCTCAGTCCACTTGTGGTCACATTGAGTGTGTGTCGTGCGTTCTCAACTCGTAACCGTTTTCATGACGTCATATCTGGATAATGATGTACATATATGTATATGTACATGTATTAACACTAGCGTATATAACAGCTGCTGGTCTCCATGTCAGTGTGGGCCTAGAGAATTAGCATATTTTGTTTGCGATGACATTGAAACCGATTTTAATGGCCCGTAACAAAAATAACAAGTCAATATTTAAATTCAAGCATAGAGCACAACCAAAACTTTCAGCTATTATAATAACACTATACTGGTAATTAGGAAACATGGTCGATAGTTGTCGCATGCGCATAGCATCTTAAGTGATCGATTTTTGTTGTACTCCAAGCTGAATATGCGGACAACCTGTTAAGGGAAACTAAAATACGCAAGTTTCCAGTCAGTTCAAGTGGAAGTGTTAAAAGTAGACAGAGGGAAGATGTAAGCAATAACAGCAACAACTCCGAAAGGGACCGCAAGGTAGCTAAATTTTAAATTTAACAGATATTTAACACGCATCCATCTAAACTTTTTTTTTATGTATGTCTGTATTGCATGCAGGTAGACGTTTTATTCAGGCCACACGTCGGTAAACCTTTATAATCATTATGATCATAACTATCCAGCAACTTCATTATCATCGGCATCGCTGCGTTTGTATCTCGTTGTTGTTGGTTCAAGGTTCTGTGAGTTATGCATTAGTCAAAGCTAACGAAATACTTGCAAATACATGAATACACACACATATACTATATACAACCGATCTACTAACGTAAAGGAATATAGAAAAAAAACATTGTATTATTTAATATCTCATTTACTGCTATTTCTTTGAACGCAGCTGTATATACATATACGCATATGTATATATTGAACATAAATATGTAGTTGGTATTTTCTAACGGTATTTTTTGAACAACCGACAACCTCAATTAATAGTTCAATATACCCGTTGGCTGTGTTCCAACAAGCAGTATCAGTGCGGAAACTGAAAGTCTATGTAGTTTTCTGTTGTGTTCTAAGCCATCTCACTACAATAAAGATAAAAATACTGCTGTGACTGCGACTGCGACTAAAAGAACGGCTTAAACCAATTGCAATTGATGTCAAACCTTTGCAGCTGCCTCTTTAATAGGTTTGAGCCATTTAATGAACCGAAAATAAAATCACAACATTTCTTGTGTCGACTCAAACAATTGAACTGGGAGGAGCATGAACTCATCCAATGTGCTTAATAAAAGTTAAGATATCGGTCAGTAGTACATTTGACTTGTGGAAAATATGAGAACACGTTTCAAGCTTAAAGTCATTGGAGGCTCTAAGCTGTTGATAGACCAACAAACTGGGAATGCGAGAAACTGGCGCAGCTGCAGCTGCGACTTCGTTTTAACTCCAACTGTGGCTCAGTCCAGTTCATTAAATTGTCTTGCTTGGAAAATTGCCGTGGAAAATTCACATTTCCCTCAGTGAATGTTGTTTGTGCGACTTCATGAATATGACATGAAAATGGCCAGGTAATGTTAGAGCCCGGAGTTAACCTCGTTTTTATGCCTGGCCTCGACCAGAACATTATTGTATGCAAATGAAAAGTGAAAAAGATGGAAACTAATCTCAATAAAATTGTTTCAGCTTACTCATAACATAGTGCACGTAGATTGAAGAGGTGTCGAGTAAAACGGTGGGAACGGGACGGGACAGAGACGGCAAAATATTAGATCGAACTTACCTGCGTGAGTAACAACGCACTGAAAAACAGCCAAAGCGCTGCCAGAGCTTCCTGTGTCTGGGGCGTCGTCATTGTGTCACACGTTCGTTGCCTAAGTCTTTTCTTTTCGCTGTGTATCCTTTTGGCAACTGAAAAAAGTCATTCATCAAATAATTTGCATTGAGCAATTCCGTAAATTGTTAAGGCGAATTATGGAAAACTTCATGCGCATCACGCAGCTGGCAACTAAAAACTGCTCCCAGTAGCAGCTCGTAACAAATTACTCATTTAACGAGAATTTTCGTTGTTGTTTTTAGAACCTAAATGCTCACAAGACGATGAGTCAAAAGCAGTTTAGAGCGAGAGATATGCAAGTCCGAGTAAAAATATAGTGTACTGAGAGAGCTGGTCAATTTCCTGCTTTTTATTGAGTAGTTTTGAAATCTGCAGCTGCAGATCTGATACCGTACATATTTTTGGAGTTTTTTAGTCATAACTTTCTAGAAAAATTTAAGGGCCCAAACGTGACACAAGTGTAGACAGCGCGCCACAATAATTTCTAATCTTTTAATATGATATTGTACAAAAAAAGTATTGTTGCAATGTGGACCCGCAACAAACAAAGTTTCTCACGTACACGATTTCGTTTTTCATTTCAGCTTGCCGCTGATAAAAATCAAAAGCGTTTCGACTGATAAATCTTAGAAATTTAACGTTTGGAAAAACTTGGCAAGTCGTTTCAAATAAATCAATGATAATGTGTGCCTCAAACAAGTTTTTTGGTATCATATACTTATGAATATAACATGCTTATGGACTTGTGACAATCCAATTGTATGTATAAAACAAAAAAACAATTGGCGAGCATTTGGACTGACCGAGAAATCAAATAAGTTAACTGAGAGAGAAGGGCTTACGTCACGACATATCATTCCAACAAAAATCACAAAAAGTTACCGAATGAGATACGATATGAATATAGTCTTCTCGTTTATTTGTTCGTCGAGTCACAAAACTTATAGACACTTGGTATTGTTTGAGCACAGCTTCAAGTTATTTATACCCAGACTATATAACTTATAGTGTGCTTCTAAATATGCGATCTACGATCTGGCGGAAATAGCACACACAGACTTTTGCAGTGATGTAGTAAAGGGGTCGAGAAATTGTTTGTGAAAATATATGTACATATGTATGTATGTATATACAGTATGGCTACAATTTATGCAATAGCTTTTTAAGTTAACAACATGAACATGCAACTAAGAGAAATTATCAGTTTAAACCAAGTTAAGAGCGCCTGAAGAGACTTTATGTTTGTAAAATCTCGCAATTTCCAAGGTCTTTTAAGTTTATTTGAAGATATTTTCTGTGAATCTTCAAATAAAAACAGCATATTGTTGTTCGGGAATTTTTTGCTTGAGTACGTATGTACATATGTATATATATTTTATTTTTAATTTTTTTTTATTTGTAGTTAATTCACTTCGATGCTGCGCTCTTCATGCAAATTTAGAGCGCTTGCGCACATGAAAACTAGTTTTATTCAACAAAAATACGTGAATTTATTGTTGTCTTTACTTTGGTATTAAATAAACAGTAGATTCTCTCTCAACCAATGACGTCAGTTGCTTCCACTCACACAATATTATTAGTTATGTTAGACAGAAGAGAGAGAATATCTCAAAGCACAGATCAAAAATTCAAGTTTCCGCTTGACACGTTCGAAACAACTTTACGGCTCGACAGTTTTGTTGGAACTGATATTGTGGTCATGCTGCAAGCTCTCTCAGCATTAGCTGAGTAGCCGCTCCACTGCTATTGGTCGTTGTTATTGTTGTTGTTGCTATAGTTGTTGCTGTAGTTGTTGCTCTCTGCTTTGCCTGTGTCTTTTTGTTACTTATGTGTTTACACACATTTTTTTCACGAAGCGCTTTTTGGCCACATCTTTCGTTTTGTTTAACGCCTTATTCGCATCTGGTGGGACCCATTGTGAATGAAAGGGGTTGCCAGATTAATCGAAAAATATTCTCTAGTCGACCCTTTATCAAATAATACTAACCATTACGACCATCACAATGAAGAAGTAAGTGTATATCGGACTGGCAGAAGTCAATACCAACCGAATTCCAACCATGAAACCAACTTTAGCAGATTTTAGGTGCAACAGAGCCCAGTTGGATATGATTTGAAAATCTTTAGTATTTTGCACCGATATTTGCTCTAGTTTTGACTTGGAAAGGTCATTAAATTTCCAAATTTTTAGTAGAAAAACAGTTTAATTATAAAATTGTTATAATTACCAACTTTTGATTATTCAAAATCTATATTAAATGCTACCACTAACCAAAGAACACATAGATGTGTCAAATGGCGAAAAAAGTGATTTCACTTGAAACAGCATTATTAGCACCCCAAGCGAATACAACAACCGCTGAGTGCACGGCTGATTTCGAATTTCGAACATCTGGAGCAGTGCACAGCTAACAGCATCGAATTTACTTCAGTCGCGGATCGACTGCGGAACGATGAGCACGGGTGTATTTCGTTGCGCTGTGCTATCGTTTCTATGTATGCGTGTGTGTATGTACACGTTGGTGCATATGAGTATGCGTATACGTATGAAGTTTTGCAACTGCGCGACAAGCGGCTAGCGCAAGCCGTTTTTGTTCTTCCGAGACGAAAGTCTTGAGAACGAAGATGACTTTTGTTGCTCGTGTCATACTAGGTTGCAACTTAGCGAACTTTTTAGAAGGATTGCGTTGGCTCTGATAGTAGAGTGTTGGTCTGATTTGCATTAGATTGCGGGTACGATCCCCCGTGAAAGTTGCCGTTATTATTATTATAATTACAATTCATTATATTTTATATACTATTTTATAAATTTTGTTAGACTATTTGAGCAGTAACTTTTTTTTAAATTAAATCTTAACCAATTTTAATTATGATGTGATTAAAAAGTTTAGATTTTGAAATATCTAATAGTTAATTGTGCTTCAAAATAATATTTTTTAATTCAATTTAATTTGATAGTGTCTTAACTGTTATTTTGCAACTAAATAATAGCATACATTTTAATTAATGTTTATTAACAATACTTTTTAGGAACTTTAAAAGAAATGTTTTAATAACTTAATAAAAACACATACATATGTACATACATATATGTAATTATTTCATAAAATGGAAATAACACAATAATAATTATTGTTATTCGAATTTATGTATCAAAGAAATGCAAAAGAACTTATTAAAAAATACATACTAAATACTAATATACCGATAAATCCTTATGTATGTATATAATAAATAAATATTTTTAAATCACTCATTGATAATAAATAAAATAGCAATGAAGTAATTATTATTTTTAAGCACAATTTACTTTTGAATAATCCTAAACTTATTGTAATTTAAATATGTTCAGAGATAAATTCAAAGAGATCTATTGCTCAAATAATATAACAAAATTTATAAAATAGTATATAAAAAATATAATGAATAGTAAGATAATAATAATGACAATCTTTAACGGGGATCGTTACCCGCAATCTAATGCAAATCAGACCAACACTCTACCATCAGAGCCAACGCAATCCTTGTAAAAAGTTCGCTAAGTTGCAACCTAGTATGACACGAGCAACAAAAGTCATCTTCGTTCTCAAGTCTTTCGTCTCGGAAGAACAAAAACGACTTGCGCTAGCCGCTTGTCGCGCAGTTGCAAAACTTCATACGTATACGCATACTCATATGAACCAACGTGTACATACACACACGCATACATAGAAACGATAGCACAGCGCAACGAAATACACACGTGCTCATCGTTCCGCAGTCGATCCGCGACTGAAGTAAATTCGATGCTGTTAGCTGTGCACCAGTGTTGCCGTTTTATCCTTTTTCCGGACAGATCTGTCCATCTTTTAACTGCGTCAGCCGGAAAAAATTTAAAACATCCCCTAGCCTTTTATCTGTCCTTTTTTTATTTTGGCCTGGCCTTTTTTATCCGCGTTTTATTTTTGTGTAAAGTGCTGAAAAGTAATCCAAATGTACATTACTTTTATATCGATAGCAGCACTTTTAAATAAATGCAACCCTGTTGTAATCGTAAATCTGGTGCAGTGGATGTGTCGCGATCAAAAAGACAATGAAAAGGCATACTGCAAATACTGCAAATACTGCAAATACTGCAAAAACTGTCAAATACTGTCAAATGCAGAGGTTGAGCGTGTTTTTAGCCAAGCTTATTTGGTAAAAACCAAATTGCGCAACCGACTGCAAATAGAAACTTTTAATGCGATTTTATCGATCAGGTAAATATTTTTATATTTTAATACTCTTTTGTTTCACACATTTATTGAAATTGTTTTTTCTTTTTTAGGTTTGGGCTACGCCGGAAAGGCGTATGTTGCCATGAATATGAAATTCCTGAGCAATATTTAAAAATGATTGGAAGCATTCAATCTACAAAAAATCTAAGTTTAGAAGTTTGCTATGATGACATTGACGATGTTCTAAACGAGTTGGCAACCAATAAAGAGTGATATTACATAAAATGTATAAAAAAAATATTTTGTCTTGTTTTTTGTCCTTTTGTTTTAAATTTTTGTCCTTTTCTATCCTTTTTGTATAATCAATCTAGCCTTTTTCTGTAACGAGCTGACGGCAACACTGCTGTGCACTGCTCCAGATGTTCGAAATTCGAAATCAGCCGTGCACTCAGCGGTTGTTGTATTCGCTTGGGGTGCTAATAATGCTGTTTCAAGTGAAATCACTTTTTTCGCCATTTGACACATCTATGTGTTCTTTGGTTAGTGATGCTACGCTGTTTTCAGCCAATTTAAAAATATTTTTGAAAAAAATGCATAATATACTTACATGGTCACATTGTCAACTAAACAAACAAAGCGCAAGCATCTACTTCTAAATTTTGCCCTATAAAGCAGTTTCTTGTATAACTTCTATTTTTTTCATTCGATCACAACCAAATTGATCTGCGTGGAAACATATCAAGTGTTTAAAATCCAAAATTCGTAGCTCTAGCTCTTATAGTCCCTGAGATCTAGGTGTTCATACAGACGGCGGACATGGCTATATCGTCTCGGCTATTGATGCTGATCAAGAATATATATATACTTTATGGAGTCGAAGATGCCTCCTTCTGCCTGTTACGTACGTACACCAAATTTGGTACTTAGGTTCCTTCATTTCTTACGCAGATCAAGTTTGTTTCAAAAGTTGGATGCCACGCCCCCTTCGCCCACAATAAGAATTAATCTAGAAAAAGTCCATTTTTTTATGTAGATTGCGTATAACTCCAAAAGTTCTTTGTGTAATGATGTGTTATTTGGTAACCCATCTGCGCTTAACACTCTTAATATACCCTGTAAATCGGATAAGTAGAACAAAAGTTATTCGTTAAATTATTTATCAAAATTGTTGTGCCCAATGAATATGGACGTTTTAAGTGAGTGAATGACCTAGAGATATCAAATTTGGTGACAGTATTCGTGTAGCTCTTACGCAGATCAAGTTTGTTTTAGATTTTTGCCACGCCCCTTTCCGTCCCCAAAAACTGGAAAAGCCGTAATAATAGACCTAGAGCACTGAATTTTGGTATGCAAAATAATAATTATATTCTCAAAGATTCCTGTGAATTTGGTTGAGATCGAATGATAAACAAGGAAGTTATTAATGAATCAATTGTTTATGCAAAATTCACTTGCAGCTGCTCGCACTTTGTTTGTTTAGTTGACAGTGTGACCATGTCGATATTTAATGGATTTTTTAAAAATATGTATATACAAAAAAACAAATTTCAGTATATTCTGTGGTATATTTTATGTTAAAATATTATTTAAGCTTTTTGTTTTCTCTCGAAATGGGTTGCGGGTATCATACGGTCGAGCACTCTCGACTGGAGCTTTCTTACTTGTTTGTTTAGTTAACAGTGTGACCATGACGGTATTTAATGGATTTTTTTGAAAATATGTATATACAAAAAAAAAAAATTCAGTATATTTTGTGGTATATTTTTTTGTTAAAATATCATTTAAGCTTTTTGTTTTCTCTCGAAATGGGTTGCGGGTATCATACGGTCGAGCACTCTCGACTGTAGCTTTCTTACTTGTTTTTTTGTATCTTTGTTAAACATGAACAACTGCAAGATAAATGGAATATTCATGACTCCGAATATTTTTAAATTGACTGAAAAACGCAGTAACAGCGAATGACAAATTGAACTAGAGATTTAATAAAGATTTTGAATAATTACTGCGATTTCATAATTAAATTGTGTTTATACTAAAAATTTGGAAATTTAATGGCCTTTATGGAGCAATAACGCCTTTTATAAAGAGCAAATATCGGTGCAAAATATTAGTGATTTTGAAATCATCTCCAACTGCTCTGTGGCACATAAAATCTTCTAAAGCTTTTTATGATTAAAATTGGAATGGTTTCGACTTTTGTGGCACCCCCGAATTTGTTAATTGTCTGTTGTCTTGCTTATTGCATTCCGTTATTTTAAACGCTGCGGCACGCAGTTTTTACATTCATAATACCAACTGAATATGCACCGAAAACGTTCCCAATTATGTATTTACTCCAAAAACACTCTAAAACTCGGCTATTTTCGGACTCATCCTAATTTTGCTTGCTGGGTATTGAGTGACTTTCTATGTGTATGTATGTTCTCGCGCAGGAAAACTTGAATGAATCGATACGTCTGCACATTTTACTATCAGTCTGACGCATGCGCGCTTGCTGGATATTGAAGAGGGATGTAGAGCATTGAAAGTTTATCTTCCAGTGTTGAACAGTGAATAAATCTTAGTGAAATTTGATTAATCTTTAAACTTTTTCTTGAAACAATATATACTTAATTCAAATCAGTTGTGTTATTAATTTTGGTTAACCACATATTGGAACTGTTAATAGTTGAATATGTACATATTAAATATGTTAATAGTCATGAAATTCCAAATATTTTAGTATTTTATTACATATTGTTTTCAGTGTTTTTCTCTCTATATCTTTCGGTCTGTCTCTCGCTCTTTTTACTGAAGTTCTCTCAATCCGTTACACATTACTTTTTTGGTGGGAAATTAATATATAACAACTGGACGGCTCAGTGAAAATTTCATCACCAACGTGGATAGTTCAGCTTTTCTCGCATTCAGCGCTCGAAATTTAACAACCAAATTAAAACAAATAAAAATTGTATATTTCGCTATTATACCAATAAAATCTGAAAGTATTTCCAGTTAAGTTATTCGAAACAATAATAACCTAACCAAGAGTGTTAATTTTTCAACTCGGAGCAGCCAAGGAAATAAGGTGCGTGTGCAAATAAAAAGAAATTTGGAACGGAAAAAAAATCGAAACACGGTAAAAATTCTGTATCACTAAGTCAAGCAGACTTCGAGCAGTTTGCGCTTTCATGAGTGTGTATGTGTGTATGTGTGTCTGTACGTGATAAGCGCTGACAGACGCCGTAACAACAAACCCCAGGCCGAAGGAGAACCGTATACAGAGACGGCGATTTATTGAATTATATATAAAACAAAAAACGCTCGGCAATAAAGGAGTTTGGATTGCTATTACTCGCGAATCCCAGCATTTTTCACCAGGGTTGGTGCTAGGGTGGTAGTAAGTAATAATAATAATTAAAAATATTTGCAACATCTCCAAAGCATGCAATAAATTACCGTTCTCAAGTTTGCTGAGTTGGATGTGGTTCATAAAATCACAATGCAGATTTATGCAGGTTTTCGCAAACGAAAATTGTGGATCTGTTGTCTTTAATAAATGTTGACTCAGTTACTTAGACATGACCAAATATTCCTCGCTTCGAATTACTTTGTAACAAAAAACCTACAACTTTGAGCTAGTTGAATCAATATCATCTTAGGGAAGTTTTTATTATTTTTCGTATTACATACACAATTTCATTGTTTCAATTCGTCATACTTAAAATTATTGTCGTGCTATTGTCAAGTAAAATAAGCACACATTGCTCAAAATCGGTTGTCATTTTGACGGTTTGTTTGCTAATGAGCATTCGGCAGCGTCATTTGTCAACTTTGACATTTAAGCACGAGCCGAAACCTTTGCGAGGTCGGGGAGCGCGTGTGCTGCCGTGAATGGCAAATGTCATACCAAGGCACGTCGAGACGCTTACAGCTTCAGACTCAGGAAAAGAAGCTCAGTTGGTTTTTGCGAATTGAGATAGCGCTTCGCACGCGCATATGTTTCTGGCACAATATGAGTGCTAGACGGAATGACGCCACTGCCAAGTTACATAGCGTATGAGCAATGTGAGAAAGCCTTTTCCCACTTGAACTCAAACTCATTTCAGAAGCTTTGAACGCGATGCATTTTTTTATGATGGTGTAAATTCTAAATTGGAAAATCGAAGTTCACGAAATTTCATCGTCAATTTATGCGCATTTTATCAGCACTTCTCCAAAGACAATCGTAATAACTTGCGCCTGATGCTGCTTATTTTGAGCACGCAAGCTGCGAATGACAATTTTCTGAGCATGTAAGCAGACCACCGAAAATTCCACCTCGAAAGATATTATTTCGGGATTTAAATGTTCTTTTGATACAACTTGAACCAATAATTAAGTTTAACCAGGAAGAACACCATGTTACTTATGTTATATGTTAATGCGTCTCAAATAGTGTATTAAGGGCCTCTAGAGCATGAATGCATTACAAACAGAGGGAAATAAACGTATTTTATAGTTATACTTATGTTATTGGTGTACAAAGTAGAAACTTTGCCCTAGTTTGCGACTGGCGAGTGCATTGAACTA
Source organism: Drosophila immigrans (assembly GCA_963583835.1). Lineage (NCBI taxonomy): Eukaryota > Metazoa > Arthropoda > Insecta > Diptera > Drosophilidae > Drosophila > Drosophila immigrans. Next base: position 30,234,039 of record OY757142.1, read on the forward strand.
AAAATAATCACTGCTCAAGTTGCTACCGCAGAACATTTGCCACACCAACAACTACAAAAGCTGTAACAGCAACTGCAACAGCAACAAAACAGCAAAAAGAGCAAAAACTAAAGTTAGATAAGTTGCCAGAGCGACACAGTAGCACAGTAAGGACATAAGACTGTTGATATTATTTCTGTGCGTTCGTTGACTGACCATTGAATGTCCATATTGCTTGAGAGTATTCTAATAAAAAATCCTTTAATTTCTTGCAGCATTTGGTCAAGCCCTACTAAGCCTAAAATCGAAGGTATCTCGACGAGAACTGCGCGTGATCTGCACTGAACAGCTGCCAACTGTTCGACTCCATCGCTCTCCACGGTCAATATTAGCGCCATTGCAACTGCTGGGTGTGGGCGAATCTGCGCCCCGCCACCGGTAAGGGACAGTGCACATTGCACAGTCCATCGGACTTATAGCAACAAACGCACTTCATTTACCATTACATGCCTTGCCTTAGTCCACTAATATTATTATGTATGTGTGCAACTAGCAATTACTCGAATATGCTATCTACCTATATGGCTTTTTACCACTTTAGTTTCTTATATATAATTTTTTTACCTTTAAGACATACAAGTATTTTAGCCCATAAGTTGGCAGAACAGTGCAGTTACAGCTAAGGGTGCACACGTCGCTCTCATGCAACTGAAATGGCCAACAACTGTGGACCGTTCGTGTTTTGTGCGTGTTGCCAGTTGCGATTGTTGCTCCACAACATCGAGCGTAAGGTACCCAACTGCCAATACAAATAGACAGACGAGATGGCCATGCAGCGTTTTGTCTACAACTGTTTGACGCACTTGACAAGCAACAGCAACAAGCAACAAACAGAACCACCGACAACAGCATTAACGCACTGCAACCACCAACATAAGCTGCTCCAAGTATAGATTTTTTGAAAGGTACAATAGGTGTGGCTGCTTCTCCACTGTCGCTATTGTTAAGCTGTAGCTTCCAGTTAAGCTCAAGAGTTATTTTTATTGTCTTTACGACAAAATCACTTTTTACGATTGGGATACATAGCTTAATTTAATTTGAATTGCAAAGTACAATGAGTTTTTAGTTCTTTATTTTCTCATTACACAACTCTCTCTCCCCATCTCTCTCAATTTTTAACCTCTCTTGCTCAACGTAATATTCTTAGTAGAAGTTTCATTGCAAATCTGATTTCATACTCTACAAAATCATTACATTACTATTTTATGAGTGACAAACATAAAATAGACGAAACGTTAACTAAAATAATGTATAATTGAAAGATAAATTTAACTAACCGTTCTCCCATTAAGATGACATATGAAATTTTAAATTTGGATTTCTTTCACAAGAAGCAATCTCTATATATTCTATTGCTCTTGTATGCTTTTACGATCTTTACCATCTTTCACTGTGTGAATTTTCATGCGAAGTGACTATGTCTATACGTCATAGATGCCAATAAATTGATTTAATCTGGCTAAATAGGTATTCTATTTTTCAAATATTTAAATGCATTTTTTATGTAACGCTTTAAACGTTTTGCTTTGTGTAAAATATATACTGAATATCATTCATACTCGTTCCATACAAGTATGTTCTGATAATACACTCGATGTCTTAATGCACTTAACTAATGACAACAGTCAGATTCGTTTACTGAATGCTCCAAATTTTAAGCACTTAACTAATAAGCTGGTTTAACCACTTTCAAATTGTGTTCTGTATTCTGTCGTTTGGCGTGCCGCTCAGGAACCAAAAAGCAGCACACTGAATTTCTCGTCGTTTAAATCAAGCTTCACTTCCAATGTTAATTTCCTGAAGAGAAGGTAAAGACCTTTAAAAGAAGTTGCTGCCTTCTTAAATAGAGAAGGGGGCATCAGTTGGACGAAACTAATTTGGAATTTCATATGTTTGTCTATTTTCTCTCCCCCACAACAACATGTGTGCTCTTTCCGCTCTCTCTTTCTCTTTCTCTTTCTCTTTCTTTCTGTTATCTTATTATATTCTTTCACTGCAATGCGCTGCACCTTCACTTGCCTTCGTGCCAACGTATCGCACTGGGTCTTCACTGAATCGACTGTGTAAACGAAACTCAACAAACAACACCTCGTACACTAACTACATTTACTTCACATTCACATCCACATCCACATTCACATTCACGCAAAATACTCACCGAGCTGCAGATTTAGCTCGGGAGACTTGTCTTCCGAGGTCGACGATGTCGATCCCAATAGCTTGCCACCAGCCGCGCTTCCTATACAGGACCAGCCAACGAAACCGAATGCAACCGGCGGACCACCGAGCATGCCGCCTCCGCCGGCACCAGGTCAAGCAGCTGCGCAACCGACGGGCGCAGCTCCGGAGCTGTCTTTAAGCTTTGGCGCAGGAAAGGCACCGGCTGCAGCGGCCCCAGCGCCACCACGAGGCGTTAGTGCGCCCACGAGTCCAGCCAAGTCGCGAGAGAGTCTCTTGCAACGTGTGCAGAGCTTAACGGGTGCAGCGAGAGACCAGGGCGCCTCAATATTGGGTATGCTATGGCGAGACATTCGTGATATATTATTCTCGTGATATCTTCTTATTTGCAACTATAAGCAAGTTTAATCATTAAGTTTAAGCACTTCGGGGCTGCAAACCGATTCTAACTTGAACGTGTCTATGTATGTACATAGTAGTATGTATGTACATAGTAGTAGTAGAAGAGTCTCAAAAATGATGTTGTTGTTATTTTAAAATTATTTTGTTTATTGTGTGTTGAGTGTGTAATCCATTTTTTAATCATTTCGAACAGTAAAAACCCCGTAAATAAGTTACCCTGAGGGATTATACCAACTATCTAGAGAATATCTCGATTTGTAGATATACCGACACAAGAGCTTGGCATCTTAATTGTTAATAAATTATAGTAAAGAAATCAGGAATGCTGTGAACACTCCCTTAGCAGACATTTCTATTAGCCGGATACATCTCTGGGGGAGCAATTTTTCCACGTCATTTCGTCTAATTAGAAAGCAAAGAATGTCCGGCCAAGACATGTTTGCCCAGCTTCTATAGTGTTAATTTGTTAATTTATAGGCGGAAACACACGGATTACTGTCGAGCATTCTCAACTCGAGTCTTGTCACCAGTTTATTTATGGATAAACTATAATTTTAGCACCCACGAACTGGGTCTAACATAAACATTTCGAAGTTTGCAGCCTTGAATTACACTTCAAATCAATAAATACGAAAATTCGTATCAGATTAAAAAGTTTGTCAGGTAACTTTGTAAGGATTTTTTTTATGAATTGATGCGCGAGTAGTGTTTACACAAGTCTACATGCTACATTTCAATTCTTGCATTTGGCCAAAAAATTGTTTCACACTCCTCGCTTCTCACAGGAGCTGCAGTTCAAAGTGCCACTCAACGCGCGCCGACTTTTAATAAGGACAGATACTTTACGCTATTGGTGTTGGATGATCAGAATACAGACTGGTCCAAGTACTTCCGTGGCCGGCGATTGCATGGCGATTTCGATATACGCGTGGAGCAGGCGGAGTTCCGTGTAAGTAGATAAACAAACTAATTTCACAAATGGAGGCAAACAATAGTAAACACGTCATTTTATTTCATGGCCAAGCACAGGACATTACCGTGGTCTCGAGCGCGGATACTGGACCGGTCGTCACAATGGCCGCTTATCGCAGCGGAACCCGGGTGAGTGCTTGTCTGCCTCAAAGCGTCGTGTTTAATTTAAATTAGTGCAATGCACTCGACATTGCCAAGATTATTCTGTTCTCAATGCTTTGTTGACCTTGGTTGAACTTTCACTTTTAATTAAATTCAAATCTCGAGGACATTGGAACATTTATGTGACCACTTGATTTGTACAGCATTTCCTTAAGGAAGAAGTTATCATACTCGTGATAAAGATAATGAGAGATTAGATGGAATCCGCTTTGTAGTTACTTTTGTTGATTTAGACATTTCAAACTGAACGGATGAAAATAAGATGAAATTGCATAGTCTCAATTGCTTCTTTTTAATTTTATATACACACATAGGTATTCCCATAATCGTAAGTAATCAATAACTATTTAATATTTATTTCTTTTTGCATTAATTATTTTTGTTTGTTTCTTCGGTAGTAAACGGTGCTAAATATATTATGAAAATTTAATTATATTTTGTGTTTACTTTACGCTACTGACCACTTCTCAAGGTCTGCATTGTTTTGATGTGCTGTGCCCAGTATATTTTCAATCTGCATTGGTTTTTTTTTTGTCTCGTCCTAAAAGTATGCTATATATTTTATGGGGCTTATGTATTGAAATCGAAGCAGTTGACTTATTCACTACAATACCACACTATTTTTCAAAAGTCTCTTTGGTTAGTGGTTACATTTTAGCACATCATAATTAAAATTTGTTAAAATATAAATTCAAAGAGCTACTGATCAGATAATATTACAAAATTTATAAAAATAGAATATAAAATATAATGAATAGTAATCATAATAATGGCAATTTTCACCTGGGATCGTACCCGCAATCAAATGCATATCAGAGCAACACTACTATCAGAGCCAACGCAATCCTTGTAAAAATTGTAAAAATTAGCGCTAGCCGCTTGTCGCGCAGTTGCAAAACTTCACATGCATACGCATACTCATATGCGCCAACGTGTACATACACACACGCATACATAGAAACGATAGCACAGCGCAAAGAATCACACCCGTGCCCATCGTTCCGCAGTCGATCCGCGACTGAAGTAAATTCGATGCTGTTAGCTGTGCACTGCTCCAGATGTTCGAAATTCGAAATCAGCCGTGCACTCAGCGGTTGTTGTATTCGCTTGGGGTGCTAATAATGCTGTTTCAAGTGAAATCACTTTTTTCGCCATTTGACACATCTATGTGTTCTTTGGTTAGTGCTACAATACCACACTATTTTTCAAAAGTCTCTTTGGTTAGTGGTTACATTTTAGCACATCATAATTAAAATTTGTTAAAATATAAATTCAAAGAGCTACTGATCAGATAATATTACAAAATTTATAAAAATAGAATATAAAATATAATGAATAGTAATCATAATAATGGCAATTTTCACCTGGGATCGTACCCGCAATCAAATGCATATCAGAGCAACACTACTATCAGAGCCAACGCAATCCTTGTAAAAATTGTAAAAATTAGCGCTAGCCGCTTGTCGCGCAGTTGCAAAACTTCACATGCATACGCATACTCATATGCGCCAACGTGTACATACACACACGCATACATAGAAACGATAGCACAGCGCAAAGAATCACACCCGTGCCCATCGTTCCGCAGTCGATCCGCGACTGAAGTAAATTCGATGCTGTTAGCTGTGCACTGCTCCAGATGTTCGAAATTCGAAATCAGCCGTGCACTCAGCGGTTGTTGTATTCGCTTGGGGTGCTAATAATGCTGTTTCAAGTGAAATCACTTTTTTCGCCATTTGACACATCTATGTGTTCTTTGGTTAGTGTCTATGTGTTCTTTGGTTAGTGATGTAACCACCTGAATGTTTATTTTAGCTAAGATTCAAACCAGAGGATGATGGCTTTTTGTCTCCGACAAAAATTATGCAATTTTAGTTTTTTTAAGTAGACATCAAATTAATTTGAATAAAAGACAGAAACCATATTGTTAATTAGAGCTGAGGATGTGGGGTCTTAGTGTTGAGTTCTGTTATACGTTTTATATATAGATACCAAATCATCATCTGAGAAACAGTTGTTTTAAGTATTTTATTATATGTGACATATTTTGTTATTTCGTTTCCACACATGTAATTAGTCAACTAAAATGAAAAACACGTACGTTTCTAATATAATTTTTGGAATATCACACCAAAAAATAGGTAGCCCGTTCGTTTCGACCGGATTTCGTATTGATACGTCAACCTCCCCGCGACGGTTCCAGCGATTATCGCTCGACCATACTGGGCCTTAAATATGGCGGTGTACCCAGTATAAATTCGTTGCATTCGATTTACCAGTTTCAGGTAAGTTTTTCAAATGGCTTTCAAAGGCTTAAGTTAATCAAACTGTGCATTGAATTTATTTTTAGGATAAACCATGGGTCTTCTCGCATCTACTGCAGCTGCAGCGCCGATTGGGTCGAGATGGCTTTCCACTGATTGAGCAAACATTCTTTCCGAATCCGCGTGATTTGGTAAGTGTATTAAATATTAATAGCTTGACATTAATAAATTGAGTAGTTTCATCAATTAATGGTCATAACTAAAAGACATTCATTAATAAATAACATATTAAATATAACGTACAAATTAAAGCTTTACACAAAAAATAAAAATATAAAAACTGTAATATAACAAAATCCGGAATTACCGGCAGTACTTAGGCAATAGGATTGATCGACAGATATTCAAAACTGTATGTCTACGGATAGCTCAGGCACTTCTTGTAGAGCTCTGTGCGTCTCCAGCGACATCGTTGAATATCTCCATTGTGGGTGCGAATATTGTGGGGAATACAGGAAGAGTAGTCGCGCTCGCACTTTCCGAAAGGGGACCACTTGCAGCCACCGGCGTACTCGCGATGTCGTAGACACTGTCGTCCAAAGCAGGACGTTATCTGTGAAGTGAAACAAAGACAATTATCAGCTGTGTCGGACGGGAAGATAGCGTGCAGAAGACTCACGCCACAATTACAGGCTAGACCATAGGCGCCACTGAAGCCGTGACGCTCGCTGATTGTCATCTTGGTGTATTCCTTGTAATACGCGCATATATTTAAGTTCGGCATGCGACCAGCTATTATGTAAACCTTTCCAATATCCAACTGAATCCCACACATTGCATTATCACTCGGTGTTGACAAGCGGCCATCGCGGAGCATTCTGCGGGCGTCTGGTGTGGCCTACATGAAGTTAACATGTTAGTCTTAGACAAATAATTTAAATCAAGTCAATGGCATTCTGCGGGCGTCTGGTGTGGCCTACATGAAGTTAACATGTTAGTCTTAGACAAATAATTTAAATCAAGTCAATGAAGAGAATGCTCACCTTGTATGTGCGCTTTATGTGCACTTTATATATAGTTTTTCCTGCCTCAATAGTATTAGATTTCCGGAGAACTCTGAGCTGCACAACTGTCAAGCAAATTAGCGAATTAGAAGCACGAGCAGCCATCTCGCCATCTACTCACCATAATCAGCAGAGCAGTACTGTGTCTGTGGATGAGACGGCATACACATGCAGGCACTCGCTGGGCGTTCATTAAGTGCCAGTATTGCGAGCATGGCAAGCGCCAATAAACTAAAATGTCTTGTAGCCTCCATAGCGCCGAAAACGTAATCCTTATTCTCTAAACCCTATAGTCTGACCAATAATCAATTGAGTACGTCGCGCCTCGGAGGCTCTGAAACGAAGATAAATGTGATTGCATTTTATTATGGTGATGATTTACTGGTCGCAGTAGTCTAAAGCCTCTGCTGAAGGTCACTACGTTGATTATCAATTAATGTGCTTGTGTTAAGCAGTGTTTACTCTGGGTTAAATTTACTTTCGCAGAGGTTTCGTATTCGTATATCATGTTATATGAGGACAATATATCCAATAGAAATACGTTTATTAGGTCAATTTCACACTTATATATTTGATTGACCATTCCAATTGAATTGAATTCAATTTAGATGCCTCTGAATCAGCTTCACACACAAATCGCGTTGGAGAAACTATACCGAAAGTAGTTCAATTGCCTGTAGAATGCTTGCCAGCTATTCCATTTATCATTATTTATGGGAAATTCATAGAAGACGAAAAAGTCGAAATCCATTGAAAACTGCTGTCTATGCATTTAAAAACCCAAAATCAGTGCATAATATCGAAAGCAGCGGTAAATAATCACATATAGTTGCACTCTTGTACCCGTTTCCATTCCAAATTCGAGTCCCCGATCCCCGTTCATCGTCTAGAACTGATCGACAGAGATAGGCAGACCCATATAGACAACATACGAGTATGCAATGGCAGAAACAACGGCATAAGCAAAGGCAAAGTCAAGCGGTAAGCGACAACTTTTGCGGCGACGCGGCAATGTGGCAATTAAATTGAAATAAAATTGAAATAAAATTGAATTAAAAGCATTTTGCGGAAAAACCACTAGAAACCATGAGAGTGGGATAAGGGGGAAGGTTGTGCTGCATTGACGGCTGTGTTGTGGTGGGTGACGAGAGTGCGGAGTCGACTGCTCTATTGATTGACTGCAAGACAGAATAATGCATCAAATTATTTATTAAGAGGCATCCAGACAAGCAGTCGCTTCGACTAATGGGCTAACGGAAGAGTTGATGGTAAATAATGGGGGCGGTGGTCAAATATTCCTACAAGCAACTAATTCTTGTCGTCATGCACGATTTGTTGTTATCACACCGATGTTATCACTTTGGCATTAACAATACGAATAACAATGGCATGAATTTGTTCAACATAAATATACATTAAAACTTCAAAGTCGTTTAACAATTAAATCTACTGCATTGCGAATAGAAGGCCTAAAACTTTCTTTGAACTTGTTGTAAATTCCCACGATTCTGTTAATGCTCTCAAAAAGTACATCTCGTGGCTGCGCAACTTACTGGCGGCAACCTGATTACCATTACAATCAATACCGGCAGCCCTTATTAGCCTCCATCAAAATACCGAGAGCATAATTTAAAGATGGCCGTCAACAAAATTGTGAGAGTCCAGAATTTGCAGCATCGAACAGCAGATGGTGGCAACGTGTTAACAGCGCAGTGCCACTAACATAATACTCTGAATGGGTCGGAGAACGGCAATCGATGTCTCCGGCAGCTTACATGTGTCAATTAAATGTTATATATCCTATAACACACGGCATTTACGAATTCAGAAGAAAGCATCGCTTGTGTATTGTCTAAATTCTGCACTTGTGTTGTGTCGTCATCACCGAAGTTGACATTTGACACTGGAAAAGTCGGCAGTCCCCTACAATGGCGTATGGTATTTTATTATGCGGGACTCCAAACACGATTTCAAAATACAATATATAAACCCATAACTCAATTTGTGTTTAATGTTAAATAATGGGGTGACTTTCATATGCATTGACTTTTACTTTGCCCTCAGACTGTTTGACAAGATCAGCTGGGTAAAAAAAGCACAATAAGAAAGCAACAATCAGTTCCCAGTTCTGATTCTCACTCTTGCATTTATCTTAACAGATTGATGTCATGGAGCTGTAGATAACTGAGTGCAGTCATAAGTTAAGATAAGATACTGAGTACTTCAAAATACAGATACATATATCTTGGCTGAGATTTATCAAAATATTGTTCTTCCCAGCATTGCTAAGAATATAATTGTAACATCAGTAAGGTTTAGCAATCATTTTCCTCTACCTTTTTGGCTGCAATGTTTTATAAATATAAATGATTACGCGAAGCAAGCAAAATCATAATCATAATCAACAGCACGATGGTTTACTGGGGTCAGGGGTAAACTGACTATGGCGAGTCAAAGGCTAAGCCGCAAACCTATTTTTAAGCGCTCCGTTTGGGCTTTTGGGTTAGATTTTGCATTCCGGCGCTATACCAAGTTACTTACAGCTAAAAGCCGCATAATTAATGCGTTTTTGATTATTCGGTTAGTTTGTTGGTTGGATATTTGCCCGATTGTCGGTAGCGTCGCATTAAATCTAAGCCAAATTAGGATTGCAGAGCATTGTTTTATAAGCACAAAATTGAGCCATAAAATAATTCTATCCCAAATAATATGTACTCGTTATCGCATCTTCATGTTGCATTAAGCTCTCTATATTCAGTATAGTCGAATTAAATAATAAGACTTAGTTTAGCTTTTCCCGCTTCTTAACCATACACATAAAATCAAACAGTAATTGCGAAAATGCAAAAAGGCAATGTTTTTTTTTACGTTTGTTTTTTATCACTTTCTTTGACCGTTCAGCGTTTTAATTATTTCATATACATTGAATATTAAAAAATTTTGGACGATCTTTCATACATGTGTAATGCCAATATTAAAAATTTAATACTTTATCCTGCCAATACAGCCTGTGAGTGCAGCGTCTCGCTTATTTATAAAATAATTTTAAAAAAGTTTGGCCGTCGCTGAATTAAAAAAAGTATGAACCCCCGTAAGGATTCCTGCCTGGCTGAAGGATTTGAATGTAAATTAGTCTACGTTTCTTAAACTGCAAAAAAAATTAAATTTTTGTATTGTGAATTAAAAAAAATATTAGATTTTGTTTATTGTAAATTTAAAAAACTTCACGGCGGGCAGGCCTTTCTCTCTCCCTTACGTGACTCGAACACAGCTACTCCTAACTTAGAGGCAGAGCTTCAGGACCATTACCGCCGTAGCTCGATCGGCTTCCAAACACAAACTTAAGACTTTCAAAATATTTCTAGTTTTAATGCTAATTTAACATTACACATATAAAAAGCAATGCATTTTCAAACTGCGATTAAAGATATTTAGAAAATTGATTTCTGAAAATCGCGCCTATGTATGTGCCTAGATGTCCATATCTATGTTGTGTGAAAATTGCAGCATCGTAGCTTTTACCGTTTGGGCTGTGCGTTGATAGTGCTATAGCTCTGTCAGTTTACGTTATATATATAGATTATTATACGAATATCCATTTCATATTTCAATAGTGCAAAATAATTTATTGTATTCTCTATAACTGGATAATAAGTTTCGTACACTCTCGACTGTGCATTTATCATTTGTTAGTTATAGTTATATATCCTTTTAAATTAATTTGTAGCACTGGCAACAGGGTATCTCATAGTACAGGTGCAGTACATCAATACGTTTGCTTCGATATTTATGTTACTTTAAAATAATTCCGATGAAAATTTCCAGCATATGAGTCAAAACATTGCTGTGCGGTGTTATTCAGCTTGCCATAAATGTGAGAATGTGCAGCTTGGGTATGGAATCCCTGTCAAAGTAGTGTATCTTTTAATTATAATTAAATGCAACTAGTTTGTACCCTTCATCTACTAATTTAGTACGTACACAGTTGACAAGCAATGTCTACCCAGAGTAAATGAACTTAAATAATATATAAATTTATAGTGATGCTTTTAAAAATAACATAATATTAAAGCAATAAGTCAATATGCGAAACAAAAATCGAAGCTATGTTAAGAATTCTTCCAAATATAAGTTCTATTACCCTATCAATCCTTACAATCTTACGTAAATTTAGTTAGCTGGAATTTTAGAGTCAACTAGAACCCACTCGTTTACGACTTGTTTTGGTGTGCAAAGCTTCTCCACCTCTTAATATCTTGGCCAATTCGCTTCATTACAAATGTATTTATCTGTAGATGGCCTAAGGAAATCTTTCATTTAATTTTATTTTGTTTTTTTTTTGGAAAAATGTAAAAGCAATAGAAAACTTTTTTTGCCCAATGGACACCTTTATAGCTGTGGAGGCTATTGAGTTTACCTGTGCTGCGCACAATAACAGAAAATTGTATGAAAATATTAAAGTCACGATCGAAAATGCCATATTCGGCATGATCAATGGCCAGGGCCAGGGATATTTCAATTTATGTCGAAAGCCAAGCAGTTTCAGCTGAACTTTGACTTCCAAATGTGTCTACAAGCCGTGTGTTTGCAAAGTATGAAAAGCCTTCCAGTTCGCGATAAACTTTACTCGAGTATATTAATTTGACATGCAAACTGGTAAACTTGCAAATACAACAAGTAAGAAAGCTACAGTCGAGAGTGCTCGACCGTATGATACCCGCAACCCATTTCGAGAGAAAAAAAAAAAATTTAATGATATTTTAACAACAAATATACCAAAAATATACTGAAACTTGTGTTTTGTGTGTATATATTTGAAAATAGCGGGTAAAAATCCATAACACCGACATGGTCACACTGTCAACTAGACAAACAAAGCGCGAGCAGATGCAAGTGAATTTTGCATACAAAATTGATTCTTTAATAACTTCCTCGTTTTTTATTCGATCTCAACCAAATTCACAGGAATCATTGAGAATATAATTATTATTATGCATACCAAAATTCATTTGGCATCCAACTTTTAAAATAAGCTTGATCTGCGTAGGACCTTTAGGAGTACTGTCCCCAAATTTGGTAGCTCTAGCTCTTATAGTCTCTGAGATCTAGATGTTCATACAGACGGACAGACGGACATGACTATATCGTCTCGGCTGTTGACACTGATCAAGAATATATATAGTTTATGTGGTCGGAGATGCCTCCTTCTGTCTGTTACATACATTTTCTGTTGGCACTAAGTTATAATACCCTTCTACCCTATGGGTAGCGGGTATAAAAATATCTATATCGATATTGATTGATGCTTTTCAAATGAAATATCGATGTTGGGTAAAAGCTTTGAAGTAGTAATGATGCGTAAGGTTCAATGTAAAGAAAGGTTTTAGACTTCAATGAATTTCTTAATGTAATACAGATCATTTTTCTTAGTTTGTGCTTGCGTGTTTTACAAAATAATTGATCGATTCGTCATCAAAGATATCTACAAAACCATCGAAAACAACAATTTTGGCACATATCGCCAGATGAAATCGATGTTCGACGCAATTATGTTTTGCACATTCCTCTTGCAACTCTATTTTGATTTGTATTGACTAATATGAATGAAAGCTAATAGCATTTATTTTTAGGGAAGTGGAGAAATAATTTTCATGTGAACATCGAAAGGCTGCAGCGTTGGTTGGCTATTATTTTATATAAACGGGAAAAAATAATATTCATGTAAGATCAGAGGGCTGCAGCGAGTGGCTGCAGTCGGAGGCCGTATTGGATTGAATATTGACATTATATGTATATGTTTCAATTTAAGACTTTTTAAAAAAATGTAAAAATCTTGCTAACAAAATACCAAATATGTACATAGTATGTTGTGTAAGCAACAATTCAATTTATTTAGTTTTACACAAAACATAACTCAATGAGATAATTTTGTTTTTGTTATTAATTTTATCATGTCTGTGGTGCAGGGGTTAGAGCGCCTGAATGCGGATGCCGGGTCGTTAGTTCGATCCAAGATAGAATCCATACTTATTTTTAATTCAGCGACAGACTAATTTTTTTTTATTTTTAACGGAAACGTAATAATTTTCATAAAAAACGGAGAGAGGCTACAGTGGGAGGAACAACAAACAATATACAGTAGAATCCGGTTATAGCGACTTTCAAGGGACCGACGATTTTACGTCGCTATACCCGGAAGGCGCACTAACCGAAAGGAGTTTGTATGGAGACCAAACAAGCCATCGCGTTTTCGTCGCAACAACCGGACGGATGCTGCAGAGTCGTTATAACCGAATTCCACTGTATCTTAAAGTAACCAGCGCGGACGTTTCCTGAAAATTTGAGTAAAATTACGTCATAAACATAATATATGAGCCAAAATAGATGTACCTTTAGTAGGATGTTTTTTACGCCTAAACCAGTAGCTAGGCAGGCAACAGGTGTTCGAGTCGAGCTCCACAGAATTTTTGTTGTATTAAAATTATCAATGTTATATATACAATGGATTTAAGAGTTGGAAACACTTTTATAAATTGCCAAGTAAAAAAAAAAAAAACATTAAAATTTAAAAAACTCAAATTCTCCCAAAGTATGCTGCAAATTATGCAATTGCTAAAGAAAAACTTATACATCAAGTAATGTGAGCTTTATTCTTATTAGAATGCTTCATATTAATTTGTTTGGTGGCGATATGGTTAGAGCGTTCGTTTAGCAACTTTAACAAGTTTTTTAAATATTTCCAAAATTTTTTTCGTGCCCTAAAAAACTGGGAAGCGGGTATTTTTCAGTCGAGCACACTCGACTGTAGCATTCTTACTTGTTTTTATTTTCTTGCTTCTCGCTGCAGACTCACTCGGTATTCTCTCGGTGACCAATGGCCCAATTATTTTATTTACATTTACATAAGCCAATTATTCTTGCAGCGAGCCAACGATCTCCACTTACCTAAAAATTAATGCATTTAACTTTCATGAAAATGTGTTTAATCTAATGCTCGACGATTTGAAAGATTTTCTTCAGCTAGTACAATAATTTTCACTTTCTCCTAAATCGTGAGATTCACCCGCTAAGTCATGACTTTTAGCCAGGTCTTCAAGAAATAAATATTTAAACTACAAAACTATGTTTAAAATAATTGAATATATTAGAAAATTTAAAAAAAAAAATGGAATTGCAACTAGCCATATGTATCGATATCGATGTTTCTGATGTTTTGTTGAAATCGATGTTCAGGAATGCATATATGTTTAAATTAAGAAAAAATTATCTTTATGAAATGAGGGAAATTATTTTAAAAATAAATTTAAATTGAAATCTTTCCTTACGTTGTCCTTACGGACAAGTTTTGTACTTGTTATATATTGTGGTCATATAATACGGGCATGCTTTGGTATTATATGCAAGACATGGCTAAATCAACTCGTCTATTGATGCTGATTAATAATATATGTAGATACTGTATAAAGTCGAAGATTTTTTCTTCTGCCAGTCTGCGGGTGTAATAGAATATAAAAGGTATATAAAATGAAAATGTTAATAACTATTTATCTAAAATAATTTTAGCATTAATAACTATATATACATATATGAATTTAATTAAGATTCTATAATAAACCTGCTATGATTTCAATCAAAGTATAACAAATTTATATACAGATCTTGTATCATAAATTTAAGAAGTGGCAGACAATCAACTGATTTGACAAACACTGAGGACTTAAATTTGCTGAACTTTGGGCCAAACACAAAGTCAAGCAATTCAAGTAAAACCTGACAGCACGAAGCATCCGCATTAGCCAGCATCTTCATTCCTTACGATAAAAAAGCAGCACTCAGTAAAGAGAAATTATTACTAATAAATATGCCAGGCTGTGAAATTTAAACGGACGAATTTTAAAAATTACCAGTGTGTCTGCTGTACAAAGACATGCCTTTTGCATCTTTAATTGTACAATAACATTTAATTGCAATGCCGAATAAGGAAACTATTAATGGATTTTTTATTGGCCAGCACTAACCGCAACACCCACAATAATACCACAAAGATAGTCCCAATATCCAATATGTTGACAGAGCCATGAGCAAAGAAGTCAAACAAGTGTAAAATTATATATATATTTTTATAAGGTGAATTGTTTTAAACATTCTAGAATTTTGAGATTGAATGTAAGTTACAAAAATGGAACTTGAATGATGTGCCAATGGTTTGAGTGTGAAAAATTTGATAGGCATTGCAAAAATGTATATTGCAATTTGTTTCGTCTGGATCACATCAAAAATAATGCTATTCAACGTAACAAATTTTAATTTTTTAAAAACTTCAATCTATTACTTACATACATATGTATGTATATGATATCTATAACTCTACAATAGCTCTTGAATTTATTATATATTGCAACATGTTTTGAGAAATATCCTCAAGAAAAATAGCAGAATATGAAGAAAATTTAAGTTGACCGAAAATAAATTGTTCGTAATGGCCATAACAAGTTATTCACGAATATTACCATTTATTTACCAATTACATAAAATTGGTAAGCTATGAAACTAAATTACAACAAATTTAAACATTTGAAGAGTTTTTTTTTAGGACCGCATTCGTTAAGTAGTCAATGTATGTTTTGTATGACTTATGCGTAATTTACGCGAAGTCGCCACACTCAGAAGTTTCCCTTGACATTTTTAACGTACAGGCGGACACTATTTTAAATAGATACCCCCCAATTTATTTGACAACGAATGGAATATTTGTTGTGCGATTGCACAATTAAATAATTATGTCTACAGTTTGTTTACAAATTGGCGACATTAAAATCTATTAGCACAAGTCGATATCTTAAAAATATTGTATATGAGAAGAAAACGAAACGCGTGTGGCGAACGCAAAGCGGAAAAGGAGGAAAAGAATGAAACAAAAACAAATAAAATATAAAAATAAACGTAAAAATGTTCGAGCGCAAAATAAATAGAAAAATGCAGCAATACATGTGTGTGCTCGTGCCCGCGTATAAGAAAGAGAGTGTGTGTGTGTGTGTATGTATGTGTACGAGTGCGTGTAAGTGTGCGGTGCATGTGGAAAACTGTGTCGCTGTGTCAACGATGGTCCTCCTATGTACATACATACATACATGTATGTCTGTAGCAGCATTCGCGGCAGCTGAAGCGACGTCTGCCGAAGTTTTCACAGCTGCGCACATGCTGTGAAACCGTAATCAAAGCTTCAGTTAAGCACGCGTCGCATATTTGTAATATGCAAAAAGTTCACAATTCGCGGCATTGAAAAAAATATTGAAATACCTGAATTATCAGCTGACTTCACTTTGGTTGTTATTGCTTTTTTTATACCCGCTATCGATGGAATAGAATGGTATTATATCTTAGTGCCTGTGAGTCCGTCTGTCGCCCTGCGACCACAATATATAGAAATGTAGAACTAGTCACATTTATCTATGTAAATTACGTATAACTTCAGAAGTTCTTAATGTAAGTTATTTTATTTGATAATCCATCTCTGCTTTTTACCACGTAGCGGGTGTCTCACAGTCGAGTGCTCTCGGCCGTAGTTTTCTTACTTGTTTTATAAATATATATATGTATATATGTATGTATTTATTTGATTTTGGATTGACTTCAACACCGTTAGCTCTGCTCAATCTGCTTTGTTTACTAACACTTGTCTACTAAGCCTCGTCTCGTATAATTTTCATTTTATAATTTTTCACACAATAATTTGAACAATGTCGTTTTCGATGTCTCGATGTTGTCGATACCGTTTCCGCCGTTTGTCGCTTTCACGCAATCTGCTTCGGTGAGCCTTTAATTCTGCACTGAGTCGTAAGCTCAACCGTTTCATGTGTTTCATAGCATTCCCAACCACTCAGTTTGCTTTGGGAGAGTGAGAGAGCAAGAGCGAAGATCACGAAGAGTGCAATTACTCTTTGCGATTGAGTTTTTTTAGTTGATGCTGCTTGAGTGGTTTTTATTAACCCAAAAAAACTCTCAAGTGGCGGTCACTTCTCATGCTGCTCTTGTGCCTATGTCGCCCAATGCTGCTGATGTTAGCTGCCTTGGAGAGCTTTCGTTGTCGGTCGATGGAAAGCGAAATAAATTGTGTGGCTAATTTGAGAGAGGGAGAATCTTGTAAGCGGTTCATTCAGGACGTTTGTATGTACATACTTTTGCTCTCATAATATTACCTTGGCGACTATATTAATTGCGAGTGCGATTCAACAGTTTATATCCTCGGTGGAACAAACATATGAGTGTTTGGCGCCACAGCAGTGCCAGCGGCAGATGCATGACTACCAAACGGCGCATCTGCTGGGCTAACAATCAAGCAATAATTTAGTAAAATGTAGTACATGCTAAGTGGCTATGCGTTGCACGTCAACATTCACATACATTCACATCCACATCCATAGTTCAAGTGGCTGGCCATGTGGCACGCACACGTGCAACGCATGGACTTGCTCCATGCTACGCCTACAACAACTACTCGTACATGCCGTCGATCTACGCGAGAGCAATCTGAATATACGAATACGATAGGATGTAAAAACAGCTACATAGGTAGAGACCAGACTTAATATGTGTGCACACATGCATTCATCGTTCAACGGATGCGTCACATTGAATATTTTAAGTGCGCTGATATAACACGAAGACCTCCAGACTGGCAGCCAACCACTCAAGTAACACTCTGAATTCTTCATAGCAGCTTCCAAGAATGCCTGCTATGCGGGGGTGTGACCACGCCGCAATCGCTGTTTCGTCTACACCCTTTCCCCATATCGTCTACCCTAGGACGTCATTGCTATTGATATTCATTGAGCGTTTTTGCGCGTCTTGTGCCAATTGTGACAGACAGTTTTTCTGACTGCGTCATCGCTTGCTGCGGCTTGTTGATCTTTTGTAAATAGTCTCACATACATGTGTACATATGTACATATATGATATACATATATAATATATTTGGAAATAATTAAACTGAAAGGAAAGGCTTACGACGAAACCCACCAAGTCAATATACAAAACAAAACAATTAAGAAGTGTACTCCATTGTTATTTACTCGAAAGATTTTAAGAAATCGAAAAGAAAAGAAAAGTGTATAAAAACCAAAGTGCGATACGAGTATGTGTGTAATTACATACATACACACGTTATTAATAATAATTTTAACATACAACAATCTTTTAAACAGGCAGAAATAAATATTCTTCATGAAGAATTTTCGAAAATTGTATTTTTAGAATTTCTTTAATGTTTTCGATATAATATTATAAATATGTCAAATTAAAAAGAGAATGACAAGAACCATTTGTGTATATTTCTTTAATGTGATACATACATACATCTGAATATGTTTGTAATAAAATCACACACATTCGTAAAAGGTTGCAAATAGGAGTTTGTCACACATTCCCGGCCCATTTAATTTCTACCCTTACACATACATACATATGTACATACATATATACAAATCGAAAGTAGAATGATTTTACCGATCAGCAAATATCTTAACTACAAAAAGCAAAAAAATTCTAGTCGAGAGTGTGCGACAACGATATAGCGTGTGCTAATTGGCTTGAGAACACTTTGGTACTATATTAGAGGATCGGAGAAGCCACTTTGTGACGGTTACTAAAATTTGCATAAAACTATTGGAAAATTACAAGAGTTTTTGTAAATTAAAGTCCAACGACAAAGATAACGCGTTGGACAGTTGTTTGTGTTGTTGCTGAAAACGAAAAGGTGACGAAACCGATAAAGCCGCTGGACTCTCAATTTTTAAGTGATTTTTAATTCTTCCATATTAACAAAGGTGGGGAAATAAGGCGAATTCGCTCAGAGCGAGAGAGTAAAGTTCGCGCGACTGCGCCAACAACTATAATAGTGTTTTTTCAATGGGCACAGGGTATAAAAAGCATAAAATAGGATAAAGACTTTAAAACATTTTTTTTAATTTTTATTATTTTTGGCTCTCGCTGAAGCCCTTCGGTGTTTTCATGACAATTATTTATTTCCTATTTACAATGAAACAAAAGGTTTTTCAGTCGCTGAATTAAAAAAATCGAATCTACGACCTCAACATCCGCGATGAGACTCCACTTCTCTAAAATTTGATGGGGGTTCAAACTTATTATTGCGAGAGAAATACAGTACAAATTATAAAACAAAAAATTATCCATCCCAATTTTTAGGTAAACAAAGTGGTTATATTTGAAAAGTCAACCATATGCATGCATTACAGAGTGGCTCCTTTTATTCGGAATTGAAACAGAAAAATGCTTTTACATTGCGTGTTTCATAACGCAAAACGATGGCTGCCAAGTTTTGCGAATCTTTCGATGACTTCTTCGGCGGTGATTTCGATGTCATGATGCGTATGAAGCAACGCTAATCCAACTAGTCTTTCTTGAAGCATGGTCGTCCTAAGCCATGTTTTGATGCGGCGAAGATAAGAGAAAGAACGTTCAGAGCTCGCGTTTGTTACGGGAAGTGTACAGAATACTCGGAGATAGGTGTGGATTGTTGGGAATATGTCGACATCACATTTTCTTAGTGTTACCAGTGCAGAAGTTGGAATTTCGTTGCCTTCAATTTTTTGTTGCTGCTGCCATTGACATTGCCAGTAACTCAATTCACCTTTGAATTTCAATTTTTGTACGCTCTTGTCATCATCCAGAAAATTCCTGAATCTTTCTATCAAGCATCCGATTAGATCATCGATTTCGTTTTCTTTTAAAAGACTCGCTTTTTCTGGGAGCAACATACTCAATTGGACAGTATCGTTGACGACGAGTGTATGTCTCATACTGTACTCAAGACTTCGACTCTTTCTCAATTCAGAATTTAGTACTTCCGCTGTGAGTCGCCCAGAAAAGGGTTAAATAAGTTTAGACAGGTCATATAATGCAATTTATGATAGTATCTTGTTGTGATTTCCATAGCGTATTTGGTGAGAAGAGTGTCACTGTTGTATTTTCATTTTTCTATTGCAGAGAATATTTTTCTTGCAAACAAGTAAAATTTTCAGGTTCTGTGGTTCCAAGGGGGTGGAAATTTCCCTAATTTCCCTAACAAAGAAATGTTCAAGTTTATTAAACTTGAAAGAATTTTGCATTTATCTTTTACAGATTTCAAAATATTCGAATGCAAAGTCGCGCAAACGCACCTTTTGTCACTATGATGTTTGTTTGGTGTATTTTGTTTTGAATATAACTTCTAAAATATATGCATTATGCTTGGTCTTTTGCTTTCTTAAATCACTTCGAGATTCTAAGAATCGAAAGAGAACGCAAAAAGTAACGTGCGATCACCATTAACGGTAAAAATTTAGGTTTGCATTATCGCTTATTTTAATGTCCCGTGCGCGACCGAAAAAGAACATTTCTTATTACTAGATCCAAAGTACTTGCTCGAATTGCATCAAATTTTTTTTTGCAAACAAGGAATGTGTGCAAGTAAATATAAAAAAAAAATTTGAGAAAAAAAAATTTGTATTTTTGGTGATCATTTAAAGTATCATTTGTATTGTATCATTTAAATGATACAAATAAATTTTGTATTTTTTTTTATCTTTATAACATTTTAAATTATTTAAAAGTAGATGAGCGTAAAGAGTTGCCAAAAAAGAAGAGAAATTTGAAAACGGTGGTGAGATAAGTTGAAGAAAGACCCAATAAAATGGGAAAACTATAAATTAAACAAGTAAGAAAGCTACAGTCGAGAGTGCTCGACCGTATGATACCCGCAACCCATTTCGAGAGAAAACAACAAACTTAAATGATATTTTAACAAAAAATATACCAAATATACTAAAACTTGTTTTTTGTATATATTTGAAAATAGCGGGTAAAAATCCACAACACCGTTATGGTCACACTGTCAACTAAACAAACAAAGCGCGGGCAGCTGCAAGTGAATTTTGCATATAAAATTGATTCTTTAATAACTTCCTTGTTTTTCATTCGATCTCTACCAAATTCACAGGAATCATTGAGAATATAATTATTATTATGCATACCAAATTTCAATGCTCTAGGTCTATTATTACGGCTTTTACAGACTTTTGGGGGCGGAAAGGGGCGTGGCATCCAACTTTTGAAATAAACTTGATCTGCGTAGGACCTATAGGAGTACTGTCCCTAAATTTGGTAGCTCTAGCTCTTATAGTCTCTGAGATCTAGGTGTTCATACAGACGGACAGACGGACAGACGGAAAGACGGACATGGCTATATCGTCTCGGCTGTTGACACTGATCAAGAATATATATAGTTCATGTGGTCGGAGATGCCTCCTTCTGCCTGTTACATACATTTTCTGTTGGCACTAAGTCATAATACCCTTCTACCCTATGGGTAGCGGGTATAAAAACAAGGAAAGAATGCGGAACACTAGGCTAAACTGCAAAGCGGAAGTAACAAATGGAAGTAATGAAGTGGTGGAAAAGAGGAGGCAGCTTGAGCGCATACGTAAGCGCCAATATCGACAAAAGCTTGCAGAAAAGAGAGATGCGGAAAAACTAGATGCTACAAAAAAGAAAAGTAATCCCAAGCAAACCTTAGGGAAAGCTGTAAGAAAAGTTGAAAATGCTCTGCCAAGAAACTTAGAAAAGAAAGTAAAAGTACTTGAAATTTTGTTAAACAAATTTAAAGAAATTCCCCAAAAAAATATTGCAAAAACTACATCTGAAATTACCCTACCAGAGAGTTTAGAAAACAAAATTAAGGAGTTTTATATTAACGACAATATTAGTGTCGATTTAAAAAACAATTTGTAAACGTATTTATTGAGTTTATTCTTATGTAAAAATAAATGAATTCACTATTTTTCTTAATTTAAAAATATTTGTTCGATGTGTTTATTAAATATTTCCCAACAACAGCAATGACAATAAGATAAAAGTAGTGGCGGTAAAAAATGTCCCGTGCACGATGTCCCGTGCTAATTTACTTAAAATTAAGTTTAAAAAAAAATACAAGTTATCTTTGAAAAATTTTTTAACCTTTTTGAATAGGCATCAATGCACAAAAGTTAAAAATTAGTTGCATTAAAATATTGCCTCTGGATTCGCTGAAATTGGCGTTTGAATTGCTTGACCTCTCAAGCCACTTCCGTTTTGTGTCCCGTGCGAATCACTTGAATTCTGCAATTATCTTCTAAATGAAAAAATACCCAACATCAATCTTTGCAGTAATGAAAGAGCTAATAAAATGCTATACATTAAGCGTTTGATTTGAAAAAAAAATCGTTTCCTTTTTACCGTTTTTATACCCGCTACCCATGGAGTAGACTTAGTGCCAACAGAAAATGTATGTAACAGGCAGAAGGAGGCATCTCCGACCCCGTAAAGTATATATATTCTTGATCAGCGTCAACAGCCGAGACGATATAGCCATGTCCGTCTGTCCGTCTGTCTGTCCGTATGAACACCTGGATCTCAGAGACTATAAGACATAGAGACACCAAATTTGGCAAAAAGGTTCCTTCATACCCTACGCAGATCAAGTTTATTTCAAAAGTTGGATGCCACGCCCCCTTCGCCCACAATAAGCATTAATCTAGAAAAAGTCAAGTTTTTTTTCATGTAAATCGCGTATAACTCCCATCTGCGCTTGACACTCTTAATATACCCTGTAATTTTGGTACAAATCGGATAAGTAGAACAAAAGTTATTCGTGAAATTATTTATCAAAATTGTTGTGCCCAGTGCATATGGACGTTTTAAGTGTGTGAATGACCTAGAGATATCAAATTTGGTGACAGTATTCGTGTGGGTCTTTCGCAGATCACGTTTGTTTTAGATTTTTGCCACGCCCCTTTCCGCCCCCAAAAACTGTAAAAGCCGTAATAATAGACCTAGAGCATTGAATTTTGGTATGCATAAAAACAATGATAGTCAGAATGACTCCTGTGAATTTGGTTGAGATCGAATGAAAAACAAGGAAGTTATTAAAGAATCAATTTTGTATGCAAAATTCACTTGCAGCTACCCGCGCTTTGTTTGTTTAGTTGACAGTGTGACCATGTCGGTGTTGTGGATTTTTTCCCGCTATTTTCAAATATATACAAACAAAACACAAGTTTCAGTATATTTTTGGTATATTTGTTGTTAAAATATCATTTAAGTTTGTTGTTTTCTCTCGAAATGGGTTGCGGGTATCATACGGTCGAGCACTCTCGACTGTAGCTTTCTTACTTGTTTTTCTTTAAACGCGTACGAATATCCCGTGCGCGATTTTGGAAATGCCCATATACTGAAATTTGTTTATTTTGTATATACATATTTTTAAGAAATCCATTAAATACCGACATGGTCACACTGTCAACTAAACAAACAAAGCGCGAGCAGCTGCAAGTGAATTTTGCCAATAAAATTGATTCTTTAATAACTTCCTTGTTTTTCATTCGATCACAACCAAATTCACAGGAATTATTCAGACTATAATTATTATTATGCATACCAATTCAATGCTCTAGGTCCATTATTACGGCTTTTCCAGTTTTTGGGGGCGGAAAGGGGCGTGGCAAAAATCTAAAACAAACGTGATCTGCGAAAGACCCACACGAATACTGTCACCAAATTTGATATCTCTAGGTCATTCACTCACTTAAAACGTCCATATGCATTGGGCACAACAATTTTGATAAATAATTTAACGAATAACTTTTCATCTACTTATCCGATACCAAAATTACAGGGTATATTAAGAGTGTTAAGCGGAGATGGGTTAACAAATTACACATCATTACACAAAGAACTTTTGGAACATAAGAAAAAACTTGACTTTTTCTAGATTAATGCTTATTGTGGGCGAAGGGGGCGTGGCATCCAACTTTTGAAACAAACTTGATCTGTGTAAGGAATGAAGGAACCTATGTACCAAACTTGGTGTCCCTATGTCTTATAGTCTCTGAGATCTAGGTGTTCATACAGACGGACAGACTGACAGACGGACAGACGGACATGGCTATATCGTCTCGGCTGTTGACACTGATCAAGAATATATATACTTTATGGGGTCAGAGATGGCTTCTTCTGCCTGTTACATAGATTTCCTGTTGGCACTAAGTTATAATACCCTTCTACCCTATGGGTAGCGGGTATAAAAACATAAATTAAAGTTGTAGTTTAATTAAATCGGAAGTTACGGATCTTCAGCCCATCGAAGGTTTAACCCAACATCGTTATTTTTATTAAAAAATTACATCTCTATCCCGAGTCCAAAAATAAGCCAATTTCTTAAATTTTTAAACAGTGGTTACATAGAGTTGGAGTAATTATTTCGAAAAATCGCTCCTTAGTAGGCGCCTTCATAATCATATCAAGGTTGTGTGAAAATTACCGTTTGGACTGTGCGTCGATAGTACTAGGTGGTCAGGGTCTACGATCTACTTTATATATGTATATAGAACATATATGTCCATATAACATACAATATTGTTTCTTTTTATCGTTGCAGTTCCAATTTACCAAGTTTCCCAGTGTTCTGAAGGCTGGCCATTGCCATGGTGGTGTGGCTACGGCCCGGTTGGAGAATCAGAGCGCTTTACAAGATGCCGCTGGACTTGTTAGCGGAGCTGGAAATGATTCGCATTGTTATTGCACCATTGAGCCATACATCGATGCCAAGTTTAGTGTACATATTCAAAAGATTGGAAACAACTACAAGGCATTTATGTAAGTGACCCCAGCTGTAGGCAGTGGAAAGCTTCACTGAAAAGTGCAAAATTTTTAAACATCAATATCGATGTCAATGGGTTAGTCTGAGTGCCTATATCTATAAATCTAGGGCCTGGTCAATTGACTATGGAATCAAGTACAACTGTCAGCAGATAAAAGCAGCCTTCACCCAAATACAATGGGAAATTATCCTGTCAAATGCATTTCATGGTTTCGATTCACCATCACAGCTTCAGTTTCAATGCAATGAATGAATGATTGGAGTTACAATATATACAGTTGACTTTTATGTACATGGATTTCAATGTCAATAATATATATAGACGCCCAACCATTTTAGAACCTAAGGTCCTGTAATTAATTAATTAATTTATTTCGACTATGAAAAGTGGACATTGAAAAAATTATAATATAAAATTATGACTAGAAGAGCGAAATTATGTTAAATTAGTATATTTTTGTTTAGTTAAAAATGTAAAAAATAATTCAATTCAATTTCAAATCTTTGGGGGTATTTAAGCTATATTAATCTAACCCAGCATTCGCTTCATGTATTGGGGAAAACCCAGGAAAAACCCAATCAGGTCAGATGATGGGTTAGTTAACTACATAGTATTTTATTTTTGTTTTAATTTCCAACATCGTGTTAGTTCTAGTTATTGTTAGCTAAAAATGATAGGAGACAATTCTCAATATTAAAAGAGAGCGTTGAAAACACAGTAGAGTCTGTCGATGATAATCTTCAGGAACTACAAAAGCGTCAATTCTACGTACAGTGGCATATGCAGGATCTGTTACAAATATTAAGTCAAGAAGACGGTTATTACAGTTATAAATATGGTTAATTTGTGAAAGAGAAAGATTGAGAAGGCCATTTAGAAACTCACGCGATAAAGAAGGAACTTGATTATTATCTACAGCAGACCAAGATACATTTGGTAAATTAAAATCACCAAGCACTTACTAAGATTCGCTATCTAGTAGTTTAGAGGATAAAGACTGTAAAATAGGTAAATGTTCTAGATAAACAAAAATATCAGATTGAGGTGGGATATACGAACAAGTGATACAAATACAAATTCAATGCCGGACTCCGAGCAGAGTAATTCGGACTTAAGGTCAGAATCAACGGCAATAAGAACACCATCACCAATTCTAGACAAACGGTCACTTCTGTAAGACGTAAATTTATTAGTAAAGAGAGATAAGTTAGAAATTTCATTAGAAAGAGACTTGGTCATTGCACGAAGTTTAGCAAATTGGTTTTTCACATAGTTATACATACGCGAAATATCCAATTGCTTTTTAATGCATACCGGACATGACCACTTAATACCACCGCTGCCATTTTTCACATCAGCGTTGATCTTATTATGATCGCGCCCGGTAATGACTGCACATTTGATTTGCATGAAACTTTCGCACAACCAACAAGATATAAACTTTGGCTGGTCTCCATCACGAGTCGGCCCATAAGTGAAATTTAATTTACAGCAATGCATAATTATGTAAATATATATTACTAAAAATGAAATAGAATCGAGAATAGTCAAAGGTCGAAAAATAACTGACAAGCAGTGTATGACGGTGGGAAATATTCACCACACAAAACCGCACAGCGATTCTTGGTCAAGCCTAATTTGAATTTTGTGGGTACTACATTGCAATCACAAACAAATATCGACAATCCACAATCCAAAACGTTTAGAGTTTATGACTTACTTGATCATATGTTTATTTATTATCAATTACATTTTGTTAAATGTACTCCTTTAATAAATAGAGTTTGAGTGCAAAAACATGTGTAAATATGTAAATATAAGTATAACTAACCAGTGGATATGGAGTAACTCATAGTGGAGATTGTTACACTTCATACATTTGATATATATTCTTTTAGGCGCAAATCCATCACTGGCAATTGGAAGACTAATCAGGGATCGGCCATGCTTGAGCAAATCACTTTAACTGAGAAATACAAAACTTGGGTTGATGAGGTAAGTTGTATGTTTTTTTGGAGAATAAAAGAATTACTTTAAGAAAATAAATATGTCTGCAAACGGACAAATGTATATCTTCTTGGCTGTTGA
Organism: Drosophila immigrans; assembly: GCA_963583835.1. Taxonomy (NCBI): domain Eukaryota; kingdom Metazoa; phylum Arthropoda; class Insecta; order Diptera; family Drosophilidae; genus Drosophila; species Drosophila immigrans. Next base: position 30,260,901 of record OY757142.1, read on the forward strand.
CACTGATCATGAATATACATAATCTATGGGGTCGCTATGTACATTTTACATACATTTCTATCCTATGCGTAGCGGGTATAAAAACGCAATTATTATAATAGTTGAGCAAGATAAATACATATAAAACAATCTAATCTTAATGGATTTGACTTTAATGAATTTTTGTGAACTTAGGGCAAATAAAGTGTATTACAAAATACCAAAAATAAATGGTGGATAATAATATAGCTAAGTCGGTTGAATGCAATTGATCAGAAGTCAAATGTAAATCCAATTTTCTGCCATTAATACTTGTAAATCAATGAATATGAAAATACACATAGCCCCTCCTATAAGATAGAGAGGTATTACAAGTAAAGATGTTTAGAATGGGTATCTCCCAGTCGAGCACACTTTACTGCAGGTTTCTTACAGTTCCTCCAGTCTATTGAAGAAGTCGAGATACATATTGGGGACAAGTAGACAAAGAGCTTAAATTACATTTCGGATCGTGCAATATAAAGCCAGCCCAAAGCGTTGGACATGTATCAAACACTATCAATCAACATAACTGCACATTCCATTTGAGTTATTTGCGGCACATTTTGGACGCATAATTTGCTTTGGTGATTTTCACTTTAGGCTGGGAAGTCTAGTTTCTACTCTGAGGTGGGCCACCACAACGAACTATTCTCAAGCTCTAAGGTTTGGCAAATCGTTGATCGACCCAATTTAAGCTCTCCACAAGGTCCGCATAAGAGTAAGTCGAGTGTTTTGCCACTGCAAGTATTGTATTATGAGACAACAACGGTACATGAAGTAATGGAAAACATGAGAATGCCATCAGTTGTGCTATTTGATCACAAGCCATAAGTGGAATGAAGCTCAGATCTAAAATAGTTGGATTTAATGTTGACTCATAATTTCCGCACATGTAGATAAGTAAACTGCAATTACTTATCTGCAATTATTTGCTTGCACATTAGTTGAACTACTGAGAACTGACACCCAGCTGTAAGGCTTTTAGGTGGGCGACCGCATACGACAGACTAGTTGAGCTCTACTGCGACGCACCAATTTAGGTATACTGCATCTGTTTGCCTGAATGTTTGCAATTAAAGCCATGAGCTTGCGATTATAACAACAACACACAGCCCACACAGAATTAAAACTAAGAGCTGAGCATGGAATAGAAAACAGATTGCAATATTAGTTTTGATTCTGATTCCGAGTTCGATTGTGACGCCATGACGCAAACGAGTTGCCCTACTATTCATTTACGCTGTTCTAGAAATATGTGGCATAGATGATATCTATGTTGACAAAAACGAGAGTCAAACTTATAAAAGCCAAAATCAAGTGCATATGTAAATTAAGAAAATATTCTTTTAAACACTATGGATCGATCCATTACATGTAAAAAGTGGTCCCTGTTTTTTGTTATTCAGCGACGTCATTGGCCATGGGTAAGAGAGTCTGATCGCGAGCGTTGGGAACGTTTAAAAATATCTTTGCATATCTACATTTTCTTAATTTTACAACGCAACTATTCGTAAAGTGGAATGGTACTAAAATTTGGGAGAGAATTCATTTAGTCGTATAATTAGTTTTAATATTAATTTGTAATGATTCTTATTGCATTTTTTTAACCTTAGATATCCGAGCTGTTTGGAGGAATGGAAGTGTGCGGCCTTTCTGTGGTTGTGGGCAAAGATAGTCGGGAGTACATCATTAGTGCCTGCGACAGCACCTTTGCTTTGATTGGCGACAGTCAAGAGGAGGATCGAAGGCAAATTGCTGATTTGGTGACCGGACGAATGCAGGTAATCTAAGATATCGTTTTGCCTTTGTGGCGTTCTTGTCTAATAGTTTGAATCCTGCATTGTTGAATTGTGCAGAATGTATGTCGGCCCAATATGGCACAGACCGGTCCCGGCAAACTGCCATCACGTTCCTCGGTTTCTTCTCGGGCCGAGAGTCCCACTGATGATCTGGCGCCAACACCGCCGCTGCCTGCTGGACCAAGGCCAGCGCCGATGGGAGGACCACCGCCGATACCCGAACGCACCTCGCCGGCCGTTGGCTCGATTGGACGTCTGAGCAGTCGCAGCAGCATCTCGGAGCTGCCGGAGGAGCCTTCCTCGTCGGTGCACAGCACAGTGGGTGGTGGAGTGCGTCGTGATTCGCAAACATCGCAGGCATCGAGCATCTCGTCGGTGTCCAGGACCGGACAGCGTCCTCCGCAAACTCAGAGCTCAGTCGTTGAAGATGCGGAGGACACCATGAAGAACTTGAGGAAAACATTTGCGGGGATCTTTGGCGATATGTAGGAAATCGCTAATAAGAAACGCGGCAGAACGGCAAGCGAGACAAGCAACAGCAGCGGCTTAGGCAGTGTGCCCAGCAGTGCTGGACCTGCCACTGGCAGTGCCACCAGCAGCGCAGCCAGTGGAGGCTTCAGCGGCTCATTTCTGGGAAAACAATTCTCGTTCGCCTCGGGCGGCAGATCCAATGGCACGGCAACGGAGGTGACATCGACACTGCCCAGCCGACCATTGGAGGAGTCTGCACTTCCATCGACTGCGGCCAGCTCAGCCGCCTTGCCCACAGCCAGCGTTTTTGATAGCGCCAACACAAATACGGATAATACAATGACAACAACTGGCAGCTACAAGCCAGTAACCAACTTTGAGCCCCAAGAGCGTGTGAATCCCTTCGACAAAGAGAGCCACAAGTCGGTCCGCGCCACCAGCATGGGTGCTGTCTCGAATGCATCGTCGTCGACGTCGTCATCGATGTCATCATCCTCGATATCATCGCGCATTAATCGCAATGGCAACAATTCAGTCACAGTGAAGTCGCCGCCACCGCCAGCTGGGCCACCACCACCGCCGCCCACCAATGCCAATGTCACCCCAAAACCAAACACGCTCTCGAACACAAACACCTCAACAAACAACTCAAGTGCAACAGCGATTGCATATCGCAGCAGCTTCAGCAGTTCGCTGAGCAAAGACAAGACCAGTTACGGCAACTACGACAGCAACAGTTCCATTGAGACCATCACACGCATGGACACCAATACCACAAACACAGCAGCTACTGCCACCGGAGCTGGGGAGGCCAGCGGCATTACAGCGATTACAACCGGGGCATGTGGAGGCGCTGCTATCGCGAGTTCAGCCTCCACCAATGATTGGCGATCTGCGATTGGGATGAGATCAGCGAGCGTTTACAGCGCACCCGCTGCTGTTACCACAGCTGCTCTGCCGGGCGACACCTCCGGCTATGACTCGAATTCGTTGGCATCGCAGGCCGGCTACAACAATACCAGTGATTTGCCTTCGTATACCCGGCCCACTTACTCCCGCTCCGAGAGCAATGGTAATTATTTAGCGGTGGGCGTGCTGCTTGTTAGCCTAACGTTGCGCAAGACATAATCAATCAACTTCTCATCGCAATTTTGTTGAGTTTCATATCGACATCAGCATCAGCATCAGTATCAAATCATTAAGAATATCAGCCAATATCGATATCAGCGTAGCATCAGTATCATCAATATCGATGAAACTAATCAATATTAATCATATTTTATAAATTTGCATATACATATATTTATTGCATTACTACTACAATACTAACGAATAGATTGTATTGATAAAAGTTTAGAAACGACCAAGTAAAAAGTGAATGAAATGAATAACTAACATAACTCTATTAGCCAAGTAGGCAGCGTGTCAAATGATAGCCAAAGTAAATTAGGTGCCATCTATTGTTTCGTTCAATTGACTTTCTTCTATAGCGATAGCCAACTCTCAAAGTGTAAGCCCAATAATACGTATACAACGTGCGCGCCGCAAAACTATTTGTAAGTTCGCCATTCTCGAGTGCTGCTATTCGCCGCTTGTTTACACGCACGAATTTCACGAATTCACGAACACACACTCGATACAACATTCATACACAACAGGAATTGCCGTACAGTAACAACTTGCTAAAGCGCACCGCAATCTAAGTTATTTTCTGGCTTTCTCGGCACGCATCAAGACAAAGACACGTCAACAATACTCGTAGACACAATATTCGTAACTCGTAATACGTAACTATAAATATTTACAGAAGCTTAACGTAGTTCAAAATTCGATAGATGTTTTTGCAACCTTCTTTTATCATTTTTATCTTATGAATCTTTGTGCGAGTGTGTCGGCGTATAAAATGAAGACCAAGAATCTAAATGCAGAGTTATCAAAAGTTGAAATAATGAAATCAAGGAGTAGACAGACCCAACGCAATTATTAATCAAACATTTACCCACTTATCTAATTTTATGTGTTCCGTATGAGTTATGCATGCACATTAATGCCATTGTCATATTATACGCGGCTATGTTACATACTCCTAATTGGATAAAGCCTCCCGCATTCATTTGTTCACTCATAACTACTGATTGTCATATATTTTTGATAACGCTCATTTCTCGCAATAACTACCATAATTTCACCTTAATATCAATGTACAAGCAATTGGGTTAAGTAGTGCTAATTTAAGATGCTCGGAAATTGGCTCTCAACTGCACCTATGCAAAATTTATGTGCATCTGGAATTCGGAGATTGTTTTTACTCGGTTTGTTGCTAATCGATTACAATTGTATTTACAGCATCGAAGCAGTCCGACTTGGAGATCATATTCGGCGAGAACAAGACATCGACTTCGATAACGACGTCATCTTCAGGCAACGCGAAATATACACGTGCCCAATCCGATGCGGACATGATATTTGGCGGCCCACCCTCCAACTACAAGAGTGATCGCTTTGGAGCTGCCAAGAGCATGAGCATGAGTTCAAGCGGTGTTGGTGCTTCATCTAATTCATATAAGATATATGACGGCATACAGAATGCGGCATTCAGCGACTACGGCGACACGGAAAGCACAGCGAGTATCAATTCCGGCAGCAAACGATGGAACAGCAAGCCCGACGAGGACGATGAATTGGATTTGAAATAAGTACGATTTCATACACACACACGCGCACAAGCACACGGATACACAAAGACAGTAAAATTCATACTATACTCAAACTATGGGAAACCTTTCGTTTTTCTGCCTCCGAAGTTTCCTGGTTTCATAAGAATGGGAAAAATCATTCATACATCGCATACTTGCAACATATAGAAGTATTCATATTCACATGATCAACATCGTCATTGAGTTACAATAATTTTCACTATCAATTCAGATTAAATACGCTAAAATATTTACATCAACTATTTCTTATTATTTAACAATATTAATTTTGTATACAGTTACTTATCATTTCCTACAAAAAGTAAACTACACGTAAACTTAGCAAATATTAACTACGTTGAAAAGAAAAATCTACACTACATAATTATGTATAATTATAACCACCAAAGCAACAACAATAACAATAATAACAACGCAAGTGAAGTCCACAAGTATGAGCAAGCTCGATGATGACTTGACTGGTTTTGCAGCACGATAATGAGATAATATTGGGGATACTCTTTAAACGTTTTGAAACCTTTTCTAAGCATAAATAGGTACATACACATATATTATTGAGACAAACATTTGCAAATATTCTTAATGAAAACTGCAAGATATAAAATATTCGGAAAAACCCTATGGTAAATAAAATGTTGCTAAATAACAACATATATTCCTAAGCGAATATAACATGTTAACATGCTATTTAAAATCCATTTCGAATAACACATACGGACATTGTTCAAATGAATTGGCAAAAAGCATTAAATACTTATACAACTATTAAAAAGCACATTTGAATTTGCAGAAATTCAAGTGCTTTATTAAAAGACAATATGCATAAAGTATAAAAACATCAATGAGATAAAAATGCAAATATACTCAATGTTTATAAAGCAAATTATGGTTATTGAAATTCATATATGTATAATTATCAGCAAATGTAACATTTATGTTACATACTTGAACTCAAAGCAAAAGCTAATTACACAAATTGAATGTTTATTGAATACTCGCAAATATTATTATTATACTTAGTAGTTAATGTTTATACCCACAGACCTATAAGGAAAATGTCAATACGAGTCTACTCACTACCGAACTTGGCATTACACCAACTGCGAACGAAGCTATGTTATGTTAAGTTTTATGAACAGAAGGCGAAACACAAAATCACAATAATGATGACCCTGAACAAGAACTACATGTTAGTTTACTAATACTATATATTATATGCTTTACATGTGGGATGTCATGTACTCATACACGATACATAAAGTACTAACTAATGAATGTTGAGTGCAACAACGAAGATAGAAAATCTTATATTTGGTGAAGCTTATTAAAGTAGCAACTCAAAAGATTATTTATACAAATAAATGTGTTATTTATTTTGTTACGCACATGTTTTAGCAATATTATAAAACAATAGCTAAATATATACAAGTAGATAATTTTTGTTGTTATATATCGTGAAAATAAACCATCTTTCAAATTGGGTTGTATGTACTAAGGATCTTTGTACTACTAAAACTTTTAAAGTATGTATTTTAAAAGTAATTTGCTACTTTGTTAAATAATATACATACATCCAACATACATTTTTTATCATAAAAAAATTGACTTTTTTAAATATACTTGAGAAGAAATAAATGTTCAACCCATTCTATTTCATAAAATCTTTAACTTTAGTATTGTTTCCATGAAGTGGACACTTTTCGGAAGTTCTATAAAATTGAAATTGTGAATTATTATAACCTTATTTGTTCTTATTGTTATGAACTAAAGCTAAAAAGTTTAACATACTTTATTGTTAATACACTTCTTGAATACTCATCTTTGGCTACATGTACTCATTACAACCCCAATACATTATCATTTCAATCTTATCGAATCAACTGGCACATATGAAACTGTTTTAAAAACAACAATTATATATGTTATATTACATACTCGTATATAATAACCATTCATTACGTATGTTACATACATATACAAATACTCATTTAGTAAACATACATTTGTATAGTATGTATGTATCTTCAAAATTTTACCAACGCAACGCATACTGAATTACGAAGTACACAATGCTGAGACAGAAAACTACAAAAATACTCAACAAACATGCGTACAAAATATACTTCTAAATAAATAAAATACATTCATAATTATTCAAATAAATACTCGTATTATTGCGAAAGTACAGCAAAAGAACTAATATCAATAATCGTATATACACACCTTAATACCATGCATATATATTTATGGAATATGTAATTCTATGTTGTTTGTAATTGCAAATTTCATGCAAATTTATTGAAAAATATGGATACATAAAACATTAGTATTTGTATAACAGCCATTTATTGACATTACACAAAATAAACAAACAAAATATGTACTTTCAACGATTCCAACGGATACTGCACACCAACAAAAAAACAAGTAACAATAAATGAGTTGATGATTGATACAAAAAAGTACTCTAACTTAGTCGGGGCCTATTTTCATGCTCAATTTCGCGTGCGTTTACCTGCAATAGTTTTGCAGAGATAGAGAAAGGAAAAGACAGAGCTGAAGAGAACAGGTAAGCAAATCTCTGGTGTGGAAAAATGTCTGCCAATTTTAGGGTAGTGACATTAGGAAAATACTCTCGCTTTTGTCATTTCGTTCTCTTTTATGGTGCAGCGAGGCACAACATGCAATGTCTGGGTCTTGGGCTTGGTCTTGGTCGTGGTCGGCATTACCTGTATAGCCGAACCAATTTTTGGCTGAAATATGTGCAAGATAGATAAAAAGCCGCCAATCCCAATGCCTGAAGCCAGTCCGTACGCGACGGTGACATCGACGCACACGCGATCCTGAACCAAAGGCAATAATAATAATAAATAATAAGGAAATGCACGTGAAGTGTGATGGTACAACATCAGTGTGGCTGCTACTCACATGGCTGGCCACAATGAGCTGCACTGAGACATCAAGTGTTCAACTGCAGCTGCAACGGACGGAGGGTGTAACGAATGACACACAGGCATTAAGTGCGCTGCGTCCACTCTCGTGGCTGAGAAGTGCACAGGACTTATTTGATAGTCCAGCAGGTCATGTGGTTGTGCAGGTGGCCAAGGAGCTGCTTCATCGGTCGGCGGGAAACAGTCAAGTGCGTGCACATAAATTATGAATATCGAGTGAGACTTGATTACAGGATGAGTCATTTACTTTCAGGTGCTCAGCTTGAATCTAACCAATTTGCTGATAATTGTACTGCTCAAAGTGGTAATCTTCTCGGCTGGACTGCTGGGCGCGGGACACTGGAGCAGCTATGGCCACGGTTATGCAAGGTCCGCAGCACGCATCGATGGCTCTTATGGGTTGGGCATCACGTCAGGGGACGACTATCTCATAATGGGATTTCTGGCTGCCCAGGGAGCTGGCCAAGATGACTGTCTGTTCTCTGCAGCCTGCGCCTGTCCGAACGCTGCCTATGAGTATGCCAAAGCGGCTCGTGCTTTGTTGGGTGCCATGGAGATGCTCGCTGAGTGAGTTAATAAAATGCTTTACTAATTATTTTGAAACTCCATGCTACTACTGACTACTTTGTTTCATGGCTCTGCGCATAATCATTAGCAGTGCGCCCCTGGAGAAGCCACGCTATAATGATCTGATCTTGATGATGGAACGTGCCGCCTACGACGGCTTTCGAGGAGCCAGCTGCAACACCACCAAATCCTGTGATGGGCTTCTATAGAACTATACAGCACTTCGCGCTTCCCGCTATTGAAAACACTCGTGTTTATACACATGACAATAGTATATAATGTAGTACAAATGGAAAATAGTTTGTATTGTTAGTGATTCATTAGAAGCTTGAGGCTTGGCGGTCCTTCTGTACTGGGAGTGGATTTGTGAATTATGAACAGTCTCAATGGCTCAAGATGGAAGTACAATCGGAATAAATATGCACGAATTTAACTAATTTAGTATATCTATTAATCTATTATTGTTTCATTGCTAATCGTGTCGCTGCTCTCAATTTATCGCAACATGTTCCTTTGCTCCAACTGCTCCTTGCCCTCAGTTACGGCCTTCACAAATTCTGGATAATGCAATAGTCCATCGTTGTTCTCATCAGCAATGAATAGAAACTTGTCAATGGCCTCTGTGAAAGCGTAAATCAAATTGTGAATATGTGCAAATATTGGCAATACTGTGAGTATGTCTCTATCACCTATAAAGTGGTCCAGCTCATCGCCGGCATTCTGCAAGTAGTCATTACGATCACTGTTCTTAAAGTACTCATAGTTATGATGCATGGCCGATTGTATCATCTCCAGCCCGTCAAGGGCATTATTGTTGTCATTGTCGTGCGCCTGTATGAATATCGAGTATAAGTATCCTTCTATTACATGGAATGGAATGCACTCTGCTTGTACCTTAAACATATAAAATATCTTCTCCTCTTCACTCATGTCATCGAGGTTCGCCTGTATGCCCATATCTTTTAGATCATCATCGATGCGACTAAACAATGAGTACAGTCATATGTCAACAGCATATTCTAGTTTTACCGAATTCCATTTTCAAACTCACTGCTCCTCGTGCGTCAGATGTTGATCCACTCGTCGCGTTTCGCCTCGTGGATGATGTGGTCCCCGCTTTACAGCCAATGTGCCATCAAAAGATTGACTGAAACTCACCATGCAGATAATAAAATTAAGCACATTCGACAAATTATACATTTCGTGCATCTATTAGATCTATCAAACCAATCGCCAAGTGATTTCCTTTTTAATTTACATAGCTGTAAGTATGTACATATGTATGTAATTGTCTCTTACAGGGTTGTTCCATCGTCAAACTTCAAGTGTCACAAGTGACAGACGATTTCTGAGTGCGCATGCGCCATTTGCAGGAGAAATCAACTCTCAAATGGCGCTTTGAGTATGCCAATTTTGAATAGCTACAACTTGGAGCTTAGCAACCTTTGATTGATGTGTGAGCAGTTTGTTCGATAGGCATTACTTCTCCGTACACAGGAAACGAAATATCAGAAGTAACTGAAGATAAACAATTAAACATTTTTTTATTCACTTGAATATTTCCAAAGATTTTTATTACAATGTGTGAGCACTTCTGTGACGATTTGGAGACCTTTAATCCAGAGGTTGAATTCTTAAAATTTATCAAGCGCAAGCCCGTGGTCCAAACGGCTAAACTCTACGAGAATCTGCAGAAACGAGAGGACATTAAGTGTCCCTGTAATGAACAATATCTTTTTGCACACTATGCATTGCTCTAACTGTCCCTAACATTTCCTTAATTCGTAGATAACTTTAAGGGATATGGTGTGGAAAAGGACACCAACACCATGTATCGCACTTGCAACTCTGAATATGGTTACTATGCACCAAATGCCTACACTATTCCCACGCGATTCCATCCCCTCTCCCAGAGATTCTCCAATGATGTGGTTCGCTTTGGCATGTATCGCAATTTCTCCCTGAATACGCATATGGACAGTACATTCTACTGAGCTTCAAGTTGGATGGTTGCAGTTTGGATGTGCATGCAAATTTTGCTTCTAACATTTGCTAGTCTCAAAATTCATGTTGTCAACACTTTACCGAAGTATTGTCAAGTTATAAACACTGTTGCACAAGTATTGCAGAACAAAAAAAGTAAATTAATAATCTGACTGAACGAAGACAGTAAAAAGTTTTTTATTTATTTATAAGTTGTTTTCAGAAATCAACTCCTTATTGCGCTTTGGAAAAATTAAGTTATTTTTACAACCTTGTAATTTTGTTTTACGGTAAACAAGCGTGTCTCTGATTATTATGTTAATTTTTTTTCAGTTTAAAGTTGTGGCATTAAAAGATTACAAATTAAATAAAATAAAGAATCAGCTACTGTATCAACTACCTGTGCAAACAGAGTTAACTATCACTCACCCCCACTGCAATCAGCGAGGCTTCGAAATGAGGTGAGCTGTTCAATTACCATATGATTTTGATAAGAATTAACAACGGCTTCTGCAGTACTACCAAAGCCCTGATCACTGCACTATTGTGTGACATTTACGGCAAGCAGGAGCAGCTGGGACGACGTCTTCGAGGCTGTCGCGAGCAAAAGGCGCCCGAGAAAAAGAAGGAACAAGGCCGCACCATAAAACCGTGTAGAAGGAAATCAATGTCTAGAATGGTCAGCGGTTTGGGGGGAAATCGAAGTTTTCTAGAAGCTCTGAATATACGGCAGCTGATCGATGTGACTGCCATGTTGAAAGTCGAGATTTTGATAATGGGTTATATGTTAGAGCGCGTGCTCGTTACGAGAGATCGACAGCGTCGACATCAAGAAGTCCTTTGTGAATTTGTCACTGCAGTGCTCAATGTGGAGACACGTAAGTATGCAGACATGCTCACATTTTTGTGTCTCACTGTAATCAGCTGACATTATGCGATTGTGCGCATGACGGACAGCTGACGTTCCAGATTTGAGTCTCTGGGTTAATAGCAGAGGGCGAAAAGGAAGCGAATCAGTCAAGTGCGGAACTCTCAACTGTGTGCGTCGTTAGTGCAGAAACCAGAAAGCTGAGGGAAATTCAGTTCAGGCATCGTGCATGTATGCGTGTGTGTCCGTTAACTTTATTGAATGGACTTTCTTGTCGCCTCTCTCTGTTTGTGTGTTTCTCAATGTGTTTGTGTATGCGTACGGGTATTTTGGTGAGCAGGTAAACCTACGCATCTGTGTGGGTGTGTAGGGCAGCCCAAGTGAATGTCCGTCCACGCTGGGGGTTGATGACGACACAATGTCAGGCGAATGAACATGAAAACAACTCACTGGTCGACGCACGCACACACACAAGCGCACACGTAATCACACACTCACTCATTTTTAGTATGTATGTGTCTCTGTATATGTAGATGTGTTAGTATGCTTGCACGTGTAGATGGTGCTGCTTCCTGCAAGTATTTGCCACTTTTATCTGTTTTTATATCTCTGCGCTTGCTGTCTGTTGTTCGTCGTCGACGTCGTCATTGTGTGGGCTTGTTTTGTTTGGTTGCTGAGCATTACCCTTGATATTCGTAGGCCATATAACACGGTGTTACGTCGACGGCAACACACAGACTCGGGCTTCAGCACGTACACGTGCAAAGGCATACTTTGCTTTCTTTTATTTTTTTAAACAAATACTTATGTATGTATATACATATGTACATATATTCGAATAAGTGAAACAAATGCAAATTGCATGTATGAAATCCGTCCGAGGCCGTTGTATTCGTTTCCAATAAATGTTTTGATGTGCTTCTACAATGTGTGCGAACTATGCCACTTAACTGAATAAGAATTAAAATCAATACCAGTGCAAAAAGAATTCAGTATTACCATACTGACCAACTGCACCATATTTTTGCAGTATTTTAATGCAGCGCCAAAAAGTATGCAATACATTCCAATTTTATTAAGCAAAACCGATATATGTTATAGTTAAAATATAAAATATATTTGTAATAAATTAATGGTATTGTTTGTACATACACGCTCATGTTAAGGGTTACCTATAGAAGTGTGTATGTTGGTAGGTACATATGTATCCTTGTACTTGCATACATGTACGAGAGTGTTCGCTTTCGATTTCATACACACTCAAACACGAGCTTTTATAGGAACTGTTGATTAGGTCGGTTTGCAAAGAGTCACGATTTTTAATTGCCTAATTGTATAACTTTGGAAAGCGGAAAAACACTACTGCTGTGATGTTGCGTAACTCTATGATAATTTTTTTGTTTAAAGAGAGAGCTTATATTCAGCAATTTTATTTAATTTATATTTATTGATGCAATTTATCGCTGTTTTCATAATTATTTTTATTTTTATCAGCTAAGACAGCATCTTTTGATTAGTTATGTTTCTAATGTTCTGGTAGTTTGGAAATAATCATTATAAAGTTTTAACAACGGATTTGAGTAAATGTCCATGCTGTGTTCATTTTGTTATTGCAATCTCGGTTGTTGCTGGTCAACTTTTTGGCTTGGTCAGCAATAAGAAGTGGGTCAAGACGCTCCAAATTAAAGAATCGATAAACCTCAGTGAAAAGTCCCGCTATTTTGTTGGCAGTAACAACGGAACGAACGCAAAGGATGAACACAATGACATTTATCAAGCTGTTGTTTGCGCCTATTTTTATGTGATGCAGTTATACGTACATACATATGTATATATACTCGTATGTGTAAGTGTTTGTTAAAATATGTGTTTTGCATTATCCTCAAGCAATAGTCGCAAACATGTTACATAACTATATAACATCATGGTTTGGAATGCGTAGAATGAAAGAAGGTGACACAGAAAGAGAGAGAGTGACAAAAAGAGGGTGGGGTAAGGGGAGAATATGCCTATGGTAAACTCCTATACTTATGTATTTCTGTATATGTATTTTGTGTAAACAATACAATAGGTTTAAGCAACAACAACAAATACTACAGCTACTACCACTACTACTACTACATTAAGCTGATACAAACAACGCAAAAACGTAAACCCAAAACGAACAATCAATTACGAATCCACCACAAGAACAAAAACAATCAACCGACTACAACCACAACATCAATAACTACCACTAGTACTCTAGTATAGTTCAATGAGGCGCTTCTAAGGGCCAACGCAGAAATCGTAGCATAACAAGCAACGCACGTTTACTTAACATGGGTAAATATGTAAACAATCAACAAATTAATTCAAAAGCTAATAGATGAACTAAACTTGTATATACATACATAAACTTATTACACATACATAAACATATTGTACATTTATCTTACGTATTTGTTAATATCTCGTGTTCCCAACAATTTTTATCGCGCCTGGAACCAACCGAAAGCAAATACTTTGGCCTTTGATTTGTTTTGTGTGTGACATTTTAATTAGTGTTTTTATTAATCTGCATTTATTGCGGTCTCTGCTTTAATATATCCCTTTCTTCTTCTTCTTTACGCTCTTTCTTCAATTGTTCTTAAAACTGCAACAAAAATTATATGTGTATTAAACAAACAATTACCAACAACAAGGTAAATTTTAAAACAAAATATGCGAAATTATTCAACGTTTTTGCCAAAACATCTACTGTATTGTCGTGTTCATTCGTTCATTCGAAGCAAGACACCTTCACGCTCAATGGCACCCAAGCGCCCACACATCTACAAACACGAACAACCAGCCATTGTTCATGCATAACGCACAGAGCACAGTTCTAATCTTAGGACGCTTGTAGTTAACATTTGCAACTTTCACGAGAATATGGCACTCTAGAAGATAAATAGACGTCAGATCTAGATCCTAGCCTCCAAGCATAAATTTCCATTATTTTCATTATAATGTGAGCCTTTTTAGCTTTGGCCCTTACAATTTACATTATTTGCAATCATTTTTGGTCATTTTTAGTCTTGTTTTGGATACTTCATCACAACGTCGCCAGTCGCCGCAGACTTTAAATAAAGCGCCTACGCCTCGAATACGCGCATGTACATACATACATACATATACTCGTAGTACACACATACACACAACACTATGTCTCGGTATTGTTTATGTTAATTGTCTTTGTTTCTGATAGATGTTATCGATAGATATCAGTCGGTATTTCAGATCGATCTTAGTCGGTATTTCAGAACAAAATATTTTATATCTCTAAGCTTATTACATTTTGTGAAGACTTACTTTGCAATTCAAATGCCAAGACTTGTCTTTGGATCTTCCGAACTAAATAACTTTTAATAAGGATTTACTTCATTATTTTGAAAAGAATCAAGATAAGCAAATCGACAAAAGTCTTCAGTCAACACCATCCCTATCAATGATGCTTTATTTTCATTTAGTATCCGCACCGATGTTTTCTCTTTTTATTATATTAGGTGTTTTTTATCTCCTTCCGGCTCACGAAAAGGAGCAATTTCTCTCATTTTTATTGCACACCGCGCGGAAAGCTGAGAGCTAAGGCAGTGGTCAACCCCGAATTTGTGTATATAGTAGATATGTACATATATATTCGTTATTGTAGCTTAATTGCGAAGTTTAAACTTCAATCTGAAACTTATTGAAATTGACAGGCTGGACTCTGCGCAAATTGATTGGTTTTAAGCAATTTAGATAAAACACAACTGAAAAACTTTGTATATGATTAATATTCTGGTTTTTGCAGCCTCACTCTAGGCCGACTCTCTCCAGGACATTTGTACTTAGTATTTAAACAGGTGTTTGACAGATCCGAGATGTGTGATATGATAAACCGAAAATGTACCTTGTTGTATTTAATTCATAGTGCAATCGATACTTTGTCAAGGATGAGTTGAGTATAACTGCTGTGACATTCATTTAAGGAAACTGAAATTGATATCAATTCATAGAAAGTGCTAGTGCATTGCGCAAAAGTCTCTACGGATTTCGATGAGTAAAGTTAAAGGAAGAGAAAGGCCAGAAAATCCTTAAATAGCATTGCTATAGATTACTGTTACAGACGCTGCTAAGACATTAATACGGCTGCTTGGGATTTCTTTTTCTCGGAATATGCTTAAAAAGCAGAATAGAACATACACTTTAATTGAACACTCAATTTGTATACCAATTATATAAGAGTATATTTTCGTTTAATGACTTGGATTAGTTAAACTAAATATGAACAATTATTTTTTTAAATATGCAAAAACAACTGTTAAGCAGCATTTAAATCAAAAGTACTAGGTCTCTGACAAATAGCGATTTCAATTTTATTATTCGAATTGTGAATTTGCGAAATAAATTAGTCTGTAGCAATTTGCGTGAAGCAATTCGTCTTAAAAGATCAGAATTATGGGCCAACAACTCTTGGTTTTTGCATCACGTGACCATTTCGCCAAGAATTCAACGCATATCGTTCCGCAACCACCGTATTCTCCTGATTTGGCTCCATGTGACTTCTGGCTATTCCCAAAACAAATTCACCTTAGTTCTTGCCCATCATGTTGCGGATATACCCCATTGGTTATCGCCGGATATAAAAAGGTTTTATGGGCTCTGCTTAATTTGAGTACAGTAACGTTTAATGCCTATTACATACGCGTAGTATTCATAAGAAAACTTCCAGTTGTTTACTTGTCATCAAAGTTTAGCACACACTCGAACAATCTTTTGTTTTTCTTTTGGTTCTTTATATAGTAACGGTAGTGTTTCTTTTATTTTCGCTCTAATTTTGGCACACACGACTGATTGCAGACCACCTTCCCACTATCTTTGGCTTTAGAGTATTTTGTATCATACATATATGTACATATATATATATATAGTATATCATACCTGTTTTTATTATTCGAATAAACTTTTACGTATTCAAGCCCAATAAGCGCATGCAGTTGCACTTGAATTTTGCCAATTAAATTGTTTCTTGCATTACTTCGATGTTTTTCATCCAATCACAACTAAATTAATCCGGAATTAGCACTTTCATGGTCTATAAAGAACGTACATAAAAGACTTATCAATTTTGCATTATCAACATGCACTCATTAGTCCTTTGCTTTCAACGATGATACTACACTGAAAAAGGCGTATAGTACAGACTAGTAGCTAGCTTATTAATGGAAATGTTCATACTATACTTATAAATCTTTTGGTCAATTCGACATACAGTCCGTCAAAAGTCAGAAACATCTCAATCATGCTACCACACCACCATGCCACCATGCCACCGCGCCACCAACTCGCCGAAGTGTCTCTTTGACGTTCTCGCATTCCTTTAGCACTTTAGCCCAATGTTCGGCGGCAAGCTGCATGTTTTCGTTCACAATTCAGACTTCTTTCAAGTACTCGTTATAGCTCATTAGTGACATTTCCTCTCCATTGCCCTAGGGCGAAACGATTTAATTGATCAAGTGATTTATACATATACTATATTACAAATATACATATATATTTTCTTGTATTCTCTTCTCTTTTGTGCGTCCTGCTTAAAAACGAAACTACCTCTAACTTTATTAATTGTTACATTTAACTATAACTTAACTTGGGTATAGTTTGCATACTGCACGGATATTGTAAGTCGAGTCAAGACGGAAACTCCCCAAAATAAACTAATTATCCATTGCGACTGACTACATATTTTAATATAGTACAAAATCTTGTATTTGATGAAGCTTTCCACATAGTTCAAAATTTTATATTTTCCTCATAACTTTTCCAGACGATGCACAGCCTAAAATGCGCTTTAGTCTCTCACCACCGCCACCGAAAGTCAGCTTAACCTTTTGCACTAATAACACTAGCACGACCAGCGGCAACACCACCGTCGCTACCATCAACACCACCGCCACCACGGGCTTCAGCATCAACAACAATCAGACCAACGGCAGCCAGAGGAAGGAGCTTGGCCACATCGCTCGCAACAACAACAACATGTTGAGCTCCTCTGCTGTTGTGACCGCTGATGGAGCAGATGATGATGTTTCGGATTATAATCAATGGCTGCATGCCATGAAATTGGTGGCACGCTTGCCCGGCGGAACACCGCCTGAATTTCGACGTAAGGTAAATTATATTTGAATTAATGAAAATGACAGCGAGCGAGCGGGGAGCAAGGATTTCATTTGCATTAATTTACGCTTTTCCCACAGCTATGGCTGTCGCTGGCAGACAAGTATCTGAAGTCCAAGAACGTAGACTGGACCCATCAGCGGGATAAGTGCTTCTGTGAGGAATGGCGGGAAGATGATGAGGAACTTGGCATTCAGATCGTCAAAGTGAGCCACTCATTACTGGTAGTTAGCCTTGTTAAACTCTGTTCTACTCTGTTTTGCTCCCGGTTAGGATCTTCATCGCACCGGGTCTAATCTGTGCACTGGACCGGCAGGCTCCATCAATCAGGCAAAGCTCAAGCGCATTCTACTCGGCTACGCGCGTTATAATCCCGAAGTGGGCTATTGCCAGGTGAGTTGACTGGATCCTATTTGAGTCTCATGCTTGCGACTTATGCTTGCATTTGACAGGGCTTCAACATGTTGGGCGCACTAATACTGCAAGTCATGGACAAGGAGGAAGAGGAGTCCATGAAAGTCATGATCTATTTGGTAGAGGGCGTACTGCCAACGGGCTATTTCTACGGTTCCATGGGTGGCCTGCAGGCAGACATGAGTGTCTTCCGTGAGCTTATGCAAACAAAACTACCTCGCTTGGCCAAGCATTTGCAGCGGCTGCAGGGTCCCGTGGAGAACGCATATGAGCCGCCTCTCACCAATGTATTCACCATGCAGTGGTTCCTCACCATGTTTTGCACCTGCCTGCCCATGTCCTGCGTCCTCCGTGTGTGGGATTTGGTGCTCATTGAGGGCAGTGACGTGCTACTGCGTACAGCGCTCGTACTCTGGAGTCTCCTCGAGGAGTGAGTAGATTCAATATGTACTGCACATATGTACTTATCTATGGTATATTAGTTGTGGGGTGCGAGGTGTGACACAAGCTACAAAGTCTATTCTGAAGTGCCCTGTCGACAAAATTTGGGTCAAGGCTTCCGGACGTCGCAAGGCTGCAACTTGCCACTTGCTGAAAAAGCAAGTAAGGTGGGAAACGATAAGGCAAAGTATTCAATTGCGAAATACCCTGGGAACAAAATGTGGCATAAGCGTGTGTAGAATTTTGGAATAGTACCATAGAAAGAATATGCACCCGAATGCAAGCCAAGCTCATAATTATACCCGCTACCCATAGGGTAGAAGGGTATTATAACTTAGTGCCAACAGAAAATGTATATAACAGGCAGAAGGAGGCATCTCCGACCCCATAAAGTATATACATATATTCTTGATCAGCGTCAACAGTCAAGACGATATAGTCATGTCCGTCTGTCTGCCCGTATGAACACCTGGATCTTAGAGACTATAAGACATAGAGACACAAAGGTTCCTACATTCCCTACGCAGATCAAGTTTATTTCAAAAGTTGGATGCCACGCCCACAATATGCATAAATCTAGAAAAAGTCAAGTTTTTTTTTATGTAAATCGCGTATAACTTTGTGTAATGTTGTGTAATGTGTGGTAGGCCATCTGTGCTTAATACTCTTATTATACCCTGTAATTTTGGTAAAAATCGGATAAGTAGAAGAAAAGTTATTTGTTAAATTATTTATCAAAATAGTTGTGCCCAATGCATATCGACGTTTTAAGTGTGTGAATGACCTAGAGATATCAAATTTGGGGACAGTATTCGTGTAGGTCTTCCGCAGATCAAGTTTGTTTTAGATTTTTGCCACGCCCCATAATAATGGACCTAGAGCATTGAATTGGTATGCATAATAATAATGATAGTCTCAATGATTCCTGTGAATTTGGTTGAGATCGAATGAAAAACGAGGAAGTTGAAAGCTCGCGCTTTGTTTGTTTAGTTGACAGTGTGACCATGTCGATGTTGAGGATTTTTACCCACTATTTTCAAATATATACAAACAAAACACAAGCTTTAGTATATTTTTGGAATATTTTTTGTTAAAATATTTAAATTTTTTGTTTTTTCTCGAAATGGGTTGCGGGTATCATACGGTCGAGCACTCTCGACTGTAACTTTCTTACTTGTTCATTATTGGTTTAGATATTTAATGTAGATTAATTGACTTAAAGAACTCAGTGATATGTTATTAATTTAATAATATTTATTAATCACTTTTGATAAACTGTGTATTACCAAACGTGTAAAGAACAAAAACTTATTGACTGCTCACAATTATAAATTTAAATAGATTCAATAATTTAATTTATTTATAGAGAATGTATTATATATCAATATATGTAAATGATGACCCAAGCATCTATTAATTATACCTGTTATTTTTTTGATATTTCAGACGAGTTTTGAATGCACGTTCTGCAGACGAATTTTATGGAAAAATGGGTTCGTTCTCGAATGAACTGCTAAATGGACACCTTATTGATTCTAATGGCCTCATCGAGAAGGTCGTGCAACTGGGTCCGATTCCCGATATTAAGCAGCTGAGGGATAAGCATCTATACCATATTGCCCCATTGGGACCCAAGCAGGGATTGCAGTATGTATCGCACTTACTTGGTACTAAGTGACTTTCCGCTGCAGCTTTTCGAGTAATGTCTCCATTCTATTTGTAGATTGTACTTTGATGAGGAAGAAACCCACTCGGATGATGAGTCCCGTATGGCTGTGGCCACAATGTGGGGCTTGAACTGGGGCAGACGAGGCTCAGTTGGAGTGGGAGCGGGAACGACAGCATCTGGAACGGCCAAGACGCACGCGGATCAAAAGGATCGCATGGCATTGGACATCTCGCTGCTGAAAAAGCAATATGATCGTCTTCGCGAACGTCAAAAGCAAGCGCATGTTATACTTACCACCGCTTGTTCCACAGCGACGGCAACTAAGCACACGTCAGCCGGACAGACATCAGTGGTAGTTAATCAATTACTTCAAGGTCGCCCAGCCATTCTTACCAAAAAGGGAAAGCGGATCGGAGCACCTGTGGGTGCTATACCGCCGGCCCGAAAGCCCTCATTGCCAGCCGTACTCCATGGCAAGAGTTCCGTAGCGACAGAAAGGCCGCTGCGCCGTAATGAGACTTTGCTCTGGCGGGACACGGATCCCACTCGGCAGCGACGAGATAGCTTGACGTGGAAGGAAATCAAAGCAGATCGGGCAGCCATGCGGCGTGAGGGATCTGATGGCAAGGTCGCTAAGTTACAGAAGCTGCGCTCACGTCTGGGAAAGAGCGACAGTTCCTCTTACAGTGAGGACAGTGACGGTGATCAACAAGCAGACGGCAAAGATGGTTCAAGCACAGACACAAGTCTGTGTGATGATGACGATCCCAATTCGATGGAGCAGAGCCCAAAACGAAATGCTAAGCTGGCGCGCCAGCTGAGAGAGAAGCAAAAGGTTCTTCTAAATGCAAATCCTAATCCGACGCGGACTGTATTGGTAACACCCCAAGATTCGAGCCAGGAACGCAGACGGCCCAACTCCTGGGCACCCAGCACTCCAGAAATCCCATTCGTACTAATGGGAATAGACAGCAGTGACGAGAAGGAATTAACATCCAAGCCAGAGGAGGAAGATAGTGCTACGGAATGCGATAGATTTGGCTACGCTCGTGGCATCGAATGGTCTCCGGCTGCAGGTGATCTTGCCTACACAAAAATGGTGTCACTGCACGTGGAGACTACAGACTCCTCTGCGGCCATCACTAGTACTTGCCAGTTATCGCCATTGCCGGATGTCGCGAATTACCTAAGCACCACTTGCATTAGTCCTATGCCCACGCTCAGGACAATTTACGTTTTGTCTGAGTCGGAAACGGAATCAATCAAACCACTGGGAAGTGACGAAGTTTCAGACTCTGATATAAAGCCGGCAGTCAGCGCATTAAGGCGTTACGATGTTAGCGAGGATGGCGTCATCAATCAATATTTTGAGCGTTTGAATAGCGTAGAACGTCCCACAAAGCTGGAACTACCGTTCTCCTTAACTGCTAACCAGTCAGATAATTGCGATTGGGAAGTGAAAGAGGAACACCGGTCACATTTCGAATGTGAGAGAGCGGCACATCAAGCGAAATTACAGGGTGGAGATCTATCTTTGGAAAAATTAAGCGACTTCGCACTCATTCGAGATGATAACATTCCTGGCGAAAATAAAAATGATTACAAAGAAGGGTTAAGTAAGACGATAGCATCAGACGCCACAACACCACCGCCAACTCCGTCACCAACGCCACGGCCACCGCCAACGCTACCACAATTGCTTACGGGTCTTAGCAATGCCAGCAGCAAACGCAGAGATGTGAGACGCAAAACTCTGACTAGATCCACAACCACAGAGCTAGAGGAACGTTTTCTAGCGTTGGAGCGATCTTTCAGTCAGGAGCAACCCAGACCACATGGTGATCCACTCGAAGCCTCCAAACATATTCCATCTACCACCGCTTTGGAAGAGCGTTTCAATACACTAGAAAAACAGATCAGTGCGGAAAAACAACAGATTGATGTGGAATGCCTTGAGAAGCAGGAAAGTATTCCCTCGACAGCTGACCTTGAACTACGGTTTAGTGCCTTAACCAAGCAAGTGAGCTCCAATGGTACGAATCCTAAGAAACCAGTGTATTTTACTAATAAACAGGAACAACAAAATGACAGCAGCTCTAAGCAATCAAATAATACAGAAAAGACAAGCAAGTCACATTCATTGGAGAAATTACAACCTGATGCTACTACACAACCTGCCAATAATGGCGCTGATAAAAAATCAGACCCGAAGGATAATGAGAACCGAGCGGAAACGGAAAAAAAACGGCTTAAGAAACTGCCTTCCACAGCCGAGCTGGAAGATCGTTTTAATGCCCTCGAACGAAAAATGAGCCTACAGCCAAATAGTCCAATAAGATCGAAAAAAGAGCCTCCTGATGATGCGCACGATAAGGACGATGAGCAGACAGTGAAGTTCACAAATAAGGCAAACAGGGATATAGCTATTGATGCAGATAAAAATGAGGAAAATAATGGGAAGACAAAGAAGTTAGAAAGCATAGCAACAAGTCCTATTAATGAAAGAAGTGATAAGAATAAAATACCAGTGACAACGGAAGACAAACAGAAAGTTTATCTCATCGAGCGCAAGACACCGCCTTCCACGGAAGAATTGGAAAAACGTTTTAATGCTCTAGAAAAGCAGATTACCATAAGCCAAGTAGAGCCAAATGATGAGAACAACGAAGCCATTAGTTCAAAAGCGAAAGACTGCAAAACTAATGAGGGTAAGAAACCAAGCACACCCGAAAACGAAAACAAATCGAAGCTGGAACGGCAAGAAAATTCTCAAAACACGATTAAATCATTTGATGACAAAGTGAAGGAAATAAGTTCCAACTTGACTAGCAATGAAATAAGGAGTAAAGTAAAGAAGGAAATGGAATTAGAAATGAATGGAAATGAAAAGGAAATCTACAATGCAGCAAACAAAAATTTGGAAAGACATGAGCTGCCCAATGCTATCGAAGATATTACAAGCTCACAACTAAACCCAAAATCAAAAGATAATCAGCAATCACAACCAAACGAGTTAAGCAAACGACGCGCCTCAGAGCCTCCCTCAATGGAAGATCTTGAGAAAAGATTCGAACGACTAAAAAGGCGTATAAATAGCAAAAATCATTTGTCAACGCAAAACGAAATTCTGATCAAAGACATGGAACGTATCGAGCACGAAGCAATCGCAGAATTGGGGGACACAGCTGAGGAGCGTAAATCACTCAAGAATGAACCACCAACAACTAAGAAATTCGAAAGCCGATACGAAGCTTTGCATTGCCAGGATAAAAACGAAGACGAGGAGCATGGGCTGAGCAAGGACGAATGCGCCAAGTCGACTCAATCGGCCAATCAACCGCGGCATATTGATGTTGCTATTGAGGCACATATACCTGAAGCCCCTCCGCCACCGGCAGCGGATCACAGGATTCACATTGATCCAGGCCAGCATCAACAACGAGCTCTTATTGAGGAGCTACAAAGCAAAATGAAGGGCCAGTCACCTGGGGAAGAGAACCTGAAGCCCAGTGAAATGAACCCTCAACGCAAGCGCATACTGCAGCAGCAGCGCCAAATGCAACTGCAGCAGCGACCCACGCCAATGGGCGATGAGACATCGGAAGCACCTGCAAACACCGCTTACTACAGATCGGGAAATTACAAACGGTGGCAAGCACAGAAAATGGTTCGTCGTTTCTCCGATTTGCCATCGAGAGCCGATTTGGAAAATCGTTTACAATTCCTTGAACGGAAATTGTATCAGAAATTCTACAAGCAGCGCTGTGCAAGTGATTCCGAAGTTGCATCGAGGACAGTCAGACGAGATGATGCTGAGACTAATGCTGACGATGATAAGCCGAGCACTTCGCGCCAAGCAGAGACACAGCTAGAACAGCGAGTCCTTGCATTGGAAAAACAGTTAAGTGAAAACAGTATTAAGCTATTGGATGCCAAGTGTGTAAAAGAGGATGCCAAGGAGAAGCCACATTCGTATAGCGACAACGCGACGATCCGTTCACCATTATGTCTTCTTGGTACTGACAACGAAACGGGCAAGGAGCTGGTGCGCTTTACCCAGAACTTTGGTGAATTGGAGGAGACAGACAAGCCCATTAATATCAGCATCAACATCCATATGTTGGTCAACAAGGAGGGCGAGCTCAAAAAGCCACTCTCGGAATCAGAGGCAGAGTCCAATACCGAAGACCTAAAGCGACGATTAGAGCAATTGGAGCAGCAGTTGATAGAGGAGCGAGCCAGAAATGAAACAATTGTTCTAGATTGCGACTTGCCAACATCAACTGAGGACCTGGCGGATACAAATAAAAAGCTGGAGAAAGACAGTCATAATCAGTACGTTAAGTCTGATGAATTCGTAAAATTAGGGGAAGATGTAAAGCCAGGAGAAATCCCTGATAATGATTGTCACAATGAAAGCATTAAATCAAAAGATGTCCATGAGTTGGAGGAAGTTGCCAATCCGGGAAAAAGACACGTCGGGTATACTAACTATCAGAGCGTCGAGGTAAGCAACACAGATAAACCAACGGTGTCACCAAAGCCATCAGACGCTACTGAGCCTGAGACTATGAAAGAATCTAAAACTTTAATAAATGAAGAAAAAGTTCAGGGCCGAAATAAAGAGGCGGACTTTGAGAAATGCAATAAAAAAGATCTAAAGGTAATGGGTCCCGAAATTGCGAAGCCAAACGAAATATCTTCGACACAAGAAGAAATTGTTGAGAAATCAGATGTAATCGCTGAAAAACAAGAGCCCAGCGAAGAAATTGTTGGCAACCAGGCAACTACTAGCATTGAAGGGATGGATACTAATAACAAAACCGTGGTTCTTGTAATGGATAACGAGCCAAGCGCATTGAAGGTACGTCGCTTAACCAGAGCAAACACAGAGGAACTGGAGGGTTTATTTCAGGCACTTGAAAAGCAACTCAACGATCGTAATCTCGTTAAATCAAAAGATGGAAGACTGGTACGAGCCGAGGGTAAGCTATCAACAGACCAAGAGAAGCAAACCCAAGCCATTTCCGATCTAAGTAAAGAAATTTACGACTTCACCAGCAGCAAACCAGAATCGCAAATAGAAGAAAAAGAAACTGGTGAGAATAAACAACAACCGACAGTAAAAGAGCAGATAAACTATGACTGGGGTCCAAATCCCGAAAAGCATCATCTAAAACGAAAAACTGTTTATCTACCATCGACCAAAGAGCTTGAAGCTCGTTTTCGCTCACTAGAACGGCAGATAAAGCTCCTCGAAGATGTGGAGAAAATCGATGTGGAGCAAAGATTGGTTGAAATTGAACGCAAGATCAAGCTGCAATACTCGCTTTCGCATGAGAAAGACCTAAATAAGTACATTGAGCTATGTGAAGGCAAGGGGTTGAACAACGATGAAGGCATTGCCGAAGATCCTTCTGCAACTTTCAAGCGTTCCCGCAGTCCGTCACATGCAGAAACGAAAAAATCAACATATACTTCTTCAGTACGCAAAATCGTTTCGCCCTTGCCAAAGATTCCATTGGTTTCCCCAACGCGACATAGCGAGAAAATTTCAGCTGACAACAAAGGGAAAAGCCATTACACTTCTCCAGTACGTCGTCAGCCGCATCACGATAATCTCCTCATCTCAGATGATTTGGAATACAAATATCGAGTACTTGAGTTGGTGCGCTCCAAGTCGAAGGATAATCTGTCCAAGCGCAAAACAGATCCCAATAAGAAGCCTCCCATTCATCCACTGGAAATGCTGCTTGATCCGAGCCCTGATGATAGCGAATTACCTACGACAGGTGAACTGGAGCATCGTATACGACTTCTGGATGAGAAATTAAAATCTCCAGTTAGTCAAAAATCACGCTCCCGATCGCCAACAATCGACGATTTCAAACGAAAAAAAATGTTAGACGAACAGCGTTCCAAGACGCCGGTTCATAGCCTGGAGCGCTTAGTGTTATCGCCCAGCAAACCGGAGCCGCCTACTGCCGCAGAACTGGATATTCGGATTCGAGCTCTTGAAGAGGAGCAACGCTTTGACTTCAATACTCAAAAAGACTATAAGGAATTCAATCAAAAGCTCAAGGAAGTGATTTCGCCCTCAATGTCCTATGAGGAGTTCAAGCCTACCAGATCGCGTGAGCAAAGTCCCAGGCATCAAACGCCTACGACTCCCAAGTCAGCGCTACGACGAGATGAACATGGTGACTGTCGTCAGGGAGAAGAGTCAAACTATTATAGACCCACCAGCCCCAAAGTCATTCGTTTTCGCGATGAGGACGTTAACTACTTCGAGGACTCTTCTTGTAGACATTCCAGCGACAGAATGGTGGGCATCACAATTAATGTTGTAAATTGTGTTGGAGAGAATACTAAAATTCTGCAACGCATTCTTAAGAAGATTCTTGCAGATCATCCAAAGGCGGACCGATCTGCTAGCCGCACTTTAGTTGGGGCTCCAAGTTCCGAGGGGGTTAAAGCACTAGGATGTCGCTTGATGAGAGTAAGTTTGAGTTAAATACCAATCCATTTCTCTAAATTATCTTATGTGCCATTATACAGAATCTATTTTTTGACTCATCATCTAGTCAATCGATTAAAGTTAGTCATGTAATTATAATTAAAAATTTTATGGATATTATTCTTAAGTTTGAGAGAAATATTGGTGCTCACAATAGATTATAGTATAATACAATAAGTAAAGATACAATACGATGATTTCGCAAAAACGGTTTCGATTTTCAAGTCATTGTTGCTAGTAATGGTAAACAAATTTCATTTAAAGGAAACATCGCCCATTACTCGAACTGGAACACACACGGGAGTTCCTCTGCGCACGGGAGACAACATCAATGAACGGCTTAGTTCCATAAAGAACAGCATCAAATCCATTGACAGTTTATGCGAGGAGAAACCTTATCAGAAGGAGAAGTGTCAGCGGTACATTGACTCACTCTTCACCGACTCTCTTCACTTTGGCAGCAAGAAGAGTTCCGCTGAGGACTTGACGCACAGCCGGAGTGAGAGCCGGGGACGGGGTAGGGGTCTGCAGCGATGTAGTGACTACACTCCTGCTATTCGCATCAGCTCGGAGCATCGATCGGCGGGATCACTGGAGTCGATGCGGATGGGGGGAAGCCCTCAGCGGGGTTCAAGTCCACCACATCATCGTTCGCATCGAGATATTAGCAGAGACCTGTCGCCGCGTCATCGCCGGGAGGTGGAGGAGCGAGAGAGTAGTAGGGTAAGACGTGATAATATGTTGCCAAATTATTCTGTCGACAATCGTAGCGAACTAAGTAGCTGCAATAGATTAACTAAGTTTCATAAAGTAGATAGACAACTAGAGGAAACCTGCGCCAAGTACGCTGACGACAGACGTTCCGCCAGCAGATCCCCACTGAGTTCACCCTACGAGTCCAGAACATCAGCAGCAGGCTTACGTTACAGGAACAACAACAGCAACAACACAACAACAATAGCATCTAGGCCCATCTCGCCCTACCGCCAGCCTTATGACCCGAACTGTTTTATGCGCTCCAATACACCCGTGTATCAACCAACCAAGCTAGAGATCCGGCACACCACAGTCACCTCGACCTTCTACGATCGATTTCTGACCGAGAAAAAAATTGAGAAGCAAACGCTTTCACGGCCAACCAGTCGATCCCCTGTCGTCTCACCAGCGGGGGTGCCGCTAAAAAGCTATTCCGAGTATCCCGATACCACATTAACCAACAAATACAGTCGTGACGCTATAATCGAATTGGACACTTCGAGCACTAGCTGCCTCACCTCGATGACCCAGAGCTATTCAAGCAGCAGCAGTCACTCATATCTCGGCACTTACGTGCCCAGCTCGTCGTCTGGCGGCAACGAAACCATTCCCATTTCCAGCACATGCACGACAAACTCATTATCAAGTGCTTTCGGTCTGCCTACCGCTTCATCATCTAATTTCATCCTCAACTGCACCTCAACCGCAGACGCAGCCTCCACTTCCGTTTTAACCTCAAATGCAAGCTCAGTATCAGCATTTGTGCCCTACAATTTCAGCAGTTCATTCGGCAGCCGCCTAAGCGACCCCACAACCACCTCAGGGGTGTCCACATTCCCCCCCAATCCCAGCTCAAGTCTGCACTCATATTCAACGGGCGTATACAATCCCATGATGTCATTCACATTGCGAGAGCCTTTAATACCCAGCCCATCTGCAGGCACAGGTAGCATTGGTCAGTATCAGTATAAGGCTGACTTAAGCTCATCCTATAGCTCCTCGCCTGTTGCTAAAAATGAGGAAAAGCCCTCAACTTATTACGCGATTCCATATACAAGCAAGAATGCATGAATCAAGCTCAAATTAATTACTTTAGCTACTACTTGTACTTGTTGCAATTACTTAACTTAAACTCTATATATGATTCTCAAGCAATACATATACATTTAACTTTGAATAGGAAACGAAACACAACAACTACTAATATACGACATATGTATGTATATAGTACATAAGTGTAATCAATGTAATCGATTTATAACAAATAACAAATGAAGTATGAATACAAGTAATTACTTACATTTTTAAGACTCACTTTTGCCACAAACAGCAATTTCTGGCTTCTAGAAATCTCACATACCTAATCTATGTTCAAAGCACCAAAAAGTAACTTACGCGTTCTCCGAGAAATCCTCAATACTGATCAATGCAAACGAATGATTTTTAATAAAAATTTTATACATTAATTTTCAAGTCTTATTCGAATTATGTACTATTATGTATGAATAACATACTTTACCTATTACTCACTATACTCTATTGAAACTAAATTAAATTCTTCAAAAAAAAAATTCCAATTATAAAACTGCTTCCAAATCCAGCGAAAATAACAAAGCGAACAGTTGTTACAAAATGATTAATTATATAATAATTACACACACACACACACAGTTATAAACTTACTTATTAAAAATTTCATACCAATTACAGTTGTTAAACATCAGTTATGCAAACACAAGTTTAAAGGTAACCAATGTACAAGGGAAACAAAAAGCAAATGGCTTAAAAATGTATTGCAAGTCCCAGAAACAAAACGTTAATCAAAAGTATAAGACAGATTTTATGACGATGCAAACGTGTTGAATATTTATTATTATGACCAGCAGTCAGCTGACCGGGTCAAAGCGTATATTAATAATGCAATTGTTAACGCATCCTGCAAAAGGCAATGCGATATTAAAAGCCATCAACTGAAAACGGCTTGATATTTATTTATTTCTTAATACGAGTATGTATTTACCTTATATGTATTTTTTCGTTTGTTGAAATTTGAACGTTATATTTTGTTAAAATTGAAAATTTATCATGTATGGGGCATAAAATATTTTTGCTACCAATTGTTAGAATGTATTGAATTAATTAGAAAATTAATCCAATAAATATGAAATGCATTTAATGCATATTTCGCATTGACAACAAATTTTAATCTGGCATCTTAATCAGTTAAAGAGTATAGCTAATTTCGATGTGATCGACTTCAACTGTAAGTGCGTTCGACTACATCTATGTATGTTGATAATCCCATGTTCTACTCTATCAGTATCAGTCTCAGTATCAGAGGAGAGGACTGCTACGACACTTGTTGCTTAGCGGCCATTTGAAGCGGACGCGTCGGGATTAAGCTGCTCAATATTTTGATACATCTTTCCATCGATTGATTTGCCTCCCCAACCTACAAGATGCAACGTCTGCTGACAAAAAGTAGTTGCAGTTTAGTGCTCCGAATTCACAACAGATATCTGGCCACACCGGCGGTAGAGGATGTATTATTTCCAACGAAGTCCGATTTTCCCAGTCGTCACATTGGCCCACGTAAAACGGATGTTGTTGCCATGCTTGATACGCTGGGCTTTAAGGTAAGTCACGTGCAGAGCCCATTTGGTTCAACTTAAAATGTTGTCGCCCCTTTTCCAGTCCTTGGCAGAGTTAACCGAAAAGGCCGTACCCAATAGCATACAACTGAAGCGAGACTTAAGCCTGGACAAGCCATTGAGTAAGTTAAGTAATAACGAGAAGAAGAAAAAAGTCAACGAGAGTCTAGGAGAGTAGCGACCCCCTGGAGCGACAACTGATAAGGTGATAGCTGATGGCTCAAAAGGTCCATCGTCTCATTCTTATCTTATCTGGTTGTTGTGCTCTTTGCTCTCTGTAATCGTTGTTATTGTCGCTCAGCTCAAAATATAATTTTCCACTCGATTGTCACTAGATGAACATGAGCTTATACGCCGCATGCGCGATATTTCGCTCAAGAATCAGCTGTGGCGCTCTTACATCGGTATGGGCTACCACAACTGTCATGTGCCCCACACGATAGTGCGCAACATATTTGAGAATCCCGGCTGGACCACACAGTACACGCCCTACCAGCCGGAGATTGCTCAAGGCCGTCTCGAATCGCTGCTCAACTATCAGACACTAGTCTCCGAGCTCACTGGGCTGGATGTGGCCAATGCCTCGCTCCTGGACGAGGGTACAGCTGCTGCGGAGGCCATGTGCCTGGCCACGCGTCACAACAAACGTAAGAAGCTGTACCTGTCCAACAAGGTGCACCCACAGACCATTTCAGTGGTCCAAACACGAGCTGAGGCGCTAGAACTAGAAATCGTGGTGGGGCCTATTGAGAAAGCGGACTTGCCCAGTCGTGAGTTGGCCGGCATCCTTTTGCAGTATCCGGATACGCATGGAGACGTCAAGGACTTTGAGGACATTGCAGCAACTGCACGCAAAAATGGAGTGAGCAACCCAAGGCCATTAAACTTAAAATGATTAATTCAAAATCCCGTTTGTTACGCACAGACTCTAGTTGTTGTGGCAACGGATTTGCTGGCGCTCACTCTGCTCCGGCCACCTGCCGAATTCGGTGCTGACATCGCCATTGGAACATCCCAGCGTCTTGGCGTTCCACTTGGCTATGGCGGTCCACACGCAGGATTCTTCGCTTGCAAACAGAACCTGGTGCGTCTGATGCCAGGTCGCATGATTGGCGTGACTCGAGACATGGACGGCAATGATGCTTATCGCTTGGCACTTCAGACTCGAGAGCAGCATATTCGCCGCGACAAGGCGACCAGCAACATCTGCACAGCCCAGGCGCTGTTGGCCAATATGTCGGCCATGTACGCGATCTATCATGGCCCGGATGGTCTCAAGGCGATTGCCAATCGCATACACCAATTTGCTCTGACACTGCAAACGGGATTGCTAGGTTCTGGGCACGAGGTGTTGAACAACAACTTCTTTGATACACTGCACATCAAACTGGGGCCTAATCTGACGCTAAAGGATCTGAAGACGCGCACCGAGTACAAACGCATCAATTTGCGTTATTTGCACGATGGCACTCTGGGAGTAGCTCTAGATGAAACAGTCAGCGTAGCAGATGTGAACGACTTGTTGTGGTCATTCAGGGCCGAGTCAACTGTGGAGGAGCTTCTGGCACGCAAGGATGTGCTCAAGCATTCCATTGAGAATTCCAAGTTCCTGCGCACCTCGCCATTTCTCCAGCATCCGATCTTTAATAGCTATCACAGGTAATGCGAATCTAGCACCATTCGATCGATCATAACTATTTCTATGTTTCTTGAGATTTTCGATTTTTTTGTTCGCTTAAAAATGTGGCTGTAAGTTAAATGTTATAAAATGGGACAGGCATTTGAAGACTTCTTAATATGCATTCAAGAACACCCAGACCACCCAAGTAATGCAGATGATATCAGTAAACTAAGTTGTGTTGGGATAAACAACTTAGAAGCCATTCAGTTAACTATTTTAAAGGGCAAAATTAGGTTTATTGTTTATATTTTAGAGAAATAATGATAATGATTTTCTAACTGCACATTTTCATTGCAGCGAATCTCGGATGGTGCGATACATGAAGAAGTTGGAGAATAAGGATATTTCGCTGGTGCACTCCATGATCCCACTCGGCTCTTGCACTATGAAGCTCAACTCAACGACTGAAATGATGCCGTGTTCGTTCCGACACTTTACGGACATTCATCCCTTTGCACCCGTAGAGCAGGCGCGGGGTTTTCATCAAATGTTCCAGGAACTGGAACGCGATTTGTGTGAGATCACCGGCTACGATAGAATTTCCTTCCAGCCCAATTCCGGTGCGCAAGGAGAGTACGCTGGATTGCGAGCAATTCGCAGCTATCATGAGCACCGCAACGAGGGTCATCGCAACATTTGCCTCATTCCAATTTCGGCGCACGGCACAAATCCTGCATCCGCTCAAATGGCCGGTATGAGGGTAAGCTGTCAAGTCAAATGTTTAACGAGTTCACTTAGAACCTTCCTTCTACAGGTAGAGCCCATACGCATTCTGGCCAATGGCTCCATCGACATGGCGCACCTGCGAGACAAGGTGGCGTTACATGCCACCGAATTATCCTGCCTGATGATTACGTATCCCTCCACCATGGGCGTATTTGAAGAAACCGTTGCTGAAATCTGCACGCTGATTCACCAGCACGGTGGTCAAGTCTATTTGGACGGTGCCAATATGAATGCTCAAGTAGGTCTGTGTCGACCAGGCGACTACGGCAGCGACGTGTCCCACCTGAATCTGCACAAGACCTTCTGCATTCCCCATGGCGGCGGTGGCCCCGGAATGGGCCCAATCGGAGTCAAGGCTCACCTAGCACCATATTTGCCGGGACATCCTGTGGTCAGCCCGCTCGACAGTGAAGTGCACAGTTTCGGGGTTGTCTCCTCGGCGCCATTTGGCAGCTCGGCGATTCTACCAATTTCATGGTCCTACATTAAGCTAATGGGAAGTCGAGGCTTGAAACGAGCCACCCAGGTGGCCATTCTCAATGCCAACTACATGTCGAAACGCCTCGACCAACACTACAAAACACTTTACAAAGCATCCAACTCGCAACTGGTGGCACATGAGTTCATCCTCGACGTAAGGGATCTTAAAAAGTCGGCAAACATTGAGGCCGTCGATGTGGCAAAGCGGCTAATGGATTATGGTTTCCATGCCCCAACAATGTCCTGGCCCGTAGCAGGCACCCTGATGGTGGAACCAACGGAATCGGAGGATAAGGAAGAGATGGATCGATTCTGTGATGCAATGATATCCATTCGTGAAGAGATTTCTGAGATTGAAGAGGGTCGAATGGATAAGACCGTTAATCCTCTCAAAATGGCGCCACACACACAGGCTCAAGTCATTTCGGAAAAGTGGAATCGTCCTTATACTAGGGAGCAAGCTGCCTTTCCAGCGGTAAGCATTGCATGATAACCACAATAATGTGGCTATGTACTAATAATAATTCCCTCTCTTCTTTCTTTAATCTTCAGTTGTTCGTGAAGCCCGACGCTAAAATTTGGCCTACAGTTGGTAGGATCGATGATGCCTACGGCGATAAGCATTTGGTGTGCACATGTCCGCCAATTTTGCCAGACTTGTAAATTAAATCAAATTGATTAATAATATTGCCAACTACATTTTTAATCTTTAATGATTATACTTTTCGCTAACAATTCGTTCCATTTTGTAGTACTTTTATTGACGTCGAATTAAATGAATAGGAAAACGAATTAAATGATTCAAAGGTAGCACAAATGGTCTCAAGATATTTCTTTCTATTTTACACACAAATAAGAACGCGCTAGTCAAGGGAGCCCGACTATGATTCACCCTGTTCCATTGGGGACACCCTTTATGAAAAACAGCTTAACAACAATCATATCAATATATTCAAATATTAATTAGATTATGAGTGTAAAGCAGAGATGGTTTACAAAATTCCACATCATTCCACTAAGAACTTCTCAAGTTCAACGCAATTTACATACACCAACAAGAAAACTACAGTCGAGTGTGCTCAACTTTAAAATACCCGCTACCCATTTTGAGAGAATATAAAACACTTAGATGATATTTGAACAAAAAATATACCAAACGAATATACCGAAATTTGTGTTTTGTGTATATATTGCCACTGTCAACTAAGCAAAAAAAGCGAAACCGACTGCATGGGAATTTTTTCCTAAAAAGTATAAAATTTAATATGTGCTGACCAAATTTTAACAATGCAAAAATGTTATCAATTTTGAATTTCAGGAACGAAATCTTTTTTGTTCTACATAGTCAATGTTTCGCTTAATACGCTTTCCGTCAACACGAGGTTTTCTAGGAACGTAACTCCCGATTTAAACGAGGGCCAAGTAAGGTTTTCATCCGATCGAAGCCATATGTAAATTAATCTAATACTTGTAGTATTAGTTTGTGTGATTCAATTAGCTAGGCTGTGCCGTAGCAATGAAAGACTTGAGTTATAATTGAAATTCTTTATTAAGAGAGCTGAACCGATCTGGTCAGTTGCTTGTCGAATTTTTAACTGAATACAATTTGAATAAAATTTGCTTAATCTAAGTGACAGAATGACAATATTGGGGATCATGATTTTACGTAAACAAAAGACGTGGTCGGCAAGCCGACCAAGCATATTTATGCGCGATAGCGGATGCTACATAACAACGCTATCCGATTACCGCGCCCAGCAGTTGCAGCGATAATGCTGACAAGACATTTCTGCTCGTCAGCACTTTGTCTGCAATATTTAGTTAACTACTCCCCTTTCAAGATTGAGGCCGCCCTCGGCCGACCCTATCTCAGCGACCACCTCTCTTAGTCGACGCGCAGACTTTTTTGCCATGATGATTCGCTGGCATATGACGCCGAGACCGATGAGAGCACAGCATACGGCTACTACGACGAGCATCACCCAATACGTGCGGTCAGCTTCAGTTGACTCCCTAAATTTCTGTATCTCCTCCAGATTACGTTCATTTAGACGATGAAGGTAAGGGAGGCTGAGAACATCTTGGTTGGCTGTGATGTTCAATAGAGGAGAGTTGGCAATTCCTGGAGCTCTATTCTGAACGTTATTATGGTTGGTGAAGAGAGTTCCATTGATCGTAGCCCAGTCATTGAAGGTGATAAGTTGTGTACCGTGTATCCAGATCTTGGTACCATTGTCTAACTGCACCTCTGCAGGTCTGTCGTTGATAATGACAATTCCGTCGTCCACCTGGGTGATCGCATCCAGATTACTTGGTTGGATTTCGCAGTGTGCTGTACCTCCTGCGTGTATTTCTCTGGCGCATGAACTCTTCGATGCCAGGCGACAAAACGTGGTTCCAGGTGAAACGCTGCATCCCTCAAGAGAGTGGGTTTCTCCGTTGCATTCGGCTATGACGTTGTCTGGTAGGCGTAGTATGAAGCTCTTGTGAGAGACGGGGAATATAGTTATCTTTTTACAAGCAAATTTAATTATTGGAAATTTTATGATAAAGTAAAGCATGTTAGTCGATTGGAGAACTTTTACGGACGAGACAGACATAAGGTCCCCTATGGGAGTATTGGTGGGTTCCTCTAACCAAACCGATTTTAAATCTGCATGATCCAAAATGTTTGGGCTAACAATGTTAGCCTTTGCAAGTGTAATAGCAAGCATTAAATTTTGCAACTCCATCATCAACATTCTATTTCTAGTCAACAGCGTTTCATACAAATGGGCGGTGTCGACTTCTGCTCTTTTAGCAACTTTGAGAATTTTATTGACAGTGGAGGTTAATAGATTGATCTGATCCAGTACTTTAGTGTTTATTTCTATTTGTCTATTGTTAGAATTTATTCTATGATTTTGGTCCTCTCTAAATCTCCAGCATCGGGAGTGCCCGCTACAACCTTTAGCATGGAACCAAGGAAATCTAAACTCCTGGCAACCCTATGGTGTGCCCCTAAGGCTTCTAGTAGGTCCTGGAGGTGAGCCGTGTCCACGCTCAATAGTTTCCTCATGTGCGATTGTGGGAACATGTCGTTAGCATTTACTAAACTGACTGTTTCGTCCACAACTCGCATGTATTCCGAAAGATTTGCCGAATGTTTCACGTAGGCAAACTCTTCCCATACTAAGACTCTGCCATCCACGATGGGGATATATTTGGCATGTGAATAGTCGGTGATATGTGCCGAGGGTAAGGATAACGAGAAGAGAATGAGTTCAAACCTGTGGAAGAAAGTTTTTTACTTGTTTAGCTATATCTCGTCCAGAAAGGGGTAACCCACCACCAAAAATGACTTAAAATAAGTAATGCCAAGTGGCTAGAAAAAGTAATATTATCTTATAGTAATTTGCCTAGTGGCGATAAAAAGAAAAGGGTAGGGGTTCGCTATGATGGTGTTACTTTAGGTTGTCTTTGTGGACCACCCTCCCTCTAATGAGGACCGTGGTCCCCAGGTCCGCTTCTACAACTCTCTCTTCGCACAAAGGCGTGAGTTTGTTGCCGAGCCTTCGGTTGGTCTTGACTAAAACCTTTTCACCAACTTCGAACACCCTGTTTTGCCGCGACACATTTTCTCTGTCCCTGACAGCAACTTGAGCATTTCGGATTCTGCCTTCTATGGCCTCTTGGGGCTCACTCGGGCGTGCCTGAACAATGTCGACTGGTCTCCTGTTAATAATGGAGTGGATTGACTTGTTGTACTGAGCTGTTGCTAACAAAATGATTTCTACTGTGTCACTGATTTTTTTATCAATTTTAATACATCTGGCGAGTTCTAGCAAAGTGCTATGAAAACGCTCCACTTGTCCGTTAGAGACACTGTGTAAGGGAGGGGCATTTGCAATGCTAACTCCAAAATTGTTGTCCAACATTGTCACGATTGTTTGAGAATTCAAAGCTGGCTCATTGTCACAGTATATCATTTTGGTCTTGGGGAAAAAATTCATTAGTTGAAGAACGGCCGGTTTCAGGTCCTCTATGGTCCTTGAAGGGATAGGCTGTACAACAGTGAATTTGGAAAACTTGTCGATACAAGTTAAGAAATACTTTTTATCTGTAGAAAAGATGTCTATGTGTAACATCTCTCCTACTTGCGATGGGACCGGTGTCTCACCCAGTTCTTGCTTCTTGGGGTGCCTGTCATATTTGGCCCTAGCACATGTCTTGCAATTCTGTACTATTTCGTTGGCTAATTTGGACATTTTGGGGAAATAATATTCAGATAATACTTGCTTCACATTCTCTTGAGCTGATCTATGTGCTCTATTATGTTCTGTGATAAGTATTTCTTTTCTTTCTCCAACCCCGAATATATCAACTACACGAGTTTTGCAATGCCAAAACTTTGCAGCTGGGAATCTTCGGACCACCTCATCCTATATTATTGCAAGCGTGTGCAAGTCACAATGGAGGGCGTTAACACCTTTGGGTGTGATTGTGTCCTCAAGCTCATCTAGCAAGGATTCCTTACATGTGAAGCTGATTGAGTGTCGTCTTTTGTTCCCAAATAGAACAAAAGTGCGCTTTAATGGAAAACGTGCCTCCTCTAGCACTATTTGATTTTGGAAACAATTCAGAGGCTTGTCTGTTGTTTCTATAGTGTGAGTAAGGGACATTTCACTATGGACTGTTGCAGCGCAAGAGTCGCTTTCTTGTCGTTCTATGGCGTTAAGCTGTTGCCTGGACAGGGCGTCCGCAACAAGGTTCTCTTTGCCAGGTTTGTAAAAAATGCGCGCATTGGATTCGTCAATGCGCGCTTTCCACCTCTTAATCTTTGCATTCGGATGATCGGTAAAGATGTTGATATCTTTAACTCCATACAGATAATGTCGCAATTTGGCCAATGCCCAAATGATAGCCAATAGCTCTCTTTCATTAGTAGCATAATTGACTTCTCTGTCCTTCAATGTCCTTGAGATCATTGTGATAGGACGCCCTTCTTGGGACAGGACTGCGCCAATACCGTACGCAGAAGCATCGGTCGTTAGATCGAATGGCTTCTTGTAATCAGGGTATCTGAGCATGACATCTTCCGATGCCAAGATATTGCGTAGTTTGAAAAACGCACTTTGTTGCGTTTCGCTAAACTATATTGCTATACTTCGTGACCTATGTCTACTGACTGTTCCATTTTCTCCTTTAAGAATGTCCGAGATTGGTCTTGCTATTGCTGCGAAGTCTTTGATAAAACATCTGTAATAGCTTGCAAGACCTAAGAATGACCTAACTTCGAATACATTCTTCGGCTCCGGAAAGTCTTGTATGGCTTTTACCTTCTCAGGGTCTGTTGTTGAACCATTGCAGGTGACTACGAACCCAAGGAAGTTCACGCTTTTCT
Organism: Drosophila immigrans; assembly: GCA_963583835.1. Taxonomy (NCBI): domain Eukaryota; kingdom Metazoa; phylum Arthropoda; class Insecta; order Diptera; family Drosophilidae; genus Drosophila; species Drosophila immigrans. The sequence continues at coordinate 30,299,173 of OY757142.1, forward strand.
TAAAAAAACGTGATTTTTCTACTGACACCCTCATGTTTGCCTCTAGTAGGCTCTTGAGGACCCAGTCTACATGTTTGATGTGAGATTCCTCGTTCTCCGAGAAAATGATCACATCATCGACATAAACGTAGCAAAATTTGCCAATTTGCTCCCGTAGAATGTCGTCAATGGTCCTTTGAAAAATGCTAGCTGCATTTTTTAGACCGAAAGGGAGTCTACGAAACTCATATTTCTCTCCGTTTACCGAAAAGGAGGTTTTTTCCCGATCACGCTCTGCGAGCATGATCTGATGGTAACCAGACTTCAAGTCTAACGTCGAGAAAAATCGGGCTTTGCCCAAGTTCCCCAATATCATTGAGATATTTGGCATGGGGTACTTGTCGGATATAGTTCTCTCGTTTAACTTGCGAAAGTCCATGACTAATCGCATATTCCGATTACCTTCTTCATCAGTGCCTTTCTTATCTACCACCCATATGGGGTTGTTATAAGGGGAAACTGATTTCTGAATTATGCCGTTTTTGAGCAAATCTTGTATTTCTTTATTTACAAAATCAGCTACACCCATGGGATATGGGTATAATTTGGCATAGATTGGTTGCTCATCTACAGTTCTGATGGTGGCTACCACCGAAGTATTGTAGGGCAAGGATTCATTAGGGTCTGCAAAGGCCCTTTTTCTGTTTCTTAACATTTTGAGAAATGCATCTTTTACAGAAGGGGGTGCGTCTGAACAATCTACGTTAGTAAAATTGACATCAGCGCAGGTATGGAAGGAAATTTGCTCAACTTCCGTACCCCATTTGAGCTGCCCTGAGGCTAAGCAAAGTGTTGCTCCTGCCTCTGTTAACAAGTCAAGGCCTATTATTCCATCGAATGTCGACAAGTCCGATAGAATGAAAAATGTTGTCTACATGCCGAACATTGAGACGAAACATTTTTGTGTAATTCTGGTTGTACCATGGATTGAATGAATCGTGAAGGGACATTCTACTGATCGGACGCCTCGTAACCCTTCATGTGGTCTGATAAAATTTTTAGATGCGCCCGTATCTATGAGGAATTTCATGTCAGTCCCCGCTACTCTTCGTCTGATGACGGGTAGCAGGGATCTGCCCCTAAAAAATTGACGGCATCAGAGTCGTAACTGCTGTATGCATCGTCATTGACTTGTGTCTCTGCGCTGGAAGCGACATTGGCATATGCCTCTGCCCCCTGTCCCGTTTCTTGCGAGATATGATTCAGCCTCTGCTGCTTGTTCTGATTGCCAGTGCGGTCAGATGTGGCATGCTTTCTGTTGATGTAAGCAGGGGCCTGGGTAGGCTGTAGGATCCTGGAAAGGGAAGGATCAACCTCCATGGGCACAGGTGTGCTATTGTTACTCTGTTGCCTGTTGTTACGTTGATCAGTCTGGCCCTGTGACCTGTTCTGTTTAAAGTGCGGGTTCTTTCCACCGCTTGATTGTGTGTCAGTTTGTTGAGGTTGCTTCTCTTGCTGACGACCATGCGCTTTCGCGTATTGCTTGCGCTCTTAATCTTCTAAGCTTTTTGCGAAATTAGCTGCGAATGCAGATCTTTCATGGTTTGACTCGACCTCTTGGGCCAAAGCTAACGCTGAAGGCAAGTTCTTAGGCTTTGCTGCAAAGAGAACATCGGTGAGATTACGCTTGAGGCCCGATATGAACACTCGTAACGCATCGTCTCGAAATTTTTCGCATAGGCCTTTTGCCATGACTGAATCGTATGACATGTTAACCTTGTTGGTTAACAGTGTGAGCTTCTTCTCTACTTCATCATAGTATTGAAGAAGCGATTGCCCTCCCTGTCTGAGAGTGCCCAATTCTTGCTCTATGAGGTGAATTGGTCGTTTGTCGCTATATGTAAAATCAAGGCGGCTAATAATCGCGTCGAAATTTAAAACTGTGCCAAATGACGACAGTAGTGCATCAGCAGGCCCCCTTATTTTACTTCTAATAATAATGACCGCCTGGTAGTGGCGTGAGCTGCCATTATACGGTTTAAAAATGTGATAGGCGGCAACCGCTGCCTGTCTCCAAGCGACATATAACTCTTGTGTCCCGTTAAATTCTTGCAAGCATTTGACAGCATCCAACGGCTCGTCACAGCGGACTTCACTTGTGATGTCAATAGCAGTGTATGCCTGAACGACTGGAGGTGTGACGTGAGCTGCCGCTACTTGGTCGGACAACTCATTAATTCTTTGTATCAGGGCTTGCTGTTCACGTTCATTTGTAGCGGCTTGTTCGGCTAAGGCATTGCGAATCGCCGCCTCAACTACTAATCTAAGTTGCTCTGGGTCCATGATCGGTGTAGACGTTACACGAGTACGCTTGGTTCTTATAATTCTATTTCTAAGAGTTCTAATCAGGCTGTCAGAGTCTGACTCTGAATCGCTAGAATGTTGCCGGGTGGTTCTATAGTTGGAAAACGGCGAGCTCATGGGCCCTAACGTTAGATGTATAAGAAAAAAAAAACAAACAAATTCATGTGTTGGCGACTAAGCGTTAAGACACTAGCACCCAAAAAAAAATTTTGCGGGTTGAATTACGAGTGCTGCATGGAATATGCGTTTTTGAGCAATTAAACTTGGTAAGCACAATGGGACATAAAGAAATAAACACAGTTTGTTTAAATAATCGTCAATATTGTGATTCTTTTTTGCAAAACTTAAAACTTTAATTAATTTTAATTTAGTTCCGCGAAGGATTTAAATATTATGATTCTTTGTTGCAAAATTTAAAATTTTAGTTAATTTTAATTTAGTTCCTTAGCAGATTTAAAAAGTTTTGGATTAAAGATCCCACTTACATGTTTTAACTGGGTTTTTCTTTTATATAAAAAAACAGAAAAAAAAATTTGGCCGGTTTTGTTCCCGCGCAGCAGTCAAACGTATGTTTTAACTGGGGCTTTTTTTTTTATACAAAAAAAAAAAGGATAAAAAAAAATTTGGCCGGTTTTGTTCCCGCGCAGCAGTCAAACGTTTATGGTTCCAACGCCGCAGTCTTTGTTGCCTAACTAACTTGCACGTTAGTCTGATGACACACTGCTCCAGCGGCTCCGGTTTGGAAATTATTTGGTTTACTTAGCTACTTATAGTAACTAGTAAGGGTTCACCGATTCAGTGACACTGCCGTAGCTATGTTGGGCTATGACGGTAAATGCACTGGTTGAATCGACACTGAACACTACACTTGATTTATTAGTGTGAGTTTCACTGCGTGTTCACTGCGCGGCACTGTTGACGTGATCGCGACTTTTTAAAGTTAATTTTTGCAAATGTGATATTTGCAAACGCGTGGGCAATCGAAATTACCACTAGTTGGGCGCCAATTAATCTAATACTTGTAGTATTAGTTTGTGTGATTCAATTAGCTAGGCTGTGCCGTAGCAATGAAAGACTTGAGTTATAATTGAAATTCTTTATTAAGAGAGCTGAACCGATCTGGTCAGTTGCTTGTCGAATTTTTAACTAAATACAATTTGAATAAAATTTGCTTAATCTAAGTGACAGAATGACAATATTGGGGATCATGATTTTACGTAAACAAAAGACGTGGTCGGCAAGCCGACCAAGCATATTTATGCGCGATAGCGGATGCTACATAACAACGCTATCCGATTACCGCGCCCAGCAGTTGCAGCGATAATGCTGACAAGACATTTCTGCTCGTCAGCACTTTGTCTGCAATATTTAGTTAACTTGTACATGTTCAGAATTTAATTGGACTGCAGTTATCATTGGGTATATGTAAACGGCAACGAGCCACCGCAAAAATAAGTATACTCAATGCTCATGAGCTCATTTTTGCTATCCGTGTATATTTGTTACAAGTGGCAAATCTGAGTGAGTTTTTTTGAGTAAGTGTCTGTCGTGAGTATTTTTGGGTGGGTAGAAATTGGCACTCATGCTTAGCGAGTACGAAATCCAAAAACACCGCATTATTTTTATGATCTTTTTTGATATTTTTGATGCACAATTGTATATTGTGAGGGGATATTTTGTGTATTCGTAAATGTGTTCATGCTGATCGCAAGCACTCGCGAAAATTGAATGCGTAGAAAGGGACACACATAACTCGAGGCAAAAATTGTATTGTGTGTGTTTATGGGTTTTTATACCTGCCACCCATAGGGTTGAAGGGTATTATAACTTAGTGCCAGCAGGAAATGTATGTAACAGGCAGAAGGAGGCATCTCCGACCCCATAAAGTATATACATATATTCTTGATCAGTGTCAACAGCCGAGACGATATAGCCATGTCCGTCTGTCTGTCCGTATGAACACCTATATCTCAGAGACTATAAGACATAGACACCAAATTTGGTACATATGTAGGTAGGTTCCTGCATTCCTTACACAGATCAAGTTTATTTCAAAAGTTGGATGCCACGCCCCCTTCGCCGACAATATGCATAAATCTAGAACAGGTCACGTTTTTTGTCTAAATCGCGTATAACTCCAAAAGTTCTTTGTGTAATGATGTGTTATTTGGTAAGCCTTCTGTGCTTAATATTCTTACCAGAGAACGTCAAAGGTGGTTGTTTTTGGTCATCTACTCACACCCATGAAATTTTGTGTTGCGATGCTACTTACACCCATAAGCAAAATTCAAGACACACACACACACATTATTGTCGCGAGTATTGCGAGTGCTTGCGCTTCGGCCACTCGGTCCCAACTTGTGTGTGCCTTTTCGGGACCGAATCAATTTGCTACTCGTGATTCAAACACTTGTGCTTCATGGGTGTCTTGCATTTCGGCAACCGATCATTCTTGCACTTGTGACGAAATTCGAAAAACACCCGAATATGTCGACAATGATACCTGCAAAAACCCTTTTTGTTATACATATATACATGTACATTTACCACAAGGTCATAAACATACAATTTAAACAATTTAAAATTAATACAGGTAGATTTTCAGTATATTGATTTTCTCGTTACCACTGACTGAATTTAAAAATTAGTCAATACAACAGGTAAATTGAAGTTTAATTCAAATTTGGATTTCCTCTGTTCACTGAATTTGTACATGTGTGTTAGTAAATTTTTTATTTAGCTATTATTATTATTTGTATTAGTATAGATCCCAAATAAAAATTAAATAATAAAGCCAAAAGGGTTTTTTTTTAAATATACCAGTTAAAAATAACTAGCATGAAGTACAAAAAACCTAACAACAACATCAATACATTTACGTATACACAAAATATCCGCTCACAATCTTCACTTGCGCATCAAATACCCACAGCAAATATTACGAGTAGGCATTTCCACCCCTTTTGCCGATCATAAAAATTATGCGGTGGATTCGGCACTCGCACTTGCTAAGCACGAATGGTATTGGCACTTGCACTTGCTAGGCACGAATGGTATCGGCACCCATACTCGGTAAGCATAAGTGGTATCGGCACCCATACTCGGTAAGCACGAATACAATTGCCACTTGCACCCGTAAATACTCAATCATTTTTCTACTCGTAACAAATATACTCGAATGGCGAAAATACTCGTGAGTTTCGAGTATACACATTTTTGCGGTGGCTTGTTGACGATCTCTGATTCTTACTTTTCTGATTAGTAGAACAAAAGCAAAATAGTTGTGACGCGCTCAATTTACCAAATTTATTCGGTCCCTAAAAGACACACACAAGTTCTGAGCGAGTGCAAAAAGTTCAAAATCTCAATGCCGACATGATTATGTGTGTGTGTTTCAATTGCGTGTAGCAAGTAGCATCGAAACAATTATTTGTATGAGTGTGAGAAGTGTATCAAAAACACCCACCTTTGACGTTCTCTAATCCAAACTCAAAACACGAAAGGGGCATAACCAAAATTTAAAGCAAACTCGATCTACATGCAACAATAACAAGTGCTTTAAAAAAACAGACAAGTATGGCTATATCACCACGGTTAGTTAACAATGATGAACAATACATTGCATCTATACCTATACATGTTTTATTAATTAATTAATTAATTAATTTTTTGCCAAAAAACAAAAATGTAGATCATACAAAAAATTTCTCTTTTGGCAGACTTACAAATTAGAGGAAAAGTCTCTACAAACAAAATTAAACATTGCAATTGCTTCCAGGTATTTTGGAAGAGTAACAATCCCTTTTACATTGAATTAACGTTCAAGAATCGCAGATTGCCAACTACAAACATTTTAAAATTTGATACAAGCGTGTTTAACAATGTTTACTTCCTACTTGCATCTACGAATTCGAAGTGAACAAAGTTGCAACGTGTACGCTTAAAATACCTTCAGTATTTTTTTGCGAATTAATATTTTATATGCAAGCAGTATTTTATTTTTGAGTCAACATTATTGCTATGAGCATTCGGTCACACTGAGCACAAAGTGTGCTGCGGCGGCAAACAAATTTTATTTACTACATAGTTTGATCAATAAATCAGTTATTTTTGCTCAAGGAACTGTTCAATATCTGCCAAACAGATTCTAACATAATCCAAAATCATGAAAATCGAAGAAGTTAAAAGCACTGTCCGTACTCAGCGCATTGCAGCCCACAGCCACGTGAAAGGACTCGGTTTAGATGAAACCGGCGGGGCCATTCAAAGTGCTGCCGGTCTTGTTGGCCAAAAGGCTGCTCGAGAAGCTGCAGGCATTGTGGTGGATCTGATTAAATCGAAAAAGATGGCTGGCCGTGCTTTGCTTTTGGCTGGCCCACCTGGTACCGGGAAAACAGCAATCGCTTTGGCCATTGCACAGGAGTTGGGAAACAAAGTTCCGTTCTGTCCCATGGTTGGCTCTGAGGTATTTAGCAACGAGATTAAGAAAACGGAGGTTCTCATGGAAAATTTCCGTCGCTCGATTGGTCTTCGCATACGCGAAACCAAAGAGGTGTACGAGGGAGAGGTGACAGAGCTGACACCAGTGGAGACCGAAAATCCCATGGGTGGCTATGGCAAGACCATCAGCAATGTCGTTGTTGGCCTTAAGACCGCCAAGGGCACCAAACAGCTGAAGCTTGATCCCAGCATTTTCGATGCTCTGCAAAAGGAGAAGGTCGACGTCGGCGATGTCATCTACATTGAGGCAAACAGTGGAGCAGTTAAGCGTCAGGGACGCAGCGATACCTTTGCCACAGAGTTCGACTTGGAGACGGAGGAGTATGTTCCCCTGCCTAAGGGTGATGTGCACAAGAAGAAGGAGGTCGTACAGGACGTGACGCTGCACGACTTGGATGTGGCCAATGCACGTCCTCAGGGTGGCCAGGACGTTCTGTCGATGATGGGTCAGCTGATGAAGCCCAAGAAAACCGAAATCACAGGTTCGGGTTCCAGTTCAAGCTGAGCTACGCCACAAGTTCTCCAAAATTCATCCTGTATTCCTGCTTTTTACAGATAAACTTCGCATGGAGATCAACAAAGTGGTCAATAAATACATTGACCAGGGCATTGCCGAACTGGTTCCGGGCGTGCTGTTCATCGATGAGATACATATGCTAGATCTGGAGACCTTCACATATCTGCATAAATCTCTAGAGTCTCCGATTGCTCCCATTGTCATCTTTGCCACCAATCGTGGTCGCTGTGTCATCCGGTAAAATAAGATCGATCGAATATCATTCTGATTTTCTTAACTTTACATACTTAACAGTGGCACCACGGATATCGTTTCCGCACATGGTATTCCCTTGGATCTCCTTGATCGCTTGCTAATTATTCGAACTCTTCTCTACTCCACCTCTGACATGGAGCAAATTATAAAATTGCGTACCCAGACTGAGGGGCTCCAGTTAGAGGATAGCGCTTTCTCGCGTCTTAGCGAGATTGGTACGAATTCCACTTTGCGCTACGCTGTTCAGCTGTTGACGCCTGCTCATCAGATGTGTAAGGTGAATGGACGCAACCAGATCACCAAGGAAGACATCGAGGATGTGTATTCGCTATTCTTGGATGCCAAACGTTCATCGAAACATTTGTCTGAGAAGAACAATAAGTTTATGTTGTAAAATACGATTCCATATGTAAAGGTACTTGAATAAACGCTGAGAAATGTTAGTAAAATATTAAGGATGTATTATTTCCGATTCGAGGATCGAAAAAACCAAAACTTCATGATTTTTATTTTATTTTTGTTGCTAAAAATAAAGCTCAAGTATGAATTACAGCTTTTCTAGAAATCTATAGAGTATTTATATTCTAGGTCAGTGTCAACAGCCGAGTGGCAACAGACAATTTATGTAACAGGTAGAGGAGAGCATCTCCGACCCTTTAAAGTAAATGTTCCTGATCAGTGTCCACAGCCGAGATATTATAGCCAAGTCCGTCTGCCTGTCTGTATGTACACCTAGATCTCAAACTTGTCAACTGTACTAATGACTCGTGAGAATTTGGTTGTGACAGCAAGAAACTGCGATTATTTTGATTTGATTTTGATGCCCGCAGAGAATTTAATTTTTTTTTTTTTGTAAATTGCTTTTTACATTTTAAATTAATTACTTTATAAATTTTAAATTAATAATTTTTACCTTTTTAATTTAATTTTAGATTCTTATTGTTCTAATCATAATTTTATGTTGTAATTTCTGCATTGTCGACTGTTCATAGTCGTCTTTAAAATAAAAAAAAATACTTAAATTATTCATAACTGTTGAGGGAAAACAGAAATTAAAATATATAGGTATATATTTTATTATTCATGTATGATGGTTATTTATTGATCTATATTCATCCTAGTGCTACAAGGTTTTGAAATTTAATTAAATTAAAGTAAATTTATAAAATTAACAATGTACTAATTACAAATTCTTCCCATTGTTATATTTATGTCACTCTTTTCCTTATTACATTAATGTATTTATTTTGAACTATTAATTGTAAACAAATTAGTTACTTACCTTAAGATGAGTTTTCTATTTTATTTTAAATTGCGTGACACTACAAATGGTTTTATGCAAATGTGGAAGTTGATGCGAATAGCATTTATGAAGAAATGTCTTGCAGAATTTAAAGTTTTATGAAGATGTTGAATATTGAAGTTTTGCATATAAGTATGCGGACTCCTTTCTAAATATTATTTTACAATAATATTAGTGTCCTGAAATTCATATAGTCAATTAGTTTTAGGTCAGTCAATAAGTAAGTATATTGTGAAATATGGTCATTTCGCCTTTTACCCAATACATATTGTTATAGCAAACATTGATTTGTCTTTTACTAACGACGTCACAATTAACAAAAACTTCTACCCCATACATATATGTATGTGATGGTATGAGACACGTCCTGGCAATTAATAGTCGAATGTGTGCTGCTAAGAAATTTTGACTTAAAGATAATGTTCATAAGAGTCCATAAGTTTTGCTGACGGCTTTAGAAATTTGGTTATACTATGTTAGTTTGTTATTAAATGTAAGCCCCAGATTATTTGCATTTTAGACATATTCAATTGGGTTGTCATTTATAGTTAAGGTTTCTTGTAAAGTTGGATTAATTGTCTTCTCATGTATGAAAACACTTAGATTTGACTGGATTCAGACTAAGACTATTATTTTTAGACCAAACACTTATTTTAGCCAACTCACGATTACAAATATCAACACATTCAGTGATCTTACACAAATGAAGACTAACATAGAATTGGACATGATCAGCATACATATGAATATAATACTCTGACACTATATCAGACAGATCATAAACATAAATTGAAAAACAACAGCGGTCCAAGAACAGAGCCTTGCGGAACACCACACTTAATATATGCACAAGACCTACACTTTATTGACGAAACTACGCATTGACATCTACCACTAAGGTACGAGGACAAAAGTCTTTCTGCTGTATCTGAGAATTTATATAGTTTCCGAAGCTTAGTACAGAGAATGGTATGGTCAACGGTATCAAATGCTTTACTATAATCGAGTAGTGTCAAGAATGTTGTATGTTGTAATGCATTATAATATGTTTATAATGGCTGTTATACAGCTTCTATTTTACCTAAATTGTTTGTCATTTATTAGAATTTTTTCATGTAAATATTTGTTAATCTGTACTGCCATAAGATTCTCAAAGGTCTTCGATAAAAAAGGTGGAATAGAAATTGGTCGGTTCATTGCTGTTTGGCTTGGGTATTGGGATGGTTTTTGCTTCGTTCCATTTGACGGGGAAGGTTGACGAAGTTCTGTGTTCATAATATGTGTAATATAGTTAATATTTTAATTAATAGTAATTTTTGGTAATATTATTTTAATAAATTTTATTGTTGATATCGTCAATAGACTTAATTTTCGAAATACTCACAAATACATCATATTGGCTGACCCACATAAAACTAAAGCTATTATCTATAGGGTTCAGAATTTAAGTAAATATATTCTGAAAGTTCAGCCACACCAGATTGCAAAAAATTTTTTTTCAATTCATCGATATCCACTTCGTAACTAACTTAAGGCCTATGATTTCCTAGTCCTAGTATTCATTGCACTTTGGAATTTATTCGTGCATTTAGGAGAACTTATGAGCTTGGAGATAAATTTCTTTAATACCCGAAATGTTTGAAAATGGATGTCAGTTTTGTACCGCCTCTTGCTTGCATATACAAAAATGCAACATTTCGTTCAAAGATTGCCTTTTTAATATTATGGTCAAACCACGGGCTCTCCAAATATTTGATTTTCTTTGTTTTTAGAGGTACAGAACTGTTATGTAAATAATTAATATTACTTTGAAAAACCTTAAGATGACAATTAACCGATGAAAGGAAGTATATATCACTCCAATGTAGAATATATAAGTTAGAAAAGTAATAATCAAGATTGTTGTAGTCACGATAATGTAACATAATTTAATGACCATATTACATTGTAACAAAAAGTCATATGTCATATGTATATGTATGTATATAAGGTCATGTTTAGAGAACACCGGTACAGATAATTGATTATACATTAGGAATATGTTAGTCAAGTTTACAAAGAATACCTCTAAAAGCGTGTTTCTAGAATTTGTAATAGGAGTTGCAATTGTCGTATTTATTTTAAATTATTTATTATTTGAAATTAATAATTGGCAGCAAATTCTTCTTCTAATATCGTTTAATCGTAATTTGTTAGAAATGATTTTAATTTACAGATCCAATTAAAGCTTTGGACGCCAATCAATAAATATTCTTCAATGTTGAAAATCTTCACAAAATTTCGTCACTGTGGAAAAAAATATTTAATTTCGATTGCAGTTCAAATAAAATAGTTACTACCCGCTTCATTGAACAATTTAAACTTTAAATATTAAAGCAGCTATACAAATTCGATTCTTATTAGATAATTTATCAACCGCGCTGGATAATTCTTAAATACCAAAATTAGGGCTGTCGTAAATATATCAAAATATCAATACATGTTAAAAATCATATTTTTATATCGTGATTTTTTAGCCATAATATATTAATTTAGCCGTCGATATATTAATTTTTTGTGAAATTTTGTATTCGGGCACACTATTTGACAAAATTTGGGCCAGAATCCAGATGGCCCCCATTAACAGGTATACTTATGTATGGCTTAGTTTACCAAATACTAATTGGGAGGTTGACCCAATTCAGTTTTTGCTATCACAGCAGCAGACACTGCCGCGTCTGGCTAAAATGGCACTAGCTACCTTATATCACCAGTTTGCTCAGTACCATCCTGGCTTTCGCGATCAAATGCGCCGTCTTTGAAGGCTCTTCCGAAACAATATTGGAAATAAGAGAAATATTAAATATAATAATATACTAAGAAAAAGTATTTGGTTTCTTAATTAAAGGTAATAAATTCGAGTGTCATCTGAAAAAATATCGAAAGTACTCGATATATCGATCATTTTCATATTTAATATTTTAAAAATATCATGCAACCCTAATCAAAATACAGAAATAATGAAACGAAAATTGGAATGTGCTGCCAGCAGTTAGGGCTCGAAAACCACCGATAAATCACTTCTGGTATTTTCCAAAAAGTATATATTGAAGCGTTTATGGTCTCACTAAGAAGTAGTACTAAGAGTCCAAGCAGATGCTGTGAAATTGACATTAATATCGATATAAATTTCGGGTACTGTTAACTAAATGTTAGACTTAAACTTTAAATGTAACAACTGTTATTTGATATGGAACTGTATAAACTAGGGATTCATACAATCAGAATTTATGTATTTATGCATGCGAACGAACACACTTGTGAACAATCAGCGAAATAAAGCTTTTGGTTTCTAAAAGTTTATTGCCATGAGAACTCTCAGCAGCTTTTCATACCACTGATTATTTTTCGTGTCATCAGTCTCACGTACACAACTCTGTCATGTTATCAAATTTCTCTTATAAGAAATGTTTAACAGACACTCTTCAGTCACATTTTATATTTCGGTGCGTGCTGTGTTTTGCGCTCCGCTTGCTACTTTTGCTTGGTGATTGCTTACTGATGCTTGTGTGCTTTCTATAATTTATAAAGTATCTATTTTCAAATTTACGTTTATATATGTATGTTCAAAGGCCATGTTATTCGCGCAGGACAAGCACACGTAAACAGCACATGCTTTAATCTAAATTGTCGGATATAAGTTGAAAGTCATTAAGGTGATAAATCGAATCGTAAACGCCGCCTCTAAAAGCCAAAAAGTTGTTTACACATGAGAATTATATATATGTACATGCATGCATACAACATACCTATACAGACATATGCAAGTGCAATCATATTATATTTTGTAAACCGCATTTGCAATAACCATAGCTTGTGATTATTTGTGTTCAAATCAAAAGGTGCGTATTGTTTTGATGCCCCTTAAAGCCTTCCAAATGGCTGCATTTTGAGATAATGGAAGCATTTGGCGGACTTTGTGTCAACGAGCAGCTGCAACAACAACAACACCATCGACAACTACAACTACAGACGGTAAGTAAATACGAATGAGTGTACATATACATATGTACATATGTATGTTTGAGTGCCTGTGGGAGTATTTGGTTGTGCATGTGGGTGTGAGACAGAATACACCTCCCACATCTCGAGTAGTACATTAGCAGTACTATTTGCACATAGACTTTCTATGCATACATATGTACATACATACATATAAATATACACTCATATGGGAGGCGAGAAAGGTTACATTACATATGTATGTATGTACATTTGGTCGTTAATTGTTATTATTTGAATAACACGGTTGCGAATTGCATAATTTGTGTCTCTTGTTTGTCGATGGCTGCGAAAACGAAAGTGGCGCAACTACAACTATTATACTACAACTATATATTATAGTGTATAGTGTGCTACACTGGCATTGGAATTCCTGTTGTCAATTGTTGGCTCGTCTTCAAAGTTTGTGGCCTTCCTTACTTTACTCTGTTCTATTCGTTTATTTTTGCAGTTCGACTTTTGTGAGCTCTCTATTTATTTATGAATAAGATTACAACTTGTGATTAACTGCAAACATTGATCCGATTTTATTAAACGCAACTTTTAATCAGGTTATCAAGCAGCTTTCACATGCAAGCAACTACTCCATATGTACATACATTTATGTAGGTGTGTGCATGTATATTCATGTGAATATGCTTATGTATGTACATATATAATTACGAATACTCACGTAAATGAATCCATACGCAGACTCAACTGTCTGTTTTTCGGATTGTCTTATTTTAGATTGGCTGCAGAAAAAGATTTGTTGTATATTGTATATTTGTTATTTTATTCGCGAGAAACTTATGACTACATATTTACATCATTGTACATACATACATAATTTTAAGCCGAATATTTTGGCTGTGTTTGTGTGTGTCAGTCACCGGCTACAAAGACGTGCACAGAGTCGCCCACTCGCTTTTATTGCTCTCCCACTCGTTCTTTCTTTGCTGTCTATATATTTACACATCTATCATTCTCTTTGTTTCGCTTATTGCCCAATATCAGACCCCCAGTTGTTTCCTTCATATTTTGACCAACACAAACTTTTGATTCATACATACACATATGCATGGGTGGACATACACACACACGAATTAGGTACGTAAAATGAGTAAATGTACACATGTACATTGTATGTACATACATATGTATGTATATGTATGTATATGCATGTGTTTTGTGTTTTTGAACAACTGCTGCAACAAGAAAACATTGTCCGCATTTCTCAATTTTTACTGCACGTCTATACTTTGGACTGGCATTATCATGCAGTAAGAAGCATTATTGCTGGTTAAGTGAGGCACATTCATATACGAATATGCATTTACTTGTAATTATAATACATATGTATGTATGCACATATGTATGTACATATGGGCATTTCCACAAAAAGGTCCACCGCGGCCAAAAAATTAAAAGTTCTTGAAAATGATGTTTTCAACATGGTTGCATAAAGAAATGTTCAAGTTTATTAAACTTGAAAGAATTTTGCATTTATCTTTTACAGATTTCAAAATATTCGAATGCAAAGTCGCGCAAACGCACCTTTTGTCACTATGATGTTTGTATGGTGTATTTTGTTTTGATTATAACTTCTAAAATATACGCATTATGCTTGGTCTTTTGCTTTCTTAAATCACTTGGACATTCTAAGAATCTAAAGAGAACGCAAAAAGTAACGTGCGATCACCAATAACGGTAAAAATTTAGGTTTGCATTATCGCTTATTTTAATGTCCCGTGCGCGACCGAAAAAGAACATTTCTTATTACTAGATCCAAAGCACTTGCTCGAATTGCATCAAATTTTTTTTGCAAACAGAGTTTATGTGTGCAAGTAAATACAGAAAAAAAAATTTGAGAAAAAAAAAAATTTGTATTTTTGGTGATCATTTGAAGTTTGTCCCGTGCGCGACCGTAAGTACATAACAAAATGATACAAATAAATGTTGTATTTTTTTGTTATCTTTATAACATTTTAAATTATTTAAATGTAGATGAGCGTAAAGAGTTGCCAAAAAAGAAGAGAAATTTGAAAACGGTGGAGAGATAAGTTGAAGAAAGACCCAATAAAATGGAAAAACTATAAATTAAAAAACAAGGAAAGAATGCGGAACACTAGACTAAACTGCAAAGTAATGAAGTGGTGGAAAAGAGGAGGCAGCTTGAGCGCATACGTAAGCGCCAAAAGCTTGCAGAAAAGAGAGATGCGGAAAAACTAGATGCTACAAAAAAGAAAAGTGATCCCAAGCAAACCTTAGGGAAAGCTGTAAGAAAAGTTGAAAATGCTCTGCCAAGAGACTTAGAAAAGAAAGTAAAAGTACTTGAAATTTTGTTAAACAAATTTAAAGAAATTCCCCAAAAAAATATTGCAAAAACTTCATCTGAAGTTACCCTACCAGAGAGTTTAGAATACAAAATTAAGGAGTTTTATATTAACGACAATATTAGTATCGATTTAAAAAACAATTTGTAAATTTGTATTTATTGAGTTTCCTTTTATGTAAAAATAAATGAATTCACTATTTTTGTTAATTTAAAAATATTTTTTCGATGTGTTTATTAAATATTTCCCAACAACAGCAATGACAATAAGATAAAAGTAGTGGCGGTAAAAAATGTCCCGTGCACGATGTCCCGTGCGAATTAACTTCAAATTAAGTTTACAAAAAAATACAAGTTATATTTGAAAAATTTTTTAACCTTTTTGAATAGGCATCAATGCACAAAAGTTTAAAATTAGTTGCATTAAAATATTGCCTCTGGATTCGCTGAAATTGTCGTTTGAATTGCTTGACCTCTCAAGCCACTTCCGTTTTGTGTCCCGTGCGAATCACTTGAATCCTGCAATTATCTTCTAAATTAAAAAATACCCAAAATCAATCTTTGCACTAATGAAAGAGCTAAAAAAATGCTATACATTAAGCGTTTGATTTGAAAAAAAATCATTTCCTTTCTACCGTTTTTTTTCTTTGAACGCGTACGAATGTCCCGTGCGCGATTTTGGAAATGCCCATATGCATGTGTGTGTTTGTTTTAGTAATTAGCTTATGCTTTGTAGACTGCTTTTTAAAGTTTTTTTCTTATTGCAATCTAAAAAGCGCACAACATTCATTTTCCGTTTGTAGGATTTAACAACAATGCCTTTCTTTGTTTTTGCCACAATTGTAATGAGCTACGAAATTTTTGAAGCTGTAACTACAAATGTACATGAATGTACGTGTGTATGTCCATACATATGTATGTGCATAGATAATTTATAAAAAACAGCATAAACAAAAGCTACAGCAGCTGTGGCTGCGACAGCGACTGAGTTTATGTTCTTTTATATATGGCCAACAAGCAGCAGCGTTGTAATCGCCACCCACACAATCGCAGTGACCACACAAAAGATCGTAAAGCTTCAGTCCCGAGTTACGCTAACACCAACACAATTGCATACATTGGCTATATGCAGTTGCATATGGATGTACCTACACATGAATACACACATGCAGTGTGCACAAGTAAGCCATATAACATATGTACATATGTATGCGTGAAAGCTCTTCTCGTTTTCACAATATGACGTGACGGGAGCGGCACGCCGCCTACGCCAGAGTTTTTGAAGTCGCGCTTTAAATGTGTCATACGCTCAGCTGTGCGCAGCATGCTTGCTCGTTTACTTTTCTCATTCTATCATTCTTGCTCTCTCTCTCTCTTTTCTGGTTTTGAGCACGTGTGAGTTCGTCTCTCTTGCGAACATTTGTACTCTTCTTTTGGTCTTTTGGACGCTGTTTATTTATCGTTCTCACCTTAAATCATATTTTGTACTAATTGCACTAGTAGAAGCAGCTGCAGCGTTGACTAGACTTTTTACTTAAAAAATGGTGGGCTAAATTGCATTCTTGGCATGCAACTTTGTTTATAAGCATTTAGTTTAGATCTCTTCACTGTAAAATTGGCTGATTCTGTGCGGGCTTTTGAATGAGGCTCGTTGCAAAAATCAAGTTACGAGTTTTTGAATTATCCAAAACAGTTAATGCAGTTCATAAAAGAAATCATATAGGTATTCTATTTATTTCAAAAATAGTTTAGCTTTTTGTTTTAGTATTAGAGACTTAACAAACCTTTTCGTTTAAGTTTGAGTACTTATTGCTCATATATTAGGTAATTGCAAAGTTTTTAGAAATTGAGCCACTGTGCGACGCGCCTGATGATGAGTGGGTTCGTTAGCAACGCGATGTGCTGACTCAATTCCAACACACAAAAACACACACACACACACACACACACATACACACACACACACACACACACACACACACACACACACACATACACACAACTTAACGACAAACGGCACTTGAGAGCTTTGAAAGCGTGTACACGTACTTACACATATGCATGTATTGGGCTGTGTAAGGGTGCTTACTTGTGTATTTAATAGTTTCGATAAGGTGCAAAGAAAAACTGCTCAATATTTGCACACAATGATATCAATGATCGCATTGGTTAATTTCGGGCTTGCTCATTAATTGAGTCGCAGACTTTTAGGTATGTATGTATGTAGTATAGTTACACATACCGTAGACTGCGTCTGATTGCCGTTGCCTCAAGGTCTGTGCTTATCAACTGTATTTTATTGTATATATACATACATACATATGTACATATGTAAACACATACATTTCTATATATGTTTAAAAACACAAACATAAATTCATATATACATATATGTACATATTTTTGACCACACCTACATCAGGCAAATAAAGTAAAAAGAAAAGGTAACGCATGATTCATGCGCTTGCCATTTTACTATCAGCCTCTACGCTTACTAATCATTGCTTCTTACATGCCGATGTGATGGTTTCGTTGGTCTAGTCCCAGGTCCCTGAATTTGCCGGCTGCTTGTTAATTTTAATTGATTTTTAATAACTTGTCTATACAAGTTATCTCATAGTTATTGTTTAAAATTTTGTAGAACTGCCTGCCTGCCTGTGAATGCGCAGTTAATTCATTACCAACGCCAATCCACACAACTCTCACTTGTCGGTCACGATTTAACGCACTCTATTTCACTAACTCTCGCACCAGAGAACGTCAAAGGTGGTTGTTTTTGGTCAACTACTCACTCTCATGAAATTTTGTGTTGCGATGCTACTCGCACCCTTAAGCAAAATTAAAGACACACACACACACATTATTGTCGCGAGTATTGCGAGTTCTTGCGCTTCGGCCACTCGGTCACAACTTGTGTGTGCCTTTTCGGGACCGAATCAATTTGCTACTCGTGATTCAAACACTTGTGCTTGAAGAGTGTCTTGCATTTCGGCAACCGATCATTCTTGCACTTGTGACAAAATTCGAAATCCACCCGAATATGTCGACAATGATTCGAATGGTTGGGCAAGTATTCGAGTGTTTTTACCCCACCTCCTTTCTTGATCGTAAATGATTTTGCGTCGCGACGCGGCTGTTCGCGGTTCTATTTTATAAGTGCCTTTTGCATGCTTTGCACTGACTTTTTTATGGAATTTCCGGAAATTACAGATATCTGCAAAAACCCTTTTTGTTATACATATACATTTACCACAAGGTCATAAACATACAATTTAATCAATTGAAAATGAATACAGGTAGATTTTCAGTATCCTTAAAATATTGATTTTCTCTTTTACCACTGACTGAATTTAAAAACAAGTAAGAAAGCTACAGTCGATAGTGCTCGACCGTATGATACCCGCAACCCATTTCGAGAGAAAACAAAAATCTTAAATGATATTTTAACAAAAAATATACCACAGAATATACTGAAATTTGTTTATTTTGTATATACATATTTTTAAGAAATCCATTAAATACCGACATGGTCACACTGTCAACTAAACAAACAAAGCGCGAGCAGCTGCAAGTGAATTTTGCATATAAAATTGATTCATTAATAACTTCCTTGTTTTTCATTCGATCTTAAACAAATTCGCAGGAATCATTGAAATTATAATTTTTATTATGCATACCAAAATTCAGTGATCTAGGTCCTTTATTACGGCTTTTCCAGTTTTTGGGGGTGGAAAGGGGCGAAACTTGATCTGCGTAAGAGCTACATGAATACTGTCACCAAATTTGATATCTCTAGGTCATTCACACACTTAAAACGTCCATATGCTTTGGGCACAACAATTTTGATAAATAATTTAACGAATAACTTTTGTTCTACTTATCCGATTTGTGCCAATTACAGGGTATATTAAGAGTGTCAAGCGCAGATGGGTTGCCAAATTACACGTCATTACACAAAGAACTTTTGGAGATATATGCAATTTACATAAAAAAAACTTGACGTTTTCTAGATTAATGCTTATTGTGGGCGAAGGGGGCGTGGGGGCATCCAACTTTTGAAATAAACTCGATCTGCGTAGGGAATGCAGGTACCTTTGTGCGGGGGTACATTGAAGTTTAATTCAAATTTGGATTTCCTTTGTTCACTGAACTTGTATATGTGTGTTAGTACATTTTTATACCCGCTACCCATAGGGTAGAAGGGTAGTTATTAATGAATCAATTTTATATGTTTGTTTAGTTGACAGTGTGACCATGTCGGTATTTAATAGATTTCTTATAAATCTGTATATACAAAAAAAACAATTTTCAGTATATTCTGTGGTATATTTTTTTGTTAAAATATCATTTAAGCTTTTTGTTTTCTCTCGACATGGGTTGCGGGTTTCATACGGTCGAGCACTCTCGACTGTAGCTTTCTTACTTGTTTATTTAGCTATTATTATCATTTGTATTAGTATAGATCCCAAATAAAAATTAAATTATAAAGCCAAAAGTGCTTTTTTTTTTTTAAATATACCACGTAAAAATAACTAGCATGAAGTACAAAAAACCAAACATCATCAATACATTTACGGATACACAAAATATCCGCTCACAATCTACGCCACAGCTATCTACCCACAGCAAATATTACGAATATGCATTTTCACCCCTTTTACCGATCATAAAAATTATGCGGTGGTTTCGGCACTCGCACTCGCTAAGCACGAGTGGCATTGGCACTTGCATTCGCTAAGCACGAATGGTGCTGGCACTCGTACTCGGTAAGCACGAGTGCCATTGGCACTCGCACCCGTAAATACTTGCTCGAAAATACTCATTCATTTTTGCTACTCGTAACAAATATACTCGAATGGCAAAAATACTCGTGATTTACGAGTATACACATTTTTGCGGTGGCTTGTTGACGATCTCTGGTGCAGACACTAATTCACTTCAGAATTTTTACAACTCTTTTGAGATGTCAACACTGGCGTAACACTTAGTATGTATGTACATATTTAGAGTTTCTTTTAGGGTCGGTGGGGAAGATTATCCAAAGCTCTGTGAAATCTCGTTTCATTTTTTAGGTTCTAAATCTACAGTGGGAAGCAAAAGTGAGTGCATGTTTCCATTATGGGCACTTCGGTGCGAATAAAACAGAGAGTACTGTTTCTACTTTTACATATTCTATAATCAACTTACTCCAAATTAACGAAAAATAATTAACGGTTTAAAGAACATTAAAAAAGAGAAATGAAGAAAACAAAAAAAACTCACATGTACTCAGTTTTTCACCTTTCAGATTTTATTTTACTTATCATCAAAGTATATTATTTTAAATTTAAATTAACATTAATACCCCCTAATTTTTAATACATTTTCAAATCGATTTTGCATACTTTCAATTAAGTTTTAGCAAAAACTGGGAACTGGCTATTTTAAAGTCGAGCATAATCGACTGTACCTTTCTAACATGTTTGTTATATATAATGATGGCGGGTATCTCGCAGTCAAACACTCCCAATATTAACTTTAGTATTAGTATTAGTATTAGATTCCGACAGTAAATAGGTAAAATGTGATTTTGTATAGAACGGCGAGGAAAACATGGAAATATTTACATGTTCTACACTAGACAATGCGGAGAGATTAGAAAATATAGTAAGGAATATTCTATGTACATTTATTACCCCCAAAAAGTTGGCCGAGGTTAAAAAGAAAACTTGTCAATACTGCTCCATGCAATGTGTATTTTTCTGCAATTTTCTTCATCCTTAGATGCTGCTGTGTGAGGGGAAAACTGTTCGTGTGTGCCAAATATGCATGTATGTATGTAATTACTTATATCGGTCAAGGCTGCGCAAACTATAGACACACATTTAAACGACGGTTTTGATTCAACCTCTTATCACCACATCCCTGCACTGTGTCTAAGAATATTTTACTCCTCACACCACTCCTGCAAAAGTATCAACTGCATTCGTGCTATCGTGCTACAAGTTACTATTACCGTGCTCCACTCTATAAATTTTTTGTTGTCTCGATGCTTCTTTTCTTCCCCTCAATCTCTGTCTGTTGATTATTTTCATAACAATGCGCGAGCATACTTTCCTTTAACCTGGATTAAGGTCAAGGATATTTTTCTTAGGGCAAGTCATTGCTTACCAGGTGTGTTCAACCAAAAAATATATCCCATATGGCATCTACACAGTTCACAAATTATTTTTCACAGCTTCTGAGCAAGTATAAAACACAGCTAGTGTACTTGAGTGTGAGTTAAGCGTTGCACATTTGTAAATAATACGATCTTTCAGAATGTTTTCTGTTATAATGAATATCAAACTTGAAGGTTATAACTTTGAAACTCTACTTGGTATTTACTACTTATTTAAGACGGAGACGGCTATTATTTGCTTATGTTACAGATCAAAAACATATTTACTTTATATGTTTGAAGATACATTTTCTGCTTTTATTACTGATCAAAAATATATACACATTATATATTCGAAGATACATTATCTGCCAGTTAGGCATCTCAAAACCCATTAACTATATAAATCAATAAAATAATCCATGCTTCCAGCTTTTGCTTAAGCTTACGTCTTTTCACCTTGGTTTTTACTGTTGTCGCAATTTACAATTCGTGTTTTCGTTAAGACGCTTTCAAACGTACAAGTATGTACGTTGACTGAGCAACAGGAGGACAGGCCTATTTGCCCACCCATAGTTTAAAAATTATTAAAATTCTAAAATTAAAAAAATTAAATTTTTGTTTTTTGACAAAATTTTCATTGAAATAGTTCGCTCGATACTCAGGTATGGGTATACTGACTGTTTAAGTTCCATTATCGTTTGCCCACCTAAAAATATTTTAAAATTTTACAAACTTTGAACAATTTTTAAATTTTAAAATTTTTTCGATTTCTCTGAATTTGAAAATACTTTAAATTTTCGATTTGTAACGTTTGCCCATCGTATATTTTCGTTTGCCCATCTTTCAGATTTTGAAATAACTTAAAATTGACAATTCTGGGTCAATTATTACGGCTTGTACAGTTTTCGGGGCCGAAAGGGGGCGTGGCAAAAATTTAAAACAAACTTGATTTGCGTTAGACCTACACGAGTACAGTCACCAAGTTTGATATCTCTAGGTCATTCACACACGTAAAACGCCCATAAGCATTGGGCACAACTTTTTTGATAAATAATTTCACAAATATCTTTTATCCTACTAATCAGAATTTAACTAAAATTACAGGGTATATCAAGAATATTAAATTACGAAAATTACACATCATCATTAGTTATGTCCGATTTACGTGACTTGTTCTACATTTATGAATATTGTGGGTGAAGGGGGCGCGGCATCCAACTTTTGAAATAAACTTGATCTGCGTAATGAATGTTCCTATTTACCAAATTTGGTGTCTCTAGATCTTATAGTCTCTGAGATCTAGGTGTTCATACAAACAGACAGACGGACATGGCTATATCCTCTATTCTGTTGACACTGATCAAGATGGGGTCGGAGATGCCTCCTTCTGCCTGTTACATACATTTTCTTTTGGCACTACAAATGGGTAGCAAGCATAAAAATGTTGAGTAATTTGGGTTCTTCGAAAAAATTAAGAAATGGTTTCTTTGATACTACTAAAATGATTACCAACAAGTAAGAAAGCTACAGTCCAGTGTGCTCGACTGTAAAATACCCGCTACCCTGTTTTGTAGGGCACGAAAATATTGTCTTTTTTGTCTAACTTTTTTTATTACAACGCATTTTATAAAAGTGTTTCCATTATAAATAACATACATAATTTTATAAAGTAAAGAAAAAGAAATCTGGAGCGTCACTCTTTTTCACACATGTAAGAAAGGCGCATTTAAAATGACATCTTTTTGTTTTGGTCACAACCAAATTCACAGGAATCATTGAGACTATAATTGTTATTATGCATACCAAAATGCAATGCTCTAGGTGCATTATTACGACTTTTCCAATTTTTGGGGGCGGAAAGGGGCGTGTCAAGTGGCAAATCTAAGACAAACTTGATCTGCGTAAGACCTACACCAATACTGTCACCAAATTTGAAATCTCTAGGTCATTCACACACTTAAAACGTCCATATGCATTGGGCACCTATGTACCAAATTTGGTTTATTAAAAGTAGTCTACTACTATATGACGGCAATCTCACTTCAGCATTCCAGTTCAAGCCACGCAAAGGAAATAAGAGAAATTGTTTTTGAACAGATTCAATGCGATCCTGGTGCACAGAATATTGTGGAGACCATACGCACGAACCATATTCCAGAATCGGACGAACAAGTGAAGTATAAAGGGTCTTAGTAATATAAGGGTCATCACATTCCTTTGACCACCTCTTAATGAAACAGAGAACAGACATAGCTTTATTGACCGTTCTAGAAATGTGGTCAGAAAATTTAATACCTAGATCATCAACAGCAGTAATTCTTTTTAGATCGTTACCGTTCAGTAAGTAAGAGGCCAAATGTGGTTTAACTCTATAGAAGGATAGCACAACACATTTAGAGCAGTTTGAATTTAACAAGTTAACTTTGCACCATGACTGAAAAGAGTCAAGATCTCCCTGCAACTTGATATGGCATGGCCAATCCCTGTACTGCAGGCATATTTTAACATCATCTGCATACATTAGTACGCGAGATTGTGTCAAAACAGTAGGTAGATTATTTATGAACAACGTGATAAGTAAGGGACCGAGATGGCTACCCTGGGGAACTCCAGGGTAACTCGGAATGTATTAGAAAGAAAATTATTAAAAGAAACTTTTTGAGTTCTTTGGCTTAGATAGCTTGAAATCCAGCAAATCAAATTATTGGGAAATCCAATTAAGTCAAGCTTATATAACAACAAATAATTGATGATGATGAGAAGATGATTTACTGAGTCAAAGGCTTTACTAAAATCGGTATAGATGACGTCAGCTTGTTCGTTTTAAAGAAAAGCCTGGTTAACGAACGAAGAAAGCTCAAGAAGATTAGTAACAGTGGATCTATGTTTCACAAATCCGTGCTGGTAGGGGGAAATAATAGAACTACATAAATGCTGTAAATGACTTGTTAATATCTTCTCAAAAACTTTTGGTATAGCAGACAATTTACATATCACTCTATAGTTTTTGGCGTCAGACTTACTTCCCTTCTTATGGAGAGGAATAATGAAAGACTCCTTCCATAAAGAGGGAAAAGTCGATGACTCAAGTGATAAATCAAATAATTTCAGCAAAGGTCTGCATAAAGCCTCGGCTCCGTACCGAAGTACACAGCCAGGAACTCCATCCGGACCGGGCGAAAACACCGGCTCAACCATTTGAAGATATCTAATCAGAGACTCCTCACTCATTAAGGGACTGAAGATACAATTCGACCGAGACAAGCTGTAAGGATAGGGTTAGAGTAGGAAGAAGAAGAATAAGTAGCTTAAAAAAAAAGCAAATAGATCAGCGATCGCCTGATCAGAATTTGCTTTCGAATTTTCGTAAGATAGACAAGGAGGATAAGAGGAAAACTTACGCTTAGTGTTTACAAAATTAAAAAACTTTCTTGGGTTTTCAGAGAAGCTAACCCGACAGCGAGCTAAGTAATTTTTAAGCCACACAGCGTTAAGATCGATAAAATTAGACCGAGCAATTATATACCGCGAAAAAGTTAAGGTAGAGCCTGAAATTTTAAACTTTTTGTAAAGTCTAGACTTCAGGTTCTTAAGGTTAGAAAGTTGCTTACAAAACCAAGGAGGCTTATTAGACCTGTGCGGAAAATAAGAAGGAAGGAAAGCATCAAAGCAAAGATTTAATTTATTATAGAACAAATTGACGGCGGCACTTATGTCAGTGCAGGAATACAAATTAGACTAATCAATTCCATAAAGAAGTTGGATTAATTTGGGAAAGTTAGCCTTTCGAAAGCAACGAACTCGATCGGCAGGTACATCAGAATTAGTGAGTACAGATCTGCTAAGTTCGATCCTTAACTTCAGAGTTGGATGATAAGGGTCTTCAGGAGATGTAAGGGGTTCCGATCTAGATAAACCATCAATAAAGTCATGTCGGTTCGAAGGAATAAGAAAACAAAAGTTATCACAAGGATACCAAGCTGTTCCAGGAAGGTTAAAGTTTCCTAGAACAACAATATGATCTTTTTCGGATAACAATGCAAAAATAGATTTTATCGCTTCCAGGTGATCCTGGTATACAGATAAATCGGACGACGGAGGTATAAATGAGCAAGTAAGAAATAAACTTACACCATGAAAATTTACTTTTATAGATAGAAACTCTAAATTATTAGGATTATTATAATGTAATGGCTCCGATGAGAAGTTGGAGTCTACTGCAAATAGAACACCACCTCCTCTTCGGGAAGAACGATCTTGCCTGTAAATAGTGTACTTTGGCGGAAAAAGTTCGGAATCAGAAATATCCGAACCTAACCAGGTTTCCGAAAACACAACTACATCAGTAGAAAAAGTGAAACTGTCGACGTATAGCTTACTTATTTTACTACGCAAACCACGCACATTTTGATAGGTTATAAGAAATGATGAAATTAGTTTTTAGAAGATGATGAAGAAGAAGTTTGAGATTGAGACTGTACAGGTACATTTGGTAAAAGCCCAATCGGAGTCCGATTTTTAACTTTGGCTTTGAACTCTTTTACCACCAAATACTCTGGCCAAAAACTTGGTGTGCATATGGTTTCAAAAAGTGAAGGTGCGACATTGATCTTGAAAGATGCAATTTGTCTATCATAAGCAATTTAAAATTTTTCCACTTTTGGATTGGCATTTTTAATTTTGGCTATAATGAAAGCCTTTACGTCATCTGACGTGAGATCAGGGGCAAGCCTTGAAACAAAAATCTGTTTCATTGGTGGAACCCCCACAAGTGGTTTAGGAGCCAAAGGAGTAATATTTGGTATATTATCTTTGGAACCTAATAAAGTCGGTGATCCGACAGTTGGAGGAGGTGCGGAAGAAATTTTTTTATAAGGATTCGGCTTGCCTCTACTTCTAGTGACAACCGTGGACAATTCAGACACAACTTCGGCGTTAACTAATATCGGTGGAGCAGGTTCCCTAATGGAAATGATTTCCGCAGCGGTTGTTGCTACTGGGGTGGCAAACGAGATTAACTGTGGAACCAACGGAGTAGTTGGTGGGTCAGTCGATGGTAGAGGTAAAAGTTTGGATAATTGTAAGTCACAAGAAGTTGATTTTTTTCGCTTTGGAGACTCAGCCATAAGTTTGGAAAAAGGATAAACAATGAAGTACCTACATATATAATAAATATCTGCTTAACAAATCTGCATTTAAATTTGTATTAAATTCCTCCTGGCTCAAATAATATTCGACTTTGAAAATTGACATTTCCTCTGCACGAAATAAGGTGTGAGCCACTATACGTATGGTTGTAAGGTAATAGTATATAGTTACATTCACAAAATCTAGTATTTATTGTCATATATGCACAACTTACGACATAATGAAGACGAATTTGATCGTTTTGTGATTTAAGAATAGTTATAATTTTGTACTTGATATTAGATTCGTAATAAAAACATGATGAATTAGATCACGACTGGCTCACACTTGCTCTGCATCCTGTAACATCAATTATACGAGGAGACTAAATAGCTAACATTCATCGACACACACAATGAAGCCTACCTGTTTGTTAAAGCTAATTTAAAATGAAACAGTCTAAAAGAATAAATTCTAGGGGCTCACAAGGTGTATGAGTGTGTGACAGGTGCCAGGGAAAAAACTGTGAAAGGATGTGTAGTGTGCCAAGCGGCTCAAAAAAGGCGTTTAATACCTGTTAAGCTAGATTTTATTTGTGAATCTTCTATTAATGTGTTGCAGGAAAACGTTACCGAACTTGAAATACGAAACTTTCGAGGCCAAACACAAGTTCTTATGGGCACACAGTCTGCTGTATGGAAACAACCAATTAAATGTGAGTTTAATCCTAAAATTACATTTCAGCTATGCCGCGTTTATTTTTGGGACATGAGTATCAAACTCGCAGCCTGGCACGCCGCACAGTGGTTCGTTTTTTGGAAACTTGTTTCAAAAATCAAATTTCGAGTTGTTTAATTCGCCAAAACTGCTTATAAGCCTCTTTAAATAAATTATTAAGGTATTAGTACTTTAAACCGATTTTTTAAGTTGGACAATTTTTTTGAAAATATTAAACACATGTTTTTAAACATACATGTTTTTCGAACATATTTTATAGAAATCAAACCTAAAAAATTGTACATCAACTAAACTCTGTATGTTCATTGATTTATTTATAACAAAAATCAGGAAAATATCTTTAGCCACCGTGCTCCCGTTTAAAGATTGCGACCTTGCATGCTTGTGGTAATAGTTGTTGTTGGTAAGGGTTTTGTCAATCAATTCTAAAGCTTTCGCTAAGACATTAAAAATATTTCATGGTCCGTGAATCATTTTAAAGATATTTTGCGTATGAACTTTCGCTCTCATTAAGGTTTTCTCACTTTCCGGTTTTCATTGTGTTTGTTTGTCTATGTCAGATAATTGTGCATGTGTGTATGCAACAGTGCTGCCAACTTTTGATAAAAAAAGGTGTTTTTAACTAGAGAGAAATAAAAAAAAAGGTAAAAATTTTAAGAAAAAAGCGCAAAAAAAGCGCAAATAATTTTTTTTGTTTTTAATCTTCTTTAATTGTGTAATTTATACAATATTTAACAAGTCGTCCAATTCATTGCGACTATCGTTAGTTTCGCTATCATAAGATAAGTTAGTTCGATCATGCGAAGATAATTTAATGGAACTTCGTAGTCATAGCAGCATTTTCCCAGTCTTCGTAAACCATATCTGTATATTAAAATAAAAGATATAAAAATTGGATTCATCTTTTTACTTACAATAAAATATTACCTTATGCTAAGAATGCTGTTAGTCGTGCTTACGCTTATTGAGTTTCTTAGCTTGGATTTTACCAGGCTAAGTTGGCTGAATACGCGCTCAATCTCAGCGTTGGACCATGACAACGATAGCATGGGCAGGTATATCGCTTAATTTGGACGTAAATGAGTTCTTGCAGTAGCTGCAATATACTCTTCTCATCCGTATTGTCCCTGCGAAGACACTCCTTAAATTCGTCGCTTTTTAGCCAAACATCACGGCACTTTTGCTTATAGTCTTTTGGCATTGTGTAAATTTGTGTAAATCACCACTTACGCGCACTTTTTACTTTGTGATGATACAATAGCGATGGTAGTATTGGCAAATATCGACAAGAACATATGATATGTTGCCACTTACATACATATATACACCACTGGTAGGTGTTACCGCGCTATTGGTATTTTTTGTATTTCTTATTTTTCTTGCTAGTGGCAACCGTGCTGCAACATTTTTTCATGAAATGTGTGGCAGCATTTAGAAAAAGAGGAAAAAAGCCAACTGCGTTTTAAGAAAATCCAGAATTCCCGCTTCCCGCAATTCCCTAATTTTTCCCGCTTTAGAAAAAAGCCAGATTTGACGTGAAAAAAGCTGAGTTGGCAGCACTGGTATGCAATAAAACACGTAAATTTAAGTTTAATTCAAATCTGAATTTCCCTTTGTTCACTGAATTTGTATAAGTGTGTTAGTAATTTTGTTATTTAGCCATTACTATTTGAATTATTAAAGTTTACAAATAAAAATGAAATAATAAAGCCAATAGTTATTTTAAATATACGCGTAAAACTCGAAAAGTTCTTTGTGTAATGTAATTTGGTAAGCCATCTGTGTTTAATACTCGTAATATACCCTGTAAATCTGATTAGAAAAACAAAAGTTATTGGTTAAATTATTTATTAAAATAGTTGTGCCCAATGCATATGAACGTTTTAAGTGTGTGAATGACCTAGAGCTATCAAATTTGGTGACAGTATTAGTGTAGGTCTTACGCAAAGTTTGTTTTAGATTTTTTCAATGACAGTGTGACCATCGATTTTGGTGTGCATAATAATAATTATAGTCTAATGGATTCATGTTAAATTGGTTGAGATCGAATAAAAAATAAAGAAGTTATTAAAGAATCAATTTTATAGGCAAAATTCACTTGCACCTGCTCGCACTTTGTTTGTTTAGTTGATAGTGTGACCATGTCGGTATGTTATAGATTTTTTTCAACGATATACAAAAAAACAAATTTCAGTATATTTCTTTGGAATATTTTTTGTTCAAATATCATTTAAGTTGTTAGAATTGTTACGAAATCGGTTGCGGGTAACTTACGGTCGAGCACTAACGACTGTAGATTTCTTACTTGTTTTGCGGTGGCTTGTTGCCGTTCTCTGGCCCATACATATGAAATCGTTCAGACAATCGATTCCGTGCACCATTTGTCGCTTGCTTTTTGGCAGGCCCGGCGGTCTCAATCCGAAAGTCGTCGTGTCTGGGGTTCGACAGATTTCCTGGCCAATATTTTCACTGTGATCAACTAAAAGGTGATCAACTAAGCATACAGCCGTGGACACATAAATAGCACAAAGCAAAACAGTATATTTTGATTTATAATTTGCGCAATATTTTGTATCCGCTTCTCAATATTTTGATTTGAAACGATTAGTGTTTTCTTTCGCATGGTTTACAGGCAAAAAGTTAACCGTTATGATTTTCCTCTTTTGTTTTATGCTTCTCTTTTGGTCACGACCAACATTTTTGCATGGTCATATAGAAAACACATTTAGATGAAGCGGCTGCTAATCGTAAATAAAAAGATAATTTCGCAGTAATTTTGTTCTTATTTAAAACATTTAGCTAACGAGCTAAAATATTTTTTATCGAGGAACGCGTTGCTCAGTTGAAGAAAGGAAGATCGTATTCCAACTGAGTGAACCTGGCAAAAAAACTTCTGAAATTGCCGAAATAACGAAATGCACCAGAAAAATGCACTTAAATTAGTGAAATTAAGCCAAACATATTAGACTGGTAAAAAAATCGAAAGCCAAGGCCATGAAAAACGGATACCAGTACATGTAGGCTCATAGTACGGAAGAGTAAAGCTGAGCCTTTTAAGTCCTCCCGAGAAATTATGAAAGAAATAATATTCATAATTTATTTGTACCAACGTGTCAAGAAAACTAGTAGCTAGACGACTATGCGAAGCTTCGCTTTTTGGATGCATCAATAGGAAAAAGCCACTTTGGAATGATGTTAAGGTCTTTGTTTCAGGACGAAAATTTGGATCTCTGGACGAATTGTGGACAGGTGTTCAAGAAGCTTGGAAGAAGATGTCAGAAGCTATTGGAAAGAATGGGCTGGAGATGTAACGCCGTTATTGAAAATCATGGATTTTCAACCAAATATTAAGTTTGTTTAACATTTTTCTTATTTTTAAGCTAATTTTTTGATGAATAATTGCAATATTTTGAAATTGTGCTATTTATGTGACCACACATTTCTAGGTTTGTTTTAATTTTTGAAGTTTTTTCTCTTTTGTTTCAATCCATATATGATTTTTTCTTAAGTAATTATTTAGTTAATAAGTTATCCTATGAGAGTTCATATTTTGATAGGTTATAGTGGTCTTAAACATTTAAAACAAAAATGAAGGTTGGGCGTTTTTTGAATGCCACGCATAAATTTGTGCTGGATGACGTTTTTGGTCTGGTCAAAATAATAAGTACAGTTGTGGTAATTTCATATTTTATAGGGTTAAATGTAAAAATTAGGCAGGGAATGTTCATTTATTTTGACTTGCATATTTAAGTACATGTGAGATAAAAAAAAATGTTTGAAAAACCAAAAAGTGCATTGAACGGTTATAAAAAAGACTATTGACGTGTATCTTCGAAAAAATGATAAAAAATCTTCTAGACATTGCGAAAACTCTTAAAAGCTGGAAATATTTTGTTCAGAATGCCTTAAAATCAAAACTGCCTACTTAAAAACGAGGATGGAAGAAAAAATTTTTACAAACATCAGCAATTCGCATGGTCAGTCGTGCAAAAAAGGTCGTAGTCATTTCCTCCAAGGTAATTTCCGCTCAAATCACCAATCGAATATCATCTCAAACGGTTTACCGTAGATGTACAAAGTTAGGTCTACTAGACCTCATACCCCAAAAATGTCCTTTTCTTCGAGAAAAAAATTTGAAGATGAAGCAACAGTGTGGTGTCAATTATTTGGCATGGTCTGGGCCAGAAGGTTCTACAATGTGGAATAAATTTTTGTGGATGGGGGTGATGCACAATGGTTTAGAGCTGTTTTTTTTTTAATGACGTTGTACGGATTCATCGGTAAACTGATAATATGACCCTATTCGGATATAAAAATCATTTCATATGATGATTTTATATATTCCCTTCCTTACGCTGAGGAACAAATTTTCATGTGATGGGTCTTTCCACAGGATAATGACCCAAACCGCTCGTAAAGATTGGCCAAGGGCTGGTTTACAGAGAACGAGGTAAACATTATAAGTTGGCCAAGTCACTTTCTTGGATCAAACACAATTAATAACTTATGGGGAAACTTGAAACGGTAAATTAGCGTAAATACCTTTCCAAAATTCGAAGAATTGTGGAAATTATGTGCAAAAAATGAGGTATGAGATTCGTATGGATATTTTTTGCAAGCTTAAACCATCGCAAAAATCTTACAAAATGAGTTTCTGAATTTAATACTACCATTAGATTGATATTACTAACAAAATAATAGGATAAATTTGTTATGTCTCGAGTTTTTGGCTTTGTAGAATTGGTGTACTTATTTTTTTGACCAAGCCTTGCCTATGATTTTTTGATTAAATCGATCTCAAACTTTAAACATGAAATGTAAAATGCTCATGTTTACTATTTTTACTATATACCCGCTACCCATAGGGTAGAAGGGTATTATAACTTAATGCCAACAGACAATGTATGTAACAGGCAGAAGGAGCCATCTCCGACCCCATAAAGTATTCTTGATCAGTGTCAACAGCCGAGACATAGAAATGTCAGTCTGTCCGTCTAGATCATCAAGATCTCAGAGACTATTAGACATAGAGACATCGAATTTGGTGCATAGGTTCCTGCATTCCTTTCGCAGATCAAGTTTTTTTCAAAAGTTGAATGCCACGCCCCCGTCGCCCATAATATTCATAAATCTAGAACAAGTCAAGTTTTTTTTTATATAGATCGCGTATAACTTCAAAAGTTCTTTGTGTAATGTGTGATTCGGTAAGGCATCTGTGCTTAATACTCTTAATAACATATACCCTGTAATTTTGGTAAATGCATATGGACGCTGTAATTGTGTGAATGACCTAGAGGAGGTCTTACGCAGATCAAGTTTGTTTTAGATTTTTGCCACGCCACTTTCCGCCCCCGAAAACTGGAAAGGCCGTAATAATGGACCTAGGTCATTCAATTTTGGTATGCATAGTAATAATTTTTGTCTAAATTGGGTTGTGATCGAATGAAAAACAATTTGCCAATTTCATAGGCAAAACTCACTTGCAGCTGCTTGCGCTTTGTTTGTTTAGTTGACAGTGTGACCATGTCGGTATGTTATTGATTTTTTTCAAATATACACAAATAAAACTAATTTCAGTATATTCTTCGGTATATTTTTGTTAAAATACCATTTAATTTTTTTGTTTTCTCTTGAAATGGGTTGCGGGTATCTTACGGTCGAGCATTCTCGACTGTAGCTTTCTTACTTGTTATAATTTACTATGAACGGGAAAGCTAAAAGTAGATTTGATTTTTTATTGCAGTTACTTAACGTGTTACTAGGTGTGAAGGAAATGATATAAGCGTGTACTTATTATTTTGTCCAGTAGTAAAGTAGTTCGTCGACACTGATCCAGCACAGTGGGGCGAAAAAACCAAAATCGCGCCATAGTTCAACAAAGTCGAACAGTCATAATCTTTTTAAGAGTATTAAATTACAAAAAAAAAAAAACTACAAAGCGGAAAATTGTTAGTAAAAAAATTATTAATAAAATAAATTGTATTATCAAAAAGTATTTATTTTGTAAAATGAATCAAAACAACATTTGTATTATTTTTCACTATTCTACATAATTTTTAACTTATAACTTAAATTAGATGTTTCATCGTTAGCTTGTGAAACATTTTCTATTAATAATAATGTTGATCTTGGTCGCTGCTCCGAACAATGCGAATTCAGAGTTTTCCCTTCTACTAACGAATAGCTCTAAAAACTTGTTAAAAATCATACAAACATATTAATTGCTGGTTTTTTTTTTTAGGCCATCAAGTTTAATATTGAAACTTTTTTTGAAACTAATTTAAAAGAAAGATCCAGCCAGAAAATCTACCAACGTTCATTTTGGACGCGGGACTACAAACTCGTTTTAAAGTATTTTAATGTGGTATTTCCGTTTTTCTGGTAATTTTTGGGAGTTTTTCGATGTCATTTAGCGGAATTTTGAAAAAAAAAATTGAAATTAACGAAGAGGAAGACAACGAAATAAACAATTATGATTTAAATTTGAAATTTCAAACAAACCTGCAATTGTCGATATTCTAATGATGACTCAAAGGTTGATAAAGTTTCTTCAGTTCGATTCTCTATTGGTAAGATAGACAAGAAGGATAACAGGAAGACTTACGCTTAGTGTTAAAGAACTTCCTTGGGTTTTCATAGAAGCTAACCCGACGGCGAGCTTAATAATTTTTATATCACACAGCGTTAAGCTCGTTTTTATTAGACCGAGTAAAGGTAAAGCCTGAAATTTTTAAATTTTTGTAAAGTCTAGACTTCGGGTTCTTAAGAATAGAAAGTTGTTTACAACTAGACCTATGCGGAAAATTAGAGGGGATACTGGCATCAAAGGAAAGATTTAATTTATTATAGAACAAATTAAGGGCGGCACTTATATCAGTGCAAGAATACATATTAAACCAATCAATTCGATTAAGAAGTTGCATTAATTTGGGAAAGTTTGCCTTTCGAAAGCAACGAACTCGATCGACAGATCTTGCCTGTAAATTGTGTACTTTTCTGGAAAGAATTCGGAATCTGAGATATCCGAACTTAACCAGGTTTTCGAAAACACAACTACTTCAGAAGAAAAAGTGAAACTGTCGACGAATAGCTTACTTATTTTACTACGCAAACCACTCTCATTTTGATAGGTTATAGGAAATGATTAAATTTGTTTTTTGAAGAATTAGAAGTTTAAGATTGAGACTTTACAGGTTCATTCGGTAAAAGCCCAATCGGAGTCGGGTTTTTATACCCGCTACCCATAGGGTAGAAGGGTATTATAACTTAGGGCCAAAAGAAAATGTATGTAACAGGCGGAAGGAGGCATCTCCGACGCCATAAATTGTATATATTCTTGATCAGTGTCAACAGTCGACACGATATAGCCATGTCCCTCTGTCCGTTTGTCCGACTGTCCGTCTGTCCGTCTGTCCGTATGAACACCTGGATCTCAGAGACTATAAGAGCTAAAGCTACGAAATTTGATTTAAAACACTACTTGTGCGGATAAAGTTTGTTTCAGAATTTTGCCACGCCCACTACAGCTTTTAAAAAACATACTTTAAAGGTGTTGCCTTGAAGCTGTAGCTTTGATTTTACGCACTTTTATGAAATAGATGAAAATTGACGTGAAATCGCGTGAAAAACATGGAAGATATAAGCCAAAAAAGGTGTAATTTCAATTGCGCCTTTCTTACTCCTACATATATGAAAACACTTTCAGCTAAGCAGACACCAGGTGTTCGAGACACAATTTTGTTTTTACTTTTTATACCCGCTACCCATAGGGTAGAAGGGTATTATGACTTAGTGCCAACAGAAAATGTATGTAACAGGCAGAAGGAGGCATCTCCGACCCCATAAAGTATATATATTCTTGATCAGCGTCAACAGCCGAGACGATATAGCCATGTCCGTCTGTCCGACTGTCCGTCTGTCCGTATGAACACCTGGATCTCAGAGACTATAAGACATAGAGACACCAAATTTGGTAAAAAGGTTCCTTCATACCCTACGCAGATCAAGTTTATTTCAAAAGTTGGATGCCACGCCCCCTTCGCCCACAATAAGCATTAATCTAGAAAAAGTCAAGTTTTTTTTATGTAAATCGCATATAACTCCAAAAGTTCTTTGTGTAATGATGTGTAATTTGGTAACCCATCTGCGCTTGACACTCTTAATATACCCTGTAATTTTGGTACAAATCGGATAAGTAGAACAAAAGTTATTCGTGAAATTATTTATCAAAATTGTTGTGCCCAGTGCATATGGAAGTTTTAAGTGTGTGAATGACCTAGAGATATCAAATTTGGTGACAGTATTCGTGTAGGTCTTTCGCAGATCAAGTTTGTTTTAGATTTTTGCCACGCCCCTTTCCGCCCCCAAAAACAGTAAAAGCCGTAATAATACACCTAGAGCACTGAATTTTGGTATGCATAATAACAATGATAGTCAGAATTCCTGTGAATTTGGTTGAGATCGAATAAAAAACGAGGAAGTTATTAAAGAATCAATGTTATATGCAAAATTTACTTGCAGCTGCTCGCGCTTTGTTTGTTTAGTTGACAATGTGACCATGTCGGTGTTGTGGATTTTTTCCCGCTATTTTCAAATATATACAAACAAAACACAAGTTTCAGTATATTTTTGGTATATTTGTTGTTAAAATATCATTAAAATATTTTTTTTTCTCTCGAAATGGGTTGCGGGTATCATACGGTCGAGCACTCTCGACTGTAGCTTTCTTACTTGTTAAAATTATGTATGTTATTTATAAAAGATATAATAGTTGGAAACACTGTTATAAATTGCCTAGTAACAAAAAAAATTTTAATTTGAAAACAAAAATTCACCCAAAGTATGCAATTTCTAAAGAAAAACTCAAAAAAAAAGAACTGGGAACATTATTCTTTTTAGAACGCCTCACGCACAGTCGCTTGGCGCCGCGGTGGTTAGAGCGCTCGCATGTGTGTCGTATTGTGCGTCGGTTCCTGAGTTCGAATCGCGCTTGTGAAATTTTTTTTAGCAAATTTAACAAGTTTTCTTAATATTTCGAAAAAAATTTTCGTGCTTTACAAAACTGGGTAGCAGGTATTTTACAGCCGAGCTTTTATTTTGTTTAGCACACTTAACCAGTTTTCAAAATATTTCAAAAATATTTTCGTGCTCTACAACACTGTGTAGCGGGTATTTTACAGCATACTCGACTGTAGCTTTCTTACTTGTTTAGTTTGACCTTGAACTCTTTTATCATCATATACTCTATCCAAAAAGCATATGGCATATGGTTTCCAAATGTGAAGCTTCGACATTGATCTTGAAAGATGCAATTTGTCTATCACAAGCAAATTTAAATTTTTCCCAAAATAATGTTCATATTAACATCGACAGGCTACAGCGTGGGTCTGCTGCTGTATGAACCGTGTGGCTGCTGACATTACATATGCTTCAATTAAAGAACGTTGCAGAAAATATTCAAATATAATAATGTTCATGTATGAACCGAGTGGCTGCTGGCTTTACATATGCTTCAATTAATGAACATATTTGCTTTTTTTGTTAGCAACATTTTCCATTTTCTGCAAGATTCTTATATTTAAGCATACATATGTAATGTCAATATTTAAAAAAGAACAATTCATCCTCCAATAAAATTTGCGTCTGCAGCACCTCGCTGCAGTCTTGCGGTTCTTACATGAATATTATTTTTTTTTTTCTTTATATAAAATAATGGTCTCGCTGCATCGCTTCCCGCCGCAAACACATGCTTCAGCCATTTGATGTACACGTTAAAATTATTTCTCCACTTTCCTAAAAATAAATTTCTTCATTTAAGTCTAAAACCTTTCCTTACATTAAACCTTACGGATCATCAATACATGAAAGCTTTAACCCAACATCGATATTTTATTTGGAAAAACATCAATCAAGAGCGATATCAATAATTTCCCCTAAAAATAATATAAATATCCCAAAAACAAAAATGGGCCAATTAATTACATTTTCAAACTGTAATAGTTAGAGAAATTATTTCGGAAAATCGCTTCTTAGTGAGCGCCGAGATGTCTATATTTAGGTTGTGTTAAAATTGCATCATCGTAGCTTTTACAGTTTGGGCTGTGCGTTGATAGTACTATAGCTCTGTCAGTGTCTACGAACTACTTTACATATATATAAAAATGTATACAATCCAATTATTTAACTTTACATTAAATAGCTCGGTAAGAAAATTATCTTTTTGGAATTTATTTCATCCAAGGCTGTGGTGCAGGGGTTAGAGCGCGTGATCGCGGAAGCTGAGGTCGTAGGTTTGATCACTAACGGGATCCAGTCTTTGGTGTAATTCAGTAACCGCCAAACTTTTTCTAAATTTTAAATGGAATTGAAATGACTTTCATAAACACTCCGGGAAAATTTGGGAAACAAATAAATGTTTCCGAAATGCGAAGCTGCATGGAAAACTGGCTAGTATTTTATATTTGAGTAACCATTTTAATGGCTCCACTTCCATTAACATCAT
Source organism: Drosophila immigrans (assembly GCA_963583835.1). Lineage (NCBI taxonomy): Eukaryota > Metazoa > Arthropoda > Insecta > Diptera > Drosophilidae > Drosophila > Drosophila immigrans. The sequence goes on from OY757142.1 coordinate 30,336,954, forward strand.
CATTATTGTATGTTAATTTGTATAATTGCGAAGTCTTTCTTCGTGGAAAATAGATTTTCCATCCTTTTCCATATGCAATACACGCATGTATGTATCTAAGTTTGTGTGAGTATTGAAACTGTAATTTTGGATAGAACAACTTAACAAAGATATACAGTAGAATCCAGTTATTGCAACTTTTAAGGGACCGACGATTTTACGTCGTCATACCCGGAAGACGCACTTACGGAAAGGAGTTTGTATAGGGACCAACCAAGCCATCGAGTTTTCGTCACAATAACCGGACGGAAGATATAAGCAGAGTTGTTATAACCGGATTCTACTTTATTTATATGTTATGTACAGATACAAGCTCACATTTATAATAATAATTAATAATCATAATAATAAATGTCCTGTTCCATTATCTGATGAGTGTTGACAATGGAAAGGCAAGGTCGCGACCAATATCATTAATGAATGGTAAAAACTAAAAAGTACGGAAAATAGCAATCATTAACCGTTATAGTCGTATTAATTCGCCGACTGTTGAGGCCGTTTTGCGTATTATAGTTTAAAAGAATTAAATACTATGCGGAGTTTTTACATTATCTCATTTTTCATACATACAAATTTTGATCTCAAGCTGTTTACGTATGAGGGTGGGCCGATAAGTAATAAAAGTAATTTTGTTGACAATATATTAGTGTTCAAAATAATATCTTTTTAGAGCTGTATGCCTAATTCAGCGATCCTGCCATTTATATACATTTGATATGTTGTTAAGTTTTTAAAAATTGTTAAAATAAAAAAATTTGTCACGTGGATCCGAATCATAGCTCATTTTGCTCAATTTCTACCTCTATTGAAGGATCACCCAATGACACAGTCATGATTTTACACTTTAAGCAAACGCGGCAGCCATCTTCTGGTCGTATTTTTCATATCCAAATAATTGTTCAAAAAATCATAGAATCATTAACGTGAGAGGGCTAGAGCTTCGACTATCTCGAGCCCTTCATTCTAGTTTCATCAGTAAGTCTTTTATGGCTATTGTCAACCATTTTTGCGGTAGTCACCTCACGTGGACTTCTTGGAAGAACCCACAAATGCCAAATGTGACGATATTTGAATTTGGTTAATAAATATTTTGCATCTAATAGCCGTTCAAAATTAAAATTTAGACATTTTTTTATTTGACTAAAAACTATTATTAGATATTAGATGGTTGATATTTTGATATTAGATGGTTGATATTTTGTCTGAATGAAGCAACTAAAATCAGGACAGATCTGTCCGTAAAAGGACAAATTGGCATCACTGGGGTCCGTAATTACATATAGCCACATATATATTGAACTAGTGCAAAATGCTCTCGATTATCGACAACCCAAAGAAAATCTATATCCAAGAGCGATCAGTGCAGATACAGTGTTATGCGACATGCCCCGCATTAGCGAGTCTCCCGTTTGCACGTGAGCAAATCGCCCGACATAATGAAGAGAGTGGCTTCCAATACAAAAGACATGCCGCGTGAGAGAGTGAGACTGTGAATGATATAAGGGTACGTGTGAGGCAAGAACACAGCAGTCTGTCTGCTGAGAGTACTGTTGAGGTTTATTTTTGGGATAACAATGCCACAAGAGCATTTGAGAGCAGTAGCAATTTCGGTGTATTTAGTATTTAGAGAAAAACGAGGAATTTTCTTACGCTGCAACCAGTCAACCGCATAGAGCTACGCCAACAAGGCGGCAAACGGTCAAAAACAGACTATTGCGCGAAATTTTTCGAGATATACTTATATAAATATATATATGTACAAATATATACATTTTTGTACATATAGATATATACATATATATATAACTCAAAGTAACATACACAGAATGTTGCTCATACCACGCCTATATTGTTAAAAAAATTCAATGTACAAATGTTCAAATATACCTACTTATATATACATGAAGCGATATTGAAGTTACAAATTCACAGTACGACAGAAGTGAAATGTGAAAATTAGTGATGCGCGCTTTGTATTTGTGTCTGTGATCAATGTGTGCGTGTGTTGCTGAGTTGGTCATGAAAATAGCATGCATCTTCGTACATTATTGAAATCAAAGTTAGAAGATTACAGTTTCAGATCTGAGGTAAATACTATGTGCACGTATCGTATATGTGTGTAGCTAACTAGACAAATACATACAAAAATATTATATACCTATGTATATATACATGCAGGCCCGGATTTAGAAATTTGGCGCCCCTAGACAGTTGCGAAATTTGCCGAATTCATTGATAATTTCATCACAATCTAAAGACATAAGTAAATCTGACTCTATAGTTAACAAAACGAGCGCGTTCAATCGTTCTGCAGCCAGTGTTGATCTTAAGTAGTTTTTCACTCTCCACGAATAAAACACGTTTTTAAAGTTTCCGACAAAATTTGCCGCCCTAGGCAGTTGCCTACACTGTCTATATGGTAAATTCGGGCCTGTATACTTGTACATTTACATATGATGATTGGGTACAGAGATTGGCCGAGCAAGTCAAATAACTCAAGACTTTGTATGCGTATGCGTAGATTTTCGTAAGTAAAGCATTATTCCGAGAAATTTCCACTATAGAATCTCGAGCGCTTCTGGTAGTGGTAGTTCTCATAGAGACGGTCGAAGTTGCTTCCTCGTTCGTGTGCTATTTAGTTGAGTACATTTTTGTCGCTCGCTAGCGCTTTTACTTTTTCTTTCAGTTCGGTCTCACGTCTTTTGCTCGAATAAAAATTCCTCTTGCGTGTTAGCTAAAAGTTATTTTTAAAATTTTCTTTTAATTTTTTCCTCACTTACGAGATACGAGATTTTAAATAGATACGATATGAATGCCGATGCCGTTCTATACAAATGTATTCTATCTTCTTTTGTTCGTTCTACAAATTGCTGCAAATATTTCTCTACAAGACCTTTTCTACCAGTTTTAATATATTAAAAATTCTCGTTTATACAATAATAGTGTTTATAAAGTGGATTTTCCCCAATGTAATCAGATTAATGGTGCAGTCGTATGAACAATTGTAATTACAATTTTATTATCTCCTTCTTCAGCGGTGGTAAAAATCGCATTTGCTAAATTTAAAATAATGTTTGAATTTTTGTCTTGACTTTCAAAACAGTTCAAAATGGCATATGTACATTTTTGGTTAACAATTTTTGCCACGCCCCTTTCCGCCCCCAAAAGCCTGTAAAAGCCGTAATAAAAGACCTAGAGCATTGAATTTTGGTATGCATAATAAAAATTATAATTCTATGATTCCTGCGAATTTGGTTGAGATCGAATGAAAAACAAGGAAGTTATTAATGAATCAATATTATATGCAAAATTCACTTGCAGCTGCTCGCGCTTTGTTTGTTTAGTTGACAGTGTGTCCATGACGGTATTTAATGGATTTTTTAAAAATATGTATATACAAAAAAAAACAAATTTCAGTATATTCTGTGGTATATTTTTTGTTAAAATATCATTTAAGCTTTTTGTTTTCTCTCGAAATGGGTTGAGGGTATCATACGGTCGAGCACTCTCGACTGTAGCTTTCTTACTTGTTATACCCGCTACCCATAAAGTACATATATGTATATATTTTTGATCAGTGTCAACAGCCGAGATGATATAACCATGTCCGTCTGTCCACCTGTCTGTCTGTATGAACACCTAGATCTCAGAGACTATAAAATCTAGAGACACAAAATCTTGTACATAGGTTCCTGCATTCCTTACGAGATCAAGTTTATTTCAAAAATTGGATGACACGCTAGAAAAAGTCAATAACTCCAAAAGTTATTTGTGTAGTGACGTGTAATTTGGTAACCCATCTGCGCTTAACACTCTTAATATAGCCTGTAATTTTGGTAAAAATCGGATAAGTAGAACAAAAGTTATTCGCTAAAATATTTATCAAAATTATTGTGCCTAATGCATATGGACGTTTTAAGTGTGTGAATGACCTAGAGATATCAAATTTGGTGACAGTATTCATGTAGCTCTTATGCAGATCAAGTTTGTTTTAGATTTTTGCCACGCCCCTGTCCGCCCCCAAAAACTGGAAAAGCCGTAAAATTAGACCTAGAGCACTAAATTTTGGTATGCATAATAATAATTATATTCTTAATGATTCCTGTGAATTTGGTTGAGATCGAATGAAAAACAAGGAAGTTATTAATGAATCAATTGTATATGCAAAATTCACTTGCAGCTGCTCGCGCTTTGTTTGTTTAGTTGACAGTGTGACCATGTCAGTATGCTATGGATTTTTATACCCGCTACCCATAGGGTAGAAGGGTATTATAACTTAGTGCCAACAGAAAATGTATGTAACATGGACATGGCTATATCGTCTCGGCTGTTGACGGTGATCAAGAATATATATACTTTATGGGGTCGGAGATGCCTCCTTCTGCTTGTTACATACATTTCCTGTTGGCACTAAGTTATAATACCATTTTAACCTATGGGTAGCGGGTATAAAAACAGCAGGCGCAAAGTTTGCGTGTCTACTCTTTGTGCTTTCCTTCCCGCTCGCAGTGTGACGGTTTCTCTCTCAACAATTCTCAGTTGACAGTATTCCGTTAGTGGCGTTCTCTGCTCTCACTGCTTGCTCTTATGTTTTGTTGTTGTTAACATATTTCTGTTTTGAATCTGTAGTAGTTCCTATAGTAGTTCCTACTATTTCAAAGTAAATTTTTTTTTAATTTTGTAAATTTTAATTTGTTTGTTGTTATAATGGAAGGCAAAATTGTGTGTTGTCTGAAGAGTTGCAAGATCACGGCTTCGCAACCCAGTATGGCCTGCTGGCTCTATGTTAAAGTAGTACACGTAAAGTGTGTAGGTTATTCAGGGCTAGTTGCAGATGCCATTGCCAAGAGAACTGGGCTTAACTGGTGTTGTGAGTCATGTCGAGAAGTTGAGTGTGAAATGCGGATGTTTATGAGACAGACCAGAGTTGGTTTTAATAATCTGATTGGTGGCTTTCATAAGTTAAACGATCAGTTTAGTGCTTTGAATTCTCAGTTCAATAGATTGAAACTTATGGCTGAGTCTCCAAAGCGAAAAAAATCAACTTCTTGTGACTTACAATTATCCAAACTTTTACCTCTACCATCGACTGACCCACCAACTACTCCGTTGGTTCCACAGTTAATCTCGTTTGCTACCCCAGTAGCAACAACCGCTGCGGAAATCATTCCCATTAGGGAACCTGCTCCACCGATATTAGTTAACGCCGAAGTTGTGTCTGAATTGTCCACGGTTGTCACTAGAAGTAGAGGCAAGCCGAATCCTTATAAAAAAATTTCTTCCGCACCTCCTCCAACTGTCGGATCACCGACTTTATTAGGTTCCAAAGATAATATACCAAATATTACTCCTTTGGCTCCTAAACCACTTGTGGGGGTTCCACCAATGAAACAGATTTTTGTTTCAAGGCTTGCCCCTGATCTCACGTCAGATGACGTAAAGGCTTTCATTATAGCCAAAATTAAAAATGCCAATCCAAAAGTGGAAAAATTTTAAATTGCTTATGATAGACAAATTGCATCTTTCAAGATCAATGTCGCACCTTCACTTTTTGAAACCATATGCACACCAAGTTTTTGGCCAGAGTATTTGGTGGTAAAAGAGTTCAAAGCCAAAGTTAAAAATCGGACTCCGATTGGGCTTTTACCAAATGTACCTGTACAGTCTCAATCTCAAACTTCTTCTTCTTCATCTTCTAAAAACTAATTTAATCATTTCTTATAACCTATCAAAATGTGCGTGGTTTGCGTAGTAAAATAAGTAAGCTATACGTCGACAGTTTCACTTTTTCTACTGATGTAGTTGTGTTTTCGGAAACCTGGTTAAGTTCGGATATTTCTGATTCCGAATTTTTTCCGTCAAAGTACACTATTTACAGGCAAGATCGTTCTTCCCGAAGAGGAGGTGGTGTTCTATATGCAGTAGACTCCTAATAATATAGAGTTTCTATCAATAAAAGTAAATTTTCATGGTGTAAGTTTATTTCTTACTTGCTCATATATACCTCCGTCGTCCGATTTATCTGTATACCAGGATCACCTGGAAAAAGATCATACTGTTGTTTTAGGAGAATTTAACCTTCCTGGAACAGCTTGGTATCCTTGTGATAACTTCTGTTTTCTTATTCCATCGAACCGACATGACTTTATTGATGGTTTACATGAATTATATTTGGGCCAAATTAACAATATACGAAATTCTCTATGCCGGCAATTAGATCTATGCTTTGTCTCTGAACCTACCAGCGTAGTTCTATCTAGATCGGAACCCCTTACATCTCCTGAAGACCCTTGTCATCCAACTCTGGAATTAAGGATCGAACTTAGCAGATCTGTACTCTCTAATTCTGATGTACCTGCCGATCGAGTTTGTTGCTTTCGAAAGGCAAACCATATGAAAACAATTTGCTCTATAATAAACTAAATCTTTGCTTTGATGCCTGTATTCCTTCTTATTTTCCGCATAGGTTTAATAAGCCTCCTTGGTTTTGTAAGCAACTTTCTAACCTTAAGAACCTGAAGTCTAGACATTACAAAAGTTTAAAATTTTAGGCTCTACCTTAACTTTTTCGCAATATATAATTGCTCGGTCTAATTTTATCGATCTTAACGCTGTGTGTTATAAAAATTACTTAGCTCGCTGTCGGGTTAGCTTCTCTGAAAACCCAAGTTCAAAGCTAAAGTTAAAAATCGGACTCCGATTGGGCTTTTACCAAATGAACCTGTACAGTCTCAATCTCAAACTTCTTCTTCTTCATCTTCAAAAAACTAATTTCATCATTTCTTATAACCTATCAAAATGTGCGTGGTCGGGTTAGCTTCTCTGAAAACCCAAGAAAGTCCGGATGGAGTTCCTGGCTGTGTACTTCGGTACGGAGCCGAGGCTTTATGCAGACCGTTGCTGAAATTATTTGATTTATCACTTGAGTCATCGACTTTTCCCTCTTTATGGAAGGAGTCTTTCATTATTCCTCTCCATAAGAAGGGAAGTAAGTCTGACGCCAAAAACTATAGAGGGATATGTAAATTGTCTGCTATACCAAAAGTTTTTGAGAAGATATTAACAAGTCATTTACAGCATTTATGTAGTTCTATTATTTCCCCCTACCAGCACGGATTTGTGAAACATAGATCCACTGTTACTAATCTTCTTGAGCTTTCTTCGTTCGTTAACCAGGCTTTTCTTAAAAACGAACAAACTGACGTCATCTATACCGATTTTAGTAAAGCCTTTGACTCAGTAAATCATTCTCTTTTGTTATATAAGCTTGACTTAATTGGATTTCCCAATAATTTGATTTGCTGGATTTCAAGCTATCTAAGCCAAAGAACGCAAAAAGTTTCTTTTAATAATTTTCTTTCTAATACATTCCGATTTACCTCTGGAGTTCCCCAAGGTAGCCATCTCGGTCCCTTAATTTTCACATTGTTCATAAATAATCTACCTACTGTTTTGACACAATCTCGCGTACTAATTTATGCAGATGCCTGCAGTACAGGGATTGGCCATGCCACCATATCAAGTTGCAGAGAGACCTTGACTCTTTTCAGTCATGGTGCAAAGTGAACATGTTAAATTTAAACTGTTCTCAATGTGTTGTGATGTCCTTCTAAAGAGTTAATCCACATTTGGCCTATTACTTACTGAACGGTAACGATCTAAAAAGAATTACTGCTGTTGATGATCTAGGTATTCTCTTGGATCATAAACTTAAATTTTCTGACCACCTTTCTAGAACGGTCAATAAAGCTATGTCGGTTCTCGGTTTCATTAAGAGGTGGTCAAAGGAATTTGATGACCCTTATATTACTAAGACCCTTTATACATCACTTGTTCGTCCGATTCTGGAATATGGTTCGTGCGTTTGGTCTCCACAATATTCTGTGCACCAGGATCGCATTGAATCTGTTCAAAAACAGTTTCTCTTATTTGCTTTGCGTGGCTTGAACTGGAATGCTGAAGTGAGATTGCCGGCATATAGTAGTAGACTTCTTTTAATAAACATACCTTCTTTAGCTAACCGAAGAATAATGCTTGGCATTTTATTTATTTTTAATCTTATTAATGGTGATATTGATTCTTCAGAATTAATATCGCGACTAACCTTTTCCGTTCCATCTAGACTAACCCGTAGTTACATTCCTTGTGCTTTCCCCCTATGTAGATCTAATTTTGCATTGCATGACTCTTTTAGAGTTTTATGTATAATATATTTTATTATGTATTTTCTAGCGCTAACACTGCTTTTAATCTTAAAACTTTACTACTAACCTATTTAACTAATAATTAGACTGAATTTAGCTTATAGTAATAAATTCAAATTTTTTCATTCCACCCGTTTCTTTCTATGTATTTATATTTTATGCTATCCGCGTTTTTTTTTTTTGCATGCCCGAATCTATCCTGTCCGAACGCGAATCGTGTCGTTCGTCCTGCGACAGCGCCTCTCGGTCGGTTGGGCGGGAGAAGGGTTTATTGGGATCCGCGCGTAACAAGCATTGGCTTGGTATCGCTTGGGCCACTTGAATGTGCATACAATGTACATCAACGTCCAACAATACCTAATACCATACATAAGTTCCGGCCTTGCATGCTACGTTTCGTGGATAATGAATTGATTGCCAATTTGATTGAGCGTTTGAGCAGCAGCAGTCTATGTATTATTTGCGCTGTCCTTGATTATTTAAAAGTTTTTGAGTCTGGTCCAATCTTTACTAATGGAATCTCATCCTATGTCCTTGCAGTAATTTGCCTCGACAACACACACAGCCTTAGGCACATCCTGGAATATGGTGATAAGCAAACCCGATCTAACGTCCAATGGGGCGACGGTGGGAACTGATGCAGCCGAAGCTGCTGGTGTGGATGCAGCTTCAAATAGTTTAGCTCATCGGTCGGGCATACCACAGGATCAAATAGACAATATTATGAGTGGCATTGCTAACACGGGTGATGTCAAAATGAACAATCACCGCAAGAAACTGCGGCAAAGGTGGGTAGTCTAATCTCCTTTAAAGTCTCCTCAACAAAGGCAGCAAACTTGTACATATTTATAAATAACTTATTTTGTACTTTCTCTAAACAGATTTGATATTATTAAGAAACTAGGTCAAGGAACTTATGGCAAGGTACAACTTGGTATTAACAAAGAGACGGGTCAAGAAGTAGCCATCAAAACAATAAAGAAATGCAAAATCGAGGCCGAAGCGGATCTAGTGCGAATCAGGCGAGAAGTGCAAATCATGAGCTCAGTACAACATCCCAACATTATACACATATACGAAGGTATTACTCCATCTTCAGCTGATTCTAAAAAGTATCCTATATTTATCAGTCTTTAAATATTCCACCAGTATTCGAGAATCGCGAAAAAATGGTGCTAGTCATGGAGTTTGCCGCTGGCGGTGAACTATACGACTATCTATCTGAACGCAAAGTGCTCAACGAGGAGGAAGCACGTCGCATCTTTCGCCAGGTGTCCACAGCTGTATATTATTGTCACAAACACAAAATATGTCATCGTGATTTGAAGTTAGAAAACATTTTGCTCGATGAACAGGGCAATGCTAAGGTACGCTAACTAGTAATTTATTTAATGGAAATTATAATCGATTTATAATGTATCAAAAACTTAAAAAAAATATATATTTCTCAGATTTTAATACAAGTTCCTTACGATATGATTTAGTGAGACTAAATTACTTTTTGATTAGCTTTGAAGACTATTAAGTAATCGTATATGTTAGCGTCGCTGGGATTCTTCAGTATATATAGAATTCAAATGTGTTCTTCCGTAAATGTATACAACAGGCTCAAGAAGGCATTCCTAACCAATATTTCTCATACATACGAGTGTGGGCTAATAAGTAATCGGGCGTCACTAAGAAAACGTAATTTATTTGACGTGAAAATATATAAAGGTTCAAAATAATATCTTAGAGTATGCCAAATTTAAAATTTATTTCATTTATGAATAAAACGCTTTTAATAATTTCCAAGAAATAAAAAGTTAATATTAGTTTAAAACAAGTAAGAAAGCTACAGTCGAGAGTGCTCGACCGTATGATACCCGCAACCCATTTCGATAGAAAATAAAAAGCTTAAATGATATTTTAACCAAAAATATTCCACAGAGTATACTGAAATTTATTTTTTTTGTATATACATATTTTTTAAAAATCCATTAAATACCGACATGGTCACACTGTCAACTAAACAAACAAAGCGCGAGCAGCAGCAAGTGAATTTTGCATATAAAATTGATTTTTTAATAACTTCCTTGTTTTTCATTCGAACTCAACCAAATTCACAGGAGTCATTAAGACTATAATTATTATTATACATACCAAAATTCAATTCAAGGTCCATTATTACGGCTTTTCTAGGTTTTGGGAGCGGAAAGGGGCGTGGCGAAAATCTAAAACAAACTTGATCTGCGTAAGAGCTACACGAATACTGTCACCAAATTTGATATCTCTAGGTCATTCACTCACTTAAAACGTCCATATGCATTGGGCACAACAATTTTGATGAATAATTTAACGAATAACTTTTGTTCTACTTATCCGATTTACAGGGTATATTAAGAGTGTTAAGCGCAGATGGGTTACCAAATTACACATCATTACACAAAGAACTTTTGGAGTTATATGCAATTTACATAAAAAAAAACTTGACTTTCTCGAGATTAGTGCTTATTGTGGGCGAAGGGGGCGTGGCATCCAACTTTTGAAATAAACTTGATCTGCGTAGGGAATGCAGGAACCCTTGTGCCAAATTTGGTGTCTATGTCTTATAGTCTCTGAGATCCAGGTGTTCATACGGACAGACAGACGGACATGGCTATATCGTCTCGGCTGTTGACGCTGATCAAGAATATATGTACTTTATGGAGTCGGAGATGCCTCCTTCTGCCTGTTACATACATTTTCTGTTGGCACTAAGTTATAATACCCTTCTACCCTATGGGTAGCGGGTATAAAAATTTACCTAAAGTAAGCTGCAAATTTTGCATAAAATTCTAAGAAAAACTCATACAATACAATACAACCGCTGCCCAGTTTAATTTGCTAAATAAAATAAAAAAGTTAAATGTCAAAAATTTCACAAGCAAGATTCGATCTCAGGCACCAACGCCCCACGAAGTATATATATTCTTGATCAGTGTCAACAACTGAGACGATATAGCCATGCCCGTCTGTCCGTCTGTATGAACACCTAGATCTCAGAGACTATAAGACATAGAGACACCAAATTTGGTACATAGGTTCCTGCATTGTGTACGCAGATCAAGTTTATTTTAAAAGTTGGATGCCACGCCTCCTTCGCCCACAATATGCATAAATCTAGAACAATTCGCGTATAACTCCAAAAGTTCTTTGTGTAATGATCTGCAATTTGGTAAGCCATCTGTGCTTAATACTTTTAATATACCCTGTAATTTTGGTAAACATCGGATAAGTAGAACAAAAGCGATTTGTTAAATTATTTATCAAAATAAATGTGTCCAATGCATATGGACGTTTTAAGTGTGTGAATGACCTAGAGATATCAAATTTGGTGACAGTAGTCGTGTAGGTCAGATCAAGTTTGTTTTAGATTTTCGCCACGCCCCTTTCCGCCCCCAAAACCTAGAAAAGCCGTAATAATGGACCTTGAATTGAATTTTGGTATGAATAATAATAATTATAGTCTTAATGACTCCTGTGAATTTGGTTGAGTTCGAATGAAAAACAAGGAAGTTATTAAAAAATCAATTTTATATGCAAAATTCACTTGCAGCTGCTCGCGCTTTGTTTGTTTAGTTGACCATGTGACCATGTCGATATGTTATGGAAAAAACAAATTTCAGTATATTCTTTGGTAAATTTTTTGTTGAAATATCATTTCAGTTATTTGCTTTCTCTCGAAATGGGTTGCGGGTATCATACGGTCGAGCACTCTCGACTTGTTCAAATTTTCTTTTGGCTATAAGGTTCCATTCGTTGAGCACCCTTTGTCTATGTTTTTCAGCTAGGTAGTTTCATAATCAATCAATTCAATGCTTAATGCAATATCTAGAGTGAGAAGTACTTATTCATAGATTATGTTTTATGTTTTGAGTATGGGTTTATATACATGGTACGAATAATTATACCCGCTACCCATAGGGTTGAAGGGTATTATAACTTAGTGCCAACAGAAAATGTATGTAACAGGCAGAAGGAGGCATCTCCGACCACATAAAGTATATATATTCTTGATCAGTGTCAACAGCAAAGACGATATAGCCATGTCCGTCTGTCCGTCTGTATGAAAACCTAGATCTCAGAGACTATAAGACCTAGAGCTACTAAATTTGGTGACAGTACTCTTATAGATCCTACGCAGATCAAGTTTGTTTTATATTTTTGCCACGCCCCTTTCCGCCCCCAAAAGCCTGTAAAAGCCGTAATAAAAGATCTAGAGCATTGGTATGCAAAATAATAATTATATTCTCAATGATTCCTGTGAATTTGGTTGAGATCGAATGAAAAACAAGGAAGTTATTAAAGAATCAATTTTATATGCAAAATTCACTTGCAGCTGCCCGCGCTTTGTTTGTTTAGTTGACAGTGTGACCATGTCGGTTTTATGATTTGTACCCGCTCTTTTCAAATATTTACAAAAAAAAAAAAGTATTAGTATATTTGGTATATTTTTTGTTAAAATATCATTTAAGTTTTTTGTTTTCTCTCGGAATGGGTTGCGGGTATCATACGGTCGAGCACTCGACTGTAGCTTTCTTACTTGTTTTTCTTGGATTATTTCACACAGATTGCCGACTTTGGTTTGTCTAATGTGTTTGATGACCAGCGTCTGCTGGGCACATTCTGTGGCTCACCATTGTACGCCTCACCCGAAATTGTGGAGGGCACACCCTACCAAGGACCCGAAGTGGATTGCTGGTCGCTGGGTGTGCTGCTATATACTTTAGTTTATGGTTCCATGCCCTTTGACGGGTCTAACTTTAAGCGGCTTGTGAAGCAAATCAGTCAGGGCGACTACTATGAGCCGCGCAAGCCATCGCGTGCTTCCACACTTATACGGGAGATGTTAACTGTGTGTCCACGAAAAAGGGCCACAATCGAGCAGATTTGTTCTCATTGGTGGGTCAATGAGAACGATAACGTTTCCTGCCTCGATTTGGCCGAGGATTTAGCAAATCAAACGCCAGTGCGCCTTGATGTGCTGCTATCATTGACGCCCACTGCCATTACAGCGGATCAGCTGGTTGTGCCATCAGCAGAGGGAGCAGCAGCGGCGGCTGCAGCTAACGAGAGGGTTCAGCGTTCGCATTCAGTGGGCTCCATACGTGATATTGGGGCACCCAGCACAGAAGCAGAGCGTCGCATTCTGGACATGGTTGCTGGTGAGTTGCAACAACATCCAATGTGGATCATCCTTGCAAAGACCCCACAGATCCTTCGCGTCCAATTTGTATTTGTATATTTGAAAAGTGCTGTGAATTAACTTGGCGTACACAACAATGTGCCCCGAACGCAAACCACAACATTAACCTCAACCCAGCAGTCACTAGTGCTCATATGGTCTCCGTGTCCGATTTAGTTTAAATACATACCTAACAAACACAAGGCCAATCACACTCAAGTGCACTTACATTAAACAAATTGAAGACATACCCATTAAACCATTCTCATTAAACCACGCCTCCCTTTCTCTCTCGCTTTCTTTCTTTCTTTCTTTTTGTTGGTGGTGTTCGTGTTAATTTCTTAGCTGGAGGCGAGGCTGCTCTGATGCCGTCACCAACACGCACCATAACGCCCGCCCAGAGTCCTGTGCAAACGAAGCGCAAGTTGCAGCCAACGGTATCCACTGAGAACGCGGCAGGTACCACGACCAAGAAAAAGGAAAAACCGACTAACAGCTCGTTTGTCATTGGCGAAGGGAAAACATCACTAGTGGCCGCAACGACAGCTCCACAATTAATGGAGATTGGGAGAAGCGTAACGCCTGCCTCTAGCGAGCAGCCAGAGAATATTCAGCAAAAGCAGCTTACTGGCGAGCCCGTTGTGACTGCCGCAGAAGTCGCCACTACTGTGCCCCGGCAAGCAGCACTCTCAAGACTTGATGCGGTCGTTGAAACGGCCGAGGAGAAGGACGCCACCAAGGTGATCAAAAAGTTTGTGAACAAACACAAGACCTCCGATCTGGTCAATGCCATTAATGAGAGTGCTAACAGCAAGGTAACGTCTACCAGCGATGTAACATCGAAGGCACCAGTGCCCTTTATTCGAAAGTGCAGCCTTCAGGATGAGACCACTCTCAACAAATTCAATGCGGAACGTCGTAAGTCGCGCATTCTTGAAACTGCAGAAAAGTTTCAGCCGCCAGTTTCAACAACAACTGCAACACCTGTCGTTCCCGAAAATCCGATAAAGATAAGTATGCCCGGCGTCAGTGTGGGCAGCTTTAAAAAGGAATTCGAGCGAAAGGCTTCAAATCCTACGCCCACTACTGGACCTACACCTGGAGAGCGTCGTGCTCAAGAACAGGTCGCTGCTGCTGCGGCCGCCGCCCAAGAAGCGGAGGCAGCCCTAGAGGTTTTGGCCACTCCACCACCTTCACCAGTGGTTGTTGGTAATTTGGAAGCGAATGATTCGAAGAACTCTGTATCGTCCATTTCTCTTGAGGAGGCGCGACGTTCAATGGACAACTCCATTGCACTGTTGCGCCAGGCGGAAAACGAGTCCAATAAAGAGCTAGATCAGCTCTGTTCCCAAGCAGAAACCATTGGTATCAACGAGACGATATCAAATACACCCACACTAGAGGAACGGGAACGTAAGTTAAAGAATGCGCGCGCTATTATCGGAAACGCCATACAGCCGGGTAAGTGAATGCAAGTGCAGTGCCAAACACGGATGTGAACGTATTATAACAGTCTTATAATAAATTAGGCTAAGTTCGCATCGCTTTCGAGTTGACTACCCGCACTTCTACTATTCTTTTTATATATACATATACCATAAATTACCAATTAGCGATCAGCAATTATCATGCAATAGCATCTGGCACATATTAAAAGCGGCTAAGCAGTTACTTTTTCAATTAAAGTCTTTGATATTGATAGCACAGGACACAAAAAAAAGATCACCTTCAATCTCGGATTATCAGTTATGTTATTATTATTTTTATTATATTATCAGCCACACTTCAGTCATTTACAACAAAAATGCTTAGTTTGGAGGTATTTGAATTCCACTAAGATTAGCTACTTCAAATGTAATCTCTAACATCTATTTATGTTTCGAAATGGTTTTGACATAGAATTAAAAAAAAAAATTGTTTGACTGAACCTCAACCAAGCTTCGCCATTCGCTGATGAATTTTGTTGTACTACAAAATTATAATTTATTTAAAAAAGCGTGATTTCATACACACCTTAACTTATTAGCCCCCAAGGAACAAAAATTCTTCGTTATAACTGCGCTCGCCATTTAGCTCTTCTATTTGCGAACCTATGTATAAAAAGTTGTATGCTCATCTTAAATGTGAGCTAAATACTAATATATGCAATTATTTTTTAGTCTTGATTGACGGTAGACTATAATTAGAATGATTGAATACAGGGGAAATAAGGAGTTCATAAACACGATTATTGAATTCAGCTTTAAATTGCCAAACTTATCTAAACTTGTGCATAGCTTTGAGTTTGTGCTTCTTTAAAATCCACATTAGCAATCAATGCATTTAATTCATTGCCTGTTTTGATGTGTACCCAAAAAGGTTGCACCAGCGGAGTTCTGCATGAAATTGAAGGAATCCCAAATGCATCGCGCTCGGTCATTCTAATAGATCAAAGTCCCGACGAAGAGGCCCGGATTTACCATATTGGGGGGGGCGGCAAATTTTGTCGGAAACTTTAAAACCGTGTTTTATTCGTGATAATTGAATTTCCCGCCTATTTCGTTAGCACGCGCACCAACATCGAGAGAAAAAATCGATAAAATATCAACACTGGCTGCAGAACTATTGAACGCGCTCGCTTTGTTAACTATAGAGTCAGATATACTTATGTCTTTAGATTGTGATGAAATTATCAATGAATTCGCTATCCAAAACTTCAATTGATAAGTTGTAAATTTCGCAACTGCCTAGGGTCGCCAAATTTTTAAATCCGGGCCTGCCGACGAATACAGAGCACATTCCATTTTCATCATTGTCTTTGCAGATTCAAACAGTATCACACAAAAAAACACTTTTAAGCTCTCTCGCTTTCTCCCTGTTTCATGCTTCTCCATACCAACAAACTTACATACATACGAGCTCATCATATTCATTGAATCATCATCTTAATTTTAGTGATACGAAGGCCAACAGCATTTTTTGGCACTGGCAACGGCTTCGGTAGTGGCGCTGATGCCGGCGGGGTTGGGGGTTGTACCGTGGTCCCACCGATTTTTGTGAAAAGCGTCAACAATTCAATTGCTCCAACCAGTAGCAGCAGCAACATGACTATGATCACAACGAAAACACAAACTAAATCAATATCGGCACCATCCAACTCAGTGGCGGCTGCGAAGAGAACGATACAGCAACGACTCTTTCCGGGGGAAGTACCGGGATTGGCGAAGCCAACGCTGCTTAGGCCGAGCACCTGGCAGCCACAAGCTTCTTACAGCACGGCCAGCATATTCCAGCCGTTGCCCACAAGCAGTCCGTTCAGACAAATGCAACAGCAGTTCCAACAGGAACAGTTTTCGGGCCACAGTGCTTCATTTACACCACCGCCTTCGCCGTTGCACGCCCCCAGTCACACCAATATCAGTGGCAACAGCAACAACAAGAATAGCAGCCGCAGCAACAACACGATGCCTATTGTCAATTACAATGTCAACTCGCGCACGAGACCATTTCATAATCAAGCTCAAGACACAATCAATACATCTGCCTTGCCTGCGGCTATGTGGCTGAAATGTAAGTCTTGGCAGCGGCTCCAATGTGCCGTGTGACGCTCACTGCCACCTGACCACCCGCACGCCTTCCTGCCTCATTGCCTGCCTTCCTGTTTGTCTGCGGTTCCTGCTGTTGCAAATTCAGCGGATGTCACGAGGCTGGTTATCTATCGTCATGTATCATTAACTATTTGAGGATCTGTCTTTGGTTAACCAGGCTCATGGCAGCCAGTATTGTGTTTGTTTCCTTTCTTCGTTGTATCATTCGAATAAAACTATTCGATTTCTTATTCTCTCGCACACATCAATTATTCGATTTTTTTCTGCCGCCATCGTCGTCGGTGTCCTCACGCAGCTTATCTTTTTGGCTACAAAGGGAAATAGACCTGACAGCAAACCAATGTCAAACTTACTAATCTTATGTAGAATTTGATCTGGCTTATTGTTAATATTTGTTCGATTTCTGGTAGTCGTTGCTCTCCATGTTGTAGTTATTTTTGTTGTTATGCTCGCTGTTGATGACGTTATTGTTGTAGAATAAACTCGTATACCATTGCTGTTGTAGCCATCATTAGTCGCTGCCGCTGAATTTTAACACATTTGTCAGCCACACTTGCACATAACAAATTGTACAATCTCCCGATTATACTCGGTATAAGCCATTCATTTGATGCTGCTAATCCACTAGTTTAGTTGCTCTTTCTATGCGTCTAACTAATTGTTCTTGTTCTAGCTTATCCATCACTAACAAATGATTTAACTATACAATCTGCACTCTTTCGTATATGTAGCTTCACCTGGCGGAGAATTATCACCTAGCGGGTCAGTAAAAACCTCAACAGCCTCTATAACGCTCAAATCAGCAACGTTGCCCCGACGCAAAATCAATGGCAGATCCGAGGTGGAGTTGGATATTAAACCGCGCATTACGGAGCAACCACAACCGGCGATGCGATTCAGCACTGAGATGCAACATCCTGTGCCGGACTTACGCAGTGCACCACCACGTGAAGGACCTATTCCTTACAGCCCCATCAAAACATCGTTGCAGGTGCGAGCCACCAGTCTTGAACCGAAAGAGCACATCATAACTATACAAAGACCGTCAACTCAACAACCCTATGGGCGCACCAATTCCAACACCACAACACGGTAAGTGCAGCTAACCATTACGGTTTTTACACAGATTTTAAATATCGACAATCCATGCAGTTCGGGTTCGCTGTCACGTCAATCCACTGCAGACTCCGAGATAGAAACGACAAGCACAATGTCACAGTCAACTGCTACAGGAGCTGGGAGCCAACGCGCAAACACCACCTCACAGCCTATTAAAAAGAGTCCACGCGAATTCATAATACCGATTGCCGTTGAGGGAGGCGGCTTTATCACGCCTCGCGAGCGCAGCATTGAACCATCCGAGTCAAGTCATACAACAGCCTCCAGTCGCACTACGTTTAGCCGTCTGCGTCCATTGAATCGCATTGGGTAAGTAGTTTGTTTACTTCATAATGATTCTTGAATGTCCAGATCTGATTTTTTGCTACTTTCATATGTGTGCAGCTCACTGCTTACCGAGAGCGGTTTCGATGAGAGTTTGCCATTCCAGAAAATGCGCACAACTTCTATTAATCGCGATGGCGGTGACGAAGATTCGCTTTTCACTCCGCACAGACTAAGGTTTGCTCACAGCCACGCAGAGCTCATCAATCCATAAATAATTTATAATTGTATTAATTTTCCCATCTGCAGGAGCTCAAGGCCCGTCAAGAAAATTAGCCAGGACAATGATTCACAAAGTTCTGGTGAGGAGGATGATGATGATGGCTTTGAAATACTCACGGCCGAAAATCTATTCTCAACTTTACTACAACGTGTACGTAAAATTCAATTGCTGAAATACTGTTCCACAATTCTCTTTTGGTGTATCCCAATTTAAAGGTGCGTGCACTCACAAATCGCATGAACGTCAATAGTGACCTTACATCTGGATTTCCGAGTCATTCTAGTCGCTTGTTAACGGACATCTCTCGACAAGCACAAAGCCACAGGCCATTCTGGGGTCAAAGCAGCCCCTTTGGCAGGTAAGATTCAGATAATATCAGATAATAACTTTTTAACAAAACTTAGCTAAGTACTCACTAAAAACCTTGGTGTGTTAACATTCGTATTCATCTTGACATAAATCTTTTACATGCTGCTTTCCAAATACATATAACTTACAACTAACTTATATTTTCACATAACTTATATATTAACAATAACAACACACAACAATAAATGAGCTTAGATCCCAAGTCAGATATAGCTATACGGTTGAGAACAAGCACGTGTAAGTACTGAAATGTGATCTTTAATGCAGATCATAACCTCCCTCTCATCTCTCCACCCATCTATCATATGTGATATAAACTAATAATTTGACTACTGCACTTGCATATTATGACACCCTTCAATACTTCGTGTACTCCTACCGACCGACAAGTGCCGGCAAAGTTTCATAAGGGGCCATTCGCCATTAGCTGATCCTTAGCTACGTAACGTGCAAGTGCTTTAGCTAAACAATGTCTGATTCTAAGATTTTAAGATTACTCTCATACTTATACAAATTACCTTCACCGTTTCTTCTTTTTCATGTTTGGCAGCCGTCTCAACAGCAGCAGCAACAGCAGTGGTATCAATGGCCCTTGGCGTCATAGCATGTCCCGGGATCTGGGCAGCGATATTGAATCAATGTTCTCACGCACTGGCGCCACGTTGCCAAGAGGTGAATATCCCAGATTAAAGAGTAAATATTTAGATCAGTAGCCAAACCAGGCCGCAATTAAAATCCAGGGAACTAAAGCGATGCTATGTGATGGGAATGAAAATTAAGTGAAGAGACGCATATGCCTTTTTTAAAAACAAACACACAATGTTAAATCAGCTACAAAAGTATGCTACGTAAATACGAATTTATAATTTTGAAACATGCACACGTATATGTGTTTCGTATACACATTTAAAGTAGTTTTTGATGTACTCTAAAAAACAAAACCAAAAAATAGAAAGAGAAAAAAAGTAAAAACAAATACTTTCTTAGGTCAAACATGTTTACGAAGCTTGAATACATCCCTTTAATCAAACAGGCAACTAAACATACAAACAAATAAACAAATCAAAACAACAACGAAAGTATGCAACTAATTATGATGATTACTGTTATTTTCAAGTGACAATGCTAGTTTATATCTTGATCTTAAAAATAATTTTCTGTTTTTAATTTAATTTTTTTATTTGTTGTGCATACACACCCATATAATTAGCGTATCCGTCTATCATAAAAACCAGAAATTATTAGTAACAGTCTATATCTATCTATCTACTTTTATCTATTTCTATACATCCATATATCTTTCTATCTATTTATCTATGCTACTTATATACATATATTTGTCCTAGAGCACTTTTGTTGTTTATACTAAATGCCTCTGTCGCTTTATAATTTACAAAATAATCCCAAAACCTATAGAGTACACATATTTGTATATATTTAATATATACCTATATGACCACATGTACTTTTTCATATTCATTGCTATTGATTAGCACTTATTAGAGACGTATTCAAGTTCCCAAAGAATAGAACCCACTCAGTTAAAAGTGCCTCTAATTGTTCTCTTTATAATGTTTGAACATATTATTTAATTATCTAATTATTTATGTTACTGAGGTTTTTTTATACATTTTTGTTTTCAAATTTAGCCTAAAAGGATTTTATTTATTTAGAATTATTAACGTTATATAATATTGCAATGATGATAGAAAATTTGTCAATTAAAGATCAAACGCATTAAGTCAAATCGTATTCAAAGTTCCGAATATATGCACAATTCTTCATATATTTTACATAATAACATGTAGCATGGCCAATAAAATAAATTTAAAATAAATCAAAGCAAAATGCTCAATATGTTCCAGTTACCATAAATAAATTAAACATGGAACAATTTAAGTTGACTTACCAGTAATTAAAAACTGTTACACAAAAAAGAAAAGTTCTGATTTAAAACGCAGAAATCAATATGAAATGTACTTAATCTTAATAGAATTAAACAGGCTAAATGATAAACCTAGCCCATACATAAATTTACTACAGTTAACAGTATAAACAATTTCGATGACAATAAAACAATCCACTTTTGTTCGAATATTCTAAAAAGAAAAACAAAAATAAAATAAAACGTTAGTGAAACGGTCCAAAAGATGGCAAAATTAAAACAAACGATGTTTACTTAATTTTCAATTACAATTAAAAATTGTTTGACAACCAAAAGAATTTTGTTACATACATAATATTTAATTTAATGTTGCCCAATTTGCAAATGGCCCGCTACCTAAAACTTGTTTTAGTTTATACATACTTTTTGAACATAAAAAATAATTTATAATAATATTGTAAAAAAGCTAACCAAGCAAGTGTTTGAGTTTCGAAGTTCTTGTTCATGTTTTTATTAGTTTAATAATTATTAAACCAAATTTGTGTTCTACAAGAAGTTAATTTATAACACCACTAAGCACACGCATATACACACATATACATAAGCACACACATGCATTTAAGCTTATCGATGTAGTTATTGGATTTATCATGTTTTATGCTGTGCCAAAGCTGATCAATGTCAGCTAAAATCGCAATCACGACAAGTCAGCAACAACAATACATAGCAACCTCAACAATCAAACAAGTTTCTGAGTTCTGGGCTATTTTTTAAAAAATGCATAAAATACAAACATTGTATTAAATAATTAAAATATTTTCCATCGATAATCTGAAAAAAAAAATGTTTTAACATTAATAGCAAAGCTAAGAAGAAAATATAGCAAACTATATACAAAAATGTCCAAAACTTTGAATACGATAATGTACAAAAATGTTCGGCTACTAATTGGTGTTATTCTAAAGCGCAAACAAATTGTTTATCATCATCAGCAACATCAATAACTGCACACATACTAAGGAGCTCTTCTTATAAACTAAACAATCTCCAAGCGCATACTGCAATGTTCATATTCGCACTTTTACTTGAACCTTAACAAGCGCTTTTATTGGCATACTTAATTTCATAATACGTTTTATTGTCAGTTTCATTTTGTTCTTATGATTATTTTAGATTCATAATTTTTCCGTTTTCAAATTTCCTGCTTGTTTCGTTTACAGTTGGTTTATCTTTAACAACTACCACGCCCACTAAGCATGTTATAACCATTAACAACAGTCCGCTAAATACCAATGTGCATCTGAATCCGTGCAGAATTGCAACAGCCGTAACAAGATCAACCAAAGTAACCGTCGCCACAGAGCCAAAATTGCAATTAACCAAGACAACAGAGCAAGTGAACTCCCCCGTCCCAACTCAAACACCCAAGGCTGCCAAAGCTATTAGCACTACCACGTCTTCGATCATAACCAGAAAAAATCTCAAAAAGACATAAATAGATGTGGATGCGGATGCAGACAAAACTGACTTGTCATCAGGAATGGCAATTTATAATTTAAAACAAATTGTTACTTATACTAACAAAATGCTGTCAAAAGGCATACCTTACAAAACGTAAATGTTGTTATTTACAAGTCATGAATTTTTCACAAACATTGAACTCAAAATTAATAATTTGAATTGCTAAAACAACTAAATGAAAGTTATATTCTCAAAAACAAAGCCACTAATAGAGAGTAATATTCTCAATATACCTATCTTAGTTACCAAAAAAATAGTACACAGAGAACAAGAACTAACAAAGCAACCAAACTGCTATTGCACAACAAATACCTTAGAATTGAGATATCTTTTTTGAATTAATCAAGATTTTGTTATATTATCCGAATTATATAAAATGTATACGATTCATTCATTTACGATTACACTATGAATTTCATGAATCGAATCTATCTACTTGGTGAACATGCCGTAAGTAGACGCCCTATTCGTACATACTATTCGGTTGATATCGACCAAGACACACAACTAAATAAAGACCAAGCAAGTTATACCAAGTTCTTCTACCTACAATGTACAATTCTCAAGTAATGTACAACAAGCCCAGGTTGTCAATTGTCTTTTCGAAGAATCATACATATTTATTTCATATATAGTACATGTTTATTACCACACATAAATTCACTTAACAATTATTGTGATTAGCGATTAATTTTAAACAATTAAAATTATTTATGTACGCGTAAAATTTGAGTTTGTTTTGACCTTAAAAAAATTTCTAACAATTTGAAGTCATTTGCCTAAACATAAGAAACACCTCTTCTACCTTTTAGAGTTAATTGAAATGCTGCTTTAAAATTAAGAAATATTTTTATACAGACATACATGTTAATACTAATTATTTTACAAAAAAACATATGAAATAAACAAAAATAGTTTGATAACTTTATATAAATTCAAAATACATTAAAACCAAGAAAACATCAATCAACTAAAAATTGTTATTTACTTATTATTATGTCCTGCACGTGAGCTAATCATTACTATTATTGATATTGATTGGAAATATTTTGTTATTGTTGTTTGATGTGTAATTGCTTTACCGAGTTAACCCCGCTTTGTTACTCAGTTATAAATATACAATCGCATATCGATTGTACTCTGGATTGCAAAGTTCTTTTGGTTGCAAACATACAGAATTTGCAGGTTCCTCTGTGGCATTCCTCCAGGACTTCAGGTACTATGTAAGATGTAAGAAACATACATATGTATATATGTAAATGTTGACATAAAGTAAGTATAAGTAGCTTGGAAGTGGCCCAACAGCATTTAACTGACTTCTCACTACACCCGATGAGTGTCTGTATGTTATGGGGATCATGATATTTACCTATAGTTAAACACCCTTGTGCTCTCTACTCGTATCATTCACAGGACACCACTCAAAAGTCAAAGCTATCAAGACCCCAACTGAGCAGGGAAATGTTGACAACGTTAAGAGTCCTACAGCCACAACGGCAACCACAACTGAACACAGTGCCGAAGAGAAGCTGGATCTGGCCGACTTGGATTTGTCTCGCTTGCGTCTTAATAAAAAAGATCTCGAGACATTGTCAAGCATTACCCCAGGTCTGCCCAAGTGCTTTCAGGAGCAGCTCTTAGCTAAACTACCGCCCATGCAAGCACGCAAATTGTCCCGGACGCTAAGCGTTCAGAGTGGAACAGCTTCCAGCACTACCCTCATTAAAGTGTACAAGCGCAGTCAGAGCAATAGTCGTGGCTATACGCCGGAACCGTTGGAAGACGAAACTAAACTTAACGTCAAATCACTAATAGATGCGCCCAAAACAACAGCTGTCAGCACGGTCACCTATCAACGCAGTCTGAACCGAGCACCTAGCCAAGGACCGTCCGAAGCAACGCGCACTAAGCTGGTGGCCGGCACCAAAAACCGCAGCAGCAGCGTGTGCCGCGAAGATTACAGCAAATCATCATTGTGTGGCAGCAACTATACCAGCGATATTAACGACAAATATAAATATTATTCTCCATATTTGAGCAAGTCGAACAATGGAACAACGACAGAAAAGCGTTATAGCACTGCCGTGGGACGTCCACCAAGTGGTTATCTTTCGCCACCCCCACAAGCCAAGAGTGTACTTATGCCCGTGACCGAGGGCTATAGTAACAGCTCCTTACGTATACGATCATCGCAGCGCCGAATCTCACGCTTCTTGCGTCCAGACTTTTTCGACGACCCACGAGAGCGCGACTCCCAAAGTGTATTTTGCGAAATACGGGAAAAAGCCAGCGATCATTTGGAACAATCGGACCTCCGACATCGCAAGCACAGCCTACCCAATGTTCAGGCAGACATTGATACTAGCCAAACAATCAAGAAACACGCCCGGAATAAGAGTCTGGAGAAATTTGCGGATCAAACGCACGAAGCACAACAGTCTGTTGAACTGACTGAGAAGAGACGCAGTCTGCGTCCCCGTGAAATTGAAACAGAGCTGGGTAATCATGATATTGCCAATAAAATACTGCAGGAGCTGCAGCTGCTGTCCGTAGCACGTACACAAACCGAACACGAGCAGCGCCTGTCCGAGACGATGTTAGCAGACAAACCAGAGGAAACATCCACTATCAAGAAATTAAAGAGGCTTAAGTCCAAGGAGAAGAGCTGCGAGCCAATCAATGATACCGATACCAACAAGCCCATTTCTACTACGACAACAGCGACAGCGACAACAACATTTGTTCACAAGGCAAAGAAAGTGACTAAGAAATCAGTAGACGTAGTTACCTCATCCCTTACCACGGAAACAAAGGCTAGCGACCCACTCTCTTCGACGCCGGCTTCTAAGGAAACCAAATTGAAGCGTCCCAAGTCATATCCAATGAAAGATTTGTGTCTAACCCTTACAGGCAATCCAGAACTATCAGTAGCCGAGGCGTCAGCATTGACGCCGTCAACAAATTTTTCCAGCAATCTACCCACTACGTCAAAGGCAGCGCCAATTGATCCAACTCTTAAAGAAAGCCGTTTAATGCGTCCCAAAAGCTATCCGGCCACCAAGTTAACTATGCCCAAAGATGGCAGAAAGGTGACAGGAAGTGGCGAAGTAATTCCCAGCACTGCAGAGACTATTTCAGCATCTAAAACTACATCAAGCTTAAAGTCCACATCTGAGGAAAAATCATTTTCTGCTAAGACGCCCTTGTATGTAACGTCTGACAATGGTATCCAATCGCCGATGGAAACACGTCCGATGCAAACCAGAAAAATTATTAAAGTTTCCAAAAAATCCAAGCTAGTGTCACCGACTCCTGTAACGATGAACGTCTCTTCTTCGTCTACAACTGTCTCCTCAATGACAACAACTCCAGTTGAAAGCTCAAAGGAATCGAGCCCAACTATCAAATCAAAGGAGAAATCGCCGGAGAAGAAGTCAAGTAAGGGTCTGCTGTACGCTATCGGTCAGAAGTTTGAAAAGCTCCGCGACTCCGCGATGAGTAAAGAAAAAAAAATGAATATGGAGAAAATAGGTCCAGCTCTGGTATGTGCTCAAAAACAAGGCTCGCCCGAGGAGCACAGCTCTCCTGAAAAGTCGACATCAATGTTGCTTCGCAAGAAGAAGTCCCTGGAAGCGGAGAAGCCACTGGAAACTGTTGATAAAGACAAACGTTTGGACAAGCGTTCCCGCTTTGATACAATGCTGCGATCTCTTCGAGAACGATCTGTGCCACGGACGCAGCACGAATCCAACACAAGCATCAACCCCAAGCGATCTGCGAGCGTTGAGGAGCTTCACGTCGACAATTCCAGCAGCGGCAAACAAAGCAGAACTGTCAACAAGATGTTCGGTGGATTGCTGCGGCGTTTTGATCGCGAGTGCAGCGAACAGCGTCGAATACGTAACACACGTTCCACCAGCAACATTGAGCAACAAGTTCGCGACGAGCAGAATGCGACACCCGTCTATCAGAACGTGGGCAAGGCCATGGCCATGGGTGAGGTGAACTGCAACTGCGAGGCTGTCTGTCCGGACTGCATACAAAACCAGGGTTCGTCTGGAGTCAGTATTAGTGGTTTTGCCCGCAGCGGCCACGTAACAAAAGCAAATGGAATAGGAACTGTAACAGGCATGGGATTGGGAAAGGGTGCAGCGATGCCGAACAATAAGGAAAAACGCAAGGGTCTCATGCTGGACTTGAGTAATGTTACCTCTGGAAATGGAACAGTGACTGCGGCGAGCACAGCTACGATTACAACCAACACGCCAAGTGCAGCCTATCGTGGCTCGAAAACAAACCCGGCTCTGCTCAATGGCAACGTCAATGGGCTGTATTCAAATTTGCCGCCTTATCCGGGAGCCGTAAAAAGTGCGTCCTCCAACCACAGCTCCAGTCAGCAGTCAATGGATAATGTCACCAACAACAATTCTATTAACACCAACAACAACTGCAGTTCTCGGACTTCTGGCTATCGCACATCGTCGGCGCATGAGATTAATCGCAATAATCTGTTGACGCCATCTTTCGAGAATATTGCTAACTACTCTTCGGATTCAAGAAGCTATCAAGACGACTGCGCTTCGACATCCACATTTATGTCGCCTACTGAGGAACCAGAGTTGTATTTTGACAATTGGTCGATTTGCTCAGAGGATAACTACATGCTACATGCAACGCCATCGCCGACAGTATCGCGACTGTCACATGCCTCGCAGCTTTCGTCGCCCACACGTTGCTCCGAAAGCTCTGAACCCAACGAGAGTGTCATCGATCGCATTAAACGTCGAAGCTTTTATAGCCGCTTTAACGAACAGAAGCCACGACGCACCAGCAGCATTGTGGGACCCTCGGCAGTCCGCGACTATTACCGGGAGCAACTTGCGTCATTGAAGGCACGCTCCAGCCATAAAATGCATGCACCCCAACCAGAGACGCGCGACCATTCTCCGGACATAACCCAACAGTTCTTTGGGCCCTTGAAGCTGAGTCCCGTTGGCTCTGAGCTCAAGCCGCCCGTCTATCGTGCAGCTCTGGACTATTCGACATCCGTGACAGGGTCCACGTCTGCTGGAGCTACAAGCAAGCCTCGCAAGAGTCTTAATGATATTTGCAATACTTCGCCATCGTTCCTGAGTAGGAGGTATGAGCCAAATAGCGAATACAACTCTGTGCCGTTGCGTTACAAGAGCTCCTCCAGCTCCAGTGCCAGCACCGGCGCAGTTGGCGGCGCCAATGGCTACTACAACACCTACAATCCGAAGCGACGATCGTCATACACGGTAAATGGCACTTTGCCAGCAGGGAGCATCGCCACCGGGAGCAGCCATTTGGATGGTTATGTCACACTTGGGCGCCGCTCAATTCAACCATATGATCATCGCACTATATCACTGCTAGAACCTCCGAATACCAGTACCGGTACCGGCAGCGGCGCTGGTAGCTACCATAGACGTGAAACTCGCACACCTGCACGGGACTACACCTCTAGCATCTCGCGGTAAGTACATCATCTATGAATCTTTGTGAACTAATTTTCCATTATCTAATTAAATCATACAGGTCTGGGTCTCGTTATCGCACCTCGTCGGCCACGCGAAGCCCCACAAACATTTGATGTTCTACACCACAGAATGGCTTCTGCATTTTCTGTTTTTACTCCAAACCCAAGAAGGCCTCATTTATAAGCACACCAACAAACGCAATTGATTCCTCTTCCGTATTGGCCTCAACCGCAGCTTCGGCGTCTGTATTGACATCAGCCTCAGAATCGGCTTCCGCGTCGGTGACTTCCTCGCGTGTCAGCAGTGGTGGCAACAAGAAGTTACTTCCATCCACGCAGACCTATCATAATCAGCAAAGGTTCTAAGTAGCCAGTGAAACAAAATGACAGTCAAAGTCCAAATC
Organism: Drosophila immigrans; assembly: GCA_963583835.1. Taxonomy (NCBI): domain Eukaryota; kingdom Metazoa; phylum Arthropoda; class Insecta; order Diptera; family Drosophilidae; genus Drosophila; species Drosophila immigrans. The sequence goes on from OY757142.1 coordinate 30,365,335, forward strand.
AAAGCACACTTTGAGTTGGCACTCCCTAGCCCTAGCCTTTATGTAGCCAAAGTTTAATCTTAGTCCAGGAAGCCATTGCGAGCTGGTCGAACTTAGAGTGAAACCACTAAAAAGAACTACAAACATATATATATATATATATATATAAATAGTGATGTTTCCAGCAAAGGAGACCATAATTCAATGATAAAATAATGATCGCAAAATCATTATTGTTATCAATTATATGATTTTCAAATGATTGTGCCTTGGTTTCTTCGGCGTTACTAGATTTATTCATAGCCTTAACGTTAATGTAGTTTTTAAGCTGGAGAAGCAGTGGGAGTAGAAAGTTAGAGACAAAGAGATGTTAGTTTAGAAATCATAGTAAACAATTTTATGTTTCTGAAGTATTTATATGCTTTTTTTGAGTCTCGTCCCTAAAAATGTGTTAAAATTTGTCCTAATTTTATAAACATTTTTTTGTGTTACAGATCTGAACAATTCTTTGCATAATTTAAGTTGGTGACGAATTTTCTTTCGTTTACAGAACTATTTATGTTATTGCAAAATAATATATGATATGTGTAACGTGATCGAAAGATTCGAATATAGCAAAGTCAAAAAGCGAATCAACATTATCGTTGTTAGAAAAATCTAAAGTTTTAAAATTGAATAATTTAATATGGAAAAATCAATTTCTACAAAATTAAAATCAATAAACAACTCTATTTTTTTATCATATTAATTAACTGCAAGTTTTTATTTATTTATTTATTTAAGCGAAGTCGAAACTTGACTCTGTTATAAATGTTTGGCAATTTATTCATATAAATATGATATCGGTTGTACATATAAATTTTCTTTTGTGGGGTTCTTCTATATCGGAGGTGGTCATATCACATTAGAAAAGTTGTGAAAAAAAATTGTTGTGTGATATATTCCAATGAATTGTTAGAATAGAATAAAATTGTTGAATTGCTACAGAGTGACTTACTATCATGTTTTTTAATCTTCGGCATAGCAAAGATTTATTTGTTTATATTTTGTTTTTTATTTACATCCGTGTGAGCATAGTGATATGTTAAATTTCTTCAACTTTTGAGCACTCGATATTATTCCGCCCGCAACATCCAATTCTGAGATGTGCATTCAGTTCTGTTTCTTCAATTTAAAGGTGGGCATAAATGGCACATGATATGTCCACTTCCAGCTTCGTATGGCTGTCATCCCATAAGGAAAATCATAATCGGTTGCTGTGCCCTCATTAATATTATCATCGCCTAGCGGCATCTCATTGGCCCACTCAATAAGACCACGTTCTTTGGGAGTGCCTGTTGGAGGAAATGTATTCTAAACCAGAGGTCCATTAACGATATCAATTAATAACAACTCACCAGGTATAATATTATCCAAAACGCATCCTAAAAACCCCCCTACCAATATCGTTGTCCCCAGCAATACTGTTAATGTGGAGTCTACAGTTTCATTACCTGTTTGGATGGCACCTGGATGTTGGTGCATCCACGGACACAAAACCATCGGGAAAAATATAGAAAGGCCAAGTATATACAAGTTCCTAGCAGACCGTAGATCTACGTATTGCAGTGTTGACAGCCCGAATGCAATAATCATGCCGAACATAACACAAAATATGCCACCCACAACGGAATCGGGAATAAGAATAAAAATAGCACCAAATTTTCCGATGACTCCCTGTAGTACCATTATCAGGGCAGCCCATTGTATCACACGTCGCGAGCCAATCTGCCCGGATGGTGAAAGATTAATGCATCCTATGTTATTGCCAAACTGACAGCTACTTACCTTTGTCACTCCTATCGCGCCCACATTCTCACCGAAGGTATTTGTGCCATTTCCAGCTCCCCAAAGACCGGCCAATACTGTACCGAGACCCTCCGTACCGATTCCCCGATTGATAGCATGCAACGGGGGCGGCTGAGCTCCGGACATTTGCGAAACTGTGGGATAATAGCTCAACGACTCAACAGTACAAGCCAGGACTCCCGCCAGCATACCCAACACACCAGACAACGTTACCGACGGCATTCCGAACTGGAATGGATATGGCACATAGAACCACTTTGCACTAGTCAGTACGTTGAGGCGCACATCTGTACGAGATGGATGCAATGGCGGGAAGACATCTGTGGCTGTGAGAATACCGCACAAGCCCCACATAATGATAATTGTCAACAGAACAGGAAATAGACGAAACAGCTGGAACTGACGAATCTCCAGGCCGTGACCCTTTCGATATGCAACCACAGGAATCGATACATCGCACATGATTTGAGAGAAAAGTGTTAGCATGCCTGTGGTACTGTAAAAACAACAACGACACAAATCTGTCAATGAGCCATTCGTGGGGTAGTCAAAAGGGCTTGGTAACACTTACCCCACCGCAATGCCCCAGTGCTTGGAGGCTGTATCCGCAGCATGCTCGAAAAGTGTAAGTCCAACAAGGGAAACCGTAGGTACTATCGTCAGGGGAGTGACATACTTTAATATTTTTCCAACTAGTCCAGTATAACCCAAAACGACCTGCACCATAGCTGACACTGCGATTGCTCCAGAGAGTTCACGCATCCGGATCTGCCACAATTCTTCACGATCTGCTTCACTCATTTCGTCGAGGTCAGCTTGAGCTGGACATTTCCACTGCGGCAAAGCAAGAATGGCCAAAGTGGGCACCAAAAAAGATATAGTTCCTCCCTGAACTATGGGTAAGCGAACTCCCCACGTGGCTTGAATGTATGTGACAATTCCGGTGATAAAAATCATTGTGGATATGATTATGCCACGATTTGGATCTTCATCGGACATACAGAGAGCTGGTGTCAATATAAACGGTATTGACACAATCGCTCCAATCATCGTTAGGTAATGTTGAAACGCGAGAAATATGCTCAGATACCAGACTAAAATGCAATTTAAAGTCAGTTTTTCCACGAAATTCAAGTGCTGAAATTTTTTCTATCTTACCAGGATTCTCGTTGATAGCGTAAAGCAACTGGGGATTGCTTCTTTCGGGTTTTGAGCACAGCGCGTCTTCCACGGGTGCTGCAGAGCTGTTTAATTCATTTGATTTCCCTGGATCATCCTACGCCGAAAGATCATAACACGTAATTAGTTATATACATTTATAGCCTTAAAAAAAAAACAGTAAGAAAGCTACAGGCGAGAGTGCTCGACCGTATGATACCCGCAACCCATTTCAAGAGAAAACAAAAAACTTAAATGATATTTTAACAAAAAATACACCAAAGAATATACTGAAACTTGTTTTTTTTGTATAAATTTGAAAATAGCGGCTAAAAATCCATAACATCGACATGGTCACACTGTCAACTAAACAAACAAAGCGCGAGCAGCTGCAAGTGAATTTTGCCTATAAAATTGATTCTTTAATAACTTCCTTGTTTTTCATTCGATCACAACCAAATTCACAGGAATTATTCAGACTATAATTATTATTATGCATACCAATTCAATGCTCTAGGTCCATTATTACGGCTTTTCCAGTTTTTGGGGGCGGAAAGGGGCGAGGCAAAAATCTAAAACAAACTTGATCTCCGTAAGACATACACGATTACTGTCACCAAATTTGAAATCTCTAGGTCATTCACACACGTAAAACGCCCATATGCATTGGGCACAACTATTTTGATAAATAATTTAACAAATAATTTTTGTTCTACTTATCCGATTTTTACCAAAATTACAGAGTATACTAAGAGTATAAAGCACAGATACCAAATTACACAAAGAACTTTTGGAGTTATACGCGATTTACATAAAAAAAAATTGACTTGTTCTAGATTTATGCATATTGTCGGCGAAGGGGGCGTGGCATCCAACTTTTGAAATAAACTTGATCTGCGTAAGGAATGCAGGAACCTATGTCTTATAGTCTCTGAGATCTAGGTGTTCATACGGACAGACAGACGGACATGGCTATATCGTCTAGGCTGTTGACACTGATCAAGAATATATATACTTTATGTGGTCGGAGATGGCTCCTTCTGCCTGTTACATACATTTTCTGTTGGCACTAAGTTATAATACCCTTCTACCCTATGGGTAGCGGGTATAAAAACACTACAAAAATCAAATTGTAATTTGCTTATGCAAATTCCTAAGTCATTTCGATATTGGGATTCAATTTTTGTGTGAAGGTTTGCGAATAAATACTTGCAGTAATTAGCATCTATCTTTAGTTAGCTTCCTTCTTCTACCCCGCACTGTAGTGCCAGTCGAACTTGTTTGCCCTCGTGTCGGAATTTTTATTAATTGAGCGTGAGTATGAGACTAGTAACTATTGCATTAATGCCTAAATCTCAGCTCTATAGCTTATAAATACTGTTAATTAAGCAATAAATTATAGACAAATATACAATACTGAGTAGAGATTATAAATCAAATGGCATAAATTTGGTGTTGATATATATATGTATTATAAATTGTTATTATCAAGCACGTGACACTATAAGAGGATTACTTTTTATCGTTACGTTACTATTTACCTTAGAAAATTACTAGAGATTCACCATAAGCCAATTGTATAGATTAGATTGAGCACGTGGCACTATGCAAGGATTATTTATTAATTGCTAAGTCATTAACTAATTCACAAACTTTAAAAGACGCCTCCCGCAAGCTCACCAGAGCATAAAAGCAACAAGAAGCAAATACCCAACGACGCTATATAGAGCAATTATCAACATCTTCCAAAAAGCACTCTCTATGGAGAGCCCACCCTACCCTATGCTCCCCGACAGAAAAAACACAGTCGCAGTGATGAAGACAGAGCCAGAACATTTGCACAGCACCTTGAAAATGTGTTCCAGCCAAATCCTGCCACAAACGCATTTACACTACCGCCTGTAACAAATGACTTACCGCTTCAACGTGAGCCAATGGAATTTCAAACAAACGAAATCGCTCATATCAGGCTCCGACCAAATAACGCCAAAAATGATTATTGAGCTCCCATATTGCGCAGTTTGCACTATCACCCAGCTCTTCAATGCCATTACAAGGCTTGACCACTTCCCAGAGAGATGGATAACCATAACCATAACCTCTGAAATACGAAGAGCTTTCAAAAATCGAGAATATTGCACTGCTATATTTTTAGATGTAGCCCAAGCATTCGATAGAGTTTGGTTAGAAGGTCTTATGCATAAGATCAGAGCAATACTTCCTAATAATACACTATTAGAATCTTACCTATATGACAGGAAATTCGCAGTGAAATGCAATTCTGCTATGTCGGACGATTACACCTCTAGAGCTGGAGTCCCCCAAGGAAGCGTACTGGGCCCAACGCTATACGTTCTCTACACAGCAGACATCCCAACAAACTGACGACTAATAGCATCTACCTTTGCCGACGATACAGCTATTCTCAGCCGTTCTAAGTGTCCTATCCAAGCATCAGCGCAACTGGCTCTTCATCTAGTCGAAGTGCAAAAGTGGCTATCTGACTGGCGAATAAAAGTAAACGAACAAAAATGCAATCATGTTACGTTTACCCTAAACAGGGAAAATTGCCCACCGCTCAGACTAAACAATTCCACACTTCCACAAGCGAACGACGTTACGTATTTAGGAGTACACCTCGTCAGACGACTCACCAGGCACATCGAAGCCAAGAGAACACAACTAAAACTAAAAGCTAATAGTCTTCATTGGCTTATCAACGCTCGGTCCTCTCTTAGTCTAGAATACAAGGTCCTGCTCTACACTTCCGTACTTAAACCAATCTGGACCTATGGCTCCCAGTTATGGGGGAACGCTAGTAGTAGCAATATTGATGTTGTCCAGCGAGCTCAATCAAAGATCCTGATAACCATCAGCGGGGCACCGTGGTACGTTCGCAACGAAAACATACATAAAGACCTCAACATTCAACCAGTCAGAGATGTAATAGCTGAACAGAAAGAAAAGTATCACAGCAAGCTTTCCTCGAACCCTAACCCCCTCGCGCGAGGGCTAACCCGGCTGTGTAGCCGCTCCCGTCTTCGTCGTAATGATCTACCAACCCAGCGATAGATTCTAGGGACGTGCAACCCAAAAACAATTTAATTTGTATTGTTAATTAATGTTTAATTATAAGACTTGATAACTTATTGTTAGTCTCAACTTGAGAGAAGATCCAATAAATAAAAGCAAAGCAAAAAAAAAAAGTCACTATTTTTAAAATTATTTGAGAGGTTCACCATAGAACTATTGAGAATTCGTATAAATTGGCATTCTCAAACGAGCGCAATTGGGAAAACGTAATCTTAAAGCTGACACATTTACGTAAACTTCTTGAAACCCAAATAAAAAATTTGTTAGCACTTGATGTATTGACTTACACATTGTCCATCACTTACAGCCACATTTAATAGCTCCATATCTAAAATTAACGTATTTATTGACAAATGATTGACATAATAAAACCAAACAACGAATTAATCTTCACAGTTTCAGTTTAATTGCTGTGAACTGCTGATGTCGACTGTTCGAAAGAGACTAATCAAAGAGAAAAGAAACAAGCCAAAGCAATATCCGAAGGCAGTGGAAAATACTTTGCTGAAAGCCTGTCGATATGTATTCAATTAAATAGACATGTACAGTTAGACAATGAGCGCGCATCCGAGAACAATACAAGTACTCAGAATGAAAGCGATGATGATTGAATGAGAGTGTAATAGATGTTGTTGTGAATTGCTTTTATAAACTAACAATCGGGTAGAACGAGAAAAAATGTTAAATAGTCGGTAATCAACTTAACTCTTGTCAATGTATTCTTAAAATAAATAAGACCATAATATAAATGTTTCGAGGTAGTTGGTTGCTACTCTGCGAAAAGACCGCAATATAGATACTGCTTAATAAACCATAACAATATCTTGCTCGAAAATTAAGCAATCATAAAATACAAATTTACGAGCATAGCAAATTACCTATTAAGTATGCACATATGTATGTACATATGAATTAAGATAAGAATTATATTAGCAATAATTTAAACACGAACCATACAATAAAAAACACAATTTTTAAATTCTGCACAAAACTAAAAATGGACAAATACTGATTCTGAAAAAGACGGACATACAAAATAAAATTGTTCTTTTGATGTGATTAAAAAGTTTAGATTTTGAAATATCTAATAGTTAATTATGTTTCAAAATAATATTTTTTTAATTCAAATTAATCCAATAGTGTCTTAACTGCTTGTTTTGAATATGTTAAACATCGTTATTTTGCAACTAAATATTTGCATATATTTTAAATAATATTTAGAAAGAATACTTTTAAAGAACTTTAAAAAAATGTGTTAATAAAACAACAAATCATAAAATAATTATAACTATTGTTATTACAATTTATTTATCAGAGAAATTCAAAAGAATTTATTAACAAATACATACTAAATACTAATATACCGATAAATACCTATACATTGTAATAACAAATGTTATTATTTCATAAATGCTCAGATAATATTGCAAAATTTTATAAAAATAGTATATACAAAATGTAATGAATAGTAATGGCAATCTTTAACTGGGATCGTACCCCCAATCAAATGCAAATCAGACCAACACTAACCAAAGAACACATAGATGTGTCAAATTGCCAAAAAAGTGATTTCACTTAAAACAGCATTATTGGCACCCCAAGCGAATTCAACAACCGCTGCACGGCTGATTTCGAATTTCGAACATCAGATGCAGTGCACAGCGAACAGCATCGAATTCAGTTCAGTCGCGGATCGACTGCGGAACGATGGGCACGGGTGTATTTTGTTGCGCTGTGCTATCGTTTCTATGTATGCGTGTGTGTATGTACACGTTGGCGCATATGAGTATGCGTGTGAAGTTTTGCAACTGCGCAACAAGCGGCTAGCGCAAGCCGTTTTTGTTCTTCCGAGACGAAAGTCTTGAGAACGAAGATGACTTTTGTTGCTCGTGTCATACAAGCTTGCAACTTAGCGAACTTTTTACAAGGATTGCGTTGGCTCTGATGGTAGAGTGTTGCTCTGATTTGCATTTGATTGCGGGTACGATCCCCGGTGAAAATTGCCATTATTATTATTATAGCAAAGATAGCAACCGCGAATCCGAAACATCGTGGCTTAGCTAAGAAACATCAGCCCAGCAGCAAAAAGTGTAGCATAATTTTCAAAACTATTTATATTTTCTATACGAATAAATTCAACATTTTGGGAAACAAAGTTTATTTTGCGTTGCGTATATGACTTTAAAAATAATTTGCAATATTTAATTAAAATACATAGATAAATAAGCATTAAATTAGATTTGGTGGTGTTGTTGAATTTCTGATATTTTGAGCTATACACATGGTTTTACTATACTGTTAGAAATGAAATATGTTTGGTAAGGAAAAAATTACGATGCACAAAAAGTTAGCATTGACATACGCATTATTAAGGGAGTGTATAATTCCAATTTTGTTTAATATTTATATTTAATATATTTAACTCATTTTTTAAGTTTTTTTTTTTCAATAACATTAGATATTACGTTTTCTTTATGTAAAGCACACCTAGGTCTGTTGCAGTTGCAGTCTCTTTTACAAAAATTAAACAAAACAATATAGCATAAAACAAAAATGAAAACGATAAATAAAACTGTCTAGTGCGTAAGAGCGGCACCAAATATCAATTTATGACGTATCCTCCTCCTTATCCTGCCACACGCTGCTCTCATTCTCCGTATCACTCAGAATTTCCACAACATCGTCCTCGCCAGCTAACAATGCTTCAGACTTCTCCATTTCTTTATAAAAATCCGCTGTAAGAGGCAAATCGCTATCACCGTTTTCAACCATCAGATTCAACTCCGGCACCATTGAATCATCGGTGCCCACCTGTGCATTTGTCGTTGTAGTAGATGCTGCTGTGGTAGACACATCCATCGGAGGTAAAGTTGCCACCGGATTAAATGGTGCATCTAAGTCTTCCAAACCTTGAGGAGGTTTCAGCTTAGCCAGTTCCTCTCGGAGATGTCGATAATGCCGACGCAAGACCATCGAGTTAAACGATATAGTGCGACTGGCACGCTCCGTGTACTGAGGTTTACTCAGTTCTTCAATCCAACCCTCAATTTGCGTGCAAATCTCTTCGCGCTTTAACCAAAAGTGCTTATGTATGACCTGAAAATATATAATTTTTAGCAAGTTGACGAAAGCTATTTTAATATTGATATTTACATCTGTAAAGCAGGGACTGGGATTGCGTATCTGCTCCAACATTGCCCAACGCACGCACGCTTGATAAATATTGCTGTTATATTCGCGAGATGAATTTGTACCGCTAGGAGTTCCCCGACTGCGCTCAAAGCCAGGTTCGTTAAAGTACGGCTCAGGCACCAAAATCAAGGATTGTATGGAGACGAGAACTTGCAGAAAGCTGGACGTCTTTGCATTCCACTTCTCCTCGGGTCTTCCATGCCAAGTGTTAAGTACTGACAGGCATACTTTTCCATCATTGTAAAGGTTTGGGTTAAAGCGAACAGAGTGCCGACCGGTTGTCTCCAAATTGATAAGCATCGGTAAGTTGGGATAGTCAGGTGGAAAGAAAACATCAAACTCGAAACAGCCATTGGCATATGGCGTATCCGCCGGTCCAGTGATGAGCACCTGAAAATATATCCGTGTTTTATACTCTACTATTGCATGAAAACAAAGAAACCCTTACAAAGTTGACTTAATACATTACTGTTGTATACATTTTTTTGTCCATACAACGAATTTACAAACCTTCATTATGTCCAATCTATCAGTATCACAACGCACAAATACAGAACTACTGTAACTCAGAGGCAAGCTGGTCGATAGTGTGACTGCTTCCTGGGCCAACCGTTTTACACGAGATGGATGATAACGATCGCCGGCCAATCGCACCATTTTTTCGAAATGATGCGCGACCACAAAACGAAAACTGTTATTATCCGATTCCACGATCATGTCGTATGTGTCAAACTGACGCTTTTTCAGTAGTTCCAGATAACGATGCTCAACTGATTTTGTAAGTGGACGCTCCACAGCCCCTATACCATCTTCGTGTGTATGCAGCATATTAATCAATGCATCTGCGTCCGTGGTCTTTTGCACAAGAACACATGTCTCATGTATATCTGGTATGAGCAATGCAAGCCCTTCGTCATCGCCATCATCTATATTAAATGTCAACTGATGCGTTTGCCCTTTAATATTTGACTTCTTGTTGACTCTGTAACAAATAATTGGTTAATAAATAAACTAGTTAAAAAAATGTTCTAAAACTTACTTGAGCCGCTTGGCGTACGTATCAACGCAAGATTTCATATTCTTCAGCAGTTCTGCAATAGGTGGAATACACTCTCCGTTGACATTAGGCTGTAGCAGTGAAACCAAACTTTTGGAAAGCGACAACGCACGCAGCAACTTAAGTATGGCACGATAGAGAGGAATGTGTCGTGTTATGTCTAAAACAGAATCGTTACGCAGGTAAGAGCTAAGTGCTGATATGAGGCACGATTGCTGCAATAGTGTCTGGAAAATGGGCGGAAGCTCACCAGCCACATCACGTACATCGTGATAGGCTAGAATATCCTCTCCACGCATTTCCCTGGGTACGCAGTCTCCAGGATTGATATAACTGGATAAGACCAGCAGCAACACCGTCACGTGCTCTTCCTCACTCTTCTGACGTAATAGAGCTTGTTCAACGTTCCACGACTGAGTTGTCGAACCAGTACCGAAACCGGTGCCCTTTGCCCAGTATATGTGACTCTTGTCATCTGAACTGATGGTACTTGGCTGAGGCTCATCTGATGAGTTATTTTTGGCAGTTGTTGTGGTTCCGTTGCAATTTCCACTAGCGTTTGTAATACCATTGCCATTGGGGTTGCCGTTCCCACTGGAAGATTGTTCATTGAACAATAAACCTATTTGGCTGTTATGCGACTGATGTGAGAATATTCCTAGACAGTTAAGCACAAGATGCATGGCACCCACTTCAATGACCACGCGGCGGAGAAGCATACCGTCATCAGTAGATAAAGACACACTATCTAGTAATTGACGAAATACCTCAAATGGCAAAGTGGGCAAGGACGGGGCAAGCGATAGGCTGTATATATCATCTGAGAAATAAAAATAATATATTAAAAAGACTAACATTTATAAAATTAAATACACTTGAGGATAATTACACATTCCGACAAATATTACGGCATACTATTGCTCATAGACTGTCGAATGTACGAATAGCTCAATGCACAATATTAAGCAAACTAAATCTTGTGCAAAAGTATGAGCGTTTTTAAATAATGTATCCATATTAGCTACTTACTGCCATCTCCATCTCCGGTAACGCCTAGAACAAGCCGTAGAAGACACTGTGCACGTTGCTTATCCCTGAGTAGCACATCAGAATAGGTGGGAAGGCGTAAAAAGAGACCGAAGGCGGCTAAGGAATGTTGCGGCACAGAACTCACTGTAATCTGCTTGGCTGCTGGCTCACAAATTGTATCCTCCAGATCTTCATAGATCTCATCGTTTGGCTCAAGTTTAACCCAATCAGACAATGGTGGACTCTTGTCCTTCTCGGCAGCTACAGCAGTTGTCTTTCGGCCTATATGCTCGGGATACACCGTAGGCAAATAATGGGCTAACAAAGAAAGACCACCGCTACTAGAGAAACGCTGCAGCGGTGATGGCAACGGCTCTGTGCAAGCAGCCTTTGTTTTCTTTGGCTCTGCAATTTCATCTCCCAGTGAGCACTGAGGTACCAAATTCAGCATCAGGCATGGCGCGGACAGTGATTGTCCCAAATCCTTAAGCGTAGCCAATACCTGTGATATTGTAGCATCACCATTCAGCAATATATCCGGACAGTCTGGTATAATCAACTGACTGCCGTTGCCCACATAAGCTGCTTGCATGAAAAATTCCTCAATGTTAAACGTATCTGTAAGCATACATGAACGATCAATGAAAACAGGTTTAGTGATTGGTTAATAGTTTTACTCACTAATGGGCAAGAGTTGCATAGCAGTTGTCTGGGTCTCCTTATCCTTATTTACAGCGGCTTGGTTCTTGGCATCTTTAATGCGTTTGTCTTTAGCCGCAACCGCCGCACCAACTGTCAAAAACTCTATACTACCTCCGTGGTCCATATTATTAAAGTTTACGATACACGATTTATCCGTTTTGCATTCGCTTGTCTTCTCTGCAACTGGAAGACTTGCTGCAACATCGCCTGTCCGCTGATCTGTTGGTTGTTGGTACACTAGGTTACTATAAACTGTAGCCAAGAACAAAATTTACAAAGCAAAAATACAAATCAATTGAATATAAAATAATGAATATAAATAAAAATCATTCCATCATAATATAATACAATTTGCGATTGTAGAAATAGTCTTTTTTGAAGACAAATAAATATATTGAAATCTTAGGAACAGTAATCATTTTCGATTAACATTTAAAAAGGCAAAAACCATAAGTTGAAGAAAATTGAAAAGAAAAACTTACCACTAACACAGTTCTGCAAGATCTCCTGACAGGTTGTGCTGGTAGTTACGTTGAACAGAATTTGGTTGGCACTTATGCGTTTCGCTGGATGGTGATTAGCAGATGCAACGGGTAAACTATTGCTGGCACCTCCTACACTAGTTCCTCCCATAATGGCGGATAATGTATCTCGACGTTGCAGTGGCTGCTGACTGCGGACACAAACCATTATGTGCTCATTCTCCAGTAACAGTTGGAGCACTAGCTGCCGTGTAAATCCAGAAATGGTGGGGCGGTTGGCAGGAGCAGAGCGCAAGGGCTTGCAAATGATGGCACCAATGAGCAATGAGGTCAGCACTTCTTGATTAGATGGATGGCAAGCGCTCACACGAGTAAAGAAGTTGATTGTGGCTCTTTCAAGACGAATGAACGACTGTTGCATAGGCAAAGTTTTTCTGAATTGCGCTAAGTGCGTGTTGCACAGTAGCTGCAAAAGTGGTTTCCAAAACATGGAGCCCTGCATAGTACCAAGCCAGTCACGCATTGGACCTTCGGCGCAACAGTCTGAGAAGAAGTCCAAGACCTTAGGTACATTTCCACAGCTCAGAAGTGGCACACTATAACAATCGGCACTTGCTTCCACCTTATCGAAATCTGTAAGCCGTGAATCTCCGGCGGCAGCAGCTTGACTACTGCAACAGGCCGCAGCTTCTGCAGGAAATCCTTCAGTAGTTGGTAACATATATGTACAGTACTCAAAGACAGCATGGGCTAAGAGTTTAGGCAGACCGGAGTCCAACATTTGGTAAACTGCTACGGGTGACTGGCAAGCCAAAGCGAGAGTCTTCAGGAATGCTGGACGTTGCAACAGCAGTGCCAGATTTTCACTTCCCTCGCGGCGGAACCAAGCGCTGCCACTTTGTACTTTACTATCATCCGTTTTACTTCGAGCCTGTTGCTCCATTTTTATACCAAGCTTAATCAGCAACTCATTAAAGAGCTCAGATTTGATGTTGCACAGAGCACAAAGTAATGCATCAAAACTACTCTTAAGTGGCTCATCGTTCTCCAATTCGCCAATCCATTGATAGCAAGTCTCAAACAATTTCAGTGTAATAAGATTCGATAGATCCGGTATCTTTTGATCTTGCTGAACTTGCCACAAAATGGAGGCAATCACTTTAACAAAGCCGCTTTGTGGATTATTGCAGCGGGCCTGCTTGCTATAGTTGTCATGCAACTGCATTATCCAATCCAACAGAACACGCAGTTTTTCCAACATACGTTCGGTTGATCCGGTAACTACTTGGTAAATGAGATCGCACACAGCGTCGCTGGAAAGTTTAAACACTGCAAAAGCAACAAAAGTAATTGTTTAATTTTTTTTTATGTTTATCGACAAAGCTGAGCTTCTTACCCTGCGGAGTGGTGTGCCAAAGTAAAGTTCGCAGCAATTGTAAACTAAGATCGTGATTGTAGGTTCCCAGTTTAATTAGTATAGTTTCAAGATGCTGCTGTGCTAGACTAGGCATCATAGGCATAATGTTAAGCAGAGAGCAGCATGCCTCCAAAAAGCCTGGATAAGCAGCCGGATATGATGCTATTAAATCCGATAGCTTGCTATCCGGTTGCAAAGCAGCCACATGAAAACACCGAGAGAGTATCCGCACCCAGCCAATGCTTGTTTTAGCAAACGCATCATCCTCGGGCATTGCATCTACATCCATAGCAGAAAGGTTAGACGGAGGTAGAGATGTAGAGCAGGCGGCGAATGATTCCCCGAAAGCACTTTGACCGCGAATGCCTTGCATGCGATTCCCAAAAATTGTTTGGCCTAGCACTGCAATCTGCACTAGTCCCACATTGCCGCAGTCCTTGGGTCTAAAATAATAACACAACAACGATAATTATGCCGCGCTTGACATGACATCGACAGGGTTTGCTTACTTGTACAGCCTCAATACGATACTTGTCGCCACTTCGGCTTTAGCTAGCTTCAGACGTATGCAGGTGAGACCAGTTGTTGCCATCGGAGCACCTACAGGTATAGAACCAACACCATAGTCTCTAGACAATTCCAATGCTACGGCCGATGGGCATGAAGCCAGACTCGAGGTATGTGGTACTAGTTGAACCTCTTTCAACAAAATTGCTGTTGGCAGCGTAATGGTCAAATCCACATGCGTCTCATTGGGATAAAACATGTAACTCCAAGCTGGTGATCGTGGTCGTCTATGAGTGGCATTGGGATTTGAGATTAGCATCTCAGCACTTTGTGCCGCATCATTTTCCGACACAATATGCGAGAATGGAGCAAAATTGATCATCCCATCATATTGGGTGCCGCCATTTCTTGATGTTTGTGCTGCTGTTGATGTACTAGCTACTCCTGTGCTTGTTGTTGTCTTCTTACAGACATTAGCATTGTTCACATAATTATTAAGTTTGAGACGCGTATTTCGCGTCATATGTTGCATAATCATTGATATCTAGTATTGGTAATTTATACAATTTATATTTGTATTAATCATATTAACTGAATATTTATCAACATCTTACCAATCCTGGCTGCATGTTAATAATCGTCTTGTTCAGTCGAACCAAATTATGACATATTATTTTTATGCCACCCAATTGAGTAAATATCTGGACTGCCGCTGTCACTTCCAGTACCTTCGAAATGTACCATAGAAAGGGTTCTGATAACTGAAGACGTGGCAGTGTAGCATTGCGTTGAATAGTACCTGAAAGAAAGTGGAATTTAAAATATATTTAATACGGTCTGATTAGAATGATGTAATAAAACTTACTCTCTTCGAGATATTGGCAAATAGGCGCAACCACAAGACGTGGATTAGAAGCTCTCTCACTTAAAGTGATCATCAAACTGAAAACGGCGTCTGCAATAGTTTGCGGCTCGTCCAGAATCATGTTCGTTTTAAGGGAAAAGAAACAGCTCGTAGACATCATTGTAAACGTATTTGTAGAGCATTGAGAGAGTGCTCCAAACAGTCGCTTCATTGTAGGAAAGTGTCGCAAGACTTAAATAACAACGATTAGAGTAAAAGCGTTTTTTAAAAAACAATCAATACTAACCCCAATCTGTAATGCAAGGGACTTTGCTGCGATGCCCATCTGTATTTAATTGCTCGGCTTTAGTTTCATCAGTTTGACTTTGATTAGACAGCTCCTCCTCCTCAGGAATAGTTACCTCCTACCGAACATAAGATTGAAACTAGTAGATAGTATTAAACCGGTTAAACCAACTTACGCTAGGCTGTCGTGGCATATCTGTGAGAACCATGTGTGAAGACAACTTCAGTAAATTTATAATTAACGAATTGTCGCAAATGTTGGCATTTTGCTTAGTAGGATTCTCTGAACCCAATACGTTGGCAAACAAATTGCTAAAGTTGTTGCCAGAATTATTGTTCTCATTACTACGCTGGCATTGCAACTTTTCGCCATTGGAAATGTTGTTATAGACTAGAAAAGCTAAACACAACAGATTAAACAGGGAGTTGAATTTAACCGCAGAAAGCTGCTCTACTTACAAACACTCTCGATAATCTTTAGTGCGTTGTTCAGATCTCCTTTGTCGTTAGGCATTAAGAACAAATCGCGTACCAACTGATTCTGTGCATCAATTGGCCCCTGCTGGTTGCTAATGGCACCACCAGGCTGTACCAATTGAAGCACAACATGCAAAAGTATATCCTTTAGCCGACGTTTGCATGGAATAAGACCACCGCTATTTTCACTTTTGCTATGAAGCCAAAGCATGAGCTCATGTAAATGCCTGCAGATAGTGGGACCAGCCTAGGAATTACAAAGATTATAAATTAGATTTCATTAAAATAAAGAATACATTTATTGGGTTGACTTACACAGCGATTCGTAATTATAGATGAGCTCATACCGTAACCGGAAAAGAAACGAAGTAGCATCTTCTCAAAATTTTCATCATTTACGATGACCTCATTGATGCGACTACAGTCGGTAACATCATCTCCAATAGGCGATGAATTACAAGCGAGGAATAGACACTGAAAGCCCAAACACCAAGTGCGCAGCTTTATGTCATTGTGCCAGGCCAGCGCTAGCAAAAGCCCTTGCACAGCATTAGCTCCAAATGGAATTTTCGGGCTATCAGTTTGATTGATTCCCGCCGAATAGGGCTTATCGGCCAGCTCACAGTTCAGCGTCAGCCACATTTGCAATACCTGCTCTAAATGAACCCATGTGTCCTCATAGTGTAGATCTGCCAGTATTGAATCGAAAACATTCTTAAGCATAATATACGTATTGCGACCACTATAATCCGGTCCAGACCACAGCTGAGTGAGATACTCTGGCCAGGCTGAAGCCTCTGGTGGTGGCGACACAAATTCATTGGTAAGGACTTGTGGCAACGATGAGTACAAATCCAACGATGTTCTATTCGTCAACCGACGCAACTGCGTTTCCACGTGAAGTTCCAGGCCGGCATCTAGGCGCGAATCCATCGCAATGGATATAGACTTGCAAAAGAAATTGAATGTGTTTTTGCAGAGCGCATTACTCTCCTTTTTAGTAATAGGCTTAGTGCGTTCGATCATATCTATGTCGTTTAGCATTTCGTCAAATTCGGTATCCTCACACTCAATGAGAGATGGCAGGTAATTATATTTGACTGCTGTAAAAATTAAGTACAATTTTAATATGCAATACTAATAATATATATTTTAATACATAATTTAAAGAGAATATAAAAGCGATTAAAAATACATTTTTTCCATTAAGTATTTATCTTTTTGATTTATATATATTATTCCTTTTCACCTAAATTTTCTTTGGGAACAACCCTCGAAATAACTCTCTACAGTGTCTCAACTAATTGATCACGGTTATGCATGGAAGTTCGAATATATACGAAAGCTGTCAAGTAAATGTTTTTTTTCACCCGATATTGTATCAGCTATCAGCAATAAAGCTGTCAACGATCCGTTTTCTAAGCACTGTTGAGTTTTTTTCACACAAGGGTCACAATTAGTTGAGGTGTATGCGACTTTCATGTTCAATTGTGAATTTATTGCTATTAAGCAAAAAAAGCAAATCATGTTCGTAGCACTAAATTTCAATGGAGGCATCATGTTCCTGTCTGACAGCCTTTAATTTTTTCCGGGTGCTATTTTTCTCCGTCACAACGAATAAAATTGTTTACATTATTTATTTATAAGAATTAGCCTGAATGGATAATGGAGTAACTGAAAAACATTTTAAATATATTACAAAAGTGATCTGATAAGTAATCGGACGGTTGGATAATGGAATTCGTCAGTGGATACCTGGAACATTTTAATGAAGTTACAAGTTTTTTGGGTTTTTTTAGTCCAGTTACTTTGGCAATTTCTCAGAAGCTGCAGGTGTCTCGGCTGAATAAGATGAACATATTATGCACAATTATTTGATTGGGGCAAATCCGGCTGCACGATGGCTGCCGCGTCTCTTCAATTACGTGTAAAAATTCAAAAATGGTTGACTGGATATTAAATTAAACAATAAATTGTGCAAAAAATGATATTGACTTATCTTAAAAAAGGAACCATATTTGATTTAGCATATTGCTCGAAAAAATTATTTTTTGTTATAACTTATGTATATTTATATCAACAAAACAGTGTTTACAAAAATTAGCCGTCTTACTCCCTCTTTTAATTTCGATCCGATTCCTCTTGACCATTATTTGGGAGTCCCCATATTTCAATTTAATTTGAATTGCGGTTTTTATGTGGTCAAAGCATAATAACTAAATACTTACATGAATAATCACTGAATATATCCCGAATATCTTGCGATGGTGTAGTGATAATGGGACGAACTTCATCGTTGGTAGGTGTCACATCATTATCCCTATATTGCTTGTCCGCATCCAAAAGGTCCTGACAAACGAATTGTGATTATTCAATACTTATTCCTATAAATGAATTGTTTACCTGCAACAGACAAGTAATAGCATGCACCGCCCAAGGCTGTTGCTGATCGTTCCACACCGCCAAGCGTATAAGTTGCTCAAGCTGTGCAGTTGTTACAATTTTGCACAAGCGAACCGCAGGTCGGCATGCAACAACCAAGCGAGCTATCACTTTACAAGTAAGTAGAAACTGATCCATGTTGCAATCAAAATCCATTTCCAGCAGCAGAGCAAACAATCCTCGGATAACAACCTTGATGTTTGACATGCTTAGTGCTTTCAAGCCTTTATCAAAGTTACTATCTCCGTCAACACTAGCTACCAACCCATCCAAATGCTTGGGCGAAGTGGTTGTATTAGTGGCTTTCACAGAGCTCACACCACCGCCAATTGTAGGAGCACACATGCCACTCGATACCATATTGATTTTTCCTCCAGTTGAAGTTGCTTTAGATGTGCCGCTAGCCTTCGATTTAGTCGACAACTCCATGAATATGCCAGGGTGCTAGAAAATTTAATTTGTCAAAATCTTTGCGAAAAGTTCGTGCATTTTAAAATATATTTACCTCGTTTTGAATCATGTAGATTTTTTTGCCCCAATCGGTGTAGGGCTGAACTGAGTATTTATTCTGTTGTATTATTCGCTTTTTAAAGCAACGCAATTGCTTACTATTGGGAGTATTGTTGGGCCTTGTCTTTGTGAAGTCGCTTTCACAGCTCATAAAATCCCAGCGCGCTGCCGCTGTATATAAGACATATTAACTTATTTACAGATCGCCACTTGAAGCTAAGTAAACTACACATACATTTATCCTTGCGATCACTGTTGTCATCTAGACAAACAGACAGGAACAAAAGTAACCACGTGATTAGTTGAAGATCAGAAGCGCTCCCCATGGCTGCACTACGTTCGGCTGCGCTAGCTGATGTACTGGGCTGCTCTGACTGAAATTTAAAGTGTGGAGAAATAGGTGCTAGGAGCTTTACAAGAGTCTTGAGAACGGCGTCAATGACGATCGAACGGCAAGCACCCATTGCAATGCTACGGCGACCCAAATAAGTGAACAAAAAGAAAATTCTGTAAAAAAAAAAAATAGAAAATATAAAAGCCGGTTAAACAATTTAGTAATTGGTTATATAGAGGTATAGTATTTAGACATACCGATCCTGCGGAAATGCTTTACAATTTTGCGCTGAGAATAAGCTGCAGAATGTATCGGCCAAAAAATCACCCCACCAGGGCTGAAAGCAGCACATGCGAACTAACAGAGAACATGTTGCCAACTGCAAATGCGCATCGCCATACACTACCAATGAATGGAACAGGGCTTTAGCAGTAACCACATTGAAACGCTGGTGTACTGGCAGTATATTTTTAATGCCATATTCAATGGAGAAATGCAACAGCACCTCGACCAAGCTAAGGCTCAGCACTCGTAACTTATCCCGCGAGGCGCTCTTCAATAACTTGTCGGAGTTTAAAGGATTCGGTATTGCAGAAGTTCTTTGCTTTTTGGGTGATAATGCACGCTCTAGTCGAAGTACCACATTTCGAATAACGTTGATTTGATATTGTAACATCATGCATTCGTCATATAGAGAAACCACTTTGTTATTATTGTCCATCCCACAACTCAGCTCCTCGTCACGTTGCTTGTTAATGAAGGCCTGCAAATGAGCAACATTCGAAAGTTCGCTATTGCGCATTGGCGATAAAAGTTCCAGTAATTTGCTACTGGCTAAACTATAGCGGCAATGAACATCTTCGTACAGTGCATTCAGCGATTTCAAATGAGATTGTAGCGACTGTGCTGTCGGTTTAATGAAGCGGACGATGTTATCTCCATAACCATCATTTTCCAGCACCACAGGGTGTCCAAAGAAACTTCCTAGTGGAACCTTACACTTGGTGGATGACATGCCTATTCGACCAACGATTGTGAGCTTCAGATAACGGCAAATAGGCGGAGGCTGCATATCACTCAGCACCAGTGTCTTGGTCTGTATGTCAGATACTTGCACTAGGCGAGTGCTATCGACTTCCTCGTCAAAGCACCAAATGTCAATATTTAGAGATGTTAGTTCATCGCAGGCAGGTACTACCAAATCGGTGAGCAGTATATGCTGACCAAAATCCAGAACCACAAAGCGGCGAGCACCTGAATGCATTCGGTCGACCACAATCATAAGCTTTGGCGGTGGCGTAAGTAGTTTATGCCAAACAATCGGGGAGCAAGGATTGGCATTTAAATTTTCCGTGATCTTCTCGCGCTCGGCCTCATCATCTACTATGTTCTGTGAGCTATCATTGCCGCCAGTTTGTGAAGTTACTTGAGATTGTTCTGATGATTGCGACAGGGAAACCTCTTCTGGTAGCACATCAAGAGAAGACTTCAGTAGAGGCTTTTCCCAGTTTTCCATTTCCCAATTGTAAGCGTTTTCTTCGTTTATGCCAAGCTTCTTTTGAATGTAGCTGTTCCAAAGTGTGAGCTGAGGCAAAAACTTCGATATCTTCAGCTTATCAATAATAGCGCTCTTCTCGATTTGTACATCCTCTTTAAGTGCGTGCTCAAGATCAGTAAGTGATGAGACAGCTAAGAATACATTTGTAATATTAATATAATAATGTCTAATAATAATAACTAATTTTGAAATGAAAACTTACAAGCCTTATCCTTAAATCCATTTACCATGCCAAAGGATCCGAAAGCAGTCTTAACATTCATATCCTTGATCTCTTCCACCAAGCACTCCACGCTCATATCACTCAGCTGAAATGAATTTTTAAATTAACAATTAAAGTAGTTGCAGTTTGAAATTAGAGTTACAAACCAATTCCTCGTCCTTTCCTTTCGTTGGTACCATCTTTGGCATCATCATCACATCCTCTATGAAGACACTGGCTGCTCCATTCACTGCGCTATCAATAGTATCAATGCGAGTAGCCTCTGATGTTTGAATGCAATTAAAGTGCAACTGCACCACCTCTAAAAGACCGCGTAACTGGTTGCTTATACTCTTACCACGGATCAAATGAGGGAATGTTCGAAAGTCAACCCCATCTGCAAAACAATAGTAGCATCACTAATTTTATTTAATACTAAGCACCTATAATGGCGTCTTGTCTCACCTATCGAGCTAAGACGCTTAATATCCAGTCCGGTTACCGGTAAAATAGTAGCACTACTGCGTATCACATTTGTAAGGCCCACGGAGGATGAGCTCGAGCCATGTCGATTGATATTTGGAAAATCAAAGTCAAATATTTCCGGCTCAAATGGAAAACCGTAGAGTCCAAATCGTGTGCTTAAAAGTGCACAGAATGGATCCCAGCGTTTATCTATTTCGTTGGATATGTCCTTAAGCAAATTAATGGCATATTCGGATATGCTGTTGTGCGACTCTGCAGTAGAAGTAGCGCAAGCAAGCATCGTATACCAGCGCACAACGCTTCCACATCGGGCTTGAGGCAGCTCACAGAACGTATTTGAAATTGCCATTTTAATGCTGGTATCCAAAGTGGCTTGCTTTTGCAGCTCTGTTGGAAGATTGGCTACACCTCTGCAATAAAGTAAGGTACATTAGATTGCGTTACCTCGATTTATATTTTGGACCAACTTACTCTGTCAGAATTATCAATAATTTGACACTCTTATGCGATGTGCTGCGGTCACTATAGATAATGCAGTTACGGATTAGCTGTTCGATGTGCTTTTCAGCCAAACAGATGCACTCAAACTGCTGCGCTAGCAGATCATTCATATTAGCTGCTGTTTGTTTATTTATCTGATCCTTTATGCGCTCCGACTTCGGTGAACGGAAGCGATTAAGACGTACGAAACAAATCCAGTTAAGTACATCGAGAGTTAGGTTTTTGGTAAGCGGTGTGGATTCAGAGTCGCATGCAATGCGAAAAAGTTGTTCTAAAAGTCCATTGCTATCCAGCATACCAATACGCTGGATGCGTCCATTATTAACGCGACTATGTGACTTAACTGCCCGGACACTAATTGAAATCTCGTGTAACCAATCACAGCCTTTATTAAACAATACAAATAAAATATTAATTATACGCTTGAAAAACAAAAAAAATTATCCAAAACTACCTATTTTATGACCACTTTCTTGACCAACGGATGAAGAAAATGGGGAGGGAACTGAATTGATTGCTTTGGCATTACACATGCATGAAAATTCGTTTTTTCTGATAGTCCAAATTTACTTAAAATAGGGGTTTTTATGACATTAAGTATCCGCATTGCTTTAGTATCTCTCTGTTTACTTTCAATGCCCAACGTAGGAGTTTCTATTGTAATTACTAATCGATTAACATAATTTTCGACATGATGTGGACTATTGTGTCGCGTAAAAAAAGCTGTAATGGTTAGGTAATTGGTTTTTTATTATTTTGCTGACAATTTGTTATATTCAATCACTCTACTAATCATCTAGCTGCTAAAGGTATCCAATTTGATCAGATTGATTAACATAGACATACATACAGCGTTTGAAATGCTACGCTACTCCCGTAGTATTTCGTTTTGCTATTGCTACCGCTCTCGTCAAAACGAGCAATAGTTGTATGAATCTCGCTGCTACGGAGTAGTAATTGCAAACCCTGCATTCATACATATGTGAACATTAAAACACTGTATTTGTCACACTGTGTTCTAAAATCAATAATTTCTGTTCCAATATCAATATAATTGCTCTTGAACAATAGACAAATTTGAAACATTACAAAATTATGGAAATCAAGATCTTCATCTCAATGGTGGTGTGGATCTTCTAAAAACGTAAATTTCAGGATTTTTAACTTTACATACCCCTTGTTTGGTTTTGTCCTTCTTTGGATGGATCTGCCACTGTTTTAATATGTAAAAGGAAGTTACGAGTACGCGTCTTGAATAATTTGGGAGAAGTGAGAGTCGCAGTGCCTCCTTGATCGCAAAGATCAATGCATGATGATAGCTCTATGGGACCGGCCAGCACTTCAGCATTATGGGCCAACAAATATTCCTCACTAAGCACTGGATTGTCATTGACAACTAAAAATGAATACAAAATTACATTTTTAAAATCATTTGCCATCTGCATTGATAACTCACCGTAAGAGAGATCAATATTATCGTCAATCACGTTAGGTTTGTAGCTGGAAAGATGTCCCTTCATCCGGTAACCAAAACCATTTGTGTTCTGCTTTAGTAGAGTGACCTGTATTGCAGCTGGATTGGAGCATTGTTGGTATACTGTGAACTTTAAATCGATGTGACCCAATGAAACCGGTTGTGCTAAGTTTAGTTCAATTATGTGCTCGTCCCAGGTGGTGCTAATGAGTATATATATACAAATACAAAAATCCAATAATGTTGTTAAAGAATCATATCGACTTACGCATCGTTATGAAGTCGCCAAGTGCGTGTGAAGTCCCGCTCGTCACCTCCATGACGCATGTTTTGAGACTGCTTACGTTGTTTCTGAACCTGACCCAAATCATTCCAACAGCTAGGCACTTCAGCTGAGTAGACCGTCAGCTTATCGTCGAACTGTGTCAACGCATGGAATAGGCGTAGATCATCGAGCGTGTACTCTGTTGTTTTATATGCCAATAAATTCGCATTGTTCGCAAGTAAGGAGGCTGTTGATGGTGATGTTTGGACATGTACAATTGGGCTTAATGTCGTCGCTGCTGCATCGCTGCAAACATCAACCGACATACTTCCATCGGCCATAATGGAATCGGTACCAGCCATATTACGAGCACCATCTGTGACGGTCAGATCCTCTACATGCGTTAATGTTATACTACAGTCTTCATCCATTTCCAGCAGCTCGTCGCCAGAATCATTTTCACCGTCATTCAGCGAATAAAATAGCATGCCGCCCTGTCGTGAACAGCAGCAAAGTCTGTCCAAATTACGACAGTAGACCACGGCCTCAAAATGTTCCCCCTCTTCTTCGATGATGGAAGATACCTGAAAATCGTCGAGCGAATAAATTTCAATGCAACCGTCTGCGCACACTACGCAAATGGAGCCGGCCTCCTTCGCATCGGAAGATGCTAACGACACGCAGGGCGGTAGAATACACAGTTGCTTAGGACATTTGGCTCGGCTGAAGGTCATGGCAAGAGTATAGTCATTTGAGATTTGTAAGTCATCATAGTCAAAAAGAAGCATTTGTGCAGCCACATTGCATTCTGCATTATTGTCATCTGTAACATTTGAAGAAAGACAAATAATTAAGATTTCTTATTTACCAAAATACATACTATACATTTTGTTATATATTGACTGAGTACAAACATACCTATGTCCATGGACACATGTTTCTCTTCCTCTTCTTTGGATACCGTAGCCATAATAATCTTGGTAGCTTCAGTTTCTGGAGCCTTCGTTCGCAGCAATTTGACGAGCAGTTGATTACACTTTGGACTAGTAGCCAATATTTCAGCTATTTCTACAATTTCCTCCACATCTAAAGGTAGGGCGTCTGCACTGTTGGCGCCATCCAATGCATTCATGCGTTTGACATTCGTCCAGCTCTCCACCAGACAATCGATTTCCTCACTTGCGCTCAATTTTTCACTCGCACTATGGCTGCCATTCATTATAATGCTATTGTTGTTATTATTTGTTGAGCTCATGCCTAGAGAGCTGTTGTCATTATTGTTATTGTTACTTTGATGTGATATCTCCGCCTGGTCCATAAGTTTATCCATTTCATTGCCCATGCCCAGCAAACTGTTGCTAACATTGACCGTATTAGAGGAGACCATTAGACCAGAGGACGCATCATCCAGATTGCTCTCCAGTATTTGGGACAAAGTAGACAGGTCAAAATCATATAGCACGGACGAATTGTTTCCGCTTTGGGTAACTCCAATGTTCTTGTTATATGTCATTAATGCAGACACAAAGCCGTTGCTATCAAAACCATCGGCGAATTTCTCATACGGCGTCAGTGATTTATTATCATCGTCCTTCGAAGACTCAATACTGACTTGACCTGCAACCACATTCGAATCACTGGAAGCTGGATGAAATAATATATAAATGGTAAGTCGATTATATTCATTAGCAAACTCAAAATGTTTATTTAGAACATGAGATCATTAAACTTACTTGTCCCAAGTTGAGACGATGTCTTTTTCAACTGGCTGGCAATGCTTGATACGCTTCCGCTGTCATTACTAATGATGGCCGAGTTCTCGCTATGCCTATCCAACTCCACAATGTTTAGCACCACCATGCGCAGCGCCATCTCTCCACTGCTATGGCGCACACTTACACCAAGCACGATTTTGGAGCCCACGACACCGGCTCGCAGTGTGGATGTCGATGTCATATGCTGTGCATTGACGCTGCCATCATATTTACCAGTACTGTGAATGCTGGCAGCATGCGCAGCACTGCTACCGTTTCCGCTGCCACTATTGGTCGCCGAATATACGTAGTTGACTTTAGCACGGGCGCGAGCATTTGGTAGTACGCAGATGGCCGTAACACGTGCCCACTCAAAGTTCTCCTCAAACACCTCTTTAAGCAGAGTGGGCACATGAAACGTATGCATAAGCTTTAGATGACGCTCAATGCTCCAGACGCTCAGCTCGCCGGTTTGAGTGCAGCACGTGCACAAAACATTCGCAAAATCACTGTTTGAAATAACATCAAAGCTAACACCTGGAGCGGTTAATGCAGGATTGGTGGCATAGCTTATTGATAGTGGCACATTCTGAGTGTACTCTCCCTTGACAAACGGGCATAGCGGCGAATGGCGTTCATGCTCGCACCAAGGTTCGTCGGTTTTCTCCCAGCATACTAGGCATACATTGCACGTAAAGCACATGGCGCGATCCTCGCCAGAAGAGGACGGCTGATGATAGAAGCCTGCCTGAGCCATTTGATCGGGTAGAGCCCACTTATAATCCATATGCGGCCACTTCTCAAATGTCTGACGTCGCACCGCTTCTGAGTGCATAAGTACTCGTTGAAAATTGCTGAATTTCCAGCCAAAATCCGGCAATCGGGAGCCCATCAGCATGTCCGTGAGCCGCTCGTTGATGGCCGAAGCAATTGCCAGTACCGGAATGTGTCGCTCCAAGCGTTTCAGTAATATTACCACATTATTTGCGACTAATTTCAAGCTTGAATAGGGCACCTCAAGGCAAATTGTGTTCCACTGTAAAGCATTCAAATTGAAAAAATAAAAATTTGATTTTGCCTATAATAAGCTACAGTGGATCACACCTTATTTCGTGCAGAGGGAACGTTAATTTTCAATATCCAATAACTTTCAAGCCAGAAGGAATTTGAAAAAAATTAAATGTAGTTGTGTTTAGTAGGTATTAATTATATATTTAGAAATTTGTTTCTAAATAAACCAAACCACATATTTCCACCTCCGTGCTTTACCGGACAAAATTATACATCTTCAAATATAGAATGATAACCTTATCCAAAGTGACCTCAATGTTATTGAGAATTTATGGAACATTATCGATCATGTCATTCTCAAGAGGTCCATACTCAATAAAAATGAACTTAAAAAAGTGCTTATAGAAGAATGAAACAAAATCCCTATTGAGACAAATAAAAAATTAGTTTCATAGATGGAACACGTTTAAAAAACGGCATAAAACAGAATGGAAGTCTCACAAAGTTTTAATTTTTTAGTTTTAGTATTGAATTTTAAAAGCAAGTTCCTTGCACGAAATAAGCCGTGACTTTAAAAAATGCATATTAGTGACATCAGTAAAGTATAATGGAGATAAGGTATACATATTAACTGGAGGCTTTCTTACACGTTGGGCTTTAATTCCCTTCTTGGTATTCAACTGAGCTTGGTTAATCTTCTGTGTCAACTCATTGCTAATGTCACACGGACATTCCAGACCTTCACTCTCCAGCTCATTTATGCAGTTTTGAAATATAATCGCCTCGGACAAAATGAGCTCCAGCTTAATGTAATCATCATTCTGTCCAATTGGAGGCTGAAGTATAGTGTCCAAGAGTAAAACGCCATTGTAATCGCCACGCAGGCCCAGATTGTGACCATCCCAAAACAAGATTTTGTCTTGCAGTGGCATGTAACGTCCATGTATTAAGCTGTCAGCTGTAATAGTTTTTAGATAATACATACATGAATTTACAAAATGTCAAATTTAAACTGAATTTCATCAGATTTGCAAATAGGATGAGTGAAGGATGTACGATTGATGTGCGTACATATGTATGTATGTATATACAAACACATATACATGTATGTATGTACATTTTAATAATGTAGGTTTACAGATCTTAAACAATTGACCATTTGCATGTACAACGTGTATATATGCATGCGTAACTGCGAAGTAGTAGAAGTGAAAATAACGCAGAAAAAAATTACTTTCGCACAGGGCGCAAACAAAATAAT
The DNA here is from genome assembly GCA_963583835.1 of Drosophila immigrans. Classification (NCBI taxonomy): domain Eukaryota; kingdom Metazoa; phylum Arthropoda; class Insecta; order Diptera; family Drosophilidae; genus Drosophila; species Drosophila immigrans. The sequence continues at coordinate 30,393,224 of OY757142.1, forward strand.
ACCAGTTAATATCAATTCAAAGAATAATTTTCGCCCAAAGCTGAAAATACAAGCATGTATTTTGAGTGTGCGTGTACGTGCGTGTGTGTTTGAATGCATGCATTTGATTGCAGCCAAATGTAAGAATTACAATCAATTTTACAAAACACATTGCAAAAATTTGACATTTCAATGTGTGTTCGTAATTGTAATTGTGCGACTGGTTAGTAATTGTTCGTAAATACGTACATACTTACACATGCACATACATACGTATGTGCATTTCCCTGTCTGTATTTGTGCATTAATGTTTGTATGTACATATGTATGTGTTGCTTACCATTAGTATTCAATTGATATGTCTGCAGAGTTACGCCGGAATTGACATCTATAACTTTTACCAGATTATTGACGCCAAACGCAAGAAGCACATTAAGTTGCGGATGATAAACGATGTTGCATATTTCAAACAGTGGCGCTCCACCTGGCAAAACAGAATCGTTTCCACTATCGTCGCCCACATCCAAGTAGCCGTCTTGCTTTAGAATACGCTGCTCCATACTGTAACTACATATATACGGGAGTCACACCGTGCGCACGCAAACTTGGGTCTCTCTTGTGTATTGTATTGATTGCGAATTCTTTACAATTAAAATAACTTTATTTTTCGGGAGTATTGCTGCTTGCTTTCCTGCTGTTGCTGTGCTATAGTCTTTCTGTGTCCCCCTTTTTTTCCTTCTGACAGATGAGTATTTTATTTGCCATTCACATTGAATTGTGCCAATTGTCAAAACTTTAAGCCATTTATTCAATTAAATATGAATAATAATTTTCTATCAGATAGATTGATGTGTGGATTAAAAATTATATTTAAATTCTACGCTCATAAATTCAACTTGATTTTTATATTGCATTACGCTACAACGCTCCAAGAGCTGTTCAACACTGTTTTTTTGCCATTCACTTGGCCGCGCATTTTGTTTATCATTGTTAGACCAGATTTTAGTTAGTAATTGCAAGCAGATGAATATTTTGCCAAAAAAACGGTACGTAAATAGATACGTTAATTCATTAATTAGAACAAACGAGTATTTAGCATTAACTGAACTTGTTAATTAGCTGGCATGTGCGCACCAAAGAGAATATTGCTCGAGTGCGTCGGGATGAAACTGCGGCACAGGAGAATGAAAGGGAGCGACAGAATAAGTTGGAATTGGCCGTAAGTAGTCTATGTATATATGTATGTAAGTATTTATGAAATCAATTTAATGATACTTCCCGCATTGTTCAAGGAGAGTGAGGCGCGGATTAACTTTTTGCGTCTGCGTCGACAAACTGGTGTTGCTGAGGGAGTGACAACAGTTGCTGTTGGTCCAGCAACAACAAATGGAGCAACTGGATCCTCAGGGGAGGAAAACTCAGAGCTTCAGACGACGCCGTCTTCCGCGTTTGATCTTTTCGCAAACTACAAGACCCACATCAAGAAAACAAATAAAGACTTGGAGAAGGAAAAGAAGGAGGAACAGGAAACATACGAAAAGCAAATTGGATATCTTACTTACCTTGGCCAGGACACGAATGAAGCTCTCAAAGTGCTCAGTTGGTATCAAGTAGCCCCAAAGCGCACCTCCAAAAACGTTGACAATGAAGAAACTTATTCAAAACAAAAGTTATCACAAGATCCATTAACATTAATAAACTCGATGATTTCGACACGCAAAAAAACTGTTACATCGGAGATCGAACGCAGTGGGAACACGTCGTGCCCAGAATCAACATCAAAGTCGAAGGACACCAAAAAGCAAAAAAAAAAGCGTATGAAACACAAGAAACACAATCAGAAAAGCCACAAGTCTGAACAAATATCCAAAGAGTTTGTCTCTAACGCAAAACGTGACAAACTAAATAGATTACGAAAAGAGCGTCTTCTTCGAGAAGCATCTGAGCAACGTCGCCAGGAGCAGCTTTTTGCGCAAAAGGATCCAGGAATACCAGCGAACCCAGCTTCAATGACACCAGCAGCGACGCCCCGTATAGTCCAAAAGTATAATAGTCAATTTAACCCTGAATTTGCTAAGCAAAACAAGCCTTAATACTTATTTTTTATAGATCAGCCACGTCAACTTTTAATTCAGTTTTTATAATAAGAATTATTTTCATTAAAAATACTATTGTTTTTGAGTAATGCACTTGATCAGAAATTTCTCTTGTACAACCATTTTGTATATTTCTTTTTATCGAAACTGGAAAAAATTGCAAAATGGAATTATATAGGTATTCTCCGACAATTTATCTTTCATGAATACTGAAACTAAAAAAACTGACACAATGATACTATCGCAGCCATGGAAACTAGAAAAAATATGATTTGGGAACGGATAGTAAAAAACAAGCTTCCCCTTTAATTAAAATATGAAATTTTTTTAAAGTATTTTATGCGTTTAATTAGTCAGCCTGTGTGGCTGTCCGTCCGTCTGTATGATCACCTAGATATCAGAGACTATAAGAGCTGGAGCTTCCAAATTTTGTACCCGTTACCCATGGGGTGGCAGACTTTTATTATTTAGTGCCTACAGGAAATGTATGTAACAGGCAGAAGGAATCATCTCCAACCCCATAAAGAATAGATATTTTTATACCCGCTACCCATAGGGTAGAAGGGTATTATGACTTAGTGCCAACAGAAAATGTATGTAACAGGCAGAAGGAGGCATCTCCGACCCCATAAAGTATATATATTCTTCATCAGCGTCAACAGCCGAGACGATATAGCCATGTCCGTCTGTCTGTCTGTCCGTCTGTCTGTCTGTATGAACACCTGGATCTCAGAAACTATAAGACATAGAGACACCAAAGTTGGCAAAAAGGTTCCTTCATACTCTACGCAGATCAAGTTTATTTCAAAAGTTGGATGCCACGCCCCCTTCGCCCACAATAAGCATTAATCTAGAAAAAGTCAAGTTTTTTTTTATGTAAATTGCATATAACTCCAAAAGTTCTTTGTGTAATGATGTGTAATTTGGTAACCCGTCTGCGCTTGACACTCTGAATATACCCTGTAATTTGGGACAAATCGGATAAGTAGAACAAAAGTTATTCGTGAAATTATTTATCAAAATGTTTGTGCCCAGTGCATATGGACGTTTTAAGTGTGTGAATGACCTAGAGATAACAAATTTGGTGACAGTATTCATGTAGCTCTTACGCAGATCAAGTTTGTTTTAGATTTTTTCCACACCCCTTTCCGCCCCCAAAAACTGGAAAAGCCGTAATAATAGACCTAGAGCACTGAATTTTGGTATGCATAATAATAATTATATTGATTCCTGTGAATTTGGTTAAGATCGAATAAAAAACATGGAAGGTATTAATGAATCAATTTTATATGCAAAATTCACTTGCAGCTGGTCGCGCTTTGTTTGTTAAGTTGACAGTGTGACCATGTCGGTGTTGTGGATTTTTACCCGTTATTTTCAAATATATACAAAAAACAAGTTTAAGTATATTTGGTATATTTTTTGTTAAAATATCAAAAAAGTTTTTTGTTTTCTCTCGAAATGGGTTGCGGGTATCATACGGTCGAGCACTCTCGACTGTAGCTTTCTTACTTGTTTATCAGTGTCAAGAACCGAGACGATATAGCCATGTCCGTACGTCTCGGAGTCTGTATGAGTTAGATCAACCAAATTTTTTTTTTAACTCGTCTTATTGCCGCACGCAGATCAAATTTGTTTTGTATTATGACCACGCCCCCTTCCGTCCATCAAATCGAAAAAAAAAACAATAAACGAGCGTAATTTTAAAAATATTGGTACGTGGAATTATTAATATAGTCGAAGTGATGAAGAAAATTTGATTGTGATTGGCACAACAAAGAAGTTATTCAAGAAACTACTTTATAGGAAAAATCACATTACCGTATGATCGTGAAATATTCTGGATTTATTCAGTAAATGTATATATACATATGTATATTGTTAATAGCGTATTTCCACATGTTCAAAAACTACCATATATTTTTAACGCAACATTCGCCCCATGTAAAATACCATAAGAAAACCAAACATATTTATGGCATACTTCAACGTGTCCAAAAACTACAGAGGTGCCACTCTCAAATTTTACCGTTACATATATGCATGTGGAAGCAGGAAAACGGGACCAGGTCATATGTGATTAGAGTAAACGATGTGAATGATTTAGGAGTTCTTCTAGATCATAGGCTAAAGTTTGACAAACACATTTCAATTACTGTCTACAAAGCGACTCAAGTTCTTGGGTTCATCAAGCGATGGGCAAAGGAATTTGATGACCCTTATACGACAAAGCTTCTTTTTGTTTCGCTTGTCCGTCCCATTCTGGAATACGGTTCTTGTATTTGGTCACCACAATACTCAAATCATAAAAATCTTATCGAGTCTGTACAAAAGAAATTTCGGCTTTTTGCGTTGAGAGGCTTTAACTGGGTTTCAGGTATTGACTTACCCTCTTATAATAGTAGACTTCTTTTACTTAATCTTCCCTCATTAACTAATCGTCGTAGCATGCTTGGGGTTATGTTTATAGTCAAACTACTAAAGGGTGAAATTGATTCTCCCTACCTTCTTAGGCATATATACCTTTCTGTCCCAGTTAGACACACACATAACTTCACACCTTTATCCCTTAACCTATGTACAACTAACTATTCTACGCATGAACCTTTTCGAGTTCTCTGTGCTGACTACAACAGACTCTACTGTGTTTTCAACGCCGATGAATCTCTTCTAAATATTAAAAATTGTATTCTATCATTCTTAGCTAACAATAATTAGCAACTAACATGGTGTTGGAATTTAAAACAAAAATTAAATACTAGCTAACTAACCTACCATCTGACCTGATTCGGGTTTTCCTGGGTTTTCCCCAATCCATGCAACGAATGCTGGGTTAGATTAATATTGCTTAAACACCCCCAGATATTTCATATTTTAATTTTAATTAATTTAAAACGGTAAATCCTCAAAACAAATTGTCGGAAGCTATAGCAGATGCGTTGAGCAGTCTTCTTTAAAACAACAATTTTTATGATTTGGTTGCTCTGCTGCCAGGACTGTCAACTAAAGACATCCATTGTGTACACACTTGGGTTATCAGAATATCGGATCATTGCGCGTTTGTTTGAAATTGAACAACATTATTTCAGCAACATTATATTCAACATTTAAAATCATAATTCTTTATTTGGTTGTCTTCCTTTTCGTTATTCTACATTTCTTTATCCCAAATTTCGGAATATCAAATCGAAAATCTCCCAAAAATGACCAGCAAAATGGAAATACCACATTAAAATACTTTAAAACGAAGTGGTAATACCCACTTCCACAATGGACGTGGGCATGATACAATAAATAATTTAATAGTTTTTAATTCGAAATTAATAGTTGTTTCTGTTTTTTTTAAAACAATCTTTTGTTAAGATTCTTAATTCTAAAATATATTCTAATCTTGAAATAAAAATAAAACTTTTTTATCTATTTTTTAAAATTCTATATTAAGCCAATTATCCGTGTTATCTTCTTCCACGTTACCATTGCCTGTCAACAATTCAGTATTCTTGGCTGATTAAGATATTAAGAATATCAGTAAATAATAATAACACAAGCACGCAAGAGTCATTTTGCATATGGGTTAATGGCGATTGCGGGAAAAATTTGAAAACAGGGGAAGACGCTAATTTAGCCTTATTTCAAATCGAATTAGGATTTTCTTAGAGTGACTGGAAGTTTACTTATACCGCGATTCTGGTAGAAACCACCTTTGCTTTGCAATTACTCTCGTTGCCGTGGTCCAATGCTGAGGTTGAGCGGGGTTTCAGCCAGGTGAATTTCGTCAAGTGCAAACAGAGAAACAAAACATCATTACAAACTTTGAAAAAAGAAAATCTAGGTTTTTTTTAGCTTTTTTAGAAGGATTTTTGAGGTTTTTTGTTTGCTTATCTAGCGTTTTTTATGCAAATAATTATGGCAACACTGTATATTATGGACGAGGGTATATTCTCTCACCTCCCTCACGTTTTAGTCGTGAACGCTAACGCGCTATAACAAATCTCGAAGAATATAAAGATTGAACAAGGAAATTATAGAAATGTATGAAAGAAACACAAAAAAAATTATTTATTATTTAAATTTATTATTTATGTTGTTCCATGAGGAAGATTCCAAACGCTTTTCTCTCGACTATGAGTTTTTCAACAGCTCTCTATTTTCACATCATTTATATCATCGAATGATTCAAATTCATTCCACGTCTGCAGAAGTAATGAGTGAATGAGTAAAGGTTGTATAAATTGTGAAAGTATACGTATAAGTCTGGTAATATTCTGAGATACATATGTACATATATTGGAAAACAAAGACAATAACTCTCGCTGGTGCTGTGTGAGCATGGTGCACACATTTGGGTATAATTTTTGTTGGCATATTTTAAAAAGAATTATCCGATCACTTATAACTGGCAAGTTGGTTATTTTAATTATCCTAGAGTTTGGCGTTTTATTGTTGTTTACTGAAAAAAGGATACAATCCAACAAGTTGCGCCGTTCTTTACTCCATAATTCCGGTATATTAGGTACTTTTTGTTCAAAATCAGTATATTTTGAAATTCGACTTGTGGTCACGCTGACGCACATGTCAATTTTGGCGGCGTTAGCTGGCCCAATCGGTGCTAGGGTTATTTCATTTCTAAGATTAGAGTGGACTGCGTCGTAGCAATCTTTCGTGTGTAAGGTTATTAACAAAAAATTTAATTTATGTTCAATAATTTTTGAAGTTAAATAAGTACAATTCCGTTAAACTCATAAAATCAAGAAGTTAAAATGGATGAAGATAACAACGACATTCCTCGTGGTAAGCATCTATTGAAATGGCAAAGGTTCACAATTGTTTGGATTGGTTGCGTTGAATATCGCAGCCGTTTCAGTTCAAAAAGGACGCGCTGGTGAAAATAAATTAGATCGTGCTGATAGATATTATTAGTATTTATTTTACAATCCTTATATCTGAATCGCCATTAGTAACTCGTGCCAGAACGCGTCGCCTATCGACTCTGGACTTGGACAGCCGTCCTTTGACGCCGCTGCTTGTTGATGCAACGGTTGAGCGGGGTAAGCGGACATCTCTTCATTTCTGTTGTCATTCAAAAATGATCGACGATACGTTGTTGTTCCAGCGTCGCCACGCCCGTTACGCAGAACTCGCTTGAACTCGGCTACAATGGACATAAGGACTCCCACACGTTCAACTCGATTATCCGTTGCACGTGGAGAGACGCCAGAGCCAAGCACACCGGTTGGCTTGTCGGCTGCGAAGCGTGCAAATCGCACTCCAGCTAAGTCGGCACGTAAGCAACTCTCATTGAAGGAAGAGGACTGGGTCGAAGTCCAGATGAATGTGGTTACTGAAGTGGTCGAAGCCGACGTTGCAGATTCAACACGCAACACGCCTTCGGATGTGGATGGAAGACGCGTAACACGTTCGATGTCAAAAACGCCACCAGCAGCGGGCCGATCGACAAACAACACACCGCAGCAATCTGATATAAATATTTCCGAGGAAAAGAAAGAAAAACAAACAAAAGAAGTGATTGAAGATGTTGATACACAACAAGCTGTGCACCAAGAAAAGTTGCCGCAGTATGGAAGCGATGAATGCTACATACAAGGTACTTTAAGTAGTTCGGAATCAAATCAAAATTCAGGAAATACCCCAAATTTGAAGTTGCAAATCAAAGTCAAAAACATTCAAATGGAGGACTCGCTTACAGGGTGCAAAACTGCTACGAAGATTGAAGGTGGAGCCCCACACATGAACTTTAGTAATGCTAAAGAGTCAATAACAGTAAACACGGAAGATATTAAAGAAATCACAAAGCCCAACGTTGATACTGTTAAGCTCTACCAAGCTGTCACAGATGTATCAGTGGATCAGCTTGTTCTGCCGTCGCCGAGCCAAAAAAATACTGATACTAATGTGGACGATGTTTTCCATGACTATTCTATCGAAAAAGAACAGTCATTTTCGAAAAAGAAAGTAGTCTTTCATGATAGACATGCAACAGAGTCTGCTGCTAAGCCAAAATATCCAAAAACACCAGCGCGCATTAGCACTCCACCCACAGACATTTATAATTTGGCGTCTGAGTCCAAGAAAGATATCAGTATTAATAGTGAGACTCCCATAAAGGCCATTATATTGAAGAATAGGAACAGCTCGACACCTCTGGCAAAGCCTGAGTCACCGCTTAGCATGAAAGATGATTCGAATAAGTCGAAACCAAATGCACCTCCACGTCAAATTGATATGATTAAACCGCGATCTCCTTTAGCAACCGTTACTGTCGATGTTATGATTGACAAAAAAAAACTCTCGAGTCTTCTTAGTGAAGACGAAAGTGAAGAAGACTTTAAAAAGGGCGAGGATGCCGATGACCATGAGGACGAGGACGTAGATCAGCAGGGGGTTTGTGAGTTCGTTGATAATGAAGTAGAGGTGGTCGATAATTATCAATCCGGCGATTCAATAAGTAGCTCTGAACGCCGTGAGATTGAAGAAAATGAAATACCTCACGATGGTGAATCTGTCGGCAGCCAGGACACTATTTATGAATGCTCCGAAGATAGTAGCGACGAAAAGTTATCCTTCATTGTGTCCGACAATGAGGTGGACAACAATGATAATATTGCGGCTTTGTGCTTCTCATCCGCATCTGATCATGAATCTGACAACAGTTACGATCAGATAACTAAGAAACGCCGACGCATCATAGTTCACAATAGCGATAGTGATCAAGAAGGTGCTCAGGAAGAGTCGACCTTTACCGGTAAAAATAAAAAGGAGTTATCAAAATGTAAGTCCACAGACAATAGTATAAACTCCAGCCAGCTAATTCTAAACAGAACTACTGAGAAATCTTCTGAGAATGATCGCAAAGTGGATCTGAATATAACTGGGTCAATTGACACAACCGAAGATGTATTACAACTGGATGATTTACAGGAGGGCGATGAACGATCCAGTTCCGTTGACGATAACGACGAAGTTCATGATTTGGAAAAGAGTTGCCATTTCTCCGGGATTAGTGTTTGTGAAGTGCTGAATTCCAGCGATGAAAAAAAGGAAGTAGATAGGGATAATGTGGCGGCTGGTGTGGAACCTTTGAAACATATCCCAATAAAATCAGAATTCTCTTTGGAAGAGAACAATCGCTCTATTATGGTGGAAATAGATCTATCTGAAGTTAAATCTCAAGAGTCCATTTCAGAGCAGCCTATTGAGAAAACATTGAAACTTGCTAATAATGATAAAACCAAAGCTCTGGAGCAGAATTCAATCCATGAAGACAAGGATTCCATTCCAGAACCTGGTGATAAAAAAAAGCCTATCTGTAAATCAACTGCATTCCATAATAAACCAAATCAGGAGGATGCTGCTCTACTCTCAGGATTGTCTTCTTGTGACTTGTCTCATTTGCAGCCCATGTTTAATCCACTCCAAAAATCGCGTCGCCAAACACTGTACATTCAGGGACTCCAAATGACCGGCTCTGAACTAAAACCAAAATTGAAGCGCCGCAGTGAGCAACTAAATAGCGATGTTCAGCCATCTCAATCATTCATCGAAACTTTAGCCGAGGAAAAGGGGCAACAGTCGAAGCGAAAACGTATGTCAAAGAGTTTTTGTGGTGCACCTGACGAGTTGAATACAAGTGCCATTAAGGAAATTCAATCCAAGAAGCCCAAGAAGATGAATGACGAGCTATCGGCTAATGACACGGTGACCAAAGTTGCTCAGCCTGGTGAGAGTGACAGGGAGAAGGTGGTATCGCCTAGTGTCACAGCCAAGATAGAACAGCTTATTTTAGAAGGTGTAAAACCCAAGAGGCAATCGGAGCCTTCCAAGGATAGTGGCTATTATCTGCAATACTGTGACGAAATAATACAGGCGGCCAATAAAGCGAAACTTGAGCAAAAGAAACAAGTAAGACAAATTCTTGAGAAATCTAATTTATTTATGATTTGATTCATATATTTTTTTTAGCAACTTGCTGCTGGTAAGAAACTAAAACGTGGTCAAAATTCTACAATAACTTTAGTTGCAGCTACGACCAATTCAGAGCCCAATCAAGCGCCCAAGGCTAAGAAGACTATAAAACGCTTGCAGGCTGGTCAGCACGCTGTCAAGCATGCTATGCATCTACTTGTTCCAGACACAGTGAGCAATGAGGTGACACAAACTTACCATCTAATTTTGTTATGGTTTATTACATTTTCTCATTTTCTCAGCCCCAGACATTGGCTCGTAAATTGTCTCCACAACCGGATGTAAGTAACATAACAAAAGTTAAAAAACCGATTTTAAGGAAGAGGCCTAAAGTGGCCAAAGCTTCACCAACAAAGAGCTCAGATGAGGAGAATCATCACGCCATTAAACGTATTAAAACTAGTGCTGGATATGTATTAATGTTCAAAGATGTTAAGGACGAAATTGAACTTATTAAGACACGATCTGGCATCGTAAGAGTAGAGCCGTGTACACCTACACAGAAATATTTCAAAGAGCTTCCATCAACTCCACACAGTCGCTCAGGGTTTCAAGAAGTGCCTGATACTCCGAAAGGGTTAAAAACGCAACTCGAATCTGGAGGACGCAACAATGAAGGTCGAAACCCAGCTCAAGAGTCTGCTCTGAGGTTCAAGAGGGAGATGTTCAGTAGAAATTTAAAATAAAAATTGAGATCTTTTTTTTTTTGTTTTTGTATTTTTCTTAAATGTTTAAATTTATCTGAAATTGTATTCTTTATTTTCTTACCACTTTTGTTCTTTAAATTGTATTATGTTATTGATTAAAAATCTCTACATTAATATTAAAATTGTTGATTCTCTCTATCAACCGATTTCGGTAATGCATTTCCATTGCTCCAAACCTTGGCTAGGGAAACATTTATAAGTTGTTGCTAATTAAACCGGATGCAAAGGTTTTGGAAACAATATTCTGAAATTTTCAAAACCCAAGAACCTAAATTTTTCGAGCAAATGAATTTTGAGTTAGCTTCTCAGACGTAAATTAGGCAAAATTATCGACATTTCGAAAATATGATGGAAAATAGTCTACAACTTTTTCATTAAATAAATGTAATCAAGTAAGAAAGTTACAGTCAACTGTAAGATACCCGTTTTCGGAGACTGCAAAATTCTTATACGTGTACATAAATATACCGAAAAATATATTTGGTGAGGAATGTACTATTACGTTGAAAACAAACCATAATATGCCATACATATTTAGTTGAATTTGATTTTTGCCCATTAGAATCGTTCTTTAAATAACTTCTATGCTTTTCATCAGATCTTATCAACACTTTTAGAGACCCTGTTACATACATTTAATTTCGTCACTAAGTTATAGTACCCTTCTATCCCAAGGGTAGCGGATAACAAAAGGCGTTTCTCGTAAATAAAATATTAGCATAAAAAAGATTAAAATACCTAATAAAGTGTTACCAAACATTGCATTTTGGAAATGTATTTTTGGTATATTTTTTGGCGTAAAATACAATATTTCGATATTCAACTTGCGGTCATGCGAGCCCCGGTCCAAATGCAACAACAAAGTCGAACGAAGAAGACGTGTTCAGCGCGGCTCACTCATTTATGATTGGTGTGTTTACAATTTCCGCTTAGTAAAATTGAATTTATATAAAATAAAAAATTTGCCGATATTGTAAAAGAAAATGTTTATATATTTTTCAAAAGTGTTAATATTTACATCAAATCCTATAACATAAAGAAAGGGCTAATGAACGGTTAATTTTTTGTTTTGCATTGAATGCACAACGGTTTTTTTGTTCTTACTCTTGCCCTCTCAAAACAAATTAAGAAAGGGAAAGGAAATTCGATCAAAACAAATTCAACGTCAAAAGTCTGTTTGCAGTATGTTCGAGATAGAGGATTACTCAAGCAGTATACATGAGGGCTTCTTCAATAAATATGCGGTGAGAACATAGACAATTAAGTATTTTCTATGCATATGTGAACGTTAATATATATTTACAAGTGTCTCTCAACAACAGAAATATACAATAGACAACCATACCCATAATATTTATCCAATTTTTTTTTACTGTGCCGGCCGGTTACACGCACACATGTTTAAACACATTGCATTGCCGAGACTTAATAGCACACAAACATTGTCATTTATCATTTAATTCAAATTCGTAACGTTCATTTGATAGAGAACTCGCCGCAGTCGACAAAGCAGCGCAGCACAACGTAGTCATCAGCAGCCCTCCATAGTATTTTTTTCCATTCCCCTCACCACAACCGGCAAGCTGTGCTGCCCCTGTGTCAGAGCATTACTGCTGTTTTACTTCGCCGCCGATTTGCGTACGAATAAAGCCAAAGTTCCATTTTAAATTTAAACTCTACAGTTCGCCGCGTGAATGGCTTCCACGGCAAAATCTGAATATCTGTATCTGTATGTATGTATGGAAATGTGTATGTGCACATGTATGTGTGAGCGCGTTTGTTTATTTGCGAGCATTGTGCTTTAAAATTGCTCTTAACTCATCGCAGTCAGTGGAACCGCTGATTAATGGTATGTAGACGAAGGCAAGCGGTCGTAACAGGAAGAGATCCGCTATGTATTTGTGAATTACACATATATGTACATATTAAAAAATTCGATAAGCGTTGAATATTATGATTTCTGGGTTAGTCATTTGGTTATTAACTCGGCTAGAATCGCGTTTGGAGACTGAGCTTGTGTTAAGGCTACGTGCTCTGTTAATGCTTACACAACAGTCCGCTGTTGTGCGTACTAAAAAGTTTGTAGCAACAACAGAGGTGAAAACGTTTATTTTGCCCGTAATCCAGTTGAGTTCGGCGAGTTAGCTCAGTTAGCATTATGTTAACAATTTTAGTATATTTCTATATTGATAAACAACTTGAATATGTATTTTGTTTTTGTTTTTCACCCGTTTGAATTTTATACTTTTCCCTTGGGTTAACTCTTTGCGCATCTTTTGCGATTGCCTTTTTGATTTTAACATTTCGAAGGCCAAACGTTCACCTCATAAATAAAAATAAAATTCTGCTGTATGCATCCGAAGGCTTGTATATATACTTATGCTTATTGTATGTATGTACATATGTGCAAATGTGTTAATAAAAAGTTCGTTCGTATTTATTTGTATTTTGAAGACCAGAATAATTGAGTTTTTTAATCCTAGTGTGTTTAAGCCTCTCTGACCCTGGCATCATGCTAATGTATGAACATATGTATGCATACATAGATAAATATGTACATGTATATAACGCATTCGAGGAGCTACAAGTGTGTTACATTAATGTTGGGCAGTGTGTGTGTGTGTGTGGGCACAACAAGAGACATGCTTTTATTGGAAACGCCACAAGTAGTAGAACGAAGGGAGGTAAAGCTAAGGACACTGCTCTGGTCTACCTCAAAAGCTTTCGCTTCGCCAGCGCCTTTTCTCTCTCTCTCTCACTCCCACTAGCGTTCGATAAAAACGAGTGTAAAACTTCAAAGTTCAACGGGAACCGCCCCGCCCCGACCAACAGCAATGCAGGCTTTGAGTGAATGAAACATCCACAAACACATTTACAAGCACATTCACACAACAATAGCTTACTCACCTACAGCATGTCGCTGCTCGCAGTTTGCAGCTCGCAATTTTTTTGTTACTCTGCTATTCGCCTGGTTCGACAGCTGACATGTAAGCAGATCCTTGATGCCCCAATGGAGGTATACAGACGATGTACGGCAAATGTGAAGTCTCGGGCGGAAGATCGCAGAGATCCAGCAAAAACACACAAAAATGTACAATGCACCCCAGGCGTAATGCCTAGGCGACGAATTCCTTTTCAAGATACCAGAAGTGAGGAACAGAGAGGACGAGGATGCTGTTTCTTCTTTAACAAACCACCAACCTTCCTTTGAGAATGTGTGTTTTCATGCCTTGATGTAAAATTTAATGATATCACTAGACAGCTGTAGTAAAAGCTGCACTGACGCATAACTCTATATACACATAAGAAAGTATGTGAAGGTGTTTGGCAGTTGCGCATTTTTTTAAGCTATACAAGTATATTTTGCTACTACTTGCTACTAATTTTGAAAGCCTGTTACATTTTTTTTTGATTCATCTGGTTTTGGTAACTTTTATTTCTAAAAATAAATTAAATGCTACTGGTCTCCGATCCGAAAAGCTAATGAGGGGTAGAGGGACAACACAGGCTTATTTATGCTCAAGATAACCTTTTACAGGCTTAAATAAGTTCAAATCCTCATAAGTAAATATTTTTACGCCAAACTCGTCTATCTGAACTCAGAAAATGCTTTTGAATGTACATATGTATGTGCATAATGATATATTCCGTTGATTATTACAATCTATTCTACATATGTTCACACATACATATGTATGTACATAAGTACACATTGTGTTGATCGAGACAAATCATCAAATGCCTGTTGGAGCGCAGGCAGCTGCTGCAACAGCAATTGATGTCTCTGAAACAACAACTTAACTCTTGTACTGTCCTTCGGGGTGAAAACCAAAAACGAGCTGACTGCACTTTAAACAGGTATGGCCGGTGGGATACGGTTAAGAATTCTCTGCTCTGTAACTGATGAATCTGCCTATTAAATGTAGGGTGTGTGTGTGCGCACTTTGCTCAGCAACGTCACAAATATTTACGATATCCTTATAAGTGATGTAACTTATTTTTGTCTTGTCTATCGATTTTTCAGAAAGAGCAGATTCAAGGATATGCTACCATTACTTTTGTACTCCTTTTCCCCCTTCGTCGTCTGTCTTGCCAGCCCCCCACTGACAAGTAACAGGCGCTAGCGCGCGCTTTTCCTTTTTTCTGTATTCCCTATTTTTACTCACACACTTATGTGTATGTACATACATATGTACATAGAAAGGTAGTCATGATGTTACTACAACATATAAATGGCTACCGGCGACCGGCCTTTCCTCAGCCTACTTACTGTTGTATAGCAAATACTACTACCCTTTTTCAGATTTCTAGTTGCAGTAACAGCCAGAAATGTAAAATGGAACGCAGTTCAGTTTAAACTCTGCTTGCTCCGCTGCTCTGTTGATGTTTCAATTTGCAGAATGCTTTGTTGCCAACTGTACTGTTTGAGCGCTCAACATAGCACTCTGTCGTGTGTTGTTTTTTCCCCGTCGATGTTCTATGTTTCCACCACAAAGAGCAGCAGACTTTCTGTGCACTGCTGTGTGGTTTCTCTTTTCAACCGTTTTAACATGAACCAGGCGTAGACGGTCGACGCCGCTGCCTGTTTTCTCACATTCGCTGCTGTGAGCAGTGTATTTGTATTGCTCCGCTGTTCGTGCTATTGCTGTGCTGCTATGAGGCTACTGTCAATTTTTCTGCGAGTTCCGTCGTTGTTTTTGATGAACATGCGGAACATTTAATGAACATCAGTGTTGCCAATTCCCAGAACCGATTAGAAAATATATTTTATAAATAATATAAATATTCACAGAGGAGCGAGACATACATTTAAATTACTAACACTTATATATTCAAGTAAATTTGGAAATTGCCAAAGCAACAGATTTGGTTTGTTGTAAGTAACAAGTATTAAACCTTGCCGATACATAATGTGATTCATTATGTATTTGGGTTTGAAATAATTAAATTAAAAAAGCGAGACTTAGCGGGGAAATGGCTAAATTGGCAGCGCTGCCAGGCTTATATAAATTCGTGTATGTGTATGTATTTTATGCTATCTCTCTCTAGTGGTTCTCTGTTAGCTGGCACCAGCGTCAGCTCGCTCTTAATCATAAGCAAAATGTTGCTGAGGCCCTTAGCTCTGCAACATTCTCATGAGTGGTTGCTTTAAACAGCGCGATACGTCCCAAAAATATATTTATGCAATAATAATGTAACTCATGCATTTGTATATATGTGTGCATGTGCATGTACATCATCGAAAAGATTAAGTTGATGTCGGTGGCAGGAATTTCGTTTTTACATGTTTTAAATATATGTAAAATATACATATATACATATTAATGTCCATATTCCAGCTGCCCTTCAGCCTGTAACTTTCAGTTTATTTATATTATACATTTTCTACAATGTGCATGTTTATGTACATATAAAGGTAAAAAACTACTAAACAAAGAAATTACTTGTGTTTGAAATATTGGATACTACTCTAAAGCATCTTACACTAAAGGAGGGAGAAAGCCATAATTCTTATCTACCGTCAACTTATTTATGTATGTACATATAAACATGTATAGAGCCATGTACATATGTATGTACATAATTATGCTGTAGGTGTATATATATTGTAAAATTAAACGTATCTAGTAAATTATATATTTAGACATTGCAGAAATAGCACTTTACATCTTCCTAGTAAGACATTGAATTAATTATTGGGTGTAGTATGTTTAAATTTAAATTAAACTTTTTTTTTAAAGTACTCCCTCGAGGAATTAAATTTTTTTAATTATGTTCTCTTACTGTTAGGGTTGTTATTATCGTGAACGCAGCTATACACACAAATACCTACATACATATACATACATGTCTGTATATTAAGTGTGTGTATGTGTTTATATTTTTGGGTTGGTATACGTACATATGTACATATGCAGCCCTTTGTCTGGCTCTCTTTGCCTGTCTTGCAATACAAAACTGGTTTCAACATTGCTCCTGCTTATTCATCTGTACCTTCGTTATCATCGTTATTCGTGTTGAGGTTGGGCGTGAAAAAAGGAAAAGTATCAGGCCACATACACATACATATATACATACATACATATATTCATAATTGTCATCACTGTTTAATGTACACGTCAGAGATCGTCAACAAGCCACCGCAAAAATGTGTATACTCGTAACTCACGAGTATTTTTGACATTCGAGTATATTTGTTACGAGTCGCAAAAATGATTGAGTATTTACGGGTGCGAGTGCCAATGGCACGCGTGCTTACCGTACGAGTGCCGATACCACTTGTGCTTAGCAAGTGCGAGTGCCATTGGCACTCGTGCTTAGCGAGTGCGAGTGCCGAATCCACCGCATAATTTTTATGATCGGCAAAAGCGGAAATGCGTACTCGTAATATTTGCTGTGGGTATTTGATGCACAAGTGAAGATTGTAAGCGAATATTTTGTGTATACGTAAATGTATTGATGTTGTTGTTGGGTTTTTTGTACTTCATGCTAGTTATTTTTACCTGGTATATTTAAAAAAAAACTATTTTGGCTTTATAATTTAATTTTTATTTGTGATTTTTACTAATACAAATAATAATAATAGCTAAATAAAAAAATTACTAACTCACATATATAAATTCAGTGAACAAAGGAAACCCAAATTTGAATTAAACTTCAATTAACCTGTTGTATTGACTATTTTTTAAATTCAGTCAGTGGTAAAAGAGAAAATCAATATTTTAAGAATACTGAAAATGTACCTGTATTTTACGTTTAAATTGATTAAATTGTATATTTATGACCTTGTGGTAAATGTATACATATGTATGTATAATAAAAAGGGTTTTTGCAGATATCTGTAATTTCCGGAGATTCCATAAAAAGTCAGTGCAAAGCATGCAAAAGGCACTCATAAAATAGAACCGCGAACAGCTGCGTCGCGACGCAAAATCATTTACGATTAAGAAAGGAGGTGGGGTAAAAACACTCGAATACTTGCCCAACCATTTGAATCATTGTCGACATATTCGGGTGGATTTCGAATTTTGTCATAAGTGCAAGAATGATCGGTTGCCGAAATGCAAGACACTCGTCAAGCACAAGTGTTCGAATCACGAGTAGCAAATTGATTCGGTCCCGAAAAGGCACACACAAGTTGTGACCGAGTGGCCGAAGCGCAAGCACTCGCAATACTCGCGACAATAATGTGCGAGTAGCATCGCAACACAAAATTTCATGAGTGTGAGTAGTTGACCAAAAACAACCACCTTTGACGTTCTCTGGTACACGTAGTAAAGCACATAAACCAGTTGATGTATAAGGGGAGCAAATTGAAAAGTGGGGAATGTTGCGACCATGACTATTGAGTAGTAAAACTCTCTGCGAGGCAAGCAATTAGATTGGTGTATATTTGTGTTATTATCGGATGGATTGATTGATTGAATGATCGATTTTTCAGGAAGCCGCTGGACCTTCATTGGACTTCTATGTGTCAGATTCTATGCAGGATATGCTGGATGTGGACATCAGGGCAGAGATTGCCAACGTGGTGGGCATCTCCAGTGAGATGAGCTCGCTTGATCACGCACTCGAATCCATTTCGGCCATCAACAACAGTACCAATAATTCATCCAACAGTCTGCCCTCGTCATCGTCGACACACAATGCGAATTCCACTCTGTTGGCCAGCAGTGCGCTGCATGCCTCACCTACAGCCAAATGGATGGGATCCTGCGCCAATTTTTGGTCGACTGCTGACTATTATGCTGATGTCGGCGCCTGTGTAAATCCCATTTCTGTGATGCCGTTAATTAACTCGAACAGCGGCTCCGCATCAATGCTGACCACTTTATCGCCACAAAAGTCACGAGCAGTTGGGCTATCATCATTACATGGCAGAGGAGGGCTCTCTGTTGCAGCGATAGTGCCACCTGCCTCACCATGCGATGAGCATAAATCGCATTTGACCTTCTCGCCGGCGCAGATGAAGGTCAGTGCTGGATCCCTGCGCAGGGAGCAAGTGATGGCCCACATTCCGAAACAGATCTCTTCTTCCTTGTCCATTTCATCGTCGACTGTGACTTCGCCGGTAACCATGGCAACAAATGTCGTTTTACTCCAACGACGTAACTCTCCGGCCGTGAATGCGGTGCGCAAGGATCTTGGCACGGAACTGCGCAAGGTTCAGGTTCAGCAGTCCAGCATGGAGGAGACGAAGAATCCTGCTAAAAATAATAACAGTCTATTAACCGGCGCCAGTGGTGTCTCAAATACCATCAAACTAGGACCCGGCATTGGTGGTCTGACCTTTGCCAACAGCTCCACCTACAACAAACTGAAGCAGCATACGTCCATTAAGTCGCCCCATGGGACCCCGATCACAACCAATGGCAACATTCTGCTTAAGAGGGATCGAGAGGCAAGTCCGCTGAATGTCGGCGCGGTTGTAAAGCGTGGCAGTGCACCTAAGAGCATCGCTTCAGCGGTACATTCGCCCCTCCATCAAATGCAGTTGCAGAGCAGCATTGGGTCGCCATCGTTGACTTCTACCTCCACTGTGGGTCGTCTTTCCACATCGTCCTCACCGTTATCTTTTACGCTGTTGGGTAACAGCAACAGCAATAACAACAGCAGCAACAGCAATAACAATGGCAATGTGAACGTCAATGTCAACATCAATCCCAATGTGAATGTCAACAATGCTAGTGTTAACATTAAGCCACTGCAGCAGAAATCGAAGCAGTCAGCGGGATTGACCAGCGTATTTCCAAAGCCCGCCTATTCCTATTCATGTCTCATTGCGCTAGCGCTAAAAAATTCGCGAGCTGGTTCTCTGCCCGTTTCGGAGATCTACAGTTTTCTGTGCCAGCATTTTCCATATTTTGAAAACGCGCCAAGCGGATGGAAGAATAGTGTTCGCCACAATTTGTCGCTTAACAAATGCTTTGAGAAAATTGAGCGCCCGCCAACGAATGGTAATCAACGCAAAGGCTGTCGTTGGGCCATGAATCCCGAACGAATCGGTAAGATGGACGAGGAAGTACAAAAGTGGTCGCGCAAGGATCCCGTTGCAATTCGCGACGCGATGGTCTATCCAGAGCATCTTGAAGCATTGGAGCGTGGCGAAATGAAGCATGGCTCAGCCGATTCAGATGTGGAGCTGGATTCACAATCCGAGATCGAAGAATCGTCTGATCTGGAGGAGCATGACTTTGATGACACTCTAATCGATGCGATGCTTATTGAAGAGGAAGATAATGAAGATGTTGAGTAAGTCATAATAAATGTTATCATCCAAGCATTATATTTGAATATTTCATGTTCTCGCTTGCAGCTGGGCAAATAGCGATGATGAGGATCACGTCCAGAACGAGCAAGTGGTTCCTGAGTATGGGCCAACAAATCAATTAGCTAATCACCTGAAAACCAATCATCAGCTACTACTAGCCCAAAAGGGGGTTGACTTCGAGATCGGGGTGCGTAATTGGATTTTTAATTTAATTCTGATAAAGAAACCATATAAATTTGTGACCGCTTTACCCTGTTCAGGTGGAGAATCTGTACGGTGCCATCAATTTTGAGGACGAAAAGCAACCAGTTCGTGGATCCGCTCTTGTTGTCGGCCAACCGTCTAGCATAATTGAGCTCAATCCATCCGATCTAAATGCTAACGATGGCTATCACTCACCGAAGCGAGCTCGTCTTGATATTAATTATGCTATCGGTCCAGCCGGTGAGTTGGAGCAGCAGTATGGTCAAAAGGTAAAGGTCCAGCAAGTGTTGCAACAACAGACTCCGACGTTTAATCGCCGAAAAATGCCTCTGGTTAATCGGATCATATAAGGAACAACACAGCATACAAATTTCAAACGCAAAATGTACATTGTATGTTTATATATTAAAAGTATGTGTGTGTTCTGTATGCACTTAGTGTAAGGTTTACTATTGAGGGAACTCCCATCAATTACGCTTCATTAATTTTAAGTTAATTTCTGTGTGCATCCCAAGAATCACTCAATTCTATTGATTCCAAGTAAGTTTGTTTTTAAATTTAATTACATAGAGCAATGTCTTCGCAATGCACCATTGCTAAGCACAGTGAAGTCAAATAAATGTCTATGGTATCGAGCATTAAACAAGCAAGATCTCGCTCTTCATAATTGACGCAACATCTTAAAGTTCAGTTACAACTTTTGACAAATTGAGCACAAACTCAATTCATAAAGTGAACTTGCAAGTGTTAAAATTCCTATTGTGTTTAATGCTTTCAATTTTCTTGAGAATGATTGTAATAATTTCGAATATGATCTCCAAAGATATGAAATTGTTTATTAATCTATGTTACATGTAATCATTTTTGACGATTATTTTTAATAAGATCAATGGAATTATACAGTAAAAGGCAGAAATTATCTTGACACAATTGCTTAGATAAAATGCTACATTACGTTATACGAAATACAAAGATCGTTTATATTTCCGATACTTTGTTAACTTTACATAACAATGGAATTTTTGGTTTTCGCATTCTACACAGTTTTAGTGTACTTATTATAGAAATACTTTTGTGTATGTAATATTGATATTTACCACCCAAAACTTGCCGGTCCAGTATTTATTACATAGATTTTGGTAAAATGTTACCAAGCATAGGCGTATGTAAAAATAAAAAAACAAACAATTATCAATTGAAAATTCAGTCAATTAACAATTTTTGATACAGTATTTTGTAGTTTACGTATGTGTATACATATTTGTTGTGTCAAATTTGTATACACTACTATTGTAGTTGTAAATGAAATGTACAGCAAAATGCCATACAATAAAACATTCAAAAAACAGCAAACAGACCGACATCGCATCACAACAAAAATTCGGAAAGAATTATCCAAATTCCAAATAAACATAAATAAAAAGACTAACAACCAACGATTATACAGCAAAACATTCAGGAATCAGTTAATGTGAGTGCATGCAAGACCTCATATTTTAAATACAAAGTACAAACAGTTTTTAAGTTAATTGAAATAGGCTTAAAAGTAAATATTGTAAATAGTTATTGCATTGATCAATTTGAAACAAATGCATTTGTGTTACATATTTTCAATATTAATTTTTGTATTTCATATAGTCATTTATTAAAATCAACATATTTTGTTCTAATAGTAATTATAATTTAGAAATACAATTTAGAAATTATCTATTTAAATTACTGTGTATGTAAATATATATATATAAATATATTTATATATGATGTGCATACATTTGGCAAAACAAACAATTTTTTATAGATTTGTTAAAAAATCAATATGTACAATACAATTGAAACCAAAAAAATTGTAATAAAATTTTTCATATAATTTTTAGATGAAGTGTACATTTTTAATGGATTTAGGGTTGACACTCACTACTTTAAAGGGATAGAACATTTATTTTTGTCAAAAGATGTTTGCTTATTGATTAAACACAGTAGAAAAATGACAGTAGAAAAAGAGTGATCAAATTCCAATGCCCAACGTTTGATGAACCCAAGAACTTGAATTGAAATATGTTTGTCAAACTTTAGCCTATGATCTAGAAGAATTCCTAAACCAAATATTGATATTATCAGCGCACTTTAAAATTTAGGCTGAGACGACTATCCTGAGTAGCACCTGGGGTTATAAAGACAGGCTTAGAAGTTGCAGATTTAAACATCACAGTTTAAGTTCTGTTATTAAGATAGACAGATACCCATATCAGAAAAGTATATGAAAACCTATCATATTTAATTTTTTAACTAAAAGGAAATGGTTAACAGAGTCAAAAGCTTTACTTAAGTTTGCTTAAATAACATCAGTCTTCAACTTATTCTGAAAACCTTTGATCACTAGTGAAGGAAACTCTAATAGGTTAGTAGTCGTAGAAGTCGTACAAAACAATGCTGGAAGGAAAAGACAATAGATCTACAAAAATGACTAAGTTGAGATGTAATAATTTTGTCCCTTCCGCGCCCTCAAATCAAAGCGATTAATGGGCGTAATTTGCAGCTGAATCTCCAGCTTTGATACGCATAATAATGATTAGTCTAAGTTATTCATGAATGGCAAAAAGAGCACATTGAAATGAGCACTGTGCAAAATGATATGAATGAACACGCTTGAGTGAGTAAGTCCGCTCGCGTAAGACTCGGCCGCACAACGTTAAAATGGAACAAATTGAATTGAATGATTGAGAATGCTTTACAAAAAGAATATGAATTTCGAGTACATTCGAATACCAAACCAGATTATTAGACACACTCAACAAACTAAACAATAATAGGTAAATACGAATAGAAAATACAAAGAATCTCGTCCGTTTTATTTTCTCTTTCCATCTCTATTGGCCACTTAAACAAATGGCGACGCGAATAATTCTTATGGGTTCGGCTTTGTCAATTTGACATTTCGTTTTTTGTTCAATTCATTCACCTTCATTACACTGAACGTCTTATGCTATGAAATACAACACGCACTCATATTCCTACAAAGTCGTTTCATTTCGCCATTCTCACTCATTCAACTCAATTCAATTCGAATGCATTCATTTTAATGTACATATGTATGTTGCGAGTAATAGTAATTATCTATTTACCGAAGTAGACTGTTATCACAAAACCTTTTTAACAACCGTCGAACCAAGCAGGTTGTACTTTGCGTATGGTGAAATTGCCTCATCGGAACTGTTGTGAATAGATTTGCGGTTTTGGTGAGGACAGCAAGGAATTTTGTTTCTGGTAATTAAACCCCTTTTCATATGTTGTGTGCAACTTACCATAATTTCTCCAATGTTATTTGTATTAGCAAATCTATTCCTATTAAAAAAGTATGAAGATTCCAAAAATATTAGAAGAAAATTAAATCGGAAAATGGATTTAAATACGTTTTTATTCCACATTTATAAACAGATAATTCTGATTTTAATTGAAATCTTAATTTATTTTGCATATTCGTTCGTTTTTTAAATATATTCTTTGTTTTTTTTTTTTTTACAACCAATAAGGCTCAAGTTTTCAGTTTAGTGCATGCGTATTGAGCAAATAATTTTGACCCACAAGGGAGCAATCTATGATAAATATGACAATCGATTTTAATATCCTCATTCCACAGCCTTCCCATTTTTTTACATTTTAAAGAGCCGTTTTTCAATTTCGAGTGTCATCGCTCTCACGAAAACAGCTGCTCAACATAAAATGGAGCCTTGACAAGTAAATTGTAAAGAAGCGAGCTAGCAATAAATGATTGGCTTAATTTCGCTTGACTATTTTATCGATACGCATTGTGTGACTGAGAAAATAATGTACGATTTTTTCACTTATGTAATTAAAATAGACGTGTGAAAGTATGTTCAGGTTATCTTATTGCATTTTGCATTGGATCCAAATACATTGCATTTAAATCTATTTATATGGTGAAAACCCAATTTTTGAAGCTATGGAACGCAGCTTTAATAAAATAAACTATTTGACTAATCATATAAGTATAATGAGGTTAAGTTTCTTCTTGTGCAGCTTTATCATAAAAATCAGTTCTTACAGTTAAGTCATACACACACATATACATATACACATACAGATACATATTTAAGATAAACGCAGAGAAGTACAAAATTAACAATGTACACAATAGTTGAATATCGAATCATACACCGGTTAAAAGTATTTACTGTCCATTTAATTACAAAACTATTCTCCCATAACTAGACTACTTAAAAATTCATTAGGAGTCGAATGTAAAATTTCCCAGTATCGTATTTTATATGTGATTTTGGACTAGATTTCTTTGCATTTTTGTTACGAGTAACTTATGTTTTTATTTCTTTAATGACTTACAAAAAGTTTGTTGCTCGAGTAAATACCAAAGTGGCTTAATATACTTTAAAAAGCGTCTCTGTGAAAATATTCAATCTGATTTCGATTCTTTGTATATGCTATGTACATATAAATAGTCGCCGCATGCAGTTAAAATATATTGTGACTACAGGCAAACTGACGTAATAAAATGACCCTACGTGAGCGTATGCAAAAAAACCAAACAATAGTTGTTTTAATTGAGTGTTGATATTTGCACATTTAAGGCCTTTTCTTTTTCCTAATTTACTATAGGCTTTAGTTTTTCATTTGAGCAAGCTGAGTATATGAGCTTTTCTTTTATTTCTTTACAGTTTTTTATTATGTGGGAGTGTTGCTTTAATGAGCGAACCTTCATAGTTAATGTGCGTGTAAGTAAGTAATTATGTACGTACGATTTTATTTGTACGTACGCGAGTTTGCGACGTGCGCTATGCTTTACATTGCTTGTTGAAACCCGGCTGTTGTAATAAATTTGTTTGTCTTAAAAGTAAACACAATTATTAGTTAGTTAGTTTAGTTAGACGTGAAGTTTAAAAATACAGATACTGATAAAGATACAGATACAGATACAAATAGAAATACTGACGCACGTGTACTTAAACTAAGGTGTATTCCATGAATACATAATCTGATTAGACAAGGTCAGCGCTGTATGAGGGGCGTGACTATACTGCTGCTTGGACGGTTTTTTACTTCTATGCGGGGGCAATTCTATAAGTAATTCATCTCTTTTTAGGTATACGTATATCCAATTATATATATGTTTACAGTGGACAAGAACATAAGCTACGAACTAACATACGAATAGTACATGTAAACTTATTAATGTTTACTTATTAAATGCACAGGTTTAGGGAACTAATGAACGACTGATAGATTTAGAGTAACAAATAATGAGTAATGAGTGGAGTGACTTTAGCATGAGCAAGGTGTCATTTTACATAAATTCTACAAAAACTTGTCACTCGTACATAAAAAGCATTTCGAGCTACTTATTCTTGCTTCAGACGTTTAGCATCGTTGCCATCACTAACAACATTTTTCACAGCAGATGCAGCTGCACCAACGGCCACTGCTGATATACCGCTGGCAACTGTGCTGGCTGTGGAGTGTTGTTGTTGATCTCCGTCACTGGTTATGTAGGCGAACTGGCACTCGAACTCAAAGTCCATCTCCTTCTTCTGAGCAAAGGTTGATATTTAGCAGAGGCTTTCGAGTTTCGTTAGTAGATGCTTAGGTGCTTACCATGCGCTCGCAAATGACGGCAATGGCCGTTTTTTGCTGTGCTTCGGCAATCTTGTGCTCCACTAGATAGAACATGTACTCATCAAACAGCAGGCGTATTAGATGAAAGCTGCCAAAGCTAGATGCCGACCGCAGTGTCAAGTCTCGGATAATCATTGAGCTGTAGAAGCTCCATTTTAGTAAGAATTGACGGGCGGCTCGTGCATAGCTTGGCTTTCCAGTGTACTCTTCCATAGCGGATTCGACGACAATTTGTAGCCAGCTGGCCCATTGCTCTAAAGAACTTTGCTGCTGCAGTGCCGCCTTGAAGTCATTCTCCAGGCGCTGAACAACATCTGGTGCACATTGACTTACCCATGCAGCCTGCTCCTGAAAAAAGAGAAAAGAAGACTATTATTAAGGACACTGGCGGATAAACGCAGATTCGCGACAACGCACCTGGACATTGTGAAAGTCCACGCGGTTCAAATCATTTAGCATTTGAGATATTTGTGCACCATTCTGCAGCACAGCCCGAGCTGCCTGTGCTAGATGATTGAGGGATGTATATCGACGCAATGTCTGGCAAAATGCTGACACGGCACTAGTCTTGATCTGTGCCAGCTGCTCCGGCACGCCCAGCATGCTCTCGCAGAGCCATAGCTCCAGGCTTTTTGCAAAGTTACGGATAGCTTGTGTCAACGCATTGGGTATCGAGCGAAGTACATCTGGTATAATGACGTCGACTGTGTTCTGATAGAACTGATAGTCCACCTAAGGAGAGAACGCTTGTGTTAAAACTCTGTAATCACTTTCAATTGCGTCAATATACCCGAATACACATAGCTTCGACTGCGATGGACTTTGATATATATAAAAATTGTACAAATACATATTGCACACTACAAAATAGGGAACTAAGTTGTGTAAAAATTCCATCATCGAAGCATCTACTGTGCTGTGTAGATTTGTTATTTATTTTAAATTCTTAGCTACTTTTGTAATAAATTTGAGTGAATTAGTACTTGACTGTATGTACATATGGACTAACAGAACGACATATTGAATATAGCAAGTTTTTTCGGCTGTCGTAGCCGCACTTTTTTGGGTAAAGTGGTATTTTGACTTCGATTGTAATTATACCATGGAATTGGCACGGATGCAATTAATGAAGATCTCGGCAGGAAATTTGTGTACTCACCTCTCGCACAAAATGTTGGACTTCTGCGCAGTGGCACAATAGATACAGTTTTGTTTTGCTCAAGTATTTCTCCTCCTCACACTCATCCAGATTGTTGTTGTCTGTGGTACGCCAAAAGTCGCGAAGGAGAAATTCAACAGTGCCGAACTCAAGATTGAGCACTGCGTCCAAAAATGATTCGCAATGCTCACGGTACAGGGCCCGAAATGTGTCCACATCGTCCAGGGTGAGCTCACTGTGAAAACTGTGGCTCAATTCGATCACCGGAAAGACAGGCATCGCACCAGCTCCATCGCCAATGTACTGGATGAGGTCATACTGAATTACAATGGGATAATTGAGGAGATATGGGATATTACCTGCATACAAGCTTCGTAGGTTTCTGGTTTAAAGTTGTGCTTCTTTGTACCAGCTGTTCGCTGAGGGTTGGAACCTGTTGTAATACCGTTTGAGCTTCCATTTGAGCTTGTCAGCTGGCTGGCATTGTTGCTGCTGTTACTACTTGTGACACTGACTAGGGCGCCGTTTGTTGGCGGTGTGCTATAGCCTTGCATTGATTTATCTTCCATGGATTGATGAATTAGTAGAGATCCGGGTTTTATCCGAATGCCATAATAGTGGTACTTGGAGTTCCCGCGTGTGCCCAGGCGACGTGTGCGCAGGCCGGAGAACACCGAACGTATTAGTTTGCCGAAGCTGGCTGCATTCACTGGCTCCAGCTTCTGTTCGTTGCAATGCTGCATGTAGTGGTTGTAAAGTGTAGAGCGTGGCAAGCTGACTCCATCAGCCGTCTCGTAGTTGCGCGACAACCATTTAATCTGCAAATGTGCGAGTGAGATGTTAGAAACGCTGCTTATGCTGCTGCTTACTCTGCCTCTGTTGCTACATCAGCTGCCAGGCAGCGCATAAACAACCCCCATAACATGACTCCATCTCACCAACCGTACTCACCGTGGCCGAGGCAATCTTGTTGCTGGTCCCCATGGCACTCTGGTCAATGTCGGGAGATGCCCCATCGGCACCATTGCCGATGCTGCCACCACTGGCCGAATTTGTGGTCGTTGTCGAGGTGGGCGTCTGTGGTGTGCTCTGCGCCTCCTGTATGTAGGCAACCTCGTGCTGCCGTTCGCAAAGATAATGATGTCCAATGATGGTTATTTAGTGACACTGATTTCTCAGTTCTTTCTATTACTCACCGTCAAGCTGTGCGGAGAGTCCCGGCTGTGCGACTGCGAGGACCCATTCAACAGCAGGCTTTCATCCACAGGCACAAGATATGGCAACGTCGTAGAGTGGGCATTGGCCGTACTCCCCGCTGTTGTAGAATAGTTGCCCGTTGCGGAGTAGTACGTCTGTCCATTGCTTTGATAATCGCCCACCGGGCAGAAGGGATACGTCCTACACATAGAGAAGATATGTTCAATTGTTGACTTGCATACATTCAGCCCATTCGTCTAATGATATACTTACATTTGCGTTTGACTAGAACTGCTGTGATAAAGCTCCGAGTCTACATATTGCACTTGGTAGTTTTGCTCCTGACCCGAAACTGAAAGTCAATCAAAAAGTAGACATTTAAAATTGTAAATTCTGAATTTATATAAGTTGATTAAATTAAGTTATATATTAAATGTCTATAGTCGTAGTGGTTAATAGTAAAATGTGTACTGTATTCAAGTAGAGTTCAAGTTTAATGTTTGTATGAAACATTTTATAAGTTCCACTCGGATTCCTGCTACTCACAGGATAAAATAGAAAATGTAATATAAGGAAGAGGGGGCATATTTGACTTCATATATGTATATGTTTTTGATCACTGTCACATGCAAGACGATTTTTTGCTATAATAATTGTGGTGTGATTAAAAATATATGATTACTAATTGGTTAATTGGTAATATTAAAATTTAGCTAAGCTCCCCAACCTAAGAAATAAGCTATTGTTTATTTAAATTATATTTAACTATTATAAATACAAAATAAGCAAAAGTGAACTACATATCAAGATATAGGATTCATATGCGCGATTAACCTATTTCTATTTTGAAAGGTGTATACTAAGGTATTATACCAATGAAATCCAACAGTAACATAAATTTATTGTTTTGCGGAAAAACATTTTCCAAAATATTTTTTTTCCATTCGATTTTTAAGTGTAAAATTTGAGGAATATACAAATCCGCTATTGATTTTACAGTATAAATCTTTTTTTTTTAAGTGAAAGATGACTTTCATTTAATCAGATATCTGTTGTTTCAGACAAATTTTTTTTTTGTTGTAGATAATATCATTGATAATTGAAGTAACAATCAAATGAATTTGTATTAAACTCAACTTCTTGAATAACATTTTGAATTATTGAAATTATCAATTTTTTTTGACTTTCAATATTTGTTAAAACAACGAGTTTTATAGAACAACATTTTGGTTTACAATAAACCGAAATTTAATTTTTGCGTTGCAAATAAACAAAAACTATATATGTACATATGCTCTCTTTTTTTTTGTAAATTGAAACACGCTCCAAATTTGAAAATGATCTCTATGACATTTACTTTTTAGGTAGCAATGTAGTTGCGAAATTTCGTTCGCGAAATTGAAGTCGACCTACGGGGGGATATAGATGCAGACGTACAAAATTAATCGTTTTTCACATATTTTATTTTAATAGAAGATCGTCATGAAACACCAAAAACAAAATTAAATACTACAGATAAAAAAATGAAAAACAAAAAAAAAACAAAATGGTGGACTTATGGGCCTTGTTGCGACACCTCCTAGGGTTTGACGTGCACTGACTATGTACACGATGGAGATTGTAATTTCTGTTCGATTTAAAAAATTGAAAATGATTCT
Source organism: Drosophila immigrans (assembly GCA_963583835.1). Taxonomy (NCBI): domain Eukaryota; kingdom Metazoa; phylum Arthropoda; class Insecta; order Diptera; family Drosophilidae; genus Drosophila; species Drosophila immigrans. The sequence goes on from OY757142.1 coordinate 30,423,124, forward strand.
TCTTTAGAATATATTTTTTGAAAAACCAAACGAACTTTTTTTAGTAAAATTTGCAACTTCAAAAGCATTACAAATATTAACCAAATTTCTAAATATCGGATTTTAGTTTCACATCCAAGACAATTTAATTTTAAACACAATATCGGATTTTAGTTTCACATCCAAGACAATTTAATTTTAAACACAATATGCTACATTTCGATATGAAATGTGCTTAGTTTGCAATCGTGTCCATAAGTTTTTTGCACACTCAACAATTTAAAGTCGATAAAAAGCGGTTTAAATTTTACGTTGTGCATGTTGAGATTCGAATTCAGGACCAGACGCATCAAATACCAAACACCACTGCTCCACCAAACTATGAGTGTTCGAATTACAATAAAGTTCCCATTACTTATTGTATGAGGTTTTCTTTAGCAATTGCGAGATTTGCAGCACACTTTGGGTGAATTTTTTTTTCTTCGAATTTTTACTTTTTTCATTACTATTAAATTTATAAAGGTGCCTTCAACTCTTATATCCATTATCAAGTAAGAAAGCTACAGTCGAGAGTGCTCGACCGTATGATACGCGCAACCCATTTCGAGTGAAAACAAAAAACTTAAATATTTTAACAAAAAATATACCAAATATACTAAAACTTTTTTTTTTTATACATTTGAAATTAGCGGGTAAAAATCCACAACACCGACATGGTCACACTGTCAACTAAACAAACAAAGCGCGGGCAGCTGCAAGTGAATTTTGCATATAAAATTGATTCTTTAATAACTTCCTTGTTTTTCATTCGATCTCAACCAAATTCTAAGGAATCATTGAGACTATAATTATATCATACCAAAATTCAATGCTCTAGGTCTATTATTACGGCTTTTCCAGTTTTTGGGGGGGAAAGGGGCGTGGCAAAAATCTAAAACAAACTTGATTTTCGTAAGACCTTCACGAATACTGTCACCAAATTTGATATCTCTAGGTCATTCACACACTTAAAACGTCCATATACATTGGGCACAACCATTTTGATTAGCAATTTAACAAATAACTTTTGTTCTACTTATCCGATTTCTACCAAAATTACAGGGTATAATTCCTGTGAATTTGGTTGTGATCGAGTGAAAAACAAGGAAGTTATTAAAGAATCAATTTTATAGGCAAAATTCACTTGCGGCTGCTCGCGCTTTTTTTGTTTAGTTATAAATATATACAAAAAAACAAATTTCAGTGTATTTCTTTGGTATATTTGTTGTTTAAATATCATTTAAGTTTTTTGTTTTCTCTCGAAATGGGTTGCGGGTATCTTATGGTCGAGCACACTCGACTGTAGCTTTCTTACTTTTTACGTTTGCGTCTGTACGATAAGTTGAAAAATCTATGCTATTTTAAATTTCGGGAAAGCTTTTCTTTAAAATAATTGGGATAAGACTTAAAACCGTTTGCTTTTAACATAAAGATATTTGTTTAAAAAAGTATTAACAAACGCATTTTAATTCATGTTCTTTTAATATAGGGTCGATTGAATTCATTAACTTTATTGTCAAGTCCGGAATATCTTTCTTTATTGACATATAATATTAAAATTCAAAATACTCTTCTTTCTTTGCACTTTAATGTAGAACATTCCGAAATCAGCTGGATTGCAATTTGAAGTTTCTTTTTCTTTCATTGGAAAGTTTATGACTTTAACAATGATGTGAAAGAAAGACACTTGACACTTTTGTGGTCTTGTCTGAGTTAATCACACATGCAGAAACGTACAGGTACACGCACACGCACACGCACATATGCATGTGCATGATAAAAACACAATGATTCAGAACGAAGACTGTAACAGAGCATCAATTAAAATCCATAGATGCGATTCGAAGCGGAATTGTTGGTAATGCCAAATATTTACCACCGCAATAGGACAGATTGTTGTGACGCCGGTGGTGATGATGGTGATACATTGCTGAGCTTGCTGCTGAGCTTGCTGCTGAGCTCGACGGTGTTGTGGTGGCGGCAGAAGAGGCTGCCGCTGCAGCAGAGCCAATGGTCGTGCAGCTGCTGTAGTTAACTGCACTGGTGGTTGCCACAAACGTCTGGTGGTGATGGTGATGATGATGATGATGCAGTTGCAGTTGCAGTGGTGCTAGTGTTGCTGTCGCCGCCACTGGCAACTGTTGCTGGTGTTGTGGCAGCAATTGGATCGGATGCTGCGCCAGTGGCTGCTGCTGATGATACTGTATTTGAGTCTGTTGTTGATGGTGGTGTTGTTGTTGTTGTGGTTGTGAAGGGGACTGCGGCTGCACCTTACAGCGACACTTTTCCAAGAGGTTCGTGTAGGCAGTGATTGCGGTGCTCGGTGGCAACAGCGGCGGCGTGATATCCACCTCAGGTTGCTGATGGTGTTGATGATGCTGCTGTTGTAGATGCTGATGTTGCTGCTGATGATGCTGCTGCTGCTGCTGCGGAAGGTGTTGCTGTTGGTGACGGGTCTGACAGTTGAAGCCGAATCGCGAATGCATTCGTTTGGTTTTATGTCTAGTGTGCAGTTCGTAAATAAATTAACTGGGCTCCACAGTGACAAGAATGCTCTGCCCCCCAATCAGCTGAAAGAGGCGTCACATGTCCGCAAGCAGAAGCATACTCGATGGCTAGAATGGCTAAATTAATGGTTCTGAGCTTGTAAACCGAAATATTGTTGTCAGCCCGGTTGCTTAAGGCAACTGCTCCACAGAGTCGAGCGAAAAGTAAATGTAAAATTTGCCAAAAGTCCGTTAAATTCGCTGCCAACTGATGCTGACACTGTTGCCGTTACCGAAACTAGGCTTTGTTTTGGTGTGGGGGACACAAGATGATCTGATGACGGAAGTAGGACGTAGCAGCGTTGTGACGTAGCAACGGAGCAAGAGCAACCAGAACGTATGCACGGTAGAATTACAACTGAACTCAAAATCAAATGTTATCCTAGCAATATGCCTCCGAAAAATAATGATGACGATGGCAATGATGGCGGCGGCGCAGCAAAGAATTAAATTACAGCGGCGGTGGTGTCGCCGGTAGTTCCGTGGGTGGGTGCTATGTAGCTTCGTTGAAGACTGATGATGGCGAGCTGGTTTGATACTGCTTTGTTATGATTTGTGCCTGCCCACCTAACCAACGCACCAACCATCCCTGGCAGCAGCCCACCGTCAACAGCATCACATCGTCGTAGCAAATAATCCAGCTCACACCAAGCATTCGAATGAGGGCAAAATCAAAAGCCATGACAAGGGAAGCTGGGGCAGAAGCAGCGTTTTATTTTTCAAGCGTCGTCAGCTAATTCTGGTCTCAAAGTCGCATTTTCTGGGATCTGAACAAGTGTCGAGAGAAACCCGAAGATGCTGCTGTGTAAGCGAGATAGCAATTGCTGGCAGGCAAGGCAGTAGGAAGCAGGCAGAGCTGCATGTGGTATGTGGCAACCTGGGCACCAAGGCAACGCAGCCAATCAGCCGGGCGCAATGCTGCCACCCTCTCGCAGCCGCACTGTTTGGTGGTTGCTAGGAGACTCTCTCGCTCTCTCTCTTGCCCTATCCTGTATCCTGATCTCTCTCTTCTTCGGTTCCTCTCTTTCGCACAAACACCCGTACACATGTACACACAACGCGCTCGCTCGCACACAAGTGCATTCAGATGCTTCCTTCCAACCCCAGCGGATGCTGCGTGGCCTGGCGCTGGCCAACCAAAACGTTTTCTGCCGGCACGCGTTTTCCTCGGGCCTGTAGTGGGTGGTGTGCTGTGCAAGAGCGTTGTAGAGCCAGAGGCATACAGGTGGATGCGATGGGATGCTGATGTCCACATATGCCAGAATCATTGTCACTCCATTCTCACGCGCGATACTTTTCTATATTTTTCTTCCCTATAGCCTTTGTGCTCTACAAATATTTCGCATATTCATTTTGCCCCCAACACTAAATGTGCGTGAGTCCAGTTATCAATAAAAATATTTCCTTGACTGTGGACACTCGACAGCATCATCATCCAGCTTATTATGAATTCTTCGAAATTAAGCAGCAAAAGTCGTGTTTTACGTGTGAATTACTTTAATTTTTAATTAAATCGCTTTTGACATTCACTTTGCGGCTGTCATTGATAGCAAGGCTTTGGAAAACTACAATTTATTGATTTCAGTTTGGACAATATTCATTTAGACAATTACATATATTGAAGTTGTGAGGAAGTGGGTTTTCAGCTTGTCCAATAAAATCGTATAGCTTATGATTTGGTATTTTAATAAAACAAATTTTTAAATTTATGAAACTAAAAAAGTAACTCCCACATTTTTGTTGCTTGCCTTTGGAATGAATTTTCATACATACATATATATATACATATATATAAGGAGCTAGCAAAACTGCTGCAACTATTTTGAAATGTTGTGCAGTCGATAGACTGAGAGACACCCGCTACACAATTTATGAGAATTCAAACACTTATTTGCATCTAAAACAAGTAAGATACAGTTGAGTGTGCTCGAATTTAAAATACCCGCTCCTGTACACGCAAATACAAAATGCAAAGCGTTCTTATAACATTATATAAAACATTATTAAATATTGTATGGGGATTTTTAAAAATTTTCGCAAGATAGCAACTTACTTTGTATTAAAAGTTGTCTTTAACGGCACTCAAACTGCTGTTGCAACCATTTTTATGCCGCCTACCCATAGGGTAGAAGGGTATTGTAACTTAGTGCCAACAGAAAATATATGTAACAGGCAGAAGGAGCCATCTGCATAAATTATATATATTATTGATCAGTGTCAACAGCCGAGACGATATAGCCATGTCCGTTTGTCGTCTGTATGAACACCTAGATCTCAGAGACTATAAGACATAGACACCAAATTTGGTACATGGGCTCCTGCATTCAATACGCAGATCAAGTCTATTTCAAAAGTTGGATCCCACGCCCACAATATGCATTAATCTTGAACAAAACACGTTTTTTTATATAAATCGCGTATAACTCCAAAAGTTCTTTGAATAATGATGTGTAATTTGTTAAGCCATCTGTGCTTAATACTCTTAATATATCCTGTAATTTTGGTAGAAATCTGATTAGTAAAACAAAAGTTATTTGTTAAATTATTTATCAAAAACGTTGTGCCCAATGAATATGGACGTTTTAAGTGTGTGAATGATCTAGAGATATCAAATTTGGGGACAGTATTCGTGTAGGTCTTACGGAGATCAAGTTTGTTTTAGATTTTTGAAACGCCCTTTTCCGCTCCCGAAAACTGGAAAAGCCGTAATAATAGACCTAGAGCATATGCATGTTATGCATAATAATAATTATAGTCTCAATGATTCCTGTGAATTTGGTTGAGATCGAATAAAAAAAAGCAAGTTATTAAAGAATCAATTTTATAGGCAAAATTCACTTTGTTTAGTTGACAGTGTGACCATGTCGTTATGTAATGGATTTTTTAAATTTTTGTTCAAAAAACAAATTTCAGTATATTTCGTTGGTATATTTTTTGTTCAAATATCATTTAAGTTTTTTGTTTTCTCCCGAAATGGGTTGCGGGTATCTTACGAGCACTTTCGACTGTAACTTTCTTACTTATTATTATTAATTTCAGGTATGTTTTTCGGACGATTTTACTTTAACGAAACATCCACGCTTGGCTATTTTAGATGTATGCCAAAAATCACAGCTAGTGTCAGATGGGAACAGCTTTAAATTATATTTTTGTGATATGTGAAAGCAGTAGAGGGCTGGTCAAAATTCTAAAGCAAACTTGATCTGCGTGTAACAATAACAAAAATTTAAAAATAAATGGGTAGCTATATCGTCTCGGCTTTTGAGACTGATCACTTTCTGAGATCGCAAATGCTTTCTTATGGAAATTTTCTTAAGGAATTTGCAAATAATGCCAACCTTTTGACCAATCTGATTAAGAAAATTATTTGATCATTTGAAATCGAAAATCACTATTCGATAATTAAGTTTTTAATATTGTAAGGGAATGAAAACCACTACTCCCAATTTAAATAAAAATGTCGCGTTAAATGGTATAATCGTTTATGTGTATTCCTTAGATTTTATTAAACTTTATAGAGCAGGGCTGGCAGATAAAAATAAATTATCAGGATATTTAACAAATGCATTTGAATATTTGCCTGTGAATTTTGATTATCCGACCATCTGCAGTAGAAATATAACTACATAATCAACAAACCCAACGATGTTAACATCAAACAATTAATCTTTGAAAACTGAATGGATCTTGCTTAAAGCAGGGGTTGTGGTACAGAAATTTGACAATTGTATGTAGAATGTTGATTTTGATTCGTTGTTAAGATTGTAAATGCTTCAAAATATGAAATCTTCTCATGAACGAACCTCGAGTGATTGCTATCTTAAAATTTCGGATATTTGCCCAATTAAAAGAAACTCAACATATGCTTATTTTCCCTGACCAAGCTGGCCCTCATTCAATCGACAAGCACGTAAGCGTCTTAGCTAAACTCTTAATAGTGAGCTGGTGGATTTTACGTTTTATATTTAAGTATTTGTGAAGTTTAATAGTTGTTAATTTTCTTAAATTTCGCTTTATCACTGAGCACCCAACAAAAGTGTATCAAATGAAATACCATTCACTATTCAGTATTCATACATAGTCGGACGGGGTGGCGACTACTTCCCCAGCTGGCTGTTAGATATGTGAAAAGGATTTGAGTATTCTGGAAACTTATGAGTGTAGTTGCTATTGCCGAATGCTGCTACTCTTGCTGCTTCTTTTATTATAATAATATACATTATAGGGAATCATCATCAGCTATACGAGAAGAGTTTGTGAATGTCTTAAAAAATATTCGCATACTTAAGCTGAATCATATACATACGCATACGCACGTATTAGGTTATACATAAACCCAGCGGGCGGTTATTAATGAGTCCCAGTGCTCAACCGTGATTCCCTTCTCACTTCAATTTGTTGTGATTATTTGCCGTGTTTGTAGTAGTTGTTATTGGAATTGACTGGTGGTGGTAATTTGCGCTAATAAAATCAAGTATCATGGCTAAACATTTCGTGCTTCGACCGTCCGTTCCCCTTTCCATCTTTTGTAGTCCACAGTTGGTTTCCTGGAGCGGCGGCAACGAGTGATCCTGGCCTATAGATAGTGCTCTCCAAGTGTAATCTACATTAATCCTTTGTACAGCGCTGAAGTGGAATACAATAATTATGTAGACCTCGCGACGTGAGCGCGTGGTGTATGTACATGTGTATAGCTTTCAATTGTATCTATGGAATCATCCCTTCTGTGATACTGTGGTACACAGCTGCACTTTGCTACACTTTCAGTTGTTACTTTAGGTCGTGCACGTGTCGTAACTGGCACCGTGTCCTGATGACGCTGATGCTGCTGATGTGGACAATCAAACTGCTCTGCACAGGTAGGACTTTTATCAGCTATGGGGTGACTGACTGTCAGTCTATCGGTGAGTTTGGGTTTTGTTACCAGCGCAGCTCTCAGCTCGTTTCAGTTTTCAAATTAAGTCGCTTTAATTGTGATATCAGGCAAACGTTTAAAATGTATTTGGATTAAGTTCGTTCATCTCCTTGTTGCTGTCTCTGTTCTCGTTTGTGCATCGGGTTCTACCCCATCCTTTTTCCCATCAGCGAGACATGCTGATCCTGTGATTAAGTTTGTTTACAAAGGCGCGACTTTTGTCGTTTGCCGTCTATTGTTTATTTGCTGGTTTCCCATTCTTCTTCAGTGCAAGTGCAGGCGAAACATTGCCAGCTCTTGTCACGTAGTAGTGGCTATATTTCTCGTGGCAATGAATACAACAATCTCTGGATCTCCGACACTTTGAGATTTGGTAATTTGATTTTAAATTAATTTGAATTTGTGAAACATCTATAATTTTGCATAACCTTCATATGTTGGAGTAACTTATCTTTCTCATTCCAAACTTGGCAATGGAAAAGTTTCATATAATAATTATAAAAATAATTATTATGAAAGAATTAAAGCTCGCTTTGTTCGCACAATAATTAAAATTCAGCTTAAAATACGAGTCTACAGATTTTAATTGAACTCACCCGTTACGGTGATGAACGGAGTGCCTTCATCATCTTCACTAGCTTGCACCACAGTCAATTGACCGTTTGCCATTTGTTGCGCTAAATCTATGTCACCTTTGATTGCACTTAGGCCCGGCAAGGTGTGTATGGCTTCAGTACTGTTTGCTGCGACTGTGGCTCCAGCCTCGCTGTTGCTCACAGTGTTGACAGCATGAACATGAGCTTGAAAATGTGTTTCCTGACTGGAATCACTGGTATCCATGGGAAGCACAACGCGAATAACCTCCAGGTGATCCGCGGTCGTTGTAGTGTCATCGTCTATGCCATCGCTTAATTTCTTTTGTAGTAGCTGACAGTTCTGCAATAATAACCGCAATTTTAGCTTAATGATTCTTAAATCAATTTGCCACTATTGAAAATAGCAACCTGTGTCATAACATCCTCCAGAGTGGCTGCCACAACGACACCATCCTCGGTGCAGAATTCAAACTCTTCAGCATGGCCATGAGTTGATGGCGGCGTGGGTGTTCTGGCCTCCACCACCGTCAGCAAATCTTCTGCAGCTTTCGCCAGTTGCTGTTGCTGATTCTTGGATTCAATGTGGCTGGCATCGACTGAAGTCGCGTCAACGTTGGCGTTGGTTGAGATAATGAACTGTCGCTGGGTTGCCAGTCGTGTGCTCATTTCATTTGCTGAATTATCGAACTGAAATGTGAGTAACAATGTATGCGTATAGATCTTCACAATTCGGTTGGTTGCAGTTTGAAGGCGTCTTGTATTTGCACTTTCGATGTGAAACTTTATCTCTTCTTTACTAGCTGGGCTTAAGGCAATTGCGGTATTTCAATTTAGTTACGTTTCTAGTAGCTGCAACGAAATAAATAATTTTACTGTTATCGAATTTAATATTAATTCGCAATTCCTTTTAACAATCGTAGTACAAAATGCAAATAGAAATACGTATGGTACTGTGTATGCCGATGGTTGTTGCTGCCTTGATATTCCTGCTTTTTATATTGATGCCTTTGTTGCTTTCCTACCTCCATGGGGGTTGATTGCTTCCGCAGGGGCGTTGCTATGAAATTAAACATTTCACAGGTATTTTCTCCTTACTTTGATTTATTCCCCGCTTTGTTCTTGCCAGCTTCTGCTTCAGCTACAACGGAAAATATGATATCAACAACTACCAGCGAAGGCTTACAAAAAATGTTCCTTTAAATGCTGTTGTGTGCGTCAAATTAATTTGACGCTGTTATTTACTATGGCATCTTTTAGGCGCCAGTTGTAGCGTATGAGTAATATGTATGTACATATGTGTGCAATTAACATAAATTAATTAAATACTATTACTGTACTCTATCACCAGTAAAATTACATATATTTTGCATTTCCTTAGTTGTCTACGTTAATCAAAGTCTAGAATTGCACAAACTCTAATATTTGCATTTTCCATACTTTTCACTCATATTATTCACACAATTTAGCAAATTCGACTTCTGCCTTTGGCCTATTCGTGCTCACTGTTCACTGGGCAACCAGCTTAATGTAAATAACATTTGTTCTAACGCCGCTGGTTGCATCAAGTTTTGCCAGAAGGCAACTCGTGTGTTCATGCCGGAGACGGCAACACTTGCCACTGGGAATGGGTCCTCGAACTGGAATCGCGAACGGGGGCTGAGAGTCGATAGGAAAATGGATGCCGGCATTAACGGCGACCAGGCATACGTCATGCAGTCGAACTTGTAGTACAAGTTGTTGTTTACAAACAATAAACGAAGTCAATGGCGAGAGCAAGTCGTTTAACTTGTAAGGGTGTTTGTTGTTTGGCTGAAAGTTCAGGTGGGGTGGGGAAGTTCTTTTATTCAACTACCTAAAGGGTGAATGCGTAGCCGTCTTGCTACCGGAAGTCCATAATGCTTGGGTATTAGCTCACAAATCAAATACTAAAAGCACGCGACAAGTTCATAAGTTCGACGCGTGAAAATGCAACGCGCAATTAAAGTAACAATGTGAGCACCAAAACACAACACTATGGCAAGTAATCACTAGGGAGGCGCGACGGCAAATTATTGATCAAATAATTTTGGCAATTTTTGTTGCCTTTTTTTATTTGGGTTTTTAGATGAGTTGTGTCGTACTTTACCTTGCCATTTCAATTCAAATTCAATGGAAAGCGTTATGCGGTATCTTTAATGTTGTTTGTTTCATCTCAGTGTGCTTGAGCAGTCGTTTGGTGCGCTTGCCACGACCGTAAAAGTACAACTACAACATGAAAAATATTCACGCTGTTATTTTTGTTGTCGAGCAGGTGGTGCACCCGAGCCGAAATGCCAAGTGACGAGGACTAGGGGTAGTTAATTGGTAATAGAGTTGGTCAAAATGCTTGTATTTTTATGGTGGTGTCTAGCTCATTCAATGGGATAAAGGGGCAAGGTGAAAATGCATTAACAATTGACCCAAAATATGGTACAAAAGACCGACCACTGCAGTTTTTAGGACTATTTCCGTACTATTTTACCCCTGGAATATGGTTATTTAGATCGCTAATGCTCAGTAGCAGCTGTAGCTGTTTTGGTATATGAATAACTAAATATGAGGCGTGGCGCTTCTACCAACAAAATTTTCAATACCGATAACCAATCGCCAGTTGAATTATTTACATTATTCTTTAGTCTGTTGTTTAATAAAGTATGGATATTATATTTAACTATATTCGTTAACTTTGGTTTAAAATTAACTCGTGTCAAAAATTACGACTTTTTAAATTAAAAAACAATAAACTAAACTTTAACTAGTCTCTGAGATCCACGCACTTACGTGTGCGGACGGACACACGGACATGACTAAATCACATTTTGAAATTCTAGTGATCAAAAATATAAATGTACTACATATTTCATAGATTCGGAAATCACTTAATCGAGTCTGCTCGAGTGTCTTATATGTATATTGGCGGGAAACGACTCAACATACATTTTCGATTAGTCCCGAATTCTAGTGCCATTCTACCGAATCTAAACAAATGGGATACCAAATGAAGGAGAAATATGTTTGAACTAGTTAAAAGTTGTTAACGTCCCCGATCGCTGAAGGAGAGGATTCCAAAGACAAAACGGACCTTCCAATTAAGAGAATGCGGGGCTTCCAAACCTAAACGTTAGAACGGTTATTTCGGGAAATAATTCCTTAGTCGGCGTTAGTATGCAGTATTAGCAGCATCGTACATTTACGGTTTGGGCTGTGCGTTGATAGTAGAATCAGTAAATAGGACTGAACTACGTTGTATTTATAGATCAAGATCATCACAGTAAATTCGTAATTGGGATTATAGATTCCTACTCTACTACATACGGTTTCTATGGTGTGGTGTTTGACAACAACGGAATTAGTTTCCAAAAAAAACACGCAAAGAATCAATGAATTCTGTAGAAAATGCACAAATGGACGCATTGATGGCTGTGATGACGAGGAGCATATTGACGTTGACAGTCATTAAAATGGACATTAGTCATCAATTAAGAGCGTTCGCCTGTCATGTGCTGCCTCTGCTCTTCTTCTGCCCACCCTGCGTTGCTATCACTGGTCCCCTGTACTCTTGGTCTCCTTCGACGGAGGCAGTCAACCAATTCGAGCCGCTAAGCAGCAATGCGGAAATATGCACCGAAATGGTTGTTTTACACCTGGCGTTCCCTCAGCTTGAGATCACGAATGTTGTAAGCAACCTGGCCAAGGCACACGTGCATGCGATGGTAAACACGACGAGTGGCTGTGCCATATGCTTTCCTTCTTCTCTTGTGCGTTGAGCAGGATGCCGCACCAGTACCAGTCAGAGGTGGTTGGTCGCTTATTTGGCTGGGCTGTCGGTAGGTCGGCTTGTGCTTGTTAGGGGGGCATCGAATTAATTGCCTCTAAATGGCGAGCCTGGGAACGAGGATTGAGTTGGGGTAAGTTCTAAATGACGGTGAGGCCGTAAAATTTTTCTCATTTTCCCGTTCAATGAAAACTGATTATAGGTGCTCCACAATATACACAAATTTATAATTCTTGTAAAATGAGAAAAGTTGTTTCCTTTTGATCTTTGATTTCAGCACTTTATGCTTGCCTGAAAGTTGTTATTTTTTTTTTTTAATAATTGTTACGTTGCCAGCAAGTAAGGAAAGTGTGTCAGACTTAAGGACGAACAAAAAGAACGTAGGACTTAATTGGAATTCGATTTTCTGGCACTTACCATATCACATCCGTATTATCCACTGCTGTTGTTATCTTTGTTATGGTAATTTCTATTTCTATTTTCAATTTTATTTAATTGCACTTAAGAAATTTACAGAGAGAAATGTAGACAACATTTTTATGCAACTCTTTATTTGGTATATTGAAAAATTGACCGGAAGGAAATGTGAACCACTCACACATGAAGATCGACCGAGCTCCGACGTAACTTGTTGTGTTAGCGTTTTTCGTTTCCTTGGCAACAGGGGACAACAACAAACAAAATTATGGCATTTTATTGGCCGAAAGGCAATTGTGGAATGATGCACCACTGGCGGTGAGGATTTTCTAGGTACTTGTAGATGATTATTGGCGTCTCCCAGGAATTTATTGCTTACGAGTAATACACAGTTAAATCAATTTTTAATTATTTATTAAAAAAAAAATGCTGCACCAAAATGCGACCAGCTGACTCGGCATACTGCAGTGTTGTAAAGCGATCAGCCAACAACTGCCGATTCTATTTGTACTATCTGGCAACATTTCAGTGTTACACAAAATTCCATATCCATTCACAATACACGTAAACATCAAATTGGCGGTTAATTTAAACTATTACTTGCAAATAAAAGCGTAACAATCAAGGTTCCATTTGTAAATGTAAGCGCCTTGTTACATATAGTACATGAATGTTAATTAATTTGTCGCGTATGGTTATTTCAAAACTCGGCAGCTGGCATTGGAAGAACACCAATTAACGTCCATATGAAGCAATAATGTCTTTCCCGTATTACGTGTAAATGTGTGTATTCACTTCAGAGTTTTTGCAATAATTGTATACTCGGCTGTATGTAGTAGAAATAGTACAGCAAAAGTATTATTGTACTTTATAGACGAGTATAACTACTGAATGATTTTTGTTCATGTCGTTTTCTTCAATTAGCTAGTTGGTGGGGCTTGGTCTCTGAGTGTTAGCACACGTGTTGTACATTAGCGCATTTACGGATCCCCTAAGCACTTGACCCTAGTCCGTGTGCATTTGATATACATATATGTATGTTTGTATATTTGCGCTTTCAATAATTTTGTTCAAATCGCTGCTTGCAATGAGCGGTGTGTGTTTAGAAGTTGAGTCTGTTTTGAAAATAAGGTACATTGTGTGTAGCATTTTATAAAAAAGTTGTTCTCTTTCCATTGTTGTCATCTGCAGACATTAAAATGCTTTCAAAGCTTTTTAGAGATTTTTACCTAATTCTTAAAACATGATATAATTGATATGTACAGCAACAAGGTTTTTAAAATGGGTAAATTTTGCCTATCTTGTTACACCAAGATATAAATTTCCAATTGGAGGGGGCACAGTTAAAATATTGATATTATGCCTGATGTACCGCCAATATGTCAGACTTCCATATTTCCGTTTAATTTTTCTTAATTGGGGATGGGAATTTAGGCCTTGAGGCATGATATTTGGTAGTTTTTTTTATGGTCAATTTGACTGAAAGTTTTATTTTGTGTTGGCGCGGGAAATTCCTTGAGTCCTAGTAGTCCAAATATTGCCGCGCGATTTCATCCAGACATTCAACCAAAAATTTAGAATTTCTTTTGAGATTATTTATTTAATGTTTATGTTTGGCTTATGTTATAATATACAATAATATATTATGGAAGGTTCCCAAAGCGCAATCTTCTATCCGCGTGCTGTCTTGACTTTCTCATCGACAATCTGGACACTATCATTCTTTCCCCTTGAAAATACATACATAGATATATCAATTCGACATGTTGGAATTCCTTTAAAAATAAGGGAATTAAATCATTTTCATTAATTTCATATAAATATGTATGTGGTGAACAATATCTATTTTATTGAATGCAAAATAACTTGCTTTTATTTAATTTTATAAACAACACGATGAATTACAAGTATAAAGCTTCAGTCGAAGTGCTCAACTCTAAAATACCCGCTACCCAGTATTGGAGAGAACGAAAATATTTTTGAAGTATAGGAAGCTTGATAAAAAATAGAAATATAAAAATAGAATGGTATTATATCCCATTCTAGGCTAGCGGATATAAAATTCATCTGGCTTGTATAGTAATCACAAAACAAATGTCACCTATAGGGTAGAAGGCTATTATAACTTAGTGCCAACAGAAAATGTATGTAACAGGGAGAAGGCATCTCCGACCCCATAAGGAATATATTCCTGATCAGTGTCAACAGCCGAGAAGGACAGGACGCTATAAGCAGAGTCGTTATAGCCGGATTCCACTGTATGAACATATGAACATGTATACAAAATGTCAGCGTCTGATTTAATATACATACCTAAGTGGGTTTATAAGAGTAAGCTCAGTAAAAAAAATAGTCCAATAAAGATACGCAGAATAATCCCATAGCAATGCTTATTCACTTACACATACTATGTTGTTGTATGCCTATCACCCAAGTTCATACTTATGAATGTACAGTAAAATCCGCTTATAGCGACTTTCAAGGAACCGACGGTTTTACGTCGTTATATCCAGAAGACGCACTAACCGAAAGGAGTTTGTATGGGGTTAAGTTTGTATGGGGACCAACCAAGCCATTAACCGGACGGACGTTATAAGCAGAGTCGTTATAGCCAGATTCTACTGTATGTGCAAGTGCATGTACAGACACTTATTTATGTTCATCAGCTTGTATCTAGCACTAGGGGCCATGCCCACATGAAACCCGCAATCCACAAGTGTTTATTTTTTATCGGGCCATCGGCAAGTTTATACAAAAATAATAATGAACAAGTAAGAAAGCTACAGTCGAGTGTGCTTGACTGTAAAATACCCTCTTCCCAGTTTTGTAGAACATTTTTTGTAAGATTTAGAAAACTTGTTAAAGTTGGTAAAAAAATTAAATGTCAAAAATTTAACAAGCGGAATACGAACTAAGGTACCGACGCACACTGCATTCTAACCACAGCACCACCAAACCACTTTGTGTGAAACGTTCTAAAAAGAATAAAGTTCCCATAACTTATTGTATGGGGTTTTCTTTAGCAATTGCGAGATTAGCAGCATACCTTAGGTGCATTTTTATTTTACCACTAGAACATTTTTTTTTATTATTAGGCAATTTATAAAGGTGTTTTCAACTATTATCTCCAATATAAATAACATAAATAATTTAAAAAATGAAGAAAAAAATTATCGGGAGGATGACTCGAACCCCTGTTGTCTTCGCTGCTTAGCTGCAAGTGTTTTCATACATGTAGGCGAAAAAAAATTGCTTTTAAAATGACTTATTTTTTGGCTTATATCAGGAAAGGTCCGCGCTGGTCTATTTCATAAGTGTGACAAAGATTCCAGCTATACGGTAACACCTTTAAAGTATGTTTTTTAAAAGCTGTAGTGGGCGTGGCTAAATTCTAAAACAAACTTGATCTGCGTGCAAGCACAACTAGTGTTTTAACAAAATTTCTAGCTCTCTAAGATCTAGGTGTTCATACAGACAGACGGACAGACAGATAGACGGACATGGCTATATCGTCTCGGCTGTTGACAATGATCAAGAATATTTTCTGTTGATATTAAGTTATAATACCTTTCTACCATATGGGTAGCGGGTCTAAAAAGTTGTATATTTTTAAACTTGTTTTTGTTCTTTTATATTAAAGTAGTTGTTGTACTGTTTGATCGGGCTTTAAATCTATGGAAACTTACAGGCCACGTAATACATTTTGATTGCTTCATCACGTGTCGGCACCAAAACTCGACTGTATAATTTGTTTTATATAAATCATTTTAAATACGAAAATATTATTTACTACTATTAAACAATTGTGCCAATTTGGGGTTCCGATAATGCCAATTGAATCATGTTTGTACTACTAGTACGATGTGTACGTTTGGGTTTGTTTTTTACTTACATACATAGCTATTTGTATATCGTTGCACAAGTATTGTATGTAATAATATGTGATTCGCTTTTAACAAGCGTACCGTATTTTCTACGTCGCACGTGCCACTCAAAAGGCCATAAACAAGTTAGTACTCATGCATACTACAAAACGAAATGCTGATTGTTAGATAAGAAAAAGCAGCAAACAAAAATAATACTCACATATATGTACATATATACCTACATATAGCATATATGTATTTATTGTAAAAAAAATAAAATTAAAAACAAAAACTTGAATGTAACTTATGCCAACGGAATGAACTGGACAGCTCTATTTCCATTTCCATTTGCGCATTGGACTTGGGCACGTTTGTGACATTACTCGATCGTGCTAGGCAGTGAATTGCTGCTTTGATTTGTTTCGACCCTTGACAGAGCTATAAATAGGTTGCATATCTCTGTGACTTGAGACAGCGACCAATGTAATTTAATTAAATTGATGGAAAATAATACAAAATCCACTTCGATATATGAACATATGTGTGTATGTAGGTATCTTGAATCATATGAGAGAATAAACAAAGAGCTGTGCTGAAAGTCAAATCAAATACTCGTACATTTACATATTTATATACATACATATGTATGAACATATACAAATGTACGCACATCTACATATATACACAATACGCAGCTAAAGTATTTGCACAACACGTGACCAACAACAAAGTGGCATTTGTTTTATTTATTATACGTATGCACATACATACATACGTACATATGTATGTAATGTACTGCATGTGCGACTCTGTGTGTGTGCGTAAGTGTGTGTGTGTTCGAGAAATGACAGACACGCTCGCCTCGCGTGAGTATTACGTCATGTGCTATGAATTTTTTGCTCTGGCCACTTTCAACGTGCCTTGATTAAAAAGCTGCTCACGCGTATAATAGAGAGGGAACCAGAGAAACAGACACAGACACAGAAACAGAGAGCGAGAGCATATGCATATGAACGTCTGTATGTATGTGTACATATATGTATGTGTGGAAGTCTGTAATAGCAATTTGGTTCGCCAGCAGCTCATGTTTATGATAAACCAACATAGCGTATGATTATTATTTCGAGTAATAATGCCAAAGCAACGAGCAGCCCAGTAAATACAAAATGTCTGACGATTGTGAGTGCTTGCAATTTGTGCGATTGTGTTCTATGTGTACATACATACATATGTATGTGTGTTTGCGCGTGTGTGCGTTTTGGCGAGACAATCATTTTGTTGCCAAGCAACACTCTCTTTGTCACAATTCGCCGTAAAACGTCAACGCTGACGGCGCCGCCGCCCAATGTAACAGCTGCGAATCACTTTGGAATTTGTCACGTTCACGTGTTTTATTATGTGGTGGTGCTGCTGCTATTGCTGGTGGCTGTTATTATTTTTAATTCGGTTTGTGTTTCTGTTTCCCTTGCTTTGCCTTGGGTTTATACGTCGTCGTTTTATTTTCGTATTTGCGCTTGTTTTCAACTTGAAAGCTGTCAGACAGCCAGCAACAACTTTAAAGGCGACAACAGCACGCAACGCACGTCTCGATGGCGACTAAGCGCTGTAACAATAATCAACATGTGTATAGGTGCACGTTTATCAATTATATAAATCGCAACATACATACATATGCATACATACATACATACATATGTACATATGCACTGTTTCTGCAAGTACTTACTTATGTATACTAGGTGTGTAATTGTATTAATGCACATACTCTTATGCTCTTACCGTGAAAAAAACGTACATACATATGTACATATGTTTCGTGATTTATTGAAATTATCATAAATGTCGTTATTACCAACTTATTCATCACCACTTAGGGTCCAATTTGCTAAAAACCTTTTCTTACTATCATTAATCAATCTTACAAAATATTATGAAATGGCCGCAATGGCCTGACTGGAGTTGCACCATATGTTCAAATCCCGCAAGAAGCCGATCCAAAGGCTTTGGTTGTGTTCTGATGGAAACGCTAGAAGTTCAGAAACTAAAACACTAGTTATGCTTGCACGCAGATCAAGTTTGTTTATAAATTTGCCAAGCCCCTTTCCGTCCCCTCAAATCGAAAGCACAAACGAAAAAAAAACGAGAATTGTATTGAATTTGGGTATGCATAATAATAAATATGGTCTTAATGATTCCTGTGAATTTGGTTGTGATCGAATGAAAAACATAGAAGTAATTCAAGAAACAACGTTATAGGGCAAAATGCACATGCAGCTGCTGGCGCCTTGTTTGTTTAGTTGACAGTGTGACCATGTAAGTATATTTTGGGTTTTTTTTTTCAAACAAATTTCTGTATATTTGTTCATATAGTTTTTGTTCGAATATCATCTAAGTGTTTTGTTTTCTCTCGAAATGGGTAGCAGGTATTTTACAGTCGAGCGTGCTCGTCCTTCTTAGTAGTTTTTGGTTTTGTATTGTCTCAAAATGGATATCGGGTATCTCAGAGTCGAATACTATTGACTGTACATCTTTTACTTGTTTATACATACATATGTACATTTAATTTTAAGTCTGATTAATTGTAAATGCAAATGAATCAAGTTTCATGTAAGCATCGAGAGACTGCAGCGGTAGGCAACTGCGGGAGGCTGCAATTATTTTTGTAACTTTTAACATATTTGTATTAAATTACAACTTTTAAATGTTAAGTTTAATTGTCTTACACAGAATCGTTATCATAAAAAACAATATGAAAGTTAAAGCCCAATTTCGATACGAATTTATTGGGCTTCAACCCACTGTGACAATCACGTTTACCGCGCACGAAATGCGATAACATATACGCAAGCACACGTACATATGAATGTATGTATGTCTATTCAAAAGATACAAAATCCAACGCATACCAGACTCGGCAATATATATACGCACACATATGCAGACATACCATAAGCCGCAGCCCAGCATGACTTGTTGAGAGCTTTCCTAAGAGAGAGCCGGCGAGAGCGACTCGCTCTCGTTTTCCGTTTACTTTTTCATGAAGCGTTCTCAGTGATTGGTCTCGTGTTGTGTGTTTCTATACTCTTTCTTATAAACTCAAGGATTTGTGGTTGGGTTGTTACAAAAATATAGAAAATGGTACTTAAAACTAATTTTTAAATGAAACTTAAAAATTTGAGCATCTATCTCCAATAATAATAATAATAGAGAAAGAAAGACATACAAACATACATACATAGCAAAAGTAAATTGAAGGTGCAGGGCATTCAAGTGTCGATTTTAAATTTTTTTTGTTTTTGTGGTTTTAGTTTTAGCACGCTCGTCGGGAATTTTTCATTCATTTCAATTCAGCCGTTCGAAGTGAGCAGTTGATGTTAACAACGTATCGGACTGCGCCAGTGTTTTTTTTTGTTAATATATAACAAATAAAAAAATACAAAAGATACAAAAGCCGAGCAAGCAGCTATAATAAATTGTATACATACATACATACTTATACAAATACAAATGTATATTTTTACATATATAAGTGTTGTGTAGTGGAACGCACAAATACAGGCATAGCAGTGTGCACACGAATGCTCGGCTGGCTGCTAGTAAAATTCCACTGTCAAGCGAAGGAAGTTGTGTATTAGTAAAATAAACACAAAGCTAAAAATAAATAGTATTGCAAAACGTGTAAATCGCGGCCGTGTGATAGAAATCTAAATCACGTTTTTCGACAATCATTTTCCAATTTCCATTGTACAACTGCAAGTGCTGCTGGGTGCTGTGTGCTTCGTTGTGTTGTGCGGTTTGTGTGTTCTCGGAGAGTGACCGAAACGATTCGTGAGTGCAAAGAAATTTCAAGGTTTCTATTTCCAGCACAGAATTAGTAATGCATATACATACATATGTAATAAAATAAATAAGAAAGTGTAATTATACTATAAGCCAAAGGCTTGCAGACGTGCGGTTCAATTGACCAGAATATACCAAGTACCAACCTGAGTACAATAAATATATATGTACATTTGCGTGAAGATATTTACTTCTATAGACGAATAGTGGGTACAAATAATCCTTATCGCACCCGTTTCGCTATCATTTGCTCGGCATCAGCAGCGTCACAATCTCAAAAACAATTGCAAAAGGCAAAAGCTAGAGCAACACAGCTGATAAGCCTATAATAGTCAACAGCCAATCGCTAATCGACAACCGTGACCGCAGAAGTTGTTGAAATATTCAAATAAATAAATACGAATACGATATCTTATGCTACACGTAAATCATATAAGAGTGTTGCAGGAGTGCGAAGAGTATTGGATATTCAGTGTGATACGAATTGTACTTTAACAACCATAAATAACAATCAAATTTTAGTCGCGTCCCAAAATATTGAAATACATATGCATACATATATGTATGTACATACATCAAGCTAATTTGAATTGTGGATTACAAAAAGTGAACCCACCAAAAAATACCACCATTGTCACTGTCACCGTCGCCGTCAACGTCGTGTATCTGTCTCAAGCAACAATAAATGTAATTCGCCGTATCTGAACTCGCCGCAGTCGACAACCTGTTTGCTGACTCGCCCGCCGGCTTTTCATTTCTCTACCTTTTCTGACGTTGAAAGGAACATCCTCCAACATTCCACCGCATTGGAAGCAACGTTGACACAGTTAGAGAGGACAGAGTTACGTAGTGAACCATTGCAATTTTGCACAGGATCAGCATTTCCAGCAGCCAAAACCACAGCAAACGCGTTAACAACAAAAGCAGAAGCAGCGAAAATAGCAAGAAAAACATGGACCCCTATTGGAGCGAGACAAATGGACATGCCGCACATCCGGTTAAGTATGAGAGGTAGGTATAGATGGGAACTTTGCTTTTGGCTCTCGCAGCTACAAAGCTTCTTTTAAAGACAAAAGCCCAATACACTATACTCGTGCACCTCCACAACAAGAACAACAACAACTGCTCACTCACTTTCACCTGTGCGCGTTTTAGGTTATGCATACATCCATATGTACATATATAGTTGTTAGCCTAGTCTTTAAGTTTAAGTTTACGTTTTGGTTGACTTTGTAACGATTTGTTTTTTGGTGGTTCATTGATTGAATGTGTGTGTGTGTATGCTTGTAATCACGTGCCTATGCGTATTAGCATGAAGAACCCTGAGATTAGAGTGATGGGCGTGGATCAGGTTCTATTTTTGGTAGCTGAGCGAGTTAAATAAGAAATTCAAGTAAAAAAAACCCAGAATGAAAACGTGGCCAGGCAGCCTTTCGTTTGCGTTTGTTTGACGTCTTTCATTCTATTAATAAAATGGATTTTTAGTTTATGTATTTTAAATGCACACATTTCGAAAGAAACAATCGAATATCTTAATCGCGATTAGGCAAACGTGACACACAGTTGGGGGTTTTTATACCCGCTACCCATAGGGTAGAAGGGTATGAACACCTAGATCTCAGAGACTATAAGACATAGAGACACCAAATTTGGCACATAGGTTCCTGCATTCCTTACTCAGATCAAGTTTATTTCAAAAGTTGGATGCTACGCCCCCTACGCCCACAATATGCATAAATCTAGAACAAGTCAAGTTTTTTATGTAAATCGCGTATAACTCCAAAAGTTCTTTGTGTAATGTTGTGTAATTTGGTAGGCCTTCTGTGCTTAATACTCTTAGTATACCCTGTAATTTTGGTAAAAATCGGACCTAGAGAATTGCATTTTGGTATGCATAATAATAATGATAGTCTCAATGACTCCTGTGAATTTGGTTGACATCGAATGAAAAACAAGGAAGTTATTAAGGAATCAATTTTATATGCAAACTTTACTTGCAGATGTCGCGCTTTGTTTGTTTAGTTGACAGTGTGACCATGTCGGTGTTATGGATTTTTACCCGCTATTTTCAAATATATACATTACATCATTACACAAAGAACTTTTGGAGTTATACGCGATTTACATAAAAAAAACTTGACTTTTTCTAGATTAATGCTTATTGTGGGCGAAGGGGGCGTGGCATCCAACTTTTGAAATAAACTTGATCTGCGTAGGGTATGAACGAACCTTTTTGCCAAATTTGGTGTCTCTATGTCTTATAGTCTCTGAGATCCAGGTGTTCATACAGACAGACAGACGGACAGACGGACATGGCTATATCGTCTCGGCTGTTGACGCTGATCAAGAATATATATACTTTATGGGGTCGGAGATGCCTCCTTCTGCCTGTTACATACATTTTCTGTTGGCACTAAGTCATAATACCCTTCTACCCTATGGGTAGCGGGTATAAAAACAAGTTTCAGTATTAACTTTGGTATATTTTTTGTTAAAATATCATTTTAGTTTTTTGTTTTCTTTCGAAATGGGTTGCGGGTATCATACGGTCGAGCACTCTCGACTGTAGTTTTCTTACTTGTTTTTATTTTGAACTTGAATTTTATTTATTGCGCGACACCATCGAATTTGTTGTTTTCTCCTTTTTTATTCATATTCTTCATAACCATTTGTCGATATGCATTATATAAATAAGTTTAAGTATTATCAATATATATGTATGTATATGTGTTATTCTTATATAAATATGTATGTATATATGTACATACATATATACATAATGCTTTGATTCAGATTGAGTGTATAAATAAATAGGTAGTTGGGAGAACGGACTGATTGCTTTTTATAAAGCCAGCTTATTCATACTAAATATCAATGGCCAAAACTTGGCTATAAATAGCAACACCAACAGCAACCAAGTGGTCGAGCTTATGCTTGGCTTGGCTTTTGTGGGCGTGTTAGCGTGTGCTCGCTCCTCGTTGAGAAATGAAATCCCACGCGACGGGGTGTGGACGAGATAATGTTCACATGTATGTATGTGTGTGTATACTTGCATCTTTGTGTGAGTGCTGCCAGTCGGTGTCCTTTTGAAGGTCAGCTGAGTTTGGCTGTTAGTTGTTGTTC
The DNA here is from genome assembly GCA_963583835.1 of Drosophila immigrans. Lineage (NCBI taxonomy): Eukaryota > Metazoa > Arthropoda > Insecta > Diptera > Drosophilidae > Drosophila > Drosophila immigrans. The sequence goes on from OY757142.1 coordinate 30,446,238, forward strand.
GTATATTTACGAACGCATAGTCTATGGAGTAATGATTCCTTATATACTATATATTTTCTACTTATTAAAATAATTTCTATTGCATTATATACTAATCAAAATGCATAATAACTACATTAAATATATTTAAAAAAAAATGTAGTTCATTGATTCATTGATCGATTGTTCAATAAAATTATAACTTTTTATTGCATATGACCATAGTCAAAATTAAGCATTGTAATTTAGATTACAAAATTCTAAAGTGCAGAATCTACACATTTTAACTTAATGTTTTTATGGGACATAAGAATCCATAAGGTGAATATAACTTATGCGTCACGATTAATTAGGCATGTCTAGTCTATAGTGGACGTAATTACCAATAGTTTAAAAATGTGTGTATGAATTTATGTTAGTTATTTGAGTGATTACATACATTATTATCATTAGGGTATTTCAGCAGCTTTAAGTTAATTGGTCAAACAGTAAATATTTTTTTCCAACCAATTTGAAGTTTTGTTTTAAAAATGATAGTTATCTTTATTGTTTTTTAATCGCGATTGTAGTTCCTATTAATCCTTGGCGTTCTGTTGCTAGTTGATTCCGTTCTTTGCTTGCACTTCATGAAGCAAACACGCGCTTGTTTATAATTTTAGTACGCGATGCTATACCTATAACAAAGAAACGGTCAACCTGAAAACATGTCATCCATAAATGAGATAAGAGCAAGCGATAAAGGCAAAAGAGTAGTGACGCACTTTAGAGATAACGTTCGAGTAAGTTTTAGCAAGTACGGCACTTAATATAACAAATAATCGATTGTATTCCTATGGTCTTACGGATTTGCAGAGTTAATATATACATGTATGTACATTTACGAGTACATATGTACATATATATGCATGTATTAGGTAGTTGGAATGTTGGTTGTCAGAAAATCAGTGAGATCTCGGGTTTAATGCACGACAAGCCAGCTGCTGCCTCAAAGGCCTAAGATTTATACATACATGCAGTTGTCTGTCGTTGTTTTCGATTATGAGATCTAGTCAACAACGTGACCCAACAAACCCGTCCATGACCCTGTGATAAGAAAGTGTGTGTTTAATATATTGTGTTTAAATTTTACTGATAACGCCGCATGAGAGAAGTCTGAGAAAGTGTGTTTGTTTGCTGGATACGTTTGTGTTACATGACGAAATCTGAACAGTTGCCTCAGGTTAGTCATGTAGGTTAAGTAACTCACAAATGTTCAGCAAGACAACACGTCAAAGCAAGCCACAAATTATAGATCATTCCATATATGTTAATATGTTAATATTTAAAAAATATATGTTTATAAAACAACCAAATATCAAGTCAGTTATATTGGGTATTTTATTTTATCTCGATGTTAAAAATAGTATATGTCCATTCATAAATGTGACTCCGATTTCAATTCCTAATCCTAAATATATGTGAATAGCTGTTTTTTTTGGATTCGTGTTATCATCATCCAAATCTTACACTCACAAAGTTAATATATGAATATATTAATATATATGTATATATGTACATATGTATGTGTCGGTGTCCTTCGTGCCGTTTGACAAACGTGATGCAAATATTGGGTAATTAACTCAACTTGAAAATGTATGATTGTATGCGAATGTGGAAGGGAATTTTGTATGTGTATTTCGTGTCTGGCCCTGGGGCTTTCGTAGAGTCATATGAGTCAGTAACGTCTGACAGATGGGCACATTAGATTTCATTGCCGCTAAATGATTTAAATAGATGGATTTTTATGTCTTCTAACCTAGTTATAAAAAATGTTCCATTTGTGTGTGCATAATGCATGAGTATTTTAAATTGTCGAAATATAAAGAAACGTTCGACGGTGTTTTTATACCCGCTACCCATAGGGTAGAAGGGTATTATAACTTAGTTCCAACAGAAAATGTATGTAACACGCAGAAGGAGGCGTCTCCGACCCCATAAAGTATATATATTCTTGATCAGTGTCAACAGCTGAGACGATAAAGCCATGTCCATCTGTCCGTCTGTATGAACACCAAGATCTCAGAGACTATAAGAGCTAGAGCTACCAAATTTGGTGATAGTACTATTATAGGTCCTACGCAGATATAGTTTATTTTAGATTTTAGCCACGCCCCTTTCCGCCCCCAAAAGCCTGTAAAAGCCGTTATAATGGACCTAGAGCATTGAATTTCGGTATGAATAATTATATTCTCAATGATTCCTGTGAATTTGGTTGAGTTCGAATGAAAAACAAGGAAGTTATTATAGAATCAATTTTATATGCAAAATTCACTTTCAGCTGCCCGCGCTTTGTTTGTTTAGTTGACAGTGTGACCATGTCGGTGTTGTGAACTTTACCCGCTATTTTCAAATATATACAAAAAAACAAGTTTTATTATATTTGGTATATTTTTTATTAAAATACCATTTAAGTTTTTTGTTTTCTCTCGAAATGGGTTGCGGGTATCATACGGTCGAGCACTCTCGACTGTAGCTTGCTTACTTGTTTTAAACATTCTACTTCTTTATTTAGTTTTCGGTTAGCTAGTTGCAAAATGTTGTAACAAGTATATAGCGCGGGGAGTTGAACTAAGCGAATATGATGGGATTGAATTTCGTAATGAAAGGTGTGTTTAATCTGCACTTGAAGCAAATATGGCAGTAATTTTGGATGCAGCGTTATTTATTCAAATAATTGAGATGGAATTGCTGTATTTTTGGTTAGTTGTTAAACATTTAAAAAATGTTGAAATAAATATTTGTCACTGGTAGTTAAATTAAGCCTGAATAGTCGGTGTGGATCGAAATCATAACTCATTTTACTCAATTTCAGTCTTTATTATTATCAAAAAATATTTGACTCATTCATGTAAGATGCCTGCGCCTCAACTATTTCGAACGCTTTTATTCACGATTCACCACTTAGTGTTTCATAGATGTTATCAAGCACTTCTGGGGTTGTCATAATTTTGTAGTTGAATCCGACAATAGGATTATCTAATTCAAATAATCTCTAAGAACAATTATTTTTTAACAAGTAAGAAAGCTACAGTCGAGAGTGCTCGACCGTAAGATACCCGCAACCGATTTTGAGAGAAAACAAAAAACTTAATTGATATTTGGAAAAAATATACCATAGAAATATACTGAAATTTGTTTTTTGTATTTTTGAAAAAAAATCCATAACATACCGAAATATATTTCCTATAAAATTGATTCTTTAACAACTTCCTTGTTTTTTATTCGATCTCAACCAAATTCACAGGAATCATTGAGTCTATTATTATTATTTTGCATACCAAAATGCTCTAGGTCCATTCTAACAAAATTCTAAAACAAACTTGATCTGCGTGTAGTCATAACTAGTGTTTTAAAAAAATTCCGTAGCTCTTTCTCTTATAGTTTCTTACATCCAGGTGTTCATACAGACAGACGGACTTGGCTATATCGGCTTTGATGTTGGCGCTGATGAAGAATATATATACTTTATAAGGTCGGAGAAGCCTTCTTCTGCCTGTTAGATACATTTTCTGCTGGCACTGAGTTTGTTTTGGTTAACTTTTTTTTCTCTTTCATAATTATATTTGGTGTTAGTCACAGTGAGGGTGTCAAGCAGTCCCTATTTCCGCTACTTGGTTAAAAATGATTCAAATACACATTGTCATACTATTCATAGGATTTTGTTGTACTTGCGTTTATTGATTTATACCCGCTACTTATAGGTTGAATAATAATAATCATGAATATTTGGTTCCGAAAAAGTTCAAGAAACAATTTTATAGGGCAAAAATCAGAAGCAGCTGCTTGCGCTTAGTTGGGTTTGTTGAAGTGTATCTTATGGATTTCTTAACGTATAAATATAATCTTACACAAAATATACTTTTTGGTATATTAGAAACAAGTAAGAAAGCTACGGCCGAGAGCTCTCAACCTTGAGATACCCGTTATGATTTAAAAAAAACAAGCGAGAACGCTCTTGTCGAGAATGGTCAACTACGAGATATGCTGTTCCTATTAGTTTGTAATCCTAACACGTTTACACTCACACACTTTAAACGTGTCAAAAATAATTTAACAAGAAAATGTGGTTCTGCTAGTCAGATTTTATACGCAATTTACATACAAAAATATGGCATGTTTTAGATTTCTATATATTGTATTTCTATATATTTCTGGTCCTGTGTCTGGTGTTGCTAAGCAGCTCATTCAACACGTGTCCTTGTCTTGCTGGTTCATCAATTTTCAGTGCCTTGTCCATTTCTTGACATTGCTTTAATGACCAGGCAATTGAAAATCACACTATTTCAGTTTAGCTGTGCTTGTACATATTGAAATATTTTAAGCGAGAATAGCTGCAATCGGTTTGCGTAAAATATCTTATTTTCCACTTATACGTTCTTGTCTTCGTAACAAAAAACCTCTCACGTGATCAATGCTTGATTGTGTCAACAGCCTCAGACTGGACACTACTTTTTTTTTAGTCGAGTGTGGTTTTATTGTAGCTTGTAGCATGAGTATTTGTGTATATCTTATCAGCAGCGTCGTAGACTGCAGATGCAGTCAGGATCATTGCGGCTAATGATCAGGCCAGTCATCAGTTACTAAGTTTAATGTTCTGGGTTGCCTTCTTTCGCATGCCGCTGAGCAATACCTTTTTTTTCAAAAGCAAAATACGTTGCTAACTTGTTTGCTTTTTGTAGTAAACGGAACTGCGTCACCGTATATGCTGTATTTAAAATTCATGTAGAAATACTGTGTAAGAGTGCGAAGGGTCAGAACTTGGTGCATCGGAAGCAGCAAAGACTACTTTAAATGGAATTCAAATTAAATTGTTAATTATGTGAGTTACTTGTGAAACAGTCAAAAATAACCGATTCTAACAAGAGTTGAGTTTAAGTATACATCGTTATGTGTGAACAATCTGCAACAAATGTAATTGTTTATCAATCACGTGTACGTGAATGTGCCAAGCTTTTTTATGGGTTTAAATAATAGCAGGAAACCTTAAAACTGACTGTATATCAATGGATTAATTAATAAGTGTGTAAATACATATATCGTATATGTGTGCGTGTGTACTTTGAATACTAGTTAATGTAACCTCAAACGTGCGTTCGATGTATGTATGAATGTCGATGTCCGTTCATGCTTTTGGCAACAGCATGTGGATGATCAACAGTTGGCTTAATTTGGCTTTGACAGATTGACGACTACCTGTAACAAACACGAATACACAAAAATCACTGGAGTGTATGCATGTGAGTACTCGTTGTTCATGCTTGTAAGTACATATGTACATATGTACATATGTACATATGTATATGTGCCGGTGGTTAGCTACCCATATCTAAAATTAAACAAACTGCGCTCTTTGCCAATTATGTTACTTAATAGCGCAAAAGGGTGACAACGCCAATGCATTGCCTCTCAAATTAAACAACAAAACAAGTACGAAAGCTGCAGTCGAGAGTGCTCGACCGTATGATACCCGCAACCCATTTCGAGAGAAAACAAAAAACTTAAATGATATTTTAACAACAAATATACCAAATATACTAAAAGTTGTTTTTTTGTATGTATTTGAAATAGCGAATAAAAATCCACAACACCGTTATGGTCACACTGTCAACTAAACAAACAAAGCGCGGGCAGCCGCAAGTGAATTTTGCATATAAAATTGATTCTTTAATAACTTCCTTGTTATGCCCGCTACCCATAGGGTAGAAGGGTATTATAACTTAGTGCCAACAGAAAATGTATGTAACAGGCAGAAAGAGGCATCTCCGACCCCATAAAGCATATATATTCTTGATCAGTGTCAACAGCCGAGACGATATAGCCATGTCCGTCTGTCCGTCTGTCAGTCTGTCCGTCTGTATGAACACCTAGATCTCAGAGACTATAAGAGCTAGAGCTACCAAATTTGGGGACAGTACTCTTATAAGTCCTACGCAGATCAAGTTTATTTCAAAAGTTGGATGCCACGCCCCTTTCCGCCCCCAACAGCCAGTAAAAGCCGTAAAAAAAGACCTAGAGCATTGAATTTTGGTATGCATAATTATAATTATATTCTTAATGATTTTGGTTGTGATCGAATGAAAAACAAGGAAGTTATTAAAGAATCAATTTTATATGCAAAATTCGCTTTAGTTGACAGTGTGACCATGTCGGTATGCTACCCGCTGGCATCCAACTTTTGAAATAAACTTGATCTGCGTAGGACCTATAGGAGTACTGTCCCTATTTGGTAGCTCTAGCTCTTATAGTCTCTGAGATCTAGGTGTTCATACAGACGGACAGACGGACATGGCTATATCGTCTCGGCTGTTGACACTGATCAAGAATATATATAGTTTATGTGGTCGGAGATGCCTCCTTCTGCCTGTTACATACATTTTCTGTTGGCACTAAGTTATAATACCCTTCTACCCTATGGGTAGCGGGTATAAACACAAAACATATATGTCGCCAATTCACCAACATGTTATAAAAAGCATTTGTCAGTTAGGGCGTGTGCTGGGGGCGTGTCAGTTGAGTTCAATGTTCAGTGTTCTTCGCGTCAATGTTTCATGAATCAAGTGAGTGATTTGATACGTGACGCTATTCACTGAGTTCATATTTTAATTTTAGTACAATGAAAACATCTAGGTTTATCAAATATCAGAATTCATATGTAACAAGGATTGACGACAATTATGCGATTTCTGATATTATTTTTTTTAATTAAAAATTATGTACATACAACAATTAAATATGACCAGGTATATGATTGAATTTCTTGTATCTTAATAAAATTCTGACGAATTATTCATTATGCAAATTGATGATGAAGCCAAACAGCTAAACAAAGCTTCTTTCTGAAGATTACAAGTTATAAATTCTGTTGTCTACTGTCCTATAATATTACTATATTTACGTATTTTAAAGCGTATACTAGTGTCTACGTCAAATGCAGGAATAACCAAAGTGCACATTGCGCATACGCCTTGTAAACTGAGATCGTGCGTGACATTTATAAGTTTGTACAGCCCACAAACAACAAATGCACATATAAATGGTGCTAAAAAAAACAAAGTTGAGCAAAAACATGTCTCAGCGCAAGCTGACTTCTTGCTTTTTGGATTTCTCAAGTGCTTGGTGACGCTTTTAGAAGATAAACCAGTTTTAAGCGCCGAGTACTGTATTGTATAAATATATAAATTCAAATACACATACATATGTAAATATATTTTTGTATGCGTATGCCTATTAGATAAAACACATACGCATACACAGAAGTACTGCATACATCGCTCACATACTCAAACAATTATAGCGTGTTATCGTTGGCGTTGCTCGATGTAGAAACAAGTCTTCTAGTCTTTTGAAGCGGACACGCCTTTGTCGATATAATTTTTGCTTTCGTTAGCGAAATATTTGTTTTACTGCACATTAAAGTTGATGAAAATGTTTTGTGTACGAGTATATTTAAATAATAGACGGACTATGCAACGCGGAATTATATCTTTTACGCAACTATAATATATTATAGTTACCGATTTTAAAGGTGAGATTTGCAGTTTAGCAATATTTAGAAACTTTAGTTTGGGATTTCAGCTCTAGTTCTCTCCAGCTCATGGCTTCATAATTTTATCGCGTTACCGTCTGGTACACTACGAGGGAACTAAAAAGATAAAGACTTGGGTAGGGGGGTGTAAAAGAGAGAGAGAGAGAGAGAGAGATTGATAAACGTTTGTATTGCCAATTAATTGATTTATTTATGTTTATATTTTAATTTAAAATGAAACCCGTACTAAACTTGTCTAATTAATATTAATTTTATATTTTTAAGCCAGCTTAAGTTTTAAGCCTAATAAATGCATTACTAAAACAAACAATTGAAAATATATTGAAAAAAAACTTAAAAACTATTGAACAAGATTTGGACTTATTTGTGTTTCTTATCCTTCCCACTTCTTTTTGCATATGAATCAAAACGCATACGAATTATAGCGAAGCAGCTGTCTCCAGTTTTCCTTATTGCACAGAATCTAGTTTAAATTTTTCAACATCGGCAACGGCATACAGCGAGGACGATGCTGAATATGCCACCGGAAGACGTAATAAAACATCGAGGGTAAATATTACAATTTTAGAGCGAAACACAACCGCGACAAAATCAACTAATCGAATCGTAAACAAGATCAAAGGATCAAAAGAGAAAGCACCCGAGTTACAAGACCAAGATACAAAACTCTGATTGATAACCGTTTATTGATTGATGGCAATGTTAAGCGATGTCGATGTCGATGAGCACGACCACGTCGACGATACGATTACACTACAACACGCCTCACGCAGAACGCCCAAGCAGCCCGTGATGTCTCCGCTTTTTTAATGAACAAAAGAAGAAAATGCACTAAGTTTATTAATTGAAATGAAAATTAAAAAACTATAAGCAAAATGTAATAAAGAATATGAAAATCTCTGAATCATTTTTAAGTATAATGGTTGCTGAGCTCGAAGATCTTTTAATTTAGTTATTACTTAAAGCTTATGGTAAGACCTGTAATTAACCGAAGCTCTTCATTTTATTACTCTGCAGCAAGATCCATTGTCGCACCGCATCATTGAGAAGCGTAGGCGTGATCGCATGAATTCCTGCTTGGCAGATTTATCTCGGCTCATACCGCCGCAATATCAACGCAAGGGGCGTGGCCGCATTGAGAAGACTGAAATTATTGAGATGGCTATCCGACATCTAAAGCACTTGCAGAGTGAGTGTTTGCAAAAGGAAAGCGAATATCGCAGTGGTTACATGGACTGCATGAAGGAGGCGGCCAAGTTCCTCTATGATAGCCAAATGCAGGACTTTTGTTATCGTCTTTTGGCCCGTCTACAAGAACACATTGATGAGTTGTTCAAGGGTGAGTGCCATAACTATCTAATATTCATTGATTCTTGTTAGTAATAGAAGCTTCACGTTCGTCTTCAGCTGACTGTTACAAGTCGACTCGCAGCTGCCTCATAGCAGATAATGTTAGTGCATCTAGTGGAAGTCCCCACCAGGCGTATCATCCCCCTCTGTGCCACCTCCGAGATATGTTGGGTACATCTGATGTGGAGCACAGTAATGACCACAATGACGTGAAAGACCTCAGTTTTCGCAATCATCTCAATCAGCTTCAGCGTAACCAACTGGTTGCCGCTGCAACAGTTGCTGCTACTGCCGTGACCAATGCGTCAAGTGCATCAAATACTAGCATCGAGGGTCAGAACCCGAATAAGCTTGTGGTGAGCAAAGGAAATAACATTGTCATTGTCAATGACAGTGCCAGTGATAATATACCCACCAATTCAATCGGCTCCAACACAGCTAGCAGTAATGCCGCAAGCTCGACGACAACATCCTCATGCCTTACGCTGACCAAGAGCTCAGCTGCCGCCGTTGCTATTAGTGCCCAACAGCAGCCGCATCAGGCGCCAGTGATTACTTCGACAGCACTGCATCATCACACGGATTGCAGTCAGCCTGATTTTGAATCATCACGCGAGCCGCTTCTGCATACGGATACATCCAACATTCATTCGCCCCCGCCGCGAGATGCATTACATCACCAGCATGCTCATCTTGCTAATAATCCCCATACAACGGATAGCATGCTGTCTGTACGCATGCGTAACTACTCGGAGTCGTCGCATGAGATTGAACACAACAATAACTACAAGTATAAGAACCATATTAAGGAGCGTTTCGTTCACGAATTGCACGATGAGGAGACAAGTAGTGAACATGCGTCGCACCTGCAGAACGATCACTCTCACCTACATGCATTATCCGAGCACTCCAAGGACGGCACGGAACCTGAAATAGCGCCCATTATGGCGAAGAAACGAAAGCTGGCCGAGGCAGCTGCGGCAGCAGCAGCTAGCAACGGCAATTTACCATTGGAAGTACACAGCGAAAGCACCAGTACCAATCCGCCACGTCCCATGGTGATACTGCGGGATGATAAGCCCTCTTTTAGCTTCAGTGACATCAAAGACATTAAGTCGGAGACGCACAACTATATCTCCAACTCTAGTCCGCTTTTAGCGAAGCTGAGCTCTGCTGGCGCACAGTTAAGCACGCCGAGCAGTACCACTGCACCACTTCCACCGCGCCCCTCGTTTTCCGTGCCCATTTTTGCATTGCACTGCCAAGGCAACTATTACGTGCCGCTAAACGTGGACTATAATGCGTTGGTGCCTTACCTGAACGGTGTCGATCTGCTAGAGAAAAGCTACACGACCATGCCTGTGGTTCACCCCATCAACATAAATGTCAACTTCATGACTAGCTCAACGTCGGCTTCACTATTGGCTGCAGCAGCTGCAGCTGCGGCAGTTGCTGCTGGAAAGCAACAGAGCGCAGTTGCTACACACGCAGCAACATTGGGTGCAAGCTCGGCAGCGGCTCAGGATCTGTTAAGATCCGCAGCAGCGGTGACCAAAGCCAAGCTCGAGCAGGCTATCAGCAACAGCTGGTAAACATAGGTTGACTGAATGGGACATAAAAAAAATGGAAGAGAACAATTCTACCTCACTACTTCTGTGAATAGTCATCAATGATTAATTCCACATACTTTGCAAAAGGCGATAGTTTAATAGATGTAGTCAAATAAATACAGGTACATATATAAATGTACGAGTATACTCGAATACATGTATTCGGAAATCAGAAGACAGTTTACTGGAGTTTGTCCTTAAACCAAATCCACATTTTAATTAATTATAATTTAACGATTATTTATGTGTGTTTTTTTGCAAATGATTCACCGGCAAACATGTAAATACAAACAATATATTAGATAATAATATATATAAATATCTAAGAGAAATATACACTTTCAAGTGTGTAGCCAAAAATCCAGCCCACGTTAACAAATCAAATCAGATAAAAATTTTATGTAATTTTAAATTGTGACTACTATAAATATATGAATTTTTAGATGCGTAACAATTTTATGCAACCGAAATAAGAGTTGTGGTTTCAAATTCACCTCCAAGTGCGTGTTTTATAAATTGATAAACCACTAGTCAAACTAAGAATTAAATACTTATTCATCGAAACCGAATGGAATTTCTACAAAAATGTATATGTAATTCCTATTAAAAAAAATATATATAATATTATTTGTTTAGAAATTAAGCATTTAGTGACAAATTAGGATAGGTTTGTAGGGCTCGAGAATTTACAAATGTATTGGGCAAATTGTAAGAATTTTGAATTCATATTTGTTAAAGTTTTTTACCAATTTTCATTTTTGAAATATGGTGTTCTATTGAATATGTAATAAATAAGATTGCTTTAAAGTTTAAACGTTGTGACCATGTATTTGATATTTAATCAATAATAATATTTAAACTAAATTGATAAAAAAAAAATGTTTTTAAGTATCCGCTGTTATGAACTACAAGTTTAATGCACAAAATATTAATGTTTTATGGATTTCAATATGATTACGTTTAGTACAGTACAATTAATATAATTTTACTGGTTAATATATTTTATATAAATACATATGTATTCGTATTTAATAAAGTTAATAAAATAATAGTGATCTAACATATGAATTGGAAATGCAAACTCCAAAAAATGTAATACTCTGGCTTAGGAAAAATCTTAGTAAGTTTTACGTGGAACTCTGAAATATAAAATATATTTACCAGCATCCATTTCGTTTTAAAGCCCACAGATTTTATACCTCATGTCGAAAATGGGGGAAAAGGGATTTATAACTTTTTGAGATTGCAGAAGGCGGCATCGTAGAGTAGATTTTATATTTCAGAGTTCCATGTAAAACTTACTAAGATTTTTCCTTGTTATTAAATCTGTCATCTCTTCGTGGAAGTGTGTTGTTCTCAAAAGTTGGAATGAGGGGTCCTGTTTTTTTTTTTAGTAAAAATGTCGATATTGATGTAGATCGGTGGGCTAATTTTATTTGTAGAATTTATTTCATCTAAGACAGTGATGCATGTTAGTTTGATGCGGTTGTAGGTTAGACCGCGACAGGATTCATACTTCTACTCAATATTAAAACTTTTTTTTTTTAATTTTAAATGGAAATTAAATAATTTTTCTGAAAACACCGAGAGGCGTAAGCGGGAGGCAACAAAAACCAAAATTAAAATAAATGTTTTATAGCCTATTTCCCCATGCACTCCGTATTATCACATATGACCGGGTCCTGTTTTCCTGCTTCCACATTAATATATAAGCAACGGTAAAATTTGAGAGTGGGCGCTCCCACGTAAATCAGCTTATCGTAAGTAAACAAACTTCGGCGGACAGTATGAAAATAATAACTAAAAAAAAATACACCATAAGCAAATAAATCGAAAACAAAACATAGGCCAAAAACATTTGATAACATAGGGCATTGCCGCATTTAATTGATTTATCCAAACATTGGCGAGCTTTTTGTGGTGTGGGAAGCTTAATTTTGGTTTCACCCCGATATACTATCGCGTGAGTGAGAAAATACACTAAAATATGGTGGCCGATATTTTCACATATATTTTTATACCCGCTACCCATAGGGTAGAAGGGTATTATAACTTAGTGCCAACAGAAAATGTATGTAACAGGCAGAAGGAGGCATCTCCGACCACATAAACTATATATATTCTTGATCAGTGTCAACAGCCGAGACGATATAGCCATGTCCGTCTGTCCGTCTGTCCGTCTATATGAACACCTAGATCTCAGAGACTATAAGAGCTAGAGCTACCAAATTTGGGGACAGTACTCTTATAAGTCCTACGCAGATCAAGTTTATTTCAAAAGTTGGATGCCACGCCCCTTTCCGCCCACAAAAGTCTGTAAAAGCCGTAATAATAGACCTAGAGCATTGATATGCATAATAATAATTATATTCTCAATGATTCCTGTGAATTTGCGATCGAATGAAAAACAAGGAAGTTATTAAAGAATCAATTTTATATGCAAAATTCACTTGCAGCTGCCCGCGCTTTGTTTGTTTAGTTGACAGTGTGACCATAACGGTGTTGTGATTTTCACCCGCTATTTTCAAATATATACAAAAAAAATAGTTTTAGTATATTTGGTATATTTTTTGTTAAAAAATCATTTAAGTATTTTGTTTTCTCTCGAAATGGGTTGCGGGTATCATACGGTCGAGCACTCTCGACTGTAGCTTTCTTACTTGTTAACGTAGAAATATGTTAATTTTTGTCTTATGAGATTTTACATAAGGCTAATGCTGCGTTAAAAATCTATGGAGAAAAACATAGTTTTGGGGCATGTGGAAATCAGCTTTTCATGTAATTCGCGTGCGTAGCTTCATTTAATACTGGCTAGTAATATAATATAATAACTTGTATTTTAGTTTTAGTGTCAATTATTGATTAGTGAAGTTCACTAAAATATTGTAAGCTAATACTTAACAAGCTTGAACATATGTAGTTATAATTTGGATGGACAATGCTATTTGTGTGAATATTTCAATTTCAAATGTTTTGATGATTTTATCAAATTATTATATACACGATATAACCTTTTGCGCAAAAATTACGTAACGCTAACAGTAAAGGATTTTTTTTAATATAAAATGATTGGTGGTAATTAATAATGTTGTCTAATAGCCTACGTCCATATGTTCTACATATGTACATATGTTCACATTTGAATAGTTTGCACCATACACTGGTATAAATTTAAGTACATATTTGCCCACATAGGGTATTGCCATCGAACGTTATTAGGTTATTTAAACCTTGGCGGGTTTTTTGTAGTGTGAGGAGCACAGTTTTGGTTTCACTTCGAAAAACTATCGCGTGAAAGAGAAAATATACCGAAAATTATGGCCGCCATTTTCACATATTTTACGCATGTTCCTTATGGGATTTTGAATGGGATAAATGTTCATTTGATCATAAAATAAATAAAATGTAGAAAAATCCAGTTTTTATTTCTGTGGACGGAGGCTATAAGTTATTATTTATTTACTGAATTGCCATTTGAATTTTGGTATAGCTGCGTTCGGCATAATCGTAAAATCGACGGCATTGCTTTCACGAAAAAGGGTTCAACATAATTACGACAATGTATAATATCAAACCTTTCTAAATTACAATCGTTTATTAGATCGAAAAATTTGAATCTTTGGATAATAATTAGATATTGAAGCTCTGTGCATTTCAGGATGCTCAGTTTAATATTTAATTGTTTAAGGGGCGAACTTCAGGATTCTCAGCCTGATATTTAACTGCTTTATAGTTTGTATTCCTGCTACTCATAGTTGGAAACACTTTTATTAAATGTCTGGTAATACAAAAAAGTTATAATTTGAAAAAAAAAATTTCTCCAAAGTGTGCTGAAAATCTTGCAATTACTAGCAACTACTGAAAAAGCATTTTTCAAAGACAATCTAATAATTGAAAAAAAAATTCCTCCAAAGTGTGCTAAAAATCTTGTAATTACTAAAGAAAAACGCATACAGTATGTATTTCTATATTTCTGAGGCGTGGGTCTACACAGCATCTAAATTAACAGTAATCGTATGTATAAATATATATATAAATATGCATGTACTTTGTAAATAGTTGGTAGCATGGTAAGTTTATTAGGAGACCGTAAATTAATAATTTTTTTCAATAGATCTGTTAGCAAGTGGTTGCTTTAATCGAATTTAACTTTAGACATATGAAATTATATATGACGTATTAACGCATATATATAAAGGTGGCTGAGACTGTGTTATATGGGTGTGATAATAGGAACACTTAGCTCTTTGGAGCTGTCAAGCGAGTTTAGTTTTTGTATCAATATTACTCTTATTCATATTCAAATTCATATTTTTACAGGGTATATAGTTTTTATACCCGCTACCCATAGGGTTGAAGGGTATTATAACTTAGTGCCAACAGAAAATGTATGTAACAGGCAGAAGGAGCCATCTCCGACCCCACAAAGTACATATATTTTTGATTAGTGTCAACAGCCGAGACGATATAGCCATGTGTCAGTCCGTCCGTCTGTCCGTCCGTATGAACACCTAGATCTCAGATACTGTAAGACATAGAGACACCAAATTTGGTACATAGGTTCCTGCATTCCTTACGCATATTAAGTTTATTTCAAAAGTTGAATGCTACGCCCCCTACGCCCACAATATGCATAAATCTAGAACAAGTCAAGTTTTTTTTTATGTAAATCGCGTATAACACCATAAGTATGCATTGGGCACAATTATTTTTATAAATACTTTAACAAATAACTTTTGTTCTACTTATCCGATGTTTAGCACAGAAGGCTTGCCAAATTACACATCGTTACACAAAGGGCAAGCCTTCTGTGCTAAACATCGGATAAGTAGAACAAAAGTTATTTGTTAAAGTATTTATCAAAATAATTGTGCCCAATGCATATGGACGTTTTAAGTGTGTGAATGGCCTAGAGATATCAAACTTGGTGACATTAATCGTGTAGGTCTTACGCAGATCAAGTTTGTTTTAGATTTTTGCCACACCCCTTTCCGCCCCAAAAAACTGGAAAAGTCGCAATAATGGACCTACGGCATTGAATTTTGGTATGCATATAATTAATTATAATTATCAATGATTTCTGTGAATTTGGTCAAGATCGAATGAAAAATAATGAAGTTATTTAAGAATCAATTTTATATGCAAAATTCACTGGCAGCTGCTTGCGCTTAGTTTGTTTAGTTGACAGTGTGACCATGTCGGAGCGTTATGGATTTTTTTAAATATATACAAAAAAATACAAATTTCAGTATAATCTTTGGCGTATTTTTTGTTAAAATATGACTTAAGTTTTTTGTTTTCTCTCGAAATGGGTTGCGGGTATCATACGGTCGAGCACTCTCGACTGTAGCTTTCTTACTTGTTATTTTTACTTAATTGTAAATTTTGATGAAGACTCAAAGTTTCAAAATATTAATTCTTATAAACACTTTAATTGCTTGAACAAAAATTTCGCACTTTTGACTGTGCAACAAATTCAAACAAAAATAATATCGTATTCCTTGTTTAACTTCCTAAATATGCTAAATAAGTAAGAAAGCTCCACCAACTTCTATTTTTTTCATTCGATCACAACCAAATGCACAGGAATCATTAAATTCAGAGAATCATTAATTAAGGCGTTGCAGAAATCTATAAAAAAAAACTTGATCTGCGTAAGACATACACGAGTACTGGCACCAAGGCTGATATCCCTCTAGTAGTCTATGAGATTTAGTTGTTCATACAGACAGCCAGACAAACGGCCATAGCGACATCGTAGCGGCTGTTGACACTGATTTTCTGTTGGCTCTAAGTTATAATACCCTTCCACTCGATGGGTAGCGGGTATAAAACAAACAAAAATGGAATGTTTATTTAATGAGAAATTATATAAGAGTTCATATCAGAATTGAGATTGCTTTGTTGAAACATCAAATAGTCATACCGTTCTTTGCTGTAATAAAGCAATTTTAACTGATTAATGAACATACATATGTATATGTGTGTACGCATGTATATTATTCAAGTAATGTGTTTATATATTTAGTACTTTGCGGTTTGACCATATGTACATACATATGTATATGAATGTTTTATATTGTTTTTTAAACGATAAAAATTATGAGTAATAAGAAATGCAAAGTACCAATCGACTTTTGGAATTTATTGGATTGTTAATAAAAAGGTAAAGAATTTAATCTCAGTTCATTGTATTACTTCAAGGGTTGCATATGGTACCGGAATACTAAGTATATTTTAATTGACAACAGCAAAGTTAGTAATACATATATACATATATAAATTAAATCACATATTATTGACAACAACGAAAAATGTGGTCACATTAAAACATTTTATTTTCAATTACTTCCTAAACTTTCTATAGAATGAGAAATGTGTTACGTATCCCTATTATATTCAGCATATATATAGCCGAGATATTAGGGCGAATCAAAGAATGTGAATATTTGGATACTGTTGATCTTACAAACAGCACGAAATATCAAAATGGGTCTTATCAGTACGAAGATGTATTGATACCAAAACAAGAAATTGGGATATACGACTACCAAATTCTGTTTAATGGGGAAAAGGAAACAGTTCCCAAGCATAAAAGGGGATGCGTCTGTCATTTAAAGACGTGTATTCGATTTTGTTGTAATCCAAAAAAAACGCTTATGAGGGATAAACGTAAATGCGGAGATGCCGACCCGAATTTAAATTATAATACGTTTTTAAACATAACTTATAATGTAACTAAAATTAAAAATGTAAATGTCTTGGAATTTATGGTCCAACAACATCTTCCTATACCTTGTGAGGATCATTTATACCTTGAACCTGATAATCCAGACCACGCGTGGACATTGTATGAGGTATGAGTCAAATTAACTACTATTAATGTTACATTTTTGTAAGCAAATTATTCATCAGGATGGCAACCTTCTTCGGCATTCGGATAACGCAAAACTTTCAAAAGGGGATTATTGCTTACAGCCCCAAAAATTTAAGGATTCTTACGAACTTGTCCCACATCATTGCGTTACTCCTCCAGACCTCACTAACGCTTATAGTAAGTTATTGTAATGATATACAAAACTGTTTAGATTGACTACCTCCATTAATTAATGACTTTTGTTCTAAAATCTAACGTTTTTCTTCATATAATAGGATAATAGATTACTCACAATATTAAAAAAATTGAAATCTAAAATACATTTTTTTCAGTTCAATCGGTTTCGATATTCTTCTTGATTATGGTTATATTTGTGTATCTAGTATTACCGAATTTTAAAGGAGTTCATTGCAAATGTTGCTTATGCTATTTCGGCTGCCTGACAGTAAGCTTTATACTTATTGTTGCTGTACGATTAGATTGGGTAAAGATACACCAAAGTCAAATGTGCAAATTAACAGGTATGAATGATAATGCAAATAGTTCTCATCACTTTTAATATTCTCATATTATATAGGATATATTGGTTATTTCACAACTATTTCCACATTTCTCTGGCTTTCAATTATAAACTACGATTTATGGAAGACATTTAACACCATCGGCATTAGTCGCAGGACAAGATTTTTGAAGTATAATATCTTTGTTTGGTGCTTTGCTGGAGTACAACTTTTAATCACAATTTTTGTTGATTTTGTAAACCTAAATTCTGACTGGGCACCTCATGTCGGAAAATATTTCTGTTGGATTGACAGTACGATAATCATATAACTTTTTTTGTGTTTACATTTTAAATTTTTACATTTTTAAATTCTGTAGCTTTAGCTTGGTCGGCAATAATCTACTATTATGGACCAATTTTTATTTTCTTAACATTCAACACGACGCTATTTTTTAAAACTGCCTGCCAGATATTCGCCCAAAATAGAAAAAACAGGCTCCAGTTAACAAAATCGGAGTGCCAACGAAATATAAGAAATTTGACCAAGTACATTCTTTCACATAATTTTTGGATGTTAAAAGACCTATTGAATTTTCAGTTTTGGGATGTTTTTCCGGCTTTTTGTCATTATGGGCGTCATCTGGATTCTTGAAATCATATCTTATTTGGGAGAAATGTGCGATTTAACAATTCAGTTTATTGATGTGATTACCTGTAGCCAAGGAATCGTGTTATTTGTAGCAACAATTTTAAAACGGGACGTTTTAAAATCGCTGGCTATGCGGTGAGAATTTTTATTGGAAAAAAAAATATTTATTAACGAAATTTTTTTCACTTAAGACTTGGAATTGGAACAACAAAATCTGAAAATGGTACATCTACAACATCAGCCACACAGGTGCCTATGATGGAAATACGTTTGACATCAAAAGCTAATTTGACTAAAGCAAGTGAGGAGCTGTAATCTGGGATTTCTCTTTCGATCTATATTAAGTATTCAGTAGTTAGATTATAAATTGTTAGTTTGCAATACATTTGTATGTATTGAATGTTTTTTTTAAATGTTTTGAACTTACCAGCTAAGAATTCCTGATACCTGGCCTAGCATGTCTAACATTGGATGCCGAAGATCCTGAACCCTATACGTTGGTGATGAGCCAAAGTCTCCCAAACCCAGTTTTAAATATTGGCTGGCTTTTCTTGAATGTATTAAATGCTTTTGATTCTATTAAATGGATAAATGTGGATAAGCATAAACAACCGAGTCAATTTGCGAGTTTTATTCAAAGAATATAAAAATAATTGAAAACAAAAAATTGTAATTTAGACGAATTTCTTATAAGCTTATCCGTTTCTCGCGTCGCTAGGGGCATTGAAGAAGAACATGTGTGTTAGTGCATCCAAGGTTTTTATCCAATGTGCATTAAATATAGGGTATAAACGAATCTGGTGTAAATAAAAACAAGTAAGAAAGCTACAGCCAAAAGCACTCTACTATGAGATACCCACCCGCTACACATTTTGAGAGAATACAAAACACCTACAGTGAGAAATAGAAGTGGGTACATGCCGTTTTTTTGTTTTTTTTTATTACAACTATGCCGTTGTTTTATTTTACTATTTGACTATATAGGCCAATTTGTTACTAATAAACTAGATATTCATTTACTTTGTGGTTTTTTATGCGCGCTCAAACATGAAAATGTTGATCGTGGAATCACTTTAGCCACCCACTGGTGGCCAATAATATATCATATTTTTAAAAACAAGTAAAAACGCTCTAGTAGAGAGTGGTTAAGTACGAGATACCCTGTTCCCGATTACAATCTAATTGAAGTACGTTTACGTGGGAGTGTAAACGTGTTTCAATTAGTTTAAACGTGTTAATGAATATATTGTAGTTATTATACCCGCTACCCATAGAAGGCTATTATAACTTAGTGCCAACAGGAAATGTATGTAACAGGCAGAAGGAGGCATCTCCGACCCGATAAAGTATATATATTCTTGATCAGTGTCAACAGCCGAGACGATATAGCCATGGCCGTCTGTCTGTCTTTATGAACACTTAGATCTCAGAGACAAACATATAAGACATAGAGACACTAAATTTGGTATATAGGGTCCTGCATTCATTACGCAGATCAAGTTTATTTCAAAATTTGGATGGCAAGCCCCCTTCGCCCACAATATGCATAAATCTAGAGCAAGTCACGATTTTTATACCCGCTACCCATAGGGTAGAAGGGTATTATGACTTAGTGCCAACAGAAAATGTATGTAACAGGCAAAAGGAGGCATCTCCGACCCCATAAAGTATATATATTCTTGATCAGCGTCAACAGCCGAGACGATATAGCCATGTCCGTCTGTCTGTCCGTATGAACACCTGGATCTCAGAGACTATAAGACATAGAGACACCAAATTTGGCAAAAAGGTTCCTTCATACCCTACGCAGGTCAAGTTTATTTCAAAAGTTGGATGCCACGCCCCCTTCGCCCACAATAAGCATTTATCTAGAGAAAGTCAAGTTTTTTTTATGTAAATCGCGAATAACTCCAAAAGTTCTTTGTGTAATGATGTGTAATTTGGTAACCCATCTGCGCTTGACACTCTTAATATACCCTGTAATTTTGGTACAAATCGGATAAGTAGAACAAAAGTTATTCGTAAAATTATTTATCAAAATTTTTGTGCCCAGTGCATATGGACGTTTTAAGTGTGTGAATGACCTAGAGATATCAAATTTGGTGACAGTATTCATGTAGCTCTTACGCAGATCAAGTTTGTTTTAGATTTTTGCCACGCCCCTTTCCGCCCCCAAAAACTGTAAAAGCCGTAATAATAGACCTAGAGCATTGAATTTTGGTAAGCATAATAACAATGATAGTCTGAATGACTCCTGTGAATTTGGTTGAGATCGAATAAAAAACGAGGAAGTTATTAAAGAATCCATTTTGTATGCAAAATTCACTTGCAGCTGCTCACGCTTTGTTTGTTTAGTTGACAGTGTGACCATGTCGGTGTTGTGGATTTTTTCCCGCTATTTTCAAATATATACACACAAAACACAAGTTTCAGTATATTTTTGGTATATTTGTTGTTAAAATATCATTACAATTTTTTTTTTTCTCTCGAAATGGGTTGCGGGTATCATACGGTCGAGCACTCTCGACTGTAGCTTTCTTACTTGTTTTTTATTTTTTATGTAAATCGCGTATAACTCGAAAAGTTCTTAGTGTACTGATGTGTTGGTAATTTGGTAAGCCATCTGTGCTTAATACCTTTAATATACCCTGTAATTTTGGTAAAAATCTGATTAGTAAAACAAAAGTTATTTGTTAAATTATTTATCAAAAAAGTTGTGCCCAATTCAAATGGACGATTTAAGTGTGTGAATGACCTAGAGATATAAAATTTGGTTACAGTATTCGTGTAGGTCTTACGCAGATCAAGTGTATTTTAGATTTTTGC
The DNA here is from genome assembly GCA_963583835.1 of Drosophila immigrans. Classification (NCBI taxonomy): domain Eukaryota; kingdom Metazoa; phylum Arthropoda; class Insecta; order Diptera; family Drosophilidae; genus Drosophila; species Drosophila immigrans. The sequence continues at coordinate 30,467,616 of OY757142.1, forward strand.
CACGCCCTTTCCATCCCAGAAAACTGGAAAAAGCCGTAATAATAGACCTAGAGCATTGCATTTTGGTATTCATAAAAAAAATTATTAGTGTAATTCAGTGTGTTGCAATTTTCTGTTAAGCGTGGTGATGACCGACGTCTTATACATTTCATAATCCAATGCTGTCTTTACCAGTTAACATAAAAACTTCGGGGCGCTACCAGGATCTAGCTTTAATGGTGTTTGATTATGTTAACACCTTTCTTACTAACATGAAGGTTGTCCGCGGTCTTTTTTTAAATTTTGGTTTATAATAGGTCATAATGAAATATCATTATGTATTAGTACCAAGGAGTGTCATATCCCCCTTGTTATGGAATCTTGTCCTAAATAACCTTCTCAAACTGAAGAACAAGGACTAGAGAGTGGCTGCTTATGCGGACGACCTGGTTCTAATGGTAACTGGCAGATTCCTGCCAACAGTCAGTGAGCTACTACTATAAATAGCGCATTGAGAATAACCCTGCGATGGACAGAACACAACGGTCTTGGGACCAACTCACAAAAGACCGAACTGGTTCTGTTCACACGAAGATACGAGATACCGAGCTTTAAGCTTCCTATACTGGGAGGAACAAAGCTCCAGCTATCAAAAGAGGCAAAATACCTTGATGTAATCCTGGGCTCTAAACTCTCCTGGGGGAGAAACTCGGAGGAAAGGATGAAGAAGGCATTGTGTGCAAAAAGAATGATGAGGATTGCAACCTTACATCCTTCATTGGTTCTACACTGCAATTGTCAGACCTGAACTAACTTATGGGGCGCTGGTATGGTGGGAGGCGGGACACACCGACTCCTATCTAAACAATCTCCGTAAAGTTCAAAGACTAGCATGCTTGGAAGTAACAGGATGTATTCGTTCTAACTTCTAATCAGCGCTTGATGTAATGTTGAATCTGGAACCCATTGGAGTCTTTCTCACGCACTGCATGCCCAGTGCCTCCTTATTTATTTTATTTATTTAAAGTCGACTATGAACAGTCGACATTGAAGAAATTATTATATAAAATTATGACTAGAAGAGTTAAATTATGATTAAAAATATTTTTGTAATTTAAAATTAAAAAAATAATTAAAATAAAATTCAAATCTAAGATCTCTAAACAATATTAATCTAACACTGCATTCGCTGCATGGATTAGGGAAAGCCCAGGAAAAATCCAATCAGGTCAGATGATAGGTTAGTTAACTAGTATTTTATTTTTGTTTTAATTACCGACACCATGTTAGTTGCTAGTTATTGTTAGCTAACAATGATAGAAAACACAGTAGAGTCTGATGTAGTCAGCACAGAGAACTCGAAAAGATTCATGCTTAGAATAGTTAGTTGTACAGAAATTTTTTTTGTACAGACTCGATAAGATTGTTTTGATTTAAATATTGTGGTGAGCAAATACAAGAACCGAATTCCAGAATGGGACGGAAGCGAAACAAAAAGAAGCTGTGTCGTATAAGGGTCATCAAATTCCTGAACCCAAGAAGAGTCGTTTTGTTAACAGTAATTGAAATGTGTTTGTTAAACTTTAGCCTATGATCTAGAAAAACTCCTAAATCATTCACATCGTCTACTCTAATCAGAGGTAGCATATTATGAGTATAATTACTGATTTTAGCGGAGTTTCTGTAAAACGACATAACCTTACATTTCGAACACTTTAGTAGTAGATAATTACTTTTACACCAGGAATAAAAACGATCAAGATCAGCTTGCAATAAAGAGTTAGAAGCTATATTATTATAAGTTAGGCAAATCTTGACATCATCAGCATACATTAAAATATTTGAATTTAAAATAACATTGGGAAGATCGTTAATGAAAAGGTTAAAAAGAAGAGGACCGAGATGACTACCCTGAGGAACACCTGAGGTTACAAAGACAGGTTTAGAAGTTGCGGACTTAAATATTACTGTTGGAGTTCTATTATTAAGATAGTCAAATACCCAAAGCAAAAAAATAAATGGAAATCCTATCATGTTTAATTTTTAACTAAAAGGAAATGGTTAACAGAGTCAAAAGCTTTACTAAAGTCAGTATAAATAACAACAGTCTGCAATTTATTCTGAAAGCCTTTGATCACTAGAGAAGAAAACTCTAAGAGGTTGGTAGTCGTACATCTCTGTTTCTCAAAACCAAGCTGAAAGGGAGAGACAATAATTCTACAAAAATGACTAAGTTGAGATGTAATAATTTTCTCAAAGAGTTTCGGTATAGCGGACAAATTGAAAATACCTCTATAATTATTAACGTTATGTTTTGAACCATTTTTATGCAAGGGGATTATGAATGAATCCTTCCATATAGCAGGGAAAGAGGTAGACTCAACAGACCTAATAAATAATTTATGTAAAAGTAAATGCAGTGATTCCGCAAAATACCTAAGTACACAGCCTGGAATACCATCTTGACCGGGTGAAAATACAGGTTTAATTAGATTGAGTTCACTTAAAACGGAGTATTCAGTGATCACAGGTTCAGGAATAAAATTAGACTTTTGTAAGTTATAGGGATAAGATATATGAGGTGAGTATCTGTCAAATGAGTAAGTAGATTGAAAGAAGTCTGCAAACAGATCGGCAGCGGCCTGATCACTGCATGCAGTCTTATCTTGAAATGAAACTAAGGAAGGTAGTGAAGAACATTTTCGTTTAGAGTTAACAAAATTATAGAACTGTCTAGGATTGTGAGCAAACTGTAACCGACACCGACGCAGATAAATATTGTAAGGCTGCGTGTTAAGTGAAACGAAATTCGATTTGGCAATAGCATATCGCGCGAAATCAGAAGAATTTCCTGTGCCTTGATATTTGTTTAAATATCGTGACTTTAATTTAATTAATTAATTTCCACTTAATTCCTGAGAAAACCAAAGTGGCCAATTAGACTTCAATGGATATCTACGAGGAACACACTGGACAACAAAATTTTGTAGCGTATTATAAAAAATAGTCAAAGCAGCTTCAAAATTAATGGAATCATGCAAAAGAGACCAATCATAATTTATGATGAGGTCATTTAATTTATTTAAATTTGCCTTTTAAAACACAATGGTCTATTTACTGGCTTAGGTATGTCAATGTGCTCAGAAACCGGTAGTTCAATAGATAACTCTAAAGTGGGATGATAAGAATCGTCAGGAACTACAATAGGATCAATTCTTCGTACAGAGTCATATGCAGGATCTGATACAAATATGAAGTCAAGAAGACGGTTATTGCAGTTATAAATATGGTTAATTTGTGATAGTGAAAGATCAAGAAGGCCATTTAGAAACTCATGCAATAAAGAAGGATCTAGATCCAGATTAGCTACATCAGACCAAGATATATTTGGTAAATTAAAATCACCAAGCACAAACAAAGATTCGCTATCTAGTAATTTAGAGGATATAGACTTTAACATAGATAAGTGTTGGAAATTAACAGAAATATCAGATTAAGGTGGGATGTACGAACAAGTGATATGGCTGAAGTTTGACCAAACGTTGTCTTAATGGCGACAAATTCAATGCCGGGCTCCAAGCAGATTAATTCGGATTTAAGGTCAGAATCAACAGCAATAAGAACACCACCACCAATTCTAGACAAACGGTCTCATCTGTAAGACGTAAATTTATTACTAAATAGAGATTAGTTAGAAATTTCAGGCTTTAACCAAGTTTCGGTAAACACTAAGATACTATCTTCAAAGCTGAAACTATCTAGACTTTAGATAGTTTTGATTTAATACCCCTTACGTTTTGATACGCTATACGGTGCAGGTCATAACTCCATTTTATATTGAGAGATAAGCATGAATTAAAATATGTTGTTTTTATTTAATTGAAAAACAATACAAATAAACATTTTTTTAAATTCTCACGTTTTAAAATCTTCCTGTTCTAAACTTTTTCCTTTTCTAATAAACATTATATCCCAACCTATTTTAAGCTTTTTGGGCAGTTTTCGTGTACCTCGAGAAATTACAATGTTTTGTTTATAACTATTATATTAATTAATGTATTGTTAAGTATTCTATTTAACTTTCGCTTAATAAATGTTCGTTTCATTAATTTTGTTGAACTTTTTAATTTAGCTTTCAATTTATATATTTATTTATATTTATTTTTTTGTAATCTCTCATTTACCTTTTTTTGACATATGTTTTTTCACTTTCCTAAAAACTTGTTAGCTTACATTACAATATACATCTGCTAAATATCTCTTGCTCGTCGTTTGGAATGAATCTTTTTACACCCGCTACCCATAGGGTAGTTGGGTGTTAAACTTAGTGCCAACAGAAAATGTATGTAACAGGCAGAAAGAGGCATCTCCGACCCCATATATATTCTTGATCAGTGTCAACAGCCGAGACGAACACCTAGATGTTTTTTTTTTCTTACTTACTATCTAAAATAATTAAATACTTTAAAAGAGCTGAGCATATTTCATTAGAACCTTTCTTCCCATCGACTTAACCCCACAAAAAACAATACCTATTTCGAGTCCCACTTTTATACAGACTAAGGTTGTAATATTCGTATTTGCGCAATTAAAAAAGATTTACATTTTTTTAAAAAGGTATATGCAAAACCTTTGTAAATCAAAACTAACGCAAAGAAATTGTTGAGACATTTTACTGTCATCTTGTTTCTTGATAACATTGATAGACTACGTTTTTTTTATATGCGTTTGAAGTATTTCCATTCACATGAAAACAAAATTTGTATGGACATACGATAATTTCGCCCGCACTTTGAAAAGTACTGTAACGTACGATAAAATTGAAACTTAATTTTTATCGGAATTTTATGGTAACCCATCTGCGCTTGACACTCTTAATATACCCTGTAATTTTGGTACAAATCGGATAAGTAGAACAAAAGTTATTCGTAAAATTATTTATCAAAATTTTTGTGCCCAGTGCATATGGACGTTTTAAGTGTGTGAATGACCTAGAGATATCAAATTTGGTGACAGTATTCATGTAGCTCTTACGCAGATCAAGTTTTTTTTAGATTTTTGCCACGCCCCTTTCCGCCCCCAAAAACTGTAAAAGCCGTAATAATAGACTTAGAGCATTGAATTTTGGTAAGCATAATAACAATGATAGTCTGAATGACTCCTGTGAATTTGGTTGAGATCGAATAAAAAACGAGGAAGTTATTAAAGAATCCATTTTGTATGCAAAATTCACTTGCAGCTGCTCACGCTTTGTTTGTTTAGTTGACAGTGTGACCATGTCGGTGTTGTGGATTTTTTCCCGCTATTTTCAAATATATACACACAAAACACAAGTTTCAGTATATTTTTGGTATATTTGTTGTTAAAATATCATTAAAATTTTTTTTTTTCTCTCGAAATGGGTTGCGGTTATCATACGGTCGAGCACTCTCGACTGTAGCTTTCTTACTTGTTTTTTATTTTTTATGTAAATCGCGTATAACTCGAAAAGTTCTTAGTGTACTGATGTGTTGGTAATTTGGTAAGCCATCTGTGCTTAATACCTTTAATATACCCTGTAATTTTGGTAAAAATCTGATTAGTAAAACAAAAGTTATTTGTAAAATTTTTTTTTTTTTTAAAAAGTTGTGCCCAATTCAAATGGACGATTTAAGTGTGTGAATGACCTAGAGATATAAAATTTGGTTACAGTATTCGTGTAGGTCTTACGCAGATCAAGTGTATTTTAGATTTTTGCCACGCCCTTTCCATCCCAGAAAACTGGAAAAAGCCGTAATAATAGACCTAGAGCATTGCATTTTGGTATTCATAAAAAAAATTATTAGTGTAATTCAGTGTGTTGCAATTTTCTGTTAAGCGTGGTGATGACCGACGTCTTATACATTTCATAATCCAATGCTGTCTTTACCAGTTAACATAAAAACTTCGGGGCGCTACCAGGATCTAGCTTTAATGGTGTTTGATTATGTTAACACCTTTCTTACTAACATGAAGGTTGTCCGCGGTCTTTTTTGAAATTTTGGTTTATAATAGGACATAATGAAATATCATTATGTATTAGTACCAAGGAGTGTCATATCCCCCTTGTTATGGAATCTTGTCCTAAATAACCTTCTCAAACTGAAGAACAAGGACTAGAGAGTGGCTGCTTATGCGGACGACCTGGTTCTAATGGTAACTGGCAGATTCCTGCCAACAGTCAGTGAGCTACTACTATAAATAGCGCATTGAGAATAACCCTGCGATGGACAGAACACAACGGTCTTGGGACCAACTCACAAAAGACCGAACTGGTTCTGTTCACACGAAGATACGAGATACCGAGCTTTAAGCTTCCTATACTGGGAGGAACAAAGCTCCAGCTATCAAAAGAGGCAAAATACCTTGATGTAATCCTGGTCTCTAAACTCTCCTGGGGGAGAAACTCGGAGGAAAGGATGAAGAAGGCATTGTGTGCAAAAAGAATGATGAGGATTGCAACCTTACATCCTTCATTGGTTCTACACTGCAATTGTCAGACCTGAACTAACTTATGGGGCGCTGGTATGGTGGGAGGCGGGACACACCGACTCCTATCTAAACAATCTCCGTAAAGTTCAAAGACTAGCATGCTTGGAAGTAACAGGATGTATTCGTTCTAACTTCTAATCAGCGCTTGATGTAATGTTGAATCTGGAACCCATTGGAGTCTTTCTCACGCACTGCATGCCCAGTGCCTCCTTATTTATTTTATTTATTTAAAGTCGACTATGAACAGTCGACATTGAAGAAATTATTATATAAAATTATGACTAGAAGAGTTAAATTATGATTAAAAATATTTTTGTAATTTAAAATTAAAAAAATAATTAAAATAAAATTCAAATCTAAGATCTCTAAACAATATTAATCTAACACTGCATTCGCTGCATGGATTAGGGAAAGCCCAGGAAAAATCCAATCAGGTCAGATGATAGGTTAGTTAACTAGTATTTTATTTTTGTTCTAATTACCGACACCATGTTAGTTGCTAGTTATTGTTAGCTAACAATGATAGAAAACACAGTAGAGTCTGATGTAGTCAGCACAGAGAACTCAAAAAGATTCATGCTTAGAATAGTTAGTTGTACAGAAATTTTTTTTGTACAGACTCGATAAGATTGTTTTGATTTAAATATTGTGGTGAGCAAATACAAGAACGGAATTCCAGAATGGGACGGAAGCGAAACAAAAAGAAGCTGTGTCGTATAAGGGTCATCAAATTCCTGAACCCAAGAAGAGTCGTTTTGTTAACAGTAATTGAAATGTGTTTGTTAAACTTTAGCCTATGATCTAGAAAAACTCCTAAATCATTCACATCGTCTACTCTAATCAGAGGTAGCATATTATGAGTATAATTACTGATTTTAGCGGAGTTTCTGTAAAACGACATAACCTTACATTTCGAACAATTTAGTAGTAGATAATTACTTTTACACCAGGAATAAAAACGATCAAGATCAGCTTGCAATAAAGAGTTAGAAGCTATATTATTATAAGTTAGGCAAATCTTGACATCATCAGCATACATTAAAATATTTGAATTTAAAATAACATTGGGAAGATCGTTAATGAAAAGGTTAAAAAGAAGAGGACCGAGATGACTACCCTGAGGAACACCTGAGGTTACAAAGACAGGTTTAGAAGTTGCGGACTTAAATATTACTGTTGGAGTTCTATTATTAAGATAGTCAAATACCCAAAGCAAAAAAATAAATGGAAATCCTATCATGTTTAATTTTTAACTAAAAGGAAATGGTTAACAGAGTCAAAAGCTTTACTAAAATCAGTATAAATAACAACAGTCTGCAATTTATTCTGAAAGCCTTTGATCACTAGAGAAGAAAACTCTAAGAGGTTGGTAGTCGTACATCTCTGTTTCTCAAAACCAAGCTGAAAGGGAGAGACAATAATTCTACAAAAATGACTAAGTTGAGATGTAATAATTTTCTCAAAGAGTTTCGGTATAGCGGACAAATTGAAAATACCTCTATAATTATTAACGTTATGTTTTGAACCATTTTTATGCAAGGGGATTATGAATGAATCCTTCCATATAGCAGGGAAAGAGGTAGACTCAACAGACCTAATAAATAATTTATGTAAAAGTAAATGCAGTGATTCCGCAAAATACCTAAGTACACAGCCTGGAATACCATCTTGACCGGGTGAAAATACAGGTTTAATTAGATTGAGTTCACTTAAAACGGAGTATTCAGTGATCACAGGTTCAGGAATAAAATTAGACTTTTGTAAGTTATAGGGATAAGATATATGAGGTGAGTATCTGTCAAATGAGTAAGTAGATTGAAAGAAGTCTGCAAACAGATCGGCAGCGGCCTGATCACTGCATGCAGTCTTATCTTGAAATGAAACTAAGGAAGGTAGTGAAGAACATTTTCGTTTAGAGTTAACAAAATTATAGAACTGTCTAGGATTGTGAGCAAACTGTAACCGACACCGACGCAGATAAATATTGTAAGGCTGCGTGTTAAGTGAAACGAAATTCGATTTGGCAATAGCATATCGCGCGAAATCAGAAGAATTTCCTGTGCCTTGATATTTGTTTAAATATCGTGACTTTAGGTTTTTTAATCCACTTAATTCCCGAGAAAACCAAAGTGGCCAATTAGACTTCAATGGATATCTACGAGGAACACACTGGACAACAAAATTTTGTAGCGTATTATAAAAAATAGTCAAAGCAGCTTCAAAATTAATGGAATCATGCAAAAGAGACCAATCATAATTTATGATGAGGTCATTTAATTTATTTAAATTTGCCTTTTTAAAACACAATGGTCTATTTACTGGCTTAGGTATGTCAATGTGCTCAGAAACCGGTAGTTCAATAGATAACTCTAAAGTGGGATGATAAGAATCTTCAGGAACTACAATAGGATCAATTCTTCGTACAGAGTCATATGCAGGATCTGATACAAATATGAAGTCAAGAAGACGGTTATTGCAGTTATAAATATGGTTAATTTGTGATAGTGAAAGATCAAGAAGGCCATTTAGAAACTCATGCCATAATAAAGGATCTAGATCCAGATTAGCTACATCAGACCAAGATATATTTGGTAAATTAAAATCACCAAGCACAAACAAAGATTCGCTATCTAGTAATTTAGAGGATATAGACTTTAAAATAGATAAGTGTTGGAAATTAACAGAAATATCAGATTAAGGTGGGATGTACGAACAAGTGATATAGGCTGAAGTTTGACCAAACGTTGTCTTAATGGCGACAAATTCAATGCCGGGCTCCAAGCAGATTAATTCGGATTTAAGGTCAGAATCAACAGCAATAAGAACACCACCACCAATTCTAGACAAACGGTCTCATCTGTAAGACGTAAATTTATTACTAAATAGAGATTAGTTAGAAATTTCAGGCTTTAACCAAGTTTCGGTAAACACTAAGATACTATCTTCAAAGCTGAAACTATCTAGACTTTAGATAGTTTTGATTTAATACCCCTTACGTTTTGATACGCTATACGGTGCAGGTCATAACTACATTTTATATTGAGAGATAAGCATGAATTAAAATATGTTGTTTTTTTTTAATTGAAAAACAATACAAATAAACATTTTTTTAAATTCTCACGTTTTAAAATCTTCCTGTTCTAAACTTTTTCCTTTTCTAATAAACATTATATCCCAACCTATTTTAAGCTTTTTGGGCAGTTTTCGTGTACCTCGAGAAATTACAATGTTTTGTTTATAACTATTATATTAATTAATGTATTGTTAAGTATTCTATTTAACTTTCGCTTAATAAATGTTCGTTTCATTAATTTTGTTGAACTTTTTAATTTAGCTTTCAATTTATATATTTATTTATATTTATTTTTTTTTAATCTCTCATTTACCTTTTTTTGACATATGTTTTTTCACTTTCCTAAAAACTTGTTAGCTTACATTACAATATACATCTGCTAAATATCTCTTGCTCGTCGTTTGGAATGAATCTTTTTACACCCGCTACCCATAGGGTAGTTGGGTGTTAAACTAAGTGCCAACAGAAAATGTATGTAACAGGCAGAAAGAGGCATCTCCGACCCCATATATATTCTTGATCAGTGTCAACAGCCGAGACGAACACCTAGATGTTTTTTTTTTCTTACTTACTATCTAAAATAATTAAATACTTTAAAAGAGCTGAGCATATTTCATTAGAACCTTTCTTCCCATCGACTTAACCCCACAAAAAACAATACCTATTTCGAGTCCCACTTTTATACAGACTAAGGTTGTAATATTCGTATTTGCGCAATTAAAAAAGATTTACATTTTTTTAAAAAGGTATATGCAAAACCTTTGTAAATCAAAACTAACGCAAAGAAATTGTTGAGACATTTTACTGTCATCTTGTTTCTTGATAACATTATAGACTACGTTTTTTTTATATGCGTTTGAAGTATTTCCATTCACATGAAAACAAAATTTGTATGGACATACGATAATTTCGCCCGCACTTTGAAAAGTACTGTAACGTACGATAAAATTGAAACTTAATTTTTATCGGAATTTTATGGTAACCCATCTGCGCTTGACACTCTTAATATACCCTGTAATTTTGGTACAAATCGGATAAGTAGAACAAAAGTTATTCGTAAAATTATTTATCAAAATTTTTGTGCCCAGTGCATATGGACGTTTTAAGTGTGTGAATGACCTAGAGATATCAAATTTGGTGACAGTATTCATGTAGCTCTTACGCAGATCAAGTTTGTTTTAGATTTTTGCCACGCCCCTTTCCGCCCCCAAAAACTGTAAAAGCCGTAATAATAGACCTAGAGCATTGAATTTTGGTAAGCATAATAACAATGATAGTCTGAATGACTCCTGTGAATTTGGTTGAGATCGAATAAAAAACGAGGAAGTTATTAAAGAATCCATTTTGTATGCAAAATTCACTTGCAGCTGCTCACGCTTTGTTTGTTTAGTTGACAGTGTGACCATGTCGGTGTTGTGGATTTTTTCCCGCTATTTTCAAATATATACACACAAAACACAAGTTTCAGTATATTTTTGGTATATTTGTTGTTAAAATATCATTACAATTTTTTTTTTTCTCTCGAAATGGGTTGCGGTTATCATACGGTCGAGCACTCTTGACTGTAGCTTTCTTACTTGTTTTTTATTTTTTATGTAAATCGCGTATAACTCGAAAAGTTCTTAGTGTACTGATGTGTTGGTAATTTGGTAAGCCATCTGTGCTTAATACCTTTAATATACCCTGTAATTTTGGTAAAAATCTGATTAGTAAAACAAAAGTTATTTGTTAAATTATTTATCAAAAAAGTTGTGCCCAATTCAAATGGACGATTTAAGTGTGTGAATGACCTAGAGATATAAAATTTGGTTACAGTATTCGTGTAGGTCTTACGCAGATCAAGTGTATTTTAGATTTTTGCCACGCCCTTTCCATCCCAGAAAACTGGAAAAAGCCGTAATAATAGACCTAGAGCATTGCATTTTGGTATTCATAAAAAAAATTATTAGTGTAATTCAGTGTGTTGCAATTTTCTGTTAAGCGTGGTGATGACCGACGTCTTATACATTTCATAATCCAATGCTGTCTTTACCAGTTAACATAAAAACTTCGGGGCGCTACCAGGATCTAGCTTTAATGGTGTTTGATTATGTTAACACCTTTCTTACTAACATGAAGGTTGTCCGCGGTCTTTTTTGAAATTTTGGTTTATAATAGGTCATAATGAAATATCATTATGTATTAGTACCAAGGAGTGTCATATCCCCCTTGTTATGGAATCTTGTCCTAAATAACCTTCTCAAACTGAAGAACAAGGACTAGAGAGTGGCTGCTTATGCGGACGACCTGGTTCTAATGGTAACTGGCAGATTCCTGCCAACAGTCAGTGAGCTACTACTATAAATAGCGCATTGAGAATAACCCTGCGATGGACAGAACACAACGGTCTTGGGACCAACTCACAAAAGACCGAACTGGTTCTGTTCACACGAAGATACGAGATACCGAGCTTTAAGCTTCCTATACTGGGAGGAACAAAGCTCCAGCTATCAAAAGAGGCAAAATACCTTGATGTAATCCTGGTCTCTAAACTCTCCTGGGGGAGAAACTCGGAGGAAAGGATGAAGAAGGCATTGTGTGCAAAAAGAATGATGAGGATTGCAACCTTACATCCTTCATTGGTTCTACACTGCAATTGTCAGACCTGAACTAACTTATGGGGCGCTGGTATGGTGGGAGGCGGGACACACCGACTCCTATCTAAACAATCTCCGTAAAGTTCAAAGACTAGCATGCTTGGAAGTAACAGGATGTATTCGTTCTAACTTCTAATCAGCGCTTGATGTAATGTTGAATCTGGAACCCATTGGAGTCTTTCTCACGCACTGCATGCCCAGTGCCTCCTTATTTATTTTATTTATTTAAAGTCGACTATGAACAGTCGACATTGAAGAAATTATTATATAAAATTATGACTAGAAGAGTTAAATTATGATTAAAAATATTTTTGTAATTTAAAATTAAAAAAATAATTAAAATAAAATTCAAATCTAAGATCTCTAAACAATATTAATCTAACACTGCATTCGCTGCATGGATTAGGGAAAGCCCAGGAAAAATCCAATCAGGTCAGATGATAGGTTAGTTAACTAGTATTTTATTTTTGTTTTAATTACCGACACCATGTTAGTTGCTAGTTATTGTTAGCTAACAATGATAGAAAACACAGTAGAGTCTGATGTAGTCAGCACAGAGAACTCGAAAAGATTCATGCTTAGAATAGTTAGTTGTACAGAAATTTTTTTTGTACAGACTCGATAAGATTGTTTTGATTTAAATATTGTGGTGAGCAAATACAAGAACCGAATTCCAGAATGGGACGGAAGCGAAACAAAAAGAAGCTGTGTCGTATAAGGGTCATCAAATTCCTGAACCCAAGAAGAGTCGTTTTGTTAACAGTAATTGAAATGTGTTTGTTAAACTTTAGCCTATGATCTAGAAAAACTCCTAAATCATTCACATCGTCTACTCTAATCAGAGGTAGCATATTATGAGTATAATTACTGATTTTAGCGGAGTTTCTGTAAAACGACATAACCTTACATTTCGAACACTTTAGTAGTAGATAATTACTTTTACACCAGGAATAAAAACGATCAAGATCAGCTTGCAATAAAGAGTTAGAAGCTATATTATTATAAGTTAGGCAAATCTTGACATCATCAGCATACATTAAAATATTTGAATTTAAAATAACATTGGGAAGATCGTTAATGAAAAGGTTAAAAAGAAGAGGACCGAGATGACTACCCTGAGGAACACCTGAGGTTACAAAGACAGGTTTAGAAGTTGCGGACTTAAATATTACTGTTGGAGTTCTATTATTAAGATAGTCAAATACCCAAAGCAAAAAAATAAATGGAAATCCTATCATGTTTAATTTTTAACTAAAAGGAAATGGTTAACAGAGTCAAAAGCTTTACTAAAATCAGTATAAATAACAACAGTCTGCAATTTATTCTGAAAGCCTTTGATCACTAGAGAAGAAAACTCTAAGAGGTTGGTAGTCGTACATCTCTGTTTCTCAAAACCAAGCTGAAAGGGAGAGACAATAATTCTACAAAAATGACTAAGTTGAGATGTAATAATTTTCTCAAAGAGTTTCGGTATAGCGGACAAATTGAAAATACCTCTATAATTATTAACGTTATGTTTTGAACCATTTTTATGCAAGGGGATTATGAATGAATCCTTCCATATAGCAGGGAAAGAGGTAGACTCAACAGACCTAATAAATAATTTATGTAAAAGTAAATGCAGTGATTCCGCAAAATACCTAAGTACACAGCCTGGAATACCATCTTGACCGGGTGAAAATACAGGTTTAATTAGATTGAGTTCACTTAAAACGGAGTATTCAGTGATCACAGGTTCAGGAATAAAATTAGACTTTTGTAAGTTATAGGGATAAGATATATGAGGTGAGTATCTGTCAAATGAGTAAGTAGATTGAAAGAAGTCTGCAAACAGATCGGCAGCGGCCTGATCACTGCATGCAGTCTTATCTTGAAATGAAACTAAGGAAGGTAGTGAAGAACATTTTCGTTTAGAGTTAACAAAATTATAGAACTGTCTAGGATTGTGAGCAAACTGTAACCGACACCGACGCAGATAAATATTGTAAGGCTGCGTGTTAAGTGAAACGAAATTCGATTTGGCAATAGCATATCGCGCGAAATCAGAAGAATTTCCTGTGCCTTGATATTTGTTTAAATATCGTGACTTTAGGTTTTTTAATCCACTTAATTCCCGAGAAAACCAAAGTGGCCAATTAGACTTCAATGGATATCTACGAGGAACACACTGGACAACAAAATTTTGTAGCGTATTATAAAAAATAGTCAAAGCAGCTTCAAAATTAATGGAATCATGCAAAAGAGACCAATCATAATTTATGATGAGGTCATTTAATTTATTTAAATTTGCCTTTTTAAAACACAATGGTCTATTTACTGGCTTAGGTATGTCAATGTGCTCAGAAACCGGTAGTTCAATAGATAACTCTAAAGTGGGATGATAAGAATCTTCAGGAACTACAATAGGATCAATTCTTCGTACAGAGTCATATGCAGGATCTGATACAAATATGAAGTCAAGAAGACGGTTATTGCAGTTATAAATATGGTTAATTTGTGATAGTGAAAGATCAAGAAGGCCATTTAGAAACTCATGCCATAATAAAGGATCTAGATCCAGATTAGCTACATCAGACCAAGATATATTTGGTAAATTAAAATCACCAAGCACAAACAAAGATTCGCTATCTAGTAATTTAGAGGATATAGACTTTAAAATAGATAAGTGTTGGAAATTAACAGAAATATCAGATTAAGGTGGGATGTACGAACAAGTGATATAGGCTGAAGTTTGACCAAACGTTGTCTTAATGGCGACAAATTCAATGCCGGGCTCCAAGCAGATTAATTCGGATTTAAGGTCAGAATCAACAGCAATAAGAACACCACCACCAATTCTAGACAAACGGTCTCATCTGTAAGACGTAAATTTATTACTAAATAGAGATTAGTTAGAAATTTCAGGCTTTAACCAAGTTTCGGTAAACACTAAGATACTATCTTCAAAGCTGAAACTATCTAGACTTTAGATAGTTTTGATTTAATACCCCTTACGTTTTGATACGCTATACGGTGCAGGTCATAACTACATTTTATATTGAGAGATAAGCATGAATTAAAATATGTTGTTTTTTTTTAATTGAAAAACAATACAAATAAACATTTTTTTAAATTCTCACGTTTTATAATCTTCCTGTTCTAAACTTTTTCCTTTTCTAATAAACATTATATCCCAACCTATTTTAAGCTTTTTGGGCAGTTTTCGTGTACCTCGAGAAATTACAATGTTTTGTTTATAACTATTATATTAATTAATGTATTGTTAAGTATTCTATTTAACTTTCGCTTAATAAATGTTCGTTTCATTAATTTTGTTGAACTTTTTAATTTAGCTTTCAATTTATATATTTATTTATATTTATTTTTTTTTAATCTCTCATTTACCTTTTTTTGACATATGTTTTTTCACTTTCCTAAAAACTTGTTAGCTTACATTACAATATACATCTGCTAAATATCTCTTGCTCGTCGTTTGGAATGAATCTTTTTACACCCGCTACCCATAGGGTAGTTGGGTGTTAAACTAAGTGCCAACAGAAAATGTATGTAACAGGCAGAAAGAGGCATCTCCGACCCCATATATATTCTTGATCAGTGTCAACAGCCGAGACGAACACCTAGATGTTTTTTTTTTCTTACTTACTATCTAAAATAATTAAATACTTTAAAAGAGCTGAGCATATTTCATTAGAACCTTTCTTCCCATCGACTTAACCCCACAAAAAACAATACCTATTTCGAGTCCCACTTTTATACAGACTAAGGTTGTAATATTCGTATTTGCGCAATTAAAAAAGATTTACATTTTTTTAAAAAGGTATATGCAAAACCTTTGTAAATCAAAACTAACGCAAAGAAATTGTTGAGACATTTTACTGTCATCTTGTTTCTTGATAACATTATAGACTACGTTTTTTTTATATGCGTTTGAAGTATTTCCATTCACATGAAAACAAAATTTGTATGGACATACGATAATTTCGCCCGCACTTTGAAAAGTACTGTAACGTACGATAAAATTGAAACTTAATTTTTATCGGAATTTTATGGTAACCCATCTGCGCTTGACACTCTTAATATACCCTGTAATTTTGGTACAAATCGGATAAGTAGAACAAAAGTTATTCGTAAAATTATTTATCAAAATTTTTGTGCCCAGTGCATATGGACGTTTTAAGTGTGTGAATGACCTAGAGATATCAAATTTGGTGACAGTATTCATGTAGCTCTTACGCAGATCAAGTTTGTTTTAGATTTTTGCCACGCCCCTTTCCGCCCCCAAAAACTGTAAAAGCCGTAATAATAGACCTAGAGCATTGAATTTTGGTAAGCATAATAACAATGATAGTCTGAATGACTCCTGTGAATTTGGTTGAGATCGAATAAAAAACGAGGAAGTTATTAAAGAATCCATTTTGTATGCAAAATTCACTTGCAGCTGCTCACGCTTTGTTTGTTTAGTTGACAGTGTGACCATGTCGGTGTTGTGGATTTTTTCCCGCTATTTTCAAATATATACACACAAAACACAAGTTTCAGTATATTTTTGGTATATTTGTTGTTAAAATATCATTACAATTTTTTTTTTTCTCTCGAAATGGGTTGCGGTTATCATACGGTCGAGCACTCTTGACTGTAGCTTTCTTACTTGTTTTTTATTTTTTATGTAAATCGCGTATAACTCGAAAAGTTCTTAGTGTACTGATGTGTTGGTAATTTGGTAAGCCATCTGTGCTTAATACCTTTAATATACCCTGTAATTTTGGTAAAAATCTGATTAGTAAAACAAAAGTTATTTGTTAAATTATTTATCAAAAAAGTTGTGCCCAATTCAAATGGACGATTTAAGTGTGTGAATGACCTAGAGATATAAAATTTGGTTACAGTATTCGTGTAGGTCTTACGCAGATCAAGTGTATTTTAGATTTTTGCCACGCCCTTTCCATCCCAGAAAACTGGAAAAAGCCGTAATAATAGACCTAGAGCATTGCATTTTGGTATTCATAAAAAAAATTATTAGTGTAATTCAGTGTGTTGCGGTCTTTTTTGAAATTTTGGTTTATAATAGGTCATAATGAAATATCATTATGTATTAGTACCAAGGAGTGTCATATCCCCCTTGTTATGGAATCTTGTCCTAAATAACCTTCTCAAACTGAAGAACAAGGACTAGAGAGTGGCTGCTTATGCGGACGACCTGGTTCTAATGGTAACTGGCAGATTCCTGCCAACAGTCAGTGAGCTACTACTATAAATAGCGCATTGAGAATAACCCTGCGATGGACAGAACACAACGGTCTTGGGACCAACTCACAAAAGACCGAACTGGTTCTGTTCACACGAAGATACGAGATACCGAGCTTTAAGCTTCCTATACTGGGAGGAACAAAGCTCCAGCTATCAAAAGAGGCAAAATACCTTGATGTAATCCTGGTCTCTAAACTCTCCTGGGGGAGAAACTCGGAGGAAAGGATGAAGAAGGCATTGTGTGCAAAAAGAATGATGAGGATTGCAACCTTACATCCTTCATTGGTTCTACACTGCAATTGTCAGACCTGAACTAACTTATGGGGCGCTGGTATGGTGGGAGGCGGGACACACCGACTCCTATCTAAACAATCTCCGTAAAGTTCAAAGACTAGCATGCTTGGAAGTAACAGGATGTATTCGTTCTAACTTCTAATCAGCGCTTGATGTAATGTTGAATCTGGAACCCATTGGAGTCTTTCTCACGCACTGCATGCCCAGTGCCTCCTTATTTATTTTATTTATTTAAAGTCGACTATGAACAGTCGACATTGAAGAAATTATTATATAAAATTATGACTAGAAGAGTTAAATTATGATTAAAAATATTTTTGTAATTTAAAATTAAAAAAATAATTAAAATAAAATTCAAATCTAAGATCTCTAAACAATATTAATCTAACACTGCATTCGCTGCATGGATTAGGGAAAGCCCAGGAAAAATCCAATCAGGTCAGATGATAGGTTAGTTAACTAGTATTTTATTTTTGTTTTAATTACCGACACCATGTTAGTTGCTAGTTATTGTTAGCTAACAATGATAGAAAACACAGTAGAGTCTGATGTAGTCAGCACAGAGAACTCGAAAAGATTCATGCTTAGAATAGTTAGTTGTACAGAAATTTTTTTTGTACAGACTCGATAAGATTGTTTTGATTTAAATATTGTGGTGAGCAAATACAAGAACCGAATTCCAGAATGGGACGGAAGCGAAACAAAAAGAAGCTGTGTCGTATAAGGGTCATCAAATTCCTGAACCCAAGAAGAGTCGTTTTGTTAACAGTAATTGAAATGTGTTTGTTAAACTTTAGCCTATGATCTAGAAAAACTCCTAAATCATTCACATCGTCTACTCTAATCAGAGGTAGCATATTATGAGTATAATTACTGATTTTAGCGGAGTTTCTGTAAAACGACATAACCTTACATTTCGAACACTTTAGTAGTAGATAATTACTTTTACACCAGGAATAAAAACGATCAAGATCAGCTTGCAATAAAGAGTTAGAAGCTATATTATTATAAGTTAGGCAAATCTTGACATCATCAGCATACATTAAAATATTTGAATTTAAAATAACATTGGGAAGATCGTTAATGAAAAGGTTAAAAAGAAGAGGACCGAGATGACTACCCTGAGGAACACCTGAGGTTACAAAGACAGGTTTAGAAGTTGCGGACTTAAATATTACTGTTGGAGTTCTATTATTAAGATAGTCAAATACCCAAAGCAAAAAAATAAATGGAAATCCTATCATGTTTAATTTTTAACTAAAAGGAAATGGTTAACAGAGTCAAAAGCTTTACTAAAGTCAGTATAAATAACAACAGTCTGCAATTTATTCTGAAAGCCTTTGATCACTAGAGAAGAAAACTCTAAGAGGTTGGTAGTCGTACATCTCTGTTTCTCAAAACCAAGCTGAAAGGGAGAGACAATAATTCTACAAAAATGACTAAGTTGAGATGTAATAATTTTCTCAAAGAGTTTCGGTATAGCGGACAAATTGAAAATACCTCTATAATTATTAACGTTATGTTTTGAACCATTTTTATGCAAGGGGATTATGAATGAATCCTTCCATATAGCAGGGAAAGAGGTAGACTCAACAGACCTAATAAATAATTTATGTAAAAGTAAATGCAGTGATTCCGCAAAATACCTAAGTACACAGCCTGGAATACCATCTTGACCGGGTGAAAATACAGGTTTAATTAGATTGAGTTCACTTAAAACGGAGTATTCAGTGATCACAGGTTCAGGAATAAAATTAGACTTTTGTAAGTTATAGGGATAAGATATATGAGGTGAGTATCTGTCAAATGAGTAAGTAGATTGAAAGAAGTCTGCAAACAGATCGGCAGCGGCCTGATCACTGCATGCAGTCTTATCTTGAAATGAAACTAAGGAAGGTAGTGAAGAACATTTTCGTTTAGAGTTAACAAAATTATAGAACTGTCTAGGATTGTGAGCAAACTGTAACCGACACCGACGCAGATAAATATTGTAAGGCTGCGTGTTAAGTGAAACGAAATTCGATTTGGCAATAGCATATCGCGCGAAATCAGAAGAATTTCCTGTGCCTTGATATTTGTTTAAATATCGTGACTTTAGGTTTTTTAATCCACTTAATTCCCGAGAAAACCAAAGTGGCCAATTAGACTTCAATGGATATCTACGAGGAACACACTGGACAACAAAATTTTGTAGCGTATTACCAAAAATAATCAAAGCAGCTTCAAAATTAATGGAATCATGCAAAAGAGACCAATTGTGATAGTGAAAGATCAAGAAGGCCATTTAGAAACTCATGCAATAAAGAAGGATCTAGATCCAGATTAGCTACATCAGACCAAGATATATTTGGTAAATTAAAATCACCAAGCACAAACAAAGATTCGCTATCTAGTAATTTAGAGGATATAGACTTTAAAATAGATAAGTGTTGGAAATTAACAGAAATATCAGATTAAGGTGGGATGTACGAACAAGTGATATAGGCTGAAGTTTGACCAAACGTTGTCTTAATGGCGACAAATTCAATGCCGGGCTCCAAGCAGATTAATTCGGATTTAAGGTCAGAATCAACAGCAATAAGAACACCACCACCAATTCTAGACAAACGGTCTCATCTGTAAGACGTAAATTTATTACTAAATAGAGATTAGTTAGAAATTTCAGGCTTTAACCAAGTTTCGGTAAACACTAAGATACTATCTTCAAAGCTGAAACTATCTAGACTTTAGATAGTTTTGATTTAATACCCCTTACGTTTTGATACGCTATACGGTGCAGGTCATAACTCCATTTTATATTGAGAGATAAGCATGAATTAAAATATGTTGTTTTTATTTAATTGAAAAACAATACAAATAAACATTTTTTTAAATTCTCACGTTTTAAAATCTTCCTGTTCTAAACTTTTTCCTTTTCTAATAAACATTATATCCCAACCTATTTTAAGCTTTTTGGGCAGTTTTCGTGTACCTCGAGAAATTACAATGTTTTGTTTATAACTATTATATTAATTAATGTATTGTTAAGTATTCTATTTAACTTTCGCTTAATAAATGTTCGTTTCATTAATTTTGTTGAACTTTTTAATTTAGCTTTCAATTTATATATTTATTAATATTTATTTTTTTTTAATCTCTCATTTACCTTTTTTTGACATATGTTTTTTCACTTTCCTAAAAACTTGTTAGCTTACATTACAATATACATCTGCTAAATATCTCTTGCTCGTCGTTTGGAATGAATCTTTTTACACCCGCTACCCACAGGGTAGATGGGTGTTAAACTTAGTGCCAACAGAAAATGTATGTAACAGGCAGAAAGAGGCATCTCCGACCCCATATATATTCTTGATCAGTGTCAACAGCCGAGACGAACACCTAGATGTTTTTTTTTTCTTACTTACTATCTAAAATAATTAAATACTTTAAAAGAGCTGAGCATATTTCATTAGAACCTTTCTTCCCATCGACTTAACCCCACAAAAAACAATACCTTTTTCGAGTCCCACTTTTATACAGACTAAGGTTGTAATATTCGTATTTGCGCAATTAAAAAAGATTTACATTTTTTTAAAAAGGTATATGCAAAACCTTTGTAAATCAAAACTAACGCAAAGAAATTGTTGAGACATTTTACTGTCATATTGTTTCTTGATAACATTGATAGACTACGTTTTTTTTATATGCGTTTGAAGTATTTCCATTCACATGAAAACAAAATTTGTATGGACATACGATAATTTCGCCCGCACTTTGAAAAGTACTGTAACGTACGATAAAATTGAAACTTAATTTTTATCGGAACTATAGGGTTTGCAGTTATAATATTTTACAGGGTAGTGAGACATTAGGTGCCTATCAAATTTGCATTAAAATCTCCATTTCAAAAAAAGGTGACTTACGGTACTTTCGCGGAAATGCGTCGATATGTATGCATTTAAGAGTGTACGTATGTGCTATCAGCAGTTTCTAAACCACTTGAGCACGATCATTTCCTTTGCCAACTGTTCTTTCTGTTGTTCATAATTAGCATTCTAAATTATTTTGTAATTATTTGAATAATTTGAATGGCAAAGTAAAATACTTACTATTTTTATTTATTACTAAAATAACAAATATTATTAAATAACAATGCCCTTGGTATACAAATGTGTATTACTTCATAAATAATAAAAAACAAACAATAATTTTCATTCCGACAAAAACTTCGAATTTTAAAATCTCTCAAAGTTCTGTGGCATCTACAGTTTCGTTCAGCAGATTGAGACTTGCTTAATATTATAATTATATTTAGATGATTCCTGAATAGGCAATATTTACAACGCAACCTAAAAGATTTATTGTGCCCTTGCTTTATATTATAATTATATTTAGATGATTCCTGAATAGGCCATATTTGCAACGTAACCTAAAAGATTTATTGAGCCCTTTTACTCTGTTCTGAGTTATAGCACCTTTCTCAGGCCTAGCTGTTGCAGAAATGCAATTATGCTGGGGGGTTTTATGACTCTCAGCTCTTATATACTCAGCTGGTGGTTACCAAAATTATGGTGTCTCACTGCGTTGGCTTCTGGACAGTGCTCTCTGGAGTCTCCTCCACCTCGAGGCAGAGTCTAACAAGTAAGAAAGCTACAGTCGAGAGTGCTCGACCGTATGATACCCGCAACCCATTTCGAGAGAAAAAAAAAAATTTTAATGATATTTTAACAACAAATATACCAAAAATATACTGAAACTTGTGTTTTGTGTGTATATATTTGAAAATAGCGGGAAAAAATCCACAACACCGACATGGTCACACTGTCAACTAAACAAACAAAGCGTGAGCAGCTGCAAGTGAATTTTGCATACAAAATGGATTCTTTAATAACTTCCTCGTTTTTTATTCGATCTCAACCAAATTCACAGGAGTCATTCAGACTATCATTGTTATTATGCTTACCAAAATTCAATGCTCTAGGTCTATTATTACGGCTTTTACAGTTTTTGGGGGCGGAAAGGGGCGTGGCAAAAATCTATAACAAACTTGATCTGCGTAAGAGCTACATGATTACTGTCACCAAATTTGATATCTCTAGGTCATTCACACACTTAAAACGTCCATATGCACTGGGCACAAAAATTTTGATAAATAATTTTACGAATAACTTTTGTTCTACTTATCCGATTTGTACCAAAATTACAGGGTATATTAAGAGTGTCAAGCGAAGATGGGTTACCAAATTACACATCATTACACAAAGAACTTTTGGAGTTATTCGCGATTTACATAAAAAAAACTTGACTTTCTCTAGATAAATGCTTATTGTGGGCGAAGGGGGCGTGGCATCCAACATTTGAAATAAACTTGACCTGCGTAGGGTATGAAGGAACCTTTTTACCAAATTTGGTGTCTCTATGTCTTATAGTCTCTGAGATCCAGGTGTTCATACGGACAGACAGACGGACAGACGGACATGGCTATATCGTCTCGGCTGTTGACGCTGATCAAGAATATATATACTTTATGGGGTCGGAGATGCCTCCTTCTGCCTGTTACATACATTTTCTGTTGGCACTAAGTCATAATACCCTTCTACCCTATGGGTAGCGGGTATAAAAATAGGATCCCCTGCTAGTCGAAGATACACAGATACCTGCGTAGTCGACAGTGTCCTGTTATGATATCTGTCACTATTCTGAATGAGTTTTTGCTCAGGTTAATCTTATCTTTAGTTCTTTTGCGGTTGTAGTCCTCCAATAGGCAATTATTTTGAGCAGCTCTACTGGAGTTTCTCCAGTGCGCACAGCACAAGTCGTGCAGCTCCGATGTGAGACTGTAGTTTACAAAGCCTGGTCCAATTCCACAGAATGGCTTGTTTAAGGTGCATAAATATTGCCATACAAGTTCAGTATTTATCATATATGTATGTATGAGCCAAGTGCTTTTAAGGCCGCTTGACTATCTAAAATTATAGAAATGACCTTGTGCTTATTGCTTCTCTGGATGCTAAAAAGCCATTTAGAGTATTTTACCCCTGTCCCTTCATTGGTGAGAGAGCCATCTGTGTACCTCCTAATGGTGTGGGTTACCACACTTCATGTGTGGTACAAACACAAGCCAGCCTTTGGACTTTGTTCAGTTGCCTTGTAGTGCATGCTCGATCAGTGCGACTGGACCAAACTACAGCACTATAACTAACAATGGGTCTGACCATTGTCAGGTACATCCATCTCATTATTTTTGGTGATAGGCCCCAACTCTTCCCTGTGAGTGACCAGCAGATCTTGAGTGCTTTCTTGACAACAGGTTCGACATGTGCGCTCCAGTTTAGTCTGATCTAGTATTATACCTAGATACTTTACTTTTTGGCACTCAATATAGTTGCTCCACCTATAACAATCGTTAATGAGCTCATTTCATACCGATTTTGACTGCAACAAAAGTGGTTTTGGCTGGGTTAATATTCAGCCCCACACCATTCACGCTTACTATATCATCATCACATCACGCTTAACTTTGATTCAGGCCATTCGATATTCTCTCGCATAATGTGTGCTGGTATTTGCCCGCACATACTATTGATATGTCATCGGTATTACCCTGCACTCAATGCCCGCCTCTGCGAATCTATTAAGAAAATCGTCGAAAACGAGGCTCCACAGCAAAGGAGACAAGACTCCGCCCTGTGGACAATGTGTGGTGTTGTTTACATCCACCTCAGCTATCCTGGTGTGGAGCAGCTGTACGACCCAGCTGATTAATCCCAGCTCAATTCCTCTATTTGATAAAGCTCTTTTGACTTTTGACTATACCGTGAGATGTGTTATCGAAAGCCCCTCAATATCCATCAAAGCACAAAGTTCCACCTGTTTGTACTTGATGGAGTGCTCTAGAGCGCTAGTGAGTTCTACTAATGCAGACTCAGTAGATCGTCCAGCGCGGTAGGCGTGCTGTCTTCTGTTTAGTAGACTGGTGACTTCTTATGTAATTGTCCACTATTTTCTCTAGAGTCTTTGGCAAGAAGGAGGTCAGACTGATGGGCCTAAAGGATTTGGGGGTCTACTTATGATATACAAATCACCCAGGCCGTCTTCCAAGCGGTGGGTATATACCCCAGAACTAAACAGATACTTTTCTTAGATGGATAGGCCGAATACTAACTGTACCTTGTGACTTATAAGGTATAATGGTACCCAAAGTCAATCTTATCATAGGCTCCTTAATAATATTAGTGGCCAGATTCCAGTGTGCGCCACTGTGGACTAACCCAGCTGCCTCACTAATACTCTCACATGATAATTGTACACTGTGGAAAATGATTCCCAAGGAACAGCACTGTTTTGTCTACTTAATTTTTGGTGTAGGTATTATTGTCCATTTTTAGGCAGAGTTGTGAAAAACCGTTGCATTTAGATAGAGATTTGACTACTCTCAAGGCTGGAGTAGTTAGCTCTATAATGTCGCAGAAATTCCGAAAGTGGTCGTTACATAGTATAAAATCAAGAAGGCACTCATCTCGCTTATTTGTGTCTGTGCTACCCCATACACTACTGTGAGCATTAGCATCACAACCTACAACGAGCGGTATTCCGTTGTTCCCGCAGAAGTGCTATAGACTTGGCGTCTTCCTCGCCGACTGACCTCGGCAGGTGCCCTGTGACCACTTCTATCGTAGCAATCTGGTCCTCCCAGCTGGTGCGCTGCAATACCCCTTTTCCAACCCTCCAGTCAGTCTCTCGGCCCAGCCTTTGCGCATTTCCTCTATTAGGGACAGCTCTATCGCTCCTAGTTCTTCCCTAAAGAGCATCCTTTACGGGTACTCCGTAGCCAACACCGCCATCCTGATGGATTTAATTGCGTTTGCGTACGATACACCTGCTCGTTTGTGGGGATGGGTAGGTGCTTGCCCTCCTCCCTCCTTCGGGGTGCTTCGGAGCTCCGCTGAGGCCATGCTTCAGCGGGTCAAGGCCACTTGGTCCACTCGCTACAAGAGTCGGATTCCCCGCATTAGTGGTTGATGTGTATGTTTGCTCCACCTCGGCAACAACCGCTATCCCTGAGCCGGTGCTCAGAACCCCTTTTGAGGTACGCGGGCCCCTAGGTACCAATAGCGGTGTCCGGCCGCCTTTGTCCAGAACATAATTTTCATACTGCTCCGCTGCTAACAATGATCCCCTGCTTCAACATTTTAGTTATCGTTTCCATACGTTTGGTCCCGCGAGTGTGGGTGAAAAGTATTCGCCATGCCATAGCCCCCCTTGGCACAATGTGTTCTTAATATACGAGGTGGACAGATGTCGAGTAGGCTCCGGTCAAACACAGTCGGTTACCCCTGACTGCAAACCAAAGGTCATGGGTACGGGTCGCCTAGGGGCCTAGGGGCCTAGGGGAGAGAGTTGACTCCATAGCCTCAGGACATCACCACTGCCCTACCTCCAACCATGTCCATATGCTCGCCGCACTATACTTTAGTGAGTGCACAGGTACCTGCCACGAAGAACTTAGCCAGACCCGTTCTGTGCTAGCCAGAACACTGTAGGGCTGGTGCCTTGCCGACACCCTCGAAGATGGTTTAGTTAGAGGGTTTTTATCAGTCGATTTGGAGCTTACTTTCGGTCAATTTGTTGTTTTCATAAAATTTTTCGTATTACTACGCTATTCATAAAAATGCTTTCAACTACAATACCCCTTATTAAAAACATAAATAATTTTAATAAGTAAAAAAAAATGGTCTTGGGCGTTTCTCGAATGTTTGTTGCCTACTTAGCTAAAAGTGTTTTCATACATTCGGGTGTAAAAAGATGTCATGCAAATGTCCGCTTTTTGGCTTATATCTTCTATTTCACTCAAGTTTTAAACGAAACGTTCGTGAGTCGATTTAATTTGAATTCTAAAAATAACTTAATCTGTGTGCAACAGAACCACGTGTTTTTCAAATTTCTTAGCTCTTGTTCTTATAGTCTTTGAGATCTAGCTGTTCATACAGACAGACGTACATATATGGCTATATCGTCTTCGCTGTTGACGCTAATCAAGAATGTAAAATGTAAAAAAAAAACTAAAAAAATTCTGATAAATTTTGTTTTTTTTTTCTTGTATTGATTGGTTAATAATTTTCTATAATTATTAAGCTAGGTACACACGATGCAAACAATTTGCAGCAAATTGAAAATAATTTGATTGAAAATATTGCCGCAAAAAAACTTTGCAAGTTCTTTGTTTGCAGCAAAATGTTTTTACTCGTGTTTATATGTTACGTGCAAATTTGATTGCAGCAATCAACTTGCTGCAAATTGTTTGCATCGTGTGTGCCTAGCTTTACAATAACAATAATGCATCCAAATTCAAATGGACAAAACATAAACTTGTTTTCTTAGCAAACAACTTTCACAACTATTTTTTAAATTATAAATTTGGCGTTACTATGCTCCGGTTTTAGAGGCACTACTGTGCGTCGGTCGACCAATCATAAGTCGTATGAAGCTGTTAGCTTACTACGCTTTTTACGATACTCTTATATATGGTTACGCTTATCCGGCAACAAACAAGTATATAATGAAGTCTGTATTGAAGATTCAAAAACCCTCCGTCAGCAAAATAATAAGCAGGCAGGTGGTATCTACTGATAGCCTTATTAACTAGGAAGCGACAAGACAATCAATCATTGCAAGAGGGAGACAACCTCAACCTCAACCTTTGTCAAGAAAGAACAGTGAGCAAGTGCACTGGAAGTTTGATGACGCGTCTGATACCCGAACTGAAGGGCTAGGTGCATATCGAAACGGTGACATAGACTACGGTCACGGATACTTTAGCCCCTTTCTACACAAAATGGAGGAAAGGGCATGAGTCGCTTATCTTTGAAAAACATCCAGATTTATATTGAAATATAGGTGCTATATTCGCTTCAGGAAAAACTCTACCTAAATAACCGATAGCACAATGTACGCAAAAGACTCCCACTTTTGAATAAGAGTCTATTTCTACATGCACTCCATATTTTCACATATGATCGGGTCCCGTTTTCCTGCTTCCACATGAATATATGGGCCACGGTAAAACAAACTTTGGCGGACAGTTTAAAAATACACCATAAGCAAATTAATAATTCAAGTCGATATCAAAACATAGGCCAAAGTAAAGTATGAATATTTTGATGAACTTTTGGAGGAAGTACATGACAAAATTTGAGAAGACGGGACATGACGTCACATCTAATGTAGTTCTTCAAACTTTGGCGCGCTTTTGGTGGTGTGCGGTGCTCAGTTTTGGTTTCACCTCTATACACTATCGCGTGAGTGGGAAAACGTACTGATATATGGAAGGTGATATTTTCACATATGTATATATTTTTTGAACGTATAAATATGTTACATTTTTTTTTATGGTATTTTTCATGGGGCGAATGTTGCGTTAAAAAATATAAGGAGAATAACGTAGTTCTTGGACAAGTGGAAATAGGCTATAATGCGAAATCTATTCCGAAGTAAAGTACAAAAAATCATATTGGTTTTGTTGTAGTTTTGAATACAAAAGCAATTCTTAATGTAGTAAATTATAATAAGCTAATAAAATAAGTTGATACATATGTACATGTATGTATATCTATCTATATATGTAAGCGCCATTTCGCGAAATACCTATTCTAACAGTTCTTAATCAAAGTTTGAAAATTCCGTATCGGCTGTGGCCGGAAGATACCGGTTCAAATTCCGCAATGGTCCGTGGAAGTTTTAATTTTAAATTGTCATTACCTAAATGTAATTCAATTTAAGTACGTAGCAGAAAATGTACAAATGTATCTAACCCATATACATATTGGTAATGTTGACAGTTGAACTTATTAAATTTTACTTAAAAATAGATTGGAGAGTTAATTTTGTCTTGGGAACCCTTTCCTTCAGCAAGCCAATGGTTAGAGGTTAAGGCGTATTTATTATACCCGCTACCCATAGGGTAGAAGGGTATTATAACTTAGTGCCAACAGAAAATGTATGTAACAGGCAGAAGGAGGCATCTCCGACCACATAAACTATATATATTCTTGATCAGTGTCAACAGCCGAGACGATATAGTCATGTCCGTCTGTATGAACACCTAGATCTCAGAGACTATAAGAGCAAGAGCTATCAAATTTGGGGACAGTACTCCTATAGGTCCTACGCAGATCAAGTTTATTTCAAAAGTTGGATGCCACGCCCCTTTCCGCCCCCAAAAGTCTGCAAAAGCCGTAATAATAGACCTAGAGCACTGAATTGTGAATTAGTGTGCATAATAATAATTATATTCTCTATGATTCCTATGAATTTGGTTGAGATCGAATGAAAAACAAGGAAGTTATTAAAGAATCAATTTTGTATGCAAAATTCACTTGCAGCTGCCCGCGCTTTGTTTGTTTAGTTGACAGTGTGACTATAACGGTGTTGTGGATTTTTATTCGCTATTTTCAAATATAAACAAAAAAAACAAGTTTTAGTATATTTGGTATATTTTTTGTTAAAATATCATTTAAGTTTTTTGTTTTCTCGCGAAATGGGTTGCGGGTATCATACGGTCGAGCACTCTCGACTGTAGCTTTCTTACTTGTTTTTAATTTGTCGACAGCATTAGTCCTGAAGCGACTCATAGGTTCGATCTCTGACAGAGAAATACTTGTTTCGTTTTATTTAAATGCAAATGAAACAAGTTGCATGTAATGTAGCGTGCGGATGCAGCGGGAGACAACAACAAATTAAAATTTCAACAAAATGCATCGCTGTGGGGCAAGTTGCTTAGTTATATTAATATATATGTATGTAGGGTTGCTCCCCGTTCCCATTAAATATAATCACAATCTAATATCTAGGTGTTCATACAGACGTCTGGTGTTCTGTCCGTCTGTCTGTCCGTATGAACACCTGGATCTCAGAGACTATAAGACATAGAGACACCAAATTTGGCAAAAAGGTTCCTTCATACCCTACGCAGATCAAGTTTATTTCAAAAGTTGGATGCCACGCCCCCTTCGCCCACAATAAGCATTAATCTAGAAAAAGTCTAGTTTTTTTTATGTAAATCGCGTATAACTCCAAAAGTTCTTTGTGTAATGTTGTGTAATTTGTGTAACCCATCTGCGCTTGACACTCTTAATATACCCTGTAATTTTGGTACAAATCGGATAAGTAGAACAAGTTATTCGTTAAATTATTTATCAAAATTGTTGTGCCCAGTGCATATGGACGTTTTAAGTGTGTGAATGACCTAGAGATATCAAACTTGGTGACAGTATTCGTGTAGGTCTTACGCAGATCAAGTTTGTTTTAGATTTTTGCCACGCCCCTTTCCGCCCCCAAAAACTGTAAAAGCCGTAATAATGAACCTAGAGCATTTTGGTATGCATAATAACAATGATAGTCTGAATGACTCCTGTGAATTTGGTTGAGATCGAATAAAAAACGAGGAAGTTATTAAAGAATCAATTTTGTATGCAAAATTCACTTGCAGCTGCTCGCGTTTTGTTTGTTTAGTTGACAGTGTGACCATGTCGGTGTTATGGATTTTTACCCGCTATTTTCAAATATATACAAACAAAATACAAGTTTCAGTATATTTTTGGTATATTTGTTGTTAAAATATCATTCAAATTTTTTTTTTCTCTCGAAATGGGTTGCGGGTATCATACGGTCGAGCACTCTCGACTGTAGCTTTCTTACTTGTTAAAAATTGTATATGTTCTTAAGTGATATTCTAATAATACGAAGGCATTTTTTTATTTAAAAGTTTGTAGTTTACGAGGCCAATTTTTTTTCACAAATCTTATAGAAGTCATTTCATTTTTGATTCTCTAATATCGAAAGCGAATAAAAACTGTTTAGCAAGAAAATAGTATTTTAACAAAAATGATGTTGACTTTTTTCATTGCTATAAAATATTACATATTTATATTTTGAAGCGGTATCAAGTTCTTTGCAATTACATTACTTTTTCAAAATGTATATAAAGTTGAAATACCCATCAATAAGCCGAAACTTAATTTAACTATATTTAAAACATGGCAACTAACTACAAATTAATTTAAGCATATATAAATTGTAAAATGTTAAATTTATATTTAAGCATTTATAGAAAAACTTATTAATTAAACGACTTCAGTCAAAATTAGGACGCATTTAAACTATATCCAAAAGTACTCCGTTTAGCCAATTGAATAATTAATTTTAACCTAGATAGAACTCCATGAAAAGTGTTTAATACTAAACTAGAAGCTCAGTGAAAACAATTACAATTGCCCAATAGGGTTTTGTGGATCAGGGCTTTTCTGGGATTATATCATTTCGTCGTTCGTGCGTTTCAGATGAAACTCCACCATGTTGTCTAGATCACATATAGATGATTTGGATTTTTTTATATCTGAGTTGAGAACTCTTAAGTTAGATTTATAATTTGGTAAACCATTTAAGCTGGTTGCCATTTCCTGAGCCGTCTGCCGAGCCAATTGTGCCAGGGTTAGGCGAGATTTCCCTAACCGTTTAAGCGGGCTGAATAGCTCATGCATTTCCTTAAGCTCTCCATAATCAAGGACTTGCCATTGCCCGCTCTCCATATTCCAGGTAAAAAGAATGCGACATTCATACTGTCGATTGTGAATAACGCATCCCATCCGACCTGTGCAATACAAACAATTTGTAGGAGCTGTAGGCAATTGATCTCGCGCAGAAAATTGTGCCATTAGCAAAAAGGTAATGGTATGGCTTATCGGGCATACATTGATGAATTCATACGCCCAGTCATAAAATACGTTGTAGATCTTTTGATGCTTTTGGCAGAGCATACTAATAACGTAGTATGTGAAGGTCTCGAGATCAAAAGAATGTTGGGTGATTATAACACTGCAACACCGCAATCGTTGATAGGAGGCTTGAGATATCATTTGCATTTCTGAGTAACAAGAACCGTGCACCTCCATGGGAAGCGACGTGTGGTAGCCTGGGGAGATGCAATCGTCTGTGTACGAAGAGTATATTAACTTTTCAAACCAAATAAATCGATGAAATAGACATTGCTTACCCTCTTCACTAGTAATTACCGAGGTCGCATCGTCCTCATCAACATAACGACGTTGCAGTTTTTTGGTGCACACTGGTTTCTCTGGCATTACACCGCCTTGCACCGGCATTTCGACAATTCGTTGCTCATCTCGTTTTGGTGACAGAAATGACATGCCTGCGTTCGGAGAAATTGAGCCAATCTCAAAGCGCTTAGCCATAGACACCTGTAGTGGTGATAATGCTCCCAAAGGTCCAACGGTCTTATAATTAAGCATCTGCTGTGTGGCTTGTGATAGAGGTGGTGATTTTTGGTTATAAATTTGAGCACCAACGGTGGCTGTATTTGCATTACGATTAGGCGATCGCATTAAATTCGAACTAGATGGCGGTGAGCGGAAACCAAGGTGTGGGGCTGGAGGCGGCGTATGAGAAGACTGTGATGGGTGAGGGGACGAGGAGGGCGAAGCACATGGCGAGTTGTGAAAAAAGTTAGCTGTGGGTGAAAACCGATGTATACTGCGTTGAGCCGTAGAACTGGCCGCGGAGGTGCTGAATGTAGTACGTCCTGCAGATCTTATTTTGGTGAACGGTATAATGTTTTCAGAATTATCCTCCGAAAACTCATACTTTTTGTCGGCGAGTCGGCGCTTGCGAAATATTGAAATCTTCTCACACTTTTCGTTGTCTTCTGAAAACTCGTAGGCATTTGACTTGTCAGTCATGGAGCTCGAAGTTGATGTATGCTATGGAATAAATAACTATAAATTACCACTGCTTAAATAGACATGCCAATATTACTTGAACATCAATTGTTGTAATTCCATTGCGGTAAGATTTAGTGACTATACGCTGATTGCGCTTCCTTGATTGGCTGCACTCATTGGAGCCAACTGCATTTTGCATTACGACAGGCAGGGTGGTTTCCATCAGTGTCATACTTGACGTAGACAACCCGCTGCTGCAGTTGGATGATAAAATTAGTTTTTCATAACAGACACTACTTTGCTCCGAGTTAATGCGTTGTAGAATTTCGTTGTTATTGCTTATGGTATTATTGCTGCGCTGAGTATGTTCCATTTCTATATCTGTAAAATCCGCAATAATTCTCGCCACCACACTGTGCTCACTATCCGCTTCAGATCCAGTAAATGGTACAGAGAAACGGTCTTCGTCATTGGCTAATGGCAGGTTAATGTTATGCTGTTGCAAGCAGCTGTTGTTTGTTGTGCTGGATACGACCAGTGCGTCCACATCGATGCGCAACATATGCATGAAGCCATTTGATATAATAAGTATTCGCTCCGGACACAAAAGATTCAAGTTGGGTTCGAATCGGGGATCTGTTTCCGTGGATGAATATTTTGTGTGTACCGTTAAATGGCAATTCAGGCAGTGAGCATTGTAAAAGGAATCTGCAAATGCGATGTGCATTCGGTTATTTTCAGAAAATATTTAAAAATTAATTTGAATTGTTTTATGTACATGGGCCATCATCGTTTAACTTTTTGCACTCCAAACAACCTAGTTTAGGAACTTTGACATATGTTATGTAGCTTTCTTCACTCTCTTCTGTGGCGGCGCCATGAACCACCAAAATTTGTTTATCTGCATTCTTCCACTGCGTCATCGTTACTGATTTCAGATTGTCGACCACATGATCATCAAACAGCCGCCGTGAAAAAAAGTATCTCAATTTCTTATGAGGTTGAAAGAGCCAGAAGTAAAGACTGTAATGGGAGGTATTACATATGTATTAAATACTTAAATGTTGCATATCTGCTGTTTGTTACTTACGTGTATTTGTATCCCACATTAAAGGAATAATGGTTGAGTGACGTATTGTCATTACACACAACGCGATGACTGATCATATACTGTCCACAGGCAGTCAATCCCATGAATATATGCCTAAAACTATTTTCTTAGATCGAGTGTTAAAAATGCCCCGCCCCGCACTGTGGTTGCTTACCCCTCCACAGCATTGCTGGCCAATACATCCTTGAGATATAGTTTTAATCTATTTGGCACTTTTTCATAGGGAAGTTTTTGTTTTTGACCAGCACGCGATAGACCTGAAAAAAATCCTGTTCGCTGGGGATTCGATTGTGTGCGTGTGTGTTGGTGAGCACATATCAGTATGGGTCAATGTGTACATACAAGTATGTGTGAGTCCACTTACCTCTCTGTCGAACAACATTTGTACCAAGTTTCGGGTGCGTGATTGTATTTGAATTTGGTGATTGTGCATGTTGGATATTGACGTCTCGTCTGCTTCATCGGAACTATCTACCGTAGAGATGTCATCATCATCTGATGATACTCCTGACAATGACTCGACGTAATGATGGTAATCAGTCTCCATTGCCTCACAGACTCGAAAATCAGACTTTAAAAATTTACCGACATCGGTAACAAAGGTGCATATAATCTAGCTAGCAATTGAGCAGTAAGCGGACGCGACGCCAGGGAAAAGAAGCCGCACGCATCGTCAAATATTTGATTTATTACACACAGTCTGTTTTATAAACACCTACTTGGAAAGCAAAACTATACCCGGTTAAAGCAGATTACTCAGTTTATCGGCCATAAATTGTTGTGGCCACTCGAGTAGCGTGACCGTAATTGGAATATCAATATATACCATCTTGCCTTGGAAAAATATACTAAATTTACCATATTTACAAGAAACATATATGACCAAAAAACATAGCTTGGTAACACTATTATTAGGGGAAATTGAATATAGCTTGTAAAAAATATATATATCTAATAAGCATTGGCATTGTGTTTTTTTCGGGAATTAAATTTATCTTAAAACAATTTTAAAATTGATTGATTGAAGATATACTATTAAAACATCACTCTATTATTACATAATAAGCTTGGTCACACTTCGGATTAGAAAGGAAGAGAAAAAGTGCAACCAGTCGAAACTTATTTTTAATGTAGATATCTGGTAACTTTGGTAATGAGAAAAAATTGTTTTAAATATTTATTAAATAAATAGAGTTGAATGAGTTTTGATAGTTGCAATGCGTCTCGCCTATCAATTAGTAATGATTGGATTAAATACATACAAAATCTTAATCTAATTTGGCATTTCAATTGGTTTTTTTCCTTGTTTAAGCTGTTGAATTTTTTCAAAATCGGCAGGTTTTGTTTTAATTAATCCGCCTGCAGGCGTATTTTGACTGCGATTCTCACTGTTGAATGGCATGGGCACTTCGACAGTTGGCTCTGCACCCATACCCGTCGACACCGCAGGCGGCCGTGGTAATAACGGCTCCTCGCTTGTTTTGTTATAATTAACCCAATTATCGGGTCTAGAACGAAATGCAGTTTAATATACATATATGTATGTATCATCTTCTCCGAGGTATTCGTTTGGTGGTAACTCACCTGTCAGGATTAGTTAACAAGATTATAGGTGCGAAGGCCACATTAGTGAGTTGCTTATGATGGGCTGACTGCTTCAAGTTCTCAGTTCGTTCGTCGTAGTCGACAGATTCTGCTAGAATATTGCTGCCCAACTGCTTACTTACACTGTCCGGAAAAACGGTAACTTTACTGTTGAGTGTGTTACGAGTTGAGGTAGAAAGGATTATAGGTTTGGGCATTTCTGTCACGTATAATGTCTGTGGTGCCTTTTCTAGCATGGCAAGTACGTAATTGTCGTCCACATAAGAGACGTTTGAATTATTCGATGAGGTAATTTTCGATGCGTCGTTATTCGATAAGCTAGAAGGCTTCAATTCCGTCCGGTTGTTATTCTCGGAAGACAGCTGTCGCAGGTTGTCTGTTTGTTTGACCAACTTTGCGAAGTTAATGGTTGTATTAGGTTCGTCGTCGTCGTAAACGTAGTCATCCGTGGTGTCCTGTGTGTTTTCGTCATCAGTTATGTTTGTGACTGTTCGACTTAAATAGTCATAATCTCGTGTGTCTAGTTTGTGATCTGTATTCGAAGGCTCATTTTTGCCCTTTGCTATTTGCTTTTGTTCCGGAGCGCGAGCAGAATACGGTTGAGACTGCGACTGTGACCATGGTCTGTGTCCAATGGCAGTGACTGTGGAGAAGGGGCTGGAACTGCTGCCCTGAGTCTGGGAATGAGTCTGGCTTAGGGTCTTTTCACGATCGTAGTAAAGTTCAACGTGGCTTTGCTGATAAGGTAATTGCGAAGCATAGCCATAGCTGGCGCCCACATTTTGCGGTCGCGGGTGTGAACTGAAAACAGGATTAGGGCTAGGATAAGGGCGTGGCCTTATGTTAAAGCTAAATGTACTATCAGCTCCATTCGCGCTTGCTATTTCTGAAATGCTGCCAAAGTGGCCAGAGCTAAGTACACTGCTGGACGCATGCAGATAACTCGATGGAGAATTGACGTCTATTTGGGAAGTGGTCGAAAAGGGAAATGATTGCGATGGGGGAGGGAGTGGAGCATACTCAGGTTGTAAGTTGCCTTCGCTAAGTGGACTATTTACCACATACGTTTCATGATAGGGTCGAGGTTTATAGCCCGTTGAGATTGGCCTCAGATCTGTTGCATCAGTTGGTCGTTTATTAACATTTGAATTGAATCCATTGGTAGCAAAGCTCAAGAAATTTTGGAAAACGTTCGGGGGTCGTATCGTAGTCTGTCTATCGTCGATGTCGTTCAAGTATATGATAGTCGGGGGTTTGGTTTTTTGGGTTTGTAAATTGTTGTCCCTATGCGTTGGATAATATTTGTAGCTAGGCGTGGTACTAACTAACTGGTGCAAATAATTGGGGGCATAACTATTCTCATAGGTATTGAACGGCTTGTAGAAAGTTGAAGTCGTATATTCGGAATATTCTGATCCCACAGGCCGCGTAGCTGGACTTTTGTTCGTCTGTCGAATATTGATTTCAATTTCGTATTGGTCATTTGTATTGGGGCCGTTGACAACCACCTTCTGAGGATAGGGCGGTCGATTTTGATACTGACTACGTAGTTCAACACCGCGTTTTGTTGTTCTGGACACTTTGAATGATTTGGTGGTAAGACTTGAACGGCCCAGAATCATGCTTCTAGTGGAGTTGGAATGTATATCTAATGTTCTTGCGGCTACTACTGTTCTGTTACGGTCTGTCTCCGGTGTTTTGTCTTTTGTTGGTTTCCTTAATGTAATCACATGTCGAAGTTCTCGATTGCTAGTCGGGTTTGTCATATCGTTTGTCACAGTTCGAAACCTTTCCGTGATATTTTCATCTTGGCTAAATGCTATGTCAATTTCATTCAGTCGCAGTCCTGAATCTGCTTTAGAAACTGAAACACGCTGCAATGTCGTTTTATTGTCATTCACGGCACTCCTCAACTCTAAGGGTACATTGTCAATGATCACTGTCCTTTTCGGAACTGGTCCTGTTGGCTTTCTCGAAATCACGTTTTTTATGTTAATCGTAATTTTTGGGGACTTGTCCAACTTATTATTAACAGTTGACTTTCGCGTGGGGTTGTCATTGTGATGGTTGCTATTTGTCATTGTAGTAGTCAAGTTTTTTCGTTTAAAGTCAAGTTTGTCGCTAACTTTGTTTGTTGCGTTTCCGTTATCAGGTCGCTGAAAACCGTTGGATGAATTTGGGCTGAAGTCAACATGTGGCTTAGCGGGCTTCACTCGATTTGAAAATCCAGCTTTGTCTTCTTTAACGGTGGACGGTGAAACTATATCATTCGAGCCAATGATATTGAAAACATGATCGATATCGCCATGGAGAGGTCGCGGTGGTGCGAACGGATCCAATTCCAGCCAAGGACTTAGGTCAATGGACCTAAGGATGCCGGTGCCACAGGTCTGACGCTCGTTGTCTGTAAACTCGGCTGGTATGAAAATATGTGGCTGAAATGTGCCACCCCCAACTGCACGGCACAGGACTTGCGATAACGAAACCCTCCGGAGTGAGTGCAGCTGTGCTGGGGTGAAGGAGCTTTCGAAGCCGCTGTTTTCATACCAGAAGCGATCTCCACGTCTGGAGTTACTAAACTGCTGTGCTATGATGCAGGCAAATGTGGGACCAACTAAGCCGCCAATTACCGGCCTTTCAGAAATTCCGCCAACGAAAAGATCAATGTCGTGTACACTGCGATAGGCATGACCAATCCGTTTGGCCGATTCGGGTCCGACTACGTTGGCTACAGCAAGAAAGTTATGCAAATTAGAAGAAGGTCCCGAATACGAGGTAAGGCATAGTGTTACCAAATTCATCCCAGCTTTGAATGGGGCTCAATCCACATGGGACACGCCACGAAGTGTACGGGGGTAAGCCATGATCACGCCCACGCTGTATATTAATGGCAGCCAAGTCGAGACCAAATGGAAATCCTGGCGTTTGGAATAAATGATTGGTCAGCTCAGGTGTAATAAACTCGTCGCGCTTTAGAGCGCGTTGTGAAGCCATTCCTCGTAGGAGGCGATGCAGGGAACCCGCTGTTCCAATATCCCCGTTTTGGAATTCCTCATGCAGGCTGACATCTATAGAAAGCACTCATAGTTGTAGTTATTTGCCTTGGGTGAGTTAACACATGCACATGACTTACTGTTGTTGATCATATTGTGATGGCGATCACATCTCATATAGGAATTCTGTACCAATGAATGACCAAAGCGAAATGCTGCCGAAGAAAAGGAATTGGCTACCGTAGGATTGACCTTTGAATCATAGCCTTCATAGTAACCAGCGCTGAGTAGCTGCAAGTCAAATAACTTGCACACTTCGTTGCCCAGCACTACGGGTAGAAACTCCCGATAAGTGATGTGCTGGAACATAGCGCCCACTATACGTCGCGTTTCCTGATAGATCTTCTCGTCGCTCCAGTGCGGATTCAGGTCATTGAGCTCCATTGCGATTCGATTGTGTTCGCCCACCCACACATGATGCATTGCCAGAAGCCCGGGCTGTTCTCCACTGCGTCCATCGCCGGCCCGAATACATTGTGTGGCAATAGCTCCTCGTTGACATACATCGTCTGCCGGATTTCCGCGACCATAGATCAGCAGGCCATTGCGGAAGACGCGAGCGTTGTCTGAAGACTTGGCACTGTTCGAGTAAATGGGCGATGCATCAATGTAGGATGTGGCTTGGTTGGTCTGCTCCCGCCAAGATAGTACACAGTCACGACGTTGCGCAGGCGCAGAGCGCAGAAACTCCAGGCAGCGAACGTTAAGTGGCGACAGCCATGGATCATCTAGTGGCACTTTGATGGGAAAGCACGACGGATGAAAATCTTTGCCGCCGCAACAGCTTGGTATGGAACCGTTAATGGACCTGCAATTAAGTTTATTCAGCCAGGGATATACGGAGAGTATTTTCTTATTACTAACCGAGGCTGCGCCGTCGACGTCATATCGTGATCCAACAGTTGGCCCCATTGAGCTATCATCAACGTAAGTGGTGCATCGCCTTCGCGGGCTCCGTGGACCAGGAGGCTGACAAAACGCGAAGAGGATAATGTGGTGCCATCTGTAGAGCTTCGAACGCTATCCACGCCATCGCCATATTCCGGAGGCAGAAAACGATTGAACGGCAACTGAGAAGCTCCCCAACGAGGTCTTCGTTTATTATTGCAGGTTCCATCATGGGTACGATACCTATCCGAAGCCGGCATGCAGGGTGGTGCATCTCGGACCGGACATAGCCCCTCTAGAGCAGTTCGACGAAGTGAGATCTTTTGTGCATGCGATTGACGTGCCAGCTCATCGATGTGCTGGAAGCTGAAAAGCAGACACACACAACTTTTTACTTAGCACGTTTTTATCCTGAAAAAGTCGAAATCGACGACATAGTTTTGTCAACGTTCAAACTTTGTGTTCGAATGCTACTTGCAAACGAAGACGGCTTCTTTTTATAAAACGTTTAACTTGCACCAAACTGGAAGTTGAAGTTGGCTGTTGGAAGTTGAAAGTCACATGGCCAACTCAGAGTCAAACAAGTTCGTCACATACTTGTACATATGTAGCTGCCGACGAGTGAATGTTTTTGTGCAATGTACGATGTGCGTTAGGAAACCGCATCAGAAATCACAACAATACTCGATGAGACCTTTATTTTATGGCTATGGCTTTCCATTTACTGCAGTTATTAACAGTTTGTATTACTTTTTCTCGGGTATAATTTATTGCTCATGAAATCTATATTTTGAATATTGTCCTAACTAGTCATGAGATTCTAATTATAAATTCGTATATTGAAAACAGAAATTTAAATGCAAGCTCTCCGCGTTATTCAAATTTATTGAAATTAACTTGAAATTCAATGTTACATATTTTCTAGACCCAGAGAGTTTTTCAAATAGTTATAAATACCTGCTACCCAGAGGGTGGTAGCTCTCTGGGTCTAGAAAATATGTAACATTGAATTTCAAGAAAATGTATGCAACAAGCAGAAGAAGGCATCTCCCATCCCAGAAAGTATACATATTCTTCATCAGTGTGAACAGCCGAGGCTATGTAGCCATATCTGCCTATCCGTCTGTTTGGTGAACGTATTGTTGAACTCAGATCAAGTTTGTTTTAGATTTTGGTCACACCTCTTCCGTTTCCTTAAATCAACGACGATTGTCGAGCGTTTTTTTTTTAATCTAGAATCACGATTTTGGTACACAGGTATACACAAATGATTTCTGAGATCATAGACTCGTATAAGTGTTTTTCACTCTCGACTTTAGCATTTTTACTTGTTTTCTTATTATTGTCTAAGAAATATTTATTTAATGGATAAATAAACAAAATAATTATTTTTAAGTATTAGTTATGAATTTAGTCTGAAGCTTTAGATTTAATTTTCCTGCTAGAAAGTGAAAATAGTTTGATTATAATTTTTCGATTTATCGAAGGCATAGTTTTTTTAGTTTTTTATTTCATTAAAGTAAAAAGTCGATTAAATGGCCTTTGCATTATAAAATATGAAGTGTGGAACTAAGCGTACGCAGAAAAACAAGGCGCAGACGCAGTCATTGTTGTGAACATTCCGTTCAATGAACTCCATAACGTCGCCCCAAATAATGGGTGAAAAAAGAAACACAAACAAAAGACAATAAAACCATATGTAAAATATATATAAATAAATGTTAATATAAACTTTCGTAGTGATGACTGCTTGAGGCCGAATTCGTGCTGGAGCTTGGCGCTTGCAGAAAACGAAAGTCGCATTTGTGGTTTGAGTTTTTTAACACCCGTTATTTATAGGGTAGAAGGGTATTATGACTTTGTGTCAATAGTGCATGTATGTCAGACAGAAGCAGCCATCTCCAACCCCATAAAGTACATATAATTTTGTTCAGTGTCAACTGCCTTGACGTCTGTCTGTCTGTCTGTATCTAGAGACTTTGAGATCGTGTTTGTTTTAGATTTTGGACACGCCCCTTTCTGCTTTTTCGATATATTGTTGGTATGTATATTTATTGTAAAAGTATTTTACATTCTCACAAAACGGGTAGCGGGTATCTCACTGTCGAGCTCTCTTGACTCCAATGTTTTCACATGTTTGTACCTTTATATGGTATACATATCTACCAGTGTTGAAGCTTGTTTGATATACCTATTGTCATCCTCGTTTGATGTAATCAAATTGCGAATACTGAGAGAGTGGAGAGACTTGTTTGAATATCATATTGTCGTTTTAAAAGTATTTGTTTGTTTGTATATATAATGTTAAAATTACAACCTCCTGCCTTCACTCACTTTCTTCTAATTTTATGTAAATGCGTGCTCTATAATTTGTCTTATATAAAATATGTACAGTTTGATATATGTAAGTGAAGTATTGTGTATTCTTATCAAATAACAATCACCCCAACGTTTTTATTATTACTTGCTCCACTTCAACTGGCGATCGCATGTAGATTGAATTTTAACCCGCATATTTATATATTTTAATAGCAAAATTATAAATAATTACTTTTTAAATATATTTTGTATGCATTTATAGTTTAGTAGTATAGTATTCTGCAATTTTTATTGAAATCGTACATCAAACCATTTTTATACCCGCTACCATTCAGTATTGTAAGTTAGTGCCAACAGGAAATAACAGAAATTATTCAAGACACATTTTTATAGAGCAAAAATCAGAAGTAGTCGCATGCCGTTAGTTCGGTTTGTTTTTGGTGTATTTTGTATATATCAAATAGGTATATTTTCTTGATATTGGAAGCGGGTATTTCACAGTTCAGCATTCTCGACTGTAACTTCCTTACATGTTTAAATTCAGAAGAGTGTTTCACTTACTTTTGTCACATTTCTTGTATTTATAAAAACAAATACATTGTAAATAATTTACTTTAAATTAAATAAACTAGCTTTTCTATACTCGCTACCCATAAAGTAGAAGAGTATTATACCGTATTGCCAACAAATGTAAAAGGATTTTGTTTGTTTTAGGTTTTCGCCACGTCCCTAACGTCCCAATCAAGTAAGAAAGCTACAGTCGAGAGTGCTCGACCGTATGATACCCGCAACCCATTGCGAGAGAAAACAAAAAAATGAAATGATATTTTTTAAATATACCAAAGAATATACTGAAATTTGTTTTTTGTATATATTTGAAAAAAATCCATAACATACTCAGATGGTCACACTGTCAACTAAACAAACAAAGCGCGAGCAGCAAGTGAATTTTGCCTATGAAATTGATTTTTTAATAACTTCCTTGATTTCCATTCGATAACAACCAAATTCACAGGAATCATTGAGAATATAATTATTATTATGCATACAAACATTCAATGCTCTAGGTCCATTATTACGGATTTTCCAGTTTTTGGGGGCGGAAAGGAGCGGGGCAAAAAACCTAAAACAAACTTGATCTGCGTAAGACCTACTCGAATACTGACACAAAATTTGATATCTCTAGGTCATTCACACACTTAAAACGTCCATATGCATTGGGCACAACTAATTTGATAAATAATTTAACCAATAACTTTTGTTCTACTTATCCGATTTTTACCAAAATTACAGGATATATTAAGAGTATTAAGCACAAATGGCTTACCAGATTACACATAATTACACATAAATTACTCGATTTACATAAAAAAAGTGACTTGTTCTAGATTTATGAATATTGTGGGCGAAGGGGGCGTGGCACCCAACTTTTGAAATAAACTTGATCTGCGTAAGGAATGCAGGAAACTATGTGCCAAACGGACAGACGGACATAGCTATATCGTCTCGGCTGTTGACACTGAGATGGATCCTTCTGCCTGTTACATACATTTTCTGTTGGCACTAAGTTATAATGCCTATGGGTAGCGGCTATAAAAACAAATTTCGGTATATTTGTTTACTATAATTTTTGATCAAATATCATTTAAATGTTTATACCCGCTACCCATAGGGTAGAAGGGTATTATGACTTAGTGCCAACAGGAAATGTATGTAACAGGCAGAAGGAGGCATCTCCGACCCCATAAAGTATATATATTCTTAATCAGCGTCAACAGCCGAGACGATATAGCCATGTCCGTCTGTCCGTCTGTCCGTCTGTCCGTCTGTCTGTCTGTATGAACACCTGGATCTCAGAGACTATAAGACATAGAGACACCAAATTTGGCAAAAATGTTCCTTCATACCCTACGCAGATCAAGTTTATTTCAAAAGTTGGATGCCACGCCCCCTTCGCCCACAATAAGCATTAATCTAGAAAAAGTCAAGTTTTTTTTTATGTAAATTGCGTATAACTCCAAAAGTTCTTTGTGTAATGATGTGTAATCTGGTAACCCATCTGCGCTTGACACTCTTAATATACCCTGTAATTTTGGTAAAAATCGGATTAGTAGAACAAAAGTTATTCGCGTAATTATTTATCAAAATTGTTGTTCCCAATGCATATGGACGTTTTAAGTGTCTGATTGACCTAGAGATATCAAATTTGGTGACAGTATTCGTGTAGGTCTTACGCAGATCAAGTTTATTTTAGATTTTTGCCACGCCCCTTTCCGCCCCCAAAAACTGTAAAAGCCGTAATAATGAACCTAGAGCATTGAATTTTGGTATGCATAATAACAATGAAAGTCTGAATGACTCCTGTGAATTTGGTTGAAATCGAATGAAAAACAAGGAAGTTATTAATGAATCAATTTTATATGCAAAATTCACTTGCAGCTGCCCGCGCTTTGTTTGTTAAGTTGACAGTGTGACCATAGCGGTGTTGTGTATTTTACCCGCTATTTTCAAATATATACAAAAATTAAGTTTTAGTATATTTGGTATATTTTTTGTTAAAATATCATTTATGTTTTTTGTTTTCTCTCGAAATGGGTTGCGGGTATCATACGGTCGAGCACTCTCGACTGTAGCTTTCTTACTTGTTTTATTCTGTCGAAATAAGTAGCGGGTCGAGCACTCTCGACTGTAGCTTTCTTACTTGTTTTTTCTGACAGAGTATTAAATTTTCGTGTAATGTGTTGAATAACTATTTAATTAAT
The DNA here is from genome assembly GCA_963583835.1 of Drosophila immigrans. Taxonomy (NCBI): domain Eukaryota; kingdom Metazoa; phylum Arthropoda; class Insecta; order Diptera; family Drosophilidae; genus Drosophila; species Drosophila immigrans. The sequence goes on from OY757142.1 coordinate 30,511,807, forward strand.
CCACAAATATTTTGGTTACGATGTAGTTAGTTACTTCATTCACAAAATCTGTCCGGCTACTGATTAAATAATAGTGTAAATATAACAAGCAGTGATACGCATTTCCGGCGCAATAAAAGATCTTTATTAGAGCTACTATTGTGTAATTTATATACAGACAGAGGATTGAACAAGTAAGAAAGCTACAGTCGAGAGTGCTCGACCGTAAGATACCCGCAACCCATTTCAAGAGAAAACAAAAAATAAAACTTAAAAAATATACTAAAACTTGTTTTTTTGTGTATATTTGAAAATAGCGGGTAAAATCCACAACACCGACATGGTCACACTGTCAACTAAACAAACAAAGCGCGGGCAGCTGCAAGTGAGTTTTGCATATAAAATTGATTCTTTAAAATCTTCCTTGTTTTTCATTCGATCTCAACCAAATTCACAGGAATCATTGAGAATGTAATTGTTATTATGCATACGGTCTTTTATTACGGCTTTTACAGGCTTTTGGGGGCGGAAAGGGGCGTGGCAAAAATCTAAAATAAACTTGATCTGCGTAGGACCTATAAGAGTACTGTCACCAAATTTGGTAGCACTAGCTCTTATAGTCTCTGAGATCTAGGTGTTCATACAGACGGACAGACGGACATGGCTATATCGTCTCGGCTGTTGACACTAATCAAGAATATATATACTTTATGTGGTCCGAGATGCCTCCTTCTGCCTGTTACATACATTTTCTGTTGGCACTAAGTTATAATACCCTTCTACCCTATGGGTAGCGGGTATAAAAAGGGCAATAGACGATTACAGAAATTACATAAAAGTATTTTGCGTGCTTTGATTCATTGCATCTACAACAAATTGAGTAAATTTCGATTGTCCTAATTGTATTGCTATTCATACACTTTGTTGTACTTATGTGGCCATCCTCTAGTGAAAGTACAGACGAATGCGCAGAAAATTACACGGACGTTTACAGAGTCAAGTAAAATTCAATCCCGAACACGAATCTGAACTTAGCTCTACGTTGAACCCCTGCCTAACCCGTTGTGAAAGTGAAAACTGGCAAACTGGAAAAACTACAAGAGACTACTTGAATGGAATTTCCGGTGCCTGATCAAAGAGGTCGTTTACTCTTGCACTTTTCAACCAGGCGATCGCTTTGGTTCAGTTTCACCTATCCTATTATTCATAGTATGACTTGGTATCTGGGATGTTCCAAACCAAGTATTTTGATGGTGCTACAGTTGATGCTTGTGTCTAGCAATTATATGGTATTTCAATGTCAAAGTGAAAGTTGACTTTTAACAATCATTGCTGCTGCCACAATCATGGTTGGTTACAAATGATTCCAAAAAGTGTAGTGGGTCTAGTACTTCAGGCTAAAATCTCAAATATTTTCAACATTTAACATTGAAATTAAATATTATCGCCAATTGTATGTACCTACATTTGTATAGTGTATATAATATAGTCTGGTCTATAAATGTATTTTTATACCCGCTACCCATAGGGAAGAAGGGTATTATAACTTAGTGCCAACAGAAAATGTATGTAACAGGCAGAAGGAGGCATCTCCGACCACATAAACTATATATATTCTTGATCAGTGTCAACAGCCGAGACGATATAGCCATGTCCGTCTGTCCGTCTGTCCGTCTGTATGAACACCTAGATCTCAGAGACTATAAGAGCTAGAGCTACCAAATTTGGGGACAGTACGCGTAGGTCCTACGCAGATCAAGTTTATTTCAAAAGTTGGATGCCACGCCCATTTCCGCCCCCAAAAGACTGTAAAAGCCGTAATAATAGACCTAGAGCATTGAATTTTGGTATGCATAATAATAATTATATTCTCAATGATTCCTGTGAATTTGGTTAAAATCGAATGAAAAACAAGGAAGTTATTAAAGAATCAATTTTATATGCAAAATTCACTTGCAGCTGCCCGCGCTTTGTTTGTTAAGTTGACAGTGTGACCATAACGGTGTTGCGGTATTTTACCCCGCTATTTTCAAATATATACAAAAAAACAAGTTTTAGTATATTTGGTATGTTTTTTGTTAAAATATAATTTAATTTTTTTGTTTTTTCTCGAAATGGGTTGCGGGTATCATACGGTCGAGCACTCTCGACTGTAGCTTTCTTACTTGTTTTTTTTTGTAATGTTGAAATTTTGGTTTATTTTTTCAATATCAAGAGTTTTAAGAATTTTTCGATGGAAAAATGGAAAAAATAAAAATACGGAAAAGTAAATCAAAATGCAAAGCGGGTGAAACTGCTTTCCCAGCTGATATTCGATATAATTTATAAGTATCCATTTGCTGCAAATAGGGATCAGATTACAGTGCATAGCATGCTGCATATAGTCTTTTAGACTTTACCATATCTAGCATATGGTTGAGCGTTTTGATGCACTGGAGCTGCTGCATTGCGACCTATTTCATAACCGGCATTATTGTCGGCTTGAATACGCTTGTACAGTGAGTAGATTCCCAAGTATATGTAGTAGTAAAGCGCGAAACTCAATACTGAAATGAAGAACGCAAAAATATTTTGGATCGATGCAAACATTGCTAAACCGGATGCTAATAAAGATAAAGCATTAAGTGCAAGGCCAATACCATGGAGCATCAACCAGGGCAAAAGCATCAAATGGCGATTCTTCATAGTACCGAAGATGAGCAGGCCGCACACGACACCTCTGATGATGGCACCACATAAATATATGGTTCCCAAAATGACAATCATCGAGCGGGCTTTTTCATGTTGATTTGGATCGTTGGGGGCTCCCGTCATAGCATCAGCGATTTTATCGGCAAATCCGATTGCACAGACCGAAATAATCAGAGGCATTAATGCGCCCGCCACACCTAACCATCCCAAAACCATACCGGCGGTGTGAAGACGAAAGCAACAAAATTTTTCAAGAAGTTTCACCATTTTTCTACTTTTCTTCTTCAATTTCAATTAGATACGAAATATCTCGCGCAGCTGCAAAACTACAGATCCATCTGTATTGCTCATTGTTATATAACATACAACATTCATTTTATGCTATTCAAACACTAAGACATTTGCTCTAAGCTAAATACGACTAACTAAATCAGCTTAGAAAATGCTTATGGATTATTTTGCATTAACTCAGAGAATTGGGTTATTCTAACAAGTCAGTCATGCTATCAACATTTTAAATATTTTATATTATTACGATAGACGTAATAAGGTCAAATTTCTTAAATCGCTTAAAACAAGAATAATTATTGACGAAAAGCAAAGTTCATGTTTTAGTTAATGCGCTTTTACACATGATACCATGGTATTTATATATCGCTCGTAAAAGAAACACAAAATGTATTTGTTTAACACAAATTGTGTATTCGAGTAAACCGCAGGCAACTGTAAAATTTGTATGTAGGGAACATTTTAAAGTGGATAGCTCATCTGGAGCGTTTGGAGAGATGTGCCAAAGGTTTAAAAAAATGAAAACAAACTTATTTGTTTTTGATTATAAAGGCGAATCAGATATTTTAGATTTTCCTAAGGAACGTATAAAGTATATTTCATTACCATACAGTATGGATATTTCTCATTTACAATTGATTCTTGTGATTTTAAGGTGCTTCGTCCACAATTTCTCAAGTTACCCCCGATCATTTAAACACACTTTGACTTTTTATTATGCGCAGTTGGCAATAACTTTCCTCATATGTGAAATCTATTTGAGGGCATTTGTGGCTGCTTACTATATACAGATAGAATAACCTATCATGGTTGCGGAACTGCGGGGACTTACTTTTGACGAAAAGCCTTGGCGGCTTCTATGGTCGCATAGGCGGCCATTTCTCGTTGCTCAGTTTCCGTGTTGGGTGCATTGAAGCGTGAGAGTAGGGCGGCTGGATGGTTGTCCTGAAGTGTTTGCCCTTGATGGGGGTAGGAGAAAAGTTGTAAATATGGTTGGCAGCAATAAAACACAAAATTGCATACCATTCAGAAGCATTTGTGGTTGTATTCTACCATACAGTTCGGCCATGGCATTGAGTCCTTGCTGCACACTCTGTTGTAGTGCCATATCCATCAACGTGGGACGACGCGAGCGCGGATTCCTCTCACTCTGGCCCTGTCTAATTGGTAGTTCCCTGTACGGCGTTAATGGTCGGGGCAACTCCCCTATTGGTGGCTTGATATTCACCTCGAGATTGTCTTCGTATCCCATCCCCATGCCGAACAACAGTAGCAGTAACGTTAAAAAGTGCGGCATCTCAAGCTTGTCCCTCATGTTAATGGCGTCTTACAGAATATGCTATAACTAAAGGACACCTCATTAGTCTCTTGAAAAAAATATATAACCTCGTCAATTACGTAGTAAAATGTCGACCAATGATGCATTACACTACCCAACAGAAGAGTATTAAAACTCAGTATCAACAAAAAACAAATAAGAAAGCTACAATTGAGGGTGCTAGACTGGTAGATACCTGCTAACCATTTTGGGTGTCCGACTCTGCGTGATTGCTAAAATAATATACTCAGCATATACGACGATATGGTATAATTAGTGTAAAACTATACAAATCTAACGACATTGAAATAAACCATAAAGCATATAGACATTTTGCTATCAAAATAATTTAAGCCCGAAGAGTCACCAATTTTGTTTTTCTTGCACTTATAAACTTTGGGATCGAGGTAATCTTACAGACAAAAATTACAATATGGTCTCGGCTGTGGAATCTGATCAAGTACTATTCTCCCTTATTGATAGAGGGTATAAAAATGTATATTATAGAAGATGTTGGCATCTTGGACTCCATAAGGAATATACATTTGTACTTCGACAATTACATCAGCCATGACAATTAATTGTTTTCCGTCTGCCTTTATATTCCCACATGAAGACTTTGATCTCAGAAAAACCAAACTTGGGGATAATAGTCGGGCAAGTTCAACGCAAGAAATAGCAATAGGGTAGTGTAACATCATGTAGTTAAATGGTAAATTATTTACATATGTCGATAAACACCAACAATTGGAAATCTAAACTTAACCTCCGATTTTATTCAGTACATACATATTTTATATGAATTAGCTATGAATTTTAATTAACTGATCATGTTTATTATCTAATTTTGATATCAATAAATTTGGTTGCAAATCATTATGAACCATAAATTCAAGAGTTGATTGAATTAAATGTCATATAAAATATTCAACACAAAAGTTAATTGGGAATCATTTTACACAATGTGAGCTATGGAAAAGATGTACGTACATATTATATATAAATACATACATACATAGCTTTTCTTGGTTTGGTTTGCCGGTGTAGTAAATGAAACTGTGATTTCGTAGGCGACCACTTTGACTGGAGTGTTGCTTATTATTTTTTTTAAACGGAAATTCGTTTTTGCTTGCGTCCAATATAAATAAAACCGGTAAAAATTTGTTGGCAATTTTTTTTCTTACCAATGATAAAAGGAAGGCTTTAACAATGAATAATGTATCTGTTCCTGTGTTCCGGTTTACTGGCACTGAATTTTTCTAATACTATGCGCGGCACGAAATTGAAATTTTTTGCGTTTGTATCTTTGATCGCCGTAAACCGAACTAAATCAATTCTCATCTTACAGCTCGCATTAGAAGCCAAGACACACAGATGCGGCGACATACTGAAGCCAGCCAGCCAGAAACAGAGTCACAGATAGAGCTAAAGTCAAAGACGTGCCACAGCTCCACGTCTCACGGCTGCGCTCACCAAAAAAAGATGAATGCCAAGACTTCCAGGCGAACGACCAGTTCTCGCTGTTCAATGAGGCATCTGGTAGTAACAGTTGTTTTTTCCACTCTTCTATATGTTTATTATTTATTTGAAGTTTGTACCGCCGCCAATTGACTTATCCACCGTCAATAAGCTGTGTATTTTTTTCAGTTTTCTGTTTTTTAATCTAGAGTTGAAATAGCCTGAGGCTGCGAAAACGTCATTCCTTTCACGATCACGTCTATCAGCCAGTTAAATCAAAATTATGTAAACACTTAGCTTCCATCTCCAATCACAGTCTTTGTCCCAAGTTGTTCCGACCCTCCTCTTACTCTTGGCTGTGCTCTCCCTCGACAAAAAGCTTGGGCGCTTGTCTGCATCAAAGTTTGCTTATCGTCCGCTACATCGAACTGCTTTCAATTAGAAGAGAAAGTTCTTGCCACAAGAAAAAGTGAATCCAGTAAGAAAGCTAGTACAAAGTGTTTTCGACTATGAGATATTGGCTATTGTTAAAGAAAACAAGAAAGCTACAGTCGAGAGTGCTCGACCGTATGATACCCGCAACCCATTTCGAGAGAAAAAAAAAAATTTTAATGATATTTTAACAACAAATATACCAAAAATATACTGAAACTTGTGTTTTGTGTGTATATATTTGAAAATAGCGGGAAAAAATCCACAACACCGACATGGTCACACTGTCAACTAAACAAACAAAGCGTGAGCAGCTGCAAGTGAATTTTGCATACAAAATGGATTCTTTAATAACTTCCTCGTTTTTTATTCGATCTCAACCAAATTCACAGGAGTCATTCAGACTATCATTGTTATTATGCTTACCAAAATTCAATGCTCTAAGTCTATTATTACGGCTTTTACAGTTTTTGGGGGCGGAAAGGGGCGTGGCAAAAATCTAAAAAAAACTTGATCTGCGTAAGAGCTACATGAATACTGTCACCAAATTTGATATCTCTAGGTCATTCACACACTTAAAACGTCCATATGCACTGGGCACAAAAATTTTGATAAATAATTTTACGAATAACTTTTGTTCTACTTATCCGATTTGTACCAAAATTACAGGGTATATTAAGAGTGTCAAGCGCAGATGGGTTACCAAATTACACATCATTACACAAAGAACTTTTGGAGTTATTCGCGATTTACATAAAAAAAAACTTGACTTTCTCTAGATAAATGCTTATTGTGGGCGAAGGGGGCGTGGCATCCAACTTTTGAAATAAACTTGACCTGCGTAGGGTATGAAGGAACCTTTTTGCCAAATTTGGTGTCTCTATGTCTTATAGTCTCTGAGATCCAGGTGTTCATACGGACAGACAGACGGACAGACGGACATGGCTATATCGTCTCGGCTGTTGACGCTGATCAAGAATATATATACTTTATGGGGTCGGAGATGCCTCCTTCTGCCTGTTACATACATTTTCTGTTGGCACTAAGTCATAATACCCGTCTACCCTATGGGTAGCGGGTATAATAAATTATTGAGAGTGACCAAAACAATTTGATCGGTATAGCTTCTCGATTTATCGATTTCCAATAAGGTTTTTATTACTTCGATGAACTTAAAGCGTTTTTTTCCACCATATTTAGTAGCTGAGACGATCCAACGAATGAAGGCTGATGATGCTGATTATGAAATTAATATGTATGCTACGGAACTAAATTATTATACCCTTTGGATTCCATACGTTCCGGGTATAAAAACACAACATAAAATATATTTCACCTGGGGCAAAGATGCTTGTACTTTTAGATATCACTTCACCAGTCAAAACGAAGTAAACGGAAAACAGCGAAAAGATCTTTAGAATCGCACCTCATACATTAAACAGTAAAAAAAGTGTTGAAAAAGTGTTCAAAAAGTGTCTCGCTTTCAGTTAACCCTGTTTGTAATTGTCGGTTACTTACCGAACGAGATTCCAAGATTATCGATGGGAAAGTCCCAGTGACCCTGATCTGAGTACATGTACATTTGTATGTACATTGTATATGTATGATAAATTTCAGAAGGGAATTATAACTTAGTGCCAACAGAAAATGTATATAACAGGCAGAAGGAGGCATCTCCGACCCCATGAAGCATATATATTCTTAATCAGTGTCAACAGCCGAGACGATATAGCCATGCCCGTCTGTCCGTCTGTATGAACACCTAGATCTCAGAGACTATAAGACATAGAGACACCAAATTTTGTACATAGGTTCCTGCATTTCTTACGCAGATTAAGTTTATTTCAAAAGTTGGATACTCTTAATATTTTGGTAAAAATCGGATAAGTAGAACACAAGTTATTTGTTAAATTATTTATCAAAATAGTTGTGCCCAATGCATATGGACGTTTTAAGTGTGTGATTGATCTAGAGATATACAGTATTCGTGAAGGTCTTACGCAGATCAAGTTTGTTTTATATTTTGGCCACGCCCCTTTCCGCCACCAAATACTGGAAAAGCCTAGAGCATTGAATTTTGATATGCATAATAATAATTATAGTCTTATTGAGTCCTGTAAATTTGGTTGTGATCGAATGAAAAACATGGAAGTTTTTTAAGAATACATTTTATAGGCAATATTCATAGCTGTTCACGCTTTGTTTGTTTAGTTGACAGTGTGACCATGTCGGTTTGTTATGGATTTTTTTCAAATATATACAAAAAACAAATTTCAGTATATTCTTTGGTATGTTTTTTGTTAAAATATCATTTAAGTTTTTTGTTTTCTCTCGAAATGGGTTGCGGGTAACTTACGGTCGAGCACGCTCGACTGTAGCTTTCTTACTTGTTCTATTCATTATTATCCCCGACATTTCAATTGACTTTCAACTGCTACATCAACCAAAACTAAATGGAACATTTTGATTAAGAGTTCTAAGACCTTGCCTTTTGCTTACTTATACATACATACATACATGCATATACCATACTGGACAAATAAATAAGAACACATATCGAGCCTATTTGTTAATAAAGGTTTTTCAATAGTTACAGAATGTACCGCTATTAATTGTTTATATTTTGAAATATAGTGTTCTTATACATTTAAATCAAAATTGAAAGTTGGGAATCAGGTTGTTTGAATGCTAAGCATAAATTTGTGCTTGATGAGCGTTTTGGTCTGGCCAAAACAATAAGTACACTGATGTAATTTTTTAATTTTATAGGATTAAATGTATAAATTATGTAAGGAATGTTGATTTAAGTTAAACAAAATTCTTTAGAAGAACCAAAAAGAGCATTATGCTGTTAAAAAAAAAGAAGAAAAAAAGTCTTCCAGAAATTGCTAAAACTCTTGAAAGCTGCTAATATTTGATTTAGAATACCCTGAAAATTAAAACTCACCACCAAAAAACGACCTTGGAAGAATAAATCTTCACAAACAACAGAAATTCGCATCGTCAGTCTTGCAAAAAAGGACTTATTCATGTCCTCCAAGTTCATTTCCGCTCAAATCAGCAATGGAATATCATCTCAAACGGTTTGCCGTAGATGTCAAAAGGACATACTAGACCTCATACCCCAAAAACGTCATTTTTTTCGAGAAAAAAAATTGAAGATGAGGCAACAGTGTGGTGACAATTATGCTGAGGAAAATATGTTCTTGAGATGAGTCTTTTAATAGGATAATGACCCAAAACGCTCGTCAAGACTGGCCAAGGTCTGGTTTACAGGTAAACATTATGAGTTGGTCAAGTCAGTTTCTTGACTCCAACCCAATTGAAATCTTATGGGGAGACTTGAAACGGTAAATTGACATAAATACGTAAATTATGTAAAAAACAAGTAAGAAAGCTACAGTCGAGAGTGCTCGACCGTATGATACCCGCAACCCATTTCGAGAGAAAACAAAAAACATAAGTGATATTTTAACAAAAAATATACAAAATATACTAAAACTTGTTTTTTTGTATATATTTGAAAATAGCGGATAAAAATCCACATTACCGCTATGGTCACACTGTCAAGTAAACAAACAAAGCGCGGGAAGCTGCAAGTGAATTTTCCATATAAAATTGATTTTTTAATAACTTTCTTGTTTTTCATTCGATCTCAACAGGAATCATTGAGAATATAATTATTATTATGCATACCAAAATGCAATGCTCTTGGTCTATTATTACGGCTTTTACAGGCTTTTGGGGGCGGAAAGGGGCGTGGCATCCAACCTTTTAAATAAACTTGATCTGCGTAGGACCTATAGGAGTACTGTCCCCAAATTTGGTAGCTCTAGCTCTTATAGTCTCTGAGATCTAGGTGTTCATACAGACGGACAGACGGACATGGCTATATCGTCTCGGCTGTTGACACTGATCAAGAATATATATAGTTTATGTGGTCGGAGATGCCTCCTTCTGCCTGTTACATACATTTTCTGTTGGCACTAAGTTATAATACCCTTCTACCCTATGGGTAGCGGGTATAAAAATTAGGTATGAGATTCGTATGGTGATTTTTCGCAAACTTATTGCTAGAATGCCTATAAACATCGCAAAAGACATACAAAATAAGTGTGACTAAATTAGATAGTACCATTAGATTGCTATTACTAACAAATTTTTTTGACCAAGTCTTGCTTATTTTTTTTTATTTAATCGATCACAAACTTTAAACTTGAAATGGAAACTGTTCATGTTTACTATTTTTTTATATATAAGCGCCTACTTATTATTTTTTCCAGTAGTGTACATACATATGTACATACGTATGTACATATATGTATACGAATATGCCTTTTAAATAAAAATAATACGTAAGCAAATAAATATGCCTGGCATACGCCACGTATATTGGTAATTGGATTCAATTGAACTGAGTGTACTATCTCCAAGGGAAAAAGAGAAAAAGAACAATGAGAACCAGCAACAGCAAAAACAGCTGACTATGAGCCATTTAAATTTAAAGAGCGAAGAGAGAATGCGAGATGAAACAGTATATGGTGGTAAAAGTCTGAAATAAAAGTGGAAGTAGGCGTAGAAGCGGAAGTCAAACTCGATATGTGCTCGTAGTAGATAAAGCTGAAATTGAGGTAGAAGAAGTTACCGAAGCAGAAGCGGTCAAATGAGACTGGGTCAGTCTCACTAGTACCAGCATAAGAATCAGTGAATGCTAGCACACTTACACACATGTATTTATGTATACTCATTTAAGACATAACCTAACAACATGACGATAAATGGCATAATCGAGCCATAATTAGAAGAGAAGCTAATCAAGAAACGGAGTGAGAGCGATGACAGTGGTGAATAAAGAATCGATTGAAATTGCGTTTACTTCATTCAACGCGTATTTAACAGACTAAGACTGAAATGGAGAACAAGATTGAGTTTGATGGAGCCTTCGCTTTCATTTCGCATCTTTTATTTCACTATTGCTGTATTGTAATTTATAATTTATGCTCTTCCTTTGGTATTTTTTCTGCGGTTTTTACTTTCACACTCTGTGAAAAGGTTCGCACCACTCAGCACCACAATGGGATCCAAAACGGGTCTTGCCGTAGAGAACGTCCACGATTTATTTCCCCCATCTCATAACATGGAACTTCTTACGCTTTTTTGCATATACAAAATTAATTGATTTTCTCAACAAATATTGCTTGTAATTAAAATGTTGAAATTTTATTTGCATTTCTTGAGTATTATTTAACATTACAAATAAATAGGCTGTACGTACAAGCCGTAATTTTATTATTTATAATAAATACAATTTACAAATTTAGATATAAGTAAATACATATGTATGTACTCACTTTCTAGGTTCCTGTTGAATATTCGGCTCCATTATTGAGCATTGAAAATTAAATGGACAGTGAATAAAGTAATTTTAATTGTTTCCATTAGTCAGTTACCATAAGTATTAAAAATCACTTGAGTTATTATATAAATGTTTATTTTTCATTATTCCTGTTTTGGATTTCATCTGTTAAGATAAATAAGGTTGGCTGCAGCTTAAGTAATGAAAGTATTAAGTTATTCAATTTTAAAGTTCATAAAATGTAAATGTGTACGACTGAGCATTAGCTATAATATCGCCAGCAACTGCGATTTACGCCTGGAAATCTCTAGATAATACCCAAAAAAAGTCACAAAACACTCGAAATTTTATTTTAAAAGGTTTGTATGTATATGTTAGAGAGAGTGTCGTATGAAATAAACTTAAAGCTTAGTATAACTGCGAGTATGTGTGTGTGAGCGTTGTGTACGTTTACATACATACTTGTAATATATATATTAAAAATATTTTGCAATATAAAATACGGTGTAGTTGTACATATTTATAAATAACACAAACAATTTCTAAATATAATATTTCAAATATAATTTCATCCTCAGGTCAACGACACTAACAGCAATAATATTTCCCAAAGATTATCAGCAAATTGATCGGAGCTTATGTAAAGGAAAGTTAGGGGCAACTGTTTAGTAACAAAATAAAGATGCACATATTAATAAAAATGCAGATGACACAGACACAACGCAAATGATGTTCTATTATGAACTTAGACTTGGACAAGGATATGGATACTTGTGTTATTTTGAATTCTTATTGAAACATCTAATGTAGCGCACGGAATGTGATTCGATAATTGTTTATGGTAACTTATTTTTAATCGTTTTGAACACTTGTCTGACAATAGCATTGCCCCTTAACTCTTTGAAGCCTCTAACATGAGCCCGGGGTGGGCCCAAGATCGCACTAGGCAGACATCGATGTACTCATATAATCCAAAAACATTTATTTTTGTGCCTCGCATGTATGCGGCTGCTGAAATATTATACTCTTTCGCACAGCACTTGGATTCCACAGCTCGACCGTCTGACTGTCCACCGTCACCGTCTGCTTGCCTGGCGGACACCAATAACTGCTGTGCCCGCGACCGAAGCTCAGCAGCGCCCGCACATCCTAGTCCATTTATTATTAATTGCGTCGCTCACCGGCCCGAGTCGCCAAATGCCGTGTCTGTTGTTCCTTGTCGCGAAGCTCCTTGATACCGCCCACCGTACCGAACATCACTTTGGCCGTTAGCTGTGTGTGATGTGAGCCGCTGTTTTTGTTGCTAGTGTTCGCATTGGAGTCCCGATCAAGTCCCGCATTCGCATTGGCGTATGCACTCGTATAGGACACGTAGTTGTTGTTGAGATCGCGACCGCAGCTGCACTGATGTGACATATTGCACGTGTTCGTGTTCCAGGTGCACTTATTGAGTCGATCGGTCGATCAATGACGACAGCGCGATGTGCGATCTTTATATCTACGATATATTTGGATGTATTTTCGATTAGATCGTTTGGCTATGAAGTTGAACTGCCCAGCTTGCTCGCAGGTTTTCCAGTATTCACTAAATAAAATAATCGATGCCCAGTTGGACGATTGAAAGCCGTTCAATTGATCCGTTCGTGTTGTGTGTTGTGTTTTGTATATGGATTGGACTGGTAAGGTGAACGTGCGTGAGCGCGAAACAAAGCTCAAAGTAAAGTCGTTTCTGCTCCTCGTTGTTGTGTTTTGGTGGTGCTCGTCGCCGTCCTCGTCGTTGCCGTCGTATCCGTCGTCCGATAGTCGCTCACACTTTCACAGACTCACTAGAACTAATTTCGAAAAACTGTGGTGTTGTTTTTGTGGCGTTACCAGTCAGCGACGACGACGACGACGACGTCAACGGCAACGGCAACACCAACAGCAACGTCTGTGTCTGCTGCGACGACGACGATGAGCACTGAGTATCAAAGAGAGCGGACGAGAGCGTGTGCACAGCACGAACATCAGTCCAGTCGTCATCTGAGCGCTTGTGAGCCACAACTGAGCGTTAAAATACACACACAGATACAAAAAAAGGAGAAAAAAACAACAACTCAATTGCTCACGGCGAGAGAGTTCGGCTACGAGATACTCTGCTGCTCGAAATCTTTTTACTTTTAATTTGAATTGATTTATTTAACTAATAGTTAATAGTTTGTTTAAAAAATTGTTAATACAAAAAATTGTTTGATTGTATGTACAAAAGAACAACAAATAAGTAAAACTATCCACTTCTGCAGCGATTACAGCTGTTCGCTACTAATACTGATACGGCAGTTGCCTTTGCAGCTGGCTCTGTTAGTAGATACTAAATTTCTCTACACTTTGCAGTCGATCGACACTGGTTAGCTATTCTCAAGAATTGTTGCATTCAATATTTTAATGGCACTGCAAATACCTCCAAAATGTCAAGCAAACAAACTAACTATTCAAATTAAATATGGTTCACATGAAATTTATAAGATGTTGTCCTTATTGGTTCTGAGATCGAGTGTTTTATCAAACAGGCTTTGTGCTAGGAATGATTTAGTAATCTATAAAAATAAGTTAAATGTATTATGCACTAGAATTATTTTCTTATTTTGATCGATCTTCCATCTTCACAGAAAATGTGGCAAGTATATGAAATTTGAAAACATCCTAAATGTAAATAATTTACCAAAATATTGACAGATAGGTTACAATAAGGTTTTATGAAGGTTTATTACTTGCAAATGAATATTGGTTCACTGTGCTAAGATGCAGATCGTGCATTAGGAAGCTGCTGCTCTTGCTGCGGCGATGACGTTGCTTCACGTCGGCGAGAGCATACACTTGGCGAGCTTCAACTTCAGCTGTAAGCTGCGCATAAGAGCTTTCTTGATGGTTGTGTAGTTTCCAATCGACTCCCGCCTGTAGTTGCTTGCCCCTCCCGACTTCGTAAAGCTCTACATGGAATTTGTGCTGCCAGCGTCACCGCTGCGCTTGTGTAATCTTTTCGCCGTCGTTTGCTTTTGTAGTCACTTGTTTTTGTAACTTTATATATTCGTTTTTGTTTATAACAATTGGCAAATTCCAAGCGCACACTTACGACAACAATAGCAGCATCTAAACAAATTACAGGCAAAACAAAAATACACAAGGAAAGCATATTTGCATACTATAAAAGCACGCACTTACGGCTTGCAACTCAAGACTTCCAACTCCCCATTAGGTGAAAATCACTGAAAACTGCACCAACTCACCTGTTGCTGTAGTTGTAGTTGGGCCTGTTGTTGTTGCATTCGCTGGCATTCATCAGGTTTCATTCACCTTTTGGAAGCAGCGGCATTGCAGCAGCAGCACAAAAACAGCCATACTATCATTGTATAAATAGTACACCGTACATGCATATGTATGTACATACATACAAATGTACATATGTACATACTTAAGTACATCAAATGGCTTTCATTTACTCTTTGGTTGTACTATCAACACAGACTCCAAATGGTAAATGCCACGATGCTGCAAATTGTACACAAAGTAGCAACTGTCACGACCACTAAGGAGCCATTTCGGGGAATACCTATTCGAACTATGTATCTTTGATGCCTGACAGGGATCATATGCTTATAATTCAGCAACGGCAGTGATCGACCTTTAGTTCAGGGTGGTCTTTTTATACCCGCAACCCATAGTGTAGTAGGGTATTATAACTTAGCGCCAACAGAAAATGTATGTAACAGACAGAACAACGCATCTCCGACCCCATAAAGTATATATATTATTGATCAGTGTCAGCAGCCGACACGATATAGCCATGTCCGTATGTCTGTCTGTCCGCATGTCCGTCTGGCTGTCTGTCCGTCTGTCTGTATGAACACCTCGATCTCAGAGACTATAAGAGCTTGAGCTACGAAATGTTTGTTTAAAACACTAGTTATGACTGTACGCATATCAAGTTTGTTTTAGAATTTTGGCGAGCCCACTAAAGCTTTTAAAAAACATACATAAAGGTGTTGCCGTAAAGCTTTTTGAAATAGATGAAAATGGACGTTTCCTGAAAATTGAGTGATATCGTGTAAAAAACGTGGAAGATTTAAGCCAACAAAAAATGTCATTTTAATTGCGACTTTCTTGCGCCTAAAGCTTAGCAGACACCAAGGGTTCGAGCCAGACAATTTTGTCTTTACTTTGTAAAATTGTGTATGTTATTTATAATGGATATAAATGTTGGAAACACTCTTTAAAAATTGCTAAAAAATAGTTAATATTTGAAAAAATAAAATCGCAATTTCTAAAGAAACAAGTAAGAAAGCTACAGTCGAGAGTGCTCGACCGTATGATACCCGCAACCCATTTCGAGAGAAAACAAAAAACTTAAATGATATATTAACAAAAAATATACCAAATATACTGAAACTTGTTTTTTTGGATATATTTGAAAATAGCGGGTATAAAAATCCATAGCATACCGACATGGTCACACTGTCAACTAAACAAACAAAGCGCGACATCTGCAAGTGAATTTTGCATATAAAATTGATTCTTTAATAACTTCCTTGTTTTTCATTCGATCTCAACCAAATTCACAGAAGTCATTGAGAATATAATTATTATTATGCATACCACAATTCAATGCTCTAGGTATTTTATTACGTCTTTTACAGGCCTTTGAGGTCCATGTTACATATTTCAGGTTTAATTTTCAATTTCGATTGAGATTGCGCATACGCAGAGACCCTATCAGAAATGTTGCATTTAAACATCCTGAATAGCTATATTGAATCTGACCGTATTTCAAATTATCGCACATCACAACAATTCTATGATCACAGCTAACATTACGAATGCTTGACATAAACGTGGTTTTTGATGGGGAGGTTGACGGTGACGGTGACAGGTTACGAAGTAACGGGGGACGTGTATTTGAAACGCGTTGTTCACAGCAGCGCATTCGCTTTCGAACGACCAAGTAGCCATATCACTTTCGCCCATTTGCAGGCTGGAGAGTTGCATTACTAGTTTCTCCAAGAACTTCAAGTTGACCCATTTACTTAGCACGCACACTCAGTCAACCAGGCACATACACATTTGTTGTGACTTCCACTTGGGTGGGTGGCAAAAGCGCATAAATATCGCTCAGCCCGTACTGAAAAGTGAGGACGAGAAAACCGAGAACCGAGAGGGAAATAATTATAGACGATGGGAGAGTGATTAAGAGAGCTGATTAGAGAAGAGAAACAACTGAAGAGCACACGGGAGAGATAAAGACAGAGAGAGAGAGAGAGAGCTAGTAAGTGTGACTGTTGATTCGTTGTAGAGTTTGAAAAGAAAGCGAAAAAGAAATTTCAATGCAGCGAAGCGAAGTATGGTAAACGGATTGGTGTATGTAATCGTATATATACACACATACTACACAAACATTGGAGCAGACGCCGATGTTGACGCTGGAAGCTCACCTACTTCTGATGACGACTCTAGCAGCTCATTCCGAAAAAAGTGTGTCACTGAGAAGAAACCGGCAGTATCGCCGCATAAAAGAGAGCACCGGTAACATTATTTTCTGTCACACATTATTTTAAGTCACACCGCACACTTCCATTCACATGCCAGCATTTGGAAGATAATTTTTACAAAAAATGCTTTCATGATTCTTTTTCGAATCGTTGAAATGATTAAGAAAAGATTCATGTTTAGCGCGACTCGAAACTATTGGAAAAGTACTCGAAAACGACTGATAAATGTTATCAAAATATGACTAGTAATATAACAATAACAAAATGTAAAGCAATCGAACATTGATCATCCGGCGGATTGAAATGTGATTATCGGGATATTGTCTTGCACTAGTATATCAACACATGTCGCGGCAAAACAGCTTCTTATCTCGTTGATCTTATTTAATCGGTTCTTTTCTTTACATATTTTAAAATCATGTTCTGCATTTATGTTCATTAGTTTTAGTTTAACAGCGCATTGCGGTGAAGTCAAGTGTAAAGTGAAGAAATTTTAAGTTTGCGGTTGCATTGGATTGAAATATGATTAAAAAAAAAATATTATAGATAGATGATTTAAAATATATTCAGATATGATTAAATATATGACTACAAAATAAATCAGATATGATAGAAATATTATTAGAAAAAGACTCTTGTATGATTGATATATGACTAACAAGTAAGAAAGCTACAGTCGAGTGTGCTCGACTGTAAAATACCCGCTACCCAGTTTTGTAGAGCACGAAAATATTAAGAAAACTTTTTTAATTTGCACGCATACATACGTGCGCTCGAATTACTGCGCCACCAAACGACTGTGGATGAAGCGTTCTAATAAGAATAAGGTTCCCAGTACTTATTGTTTGAGTTTTTCTTTAGAAGTTGCAAGACATGGGCGTATTTTTGTTTTAAAATTTTAACTTTTTTTTATTATTAGGCAATTTATAACAGGGTTTCCAACTATTATATCCATTATAAATAACATACATAATTTTAAGCACAAAAAAAGTAGTCTGGATCGTCACTGTCACTGTCACCCTGTTGTCTGCTTAGCTGTAAGTGTTTTCGTACTAGGCGTAAGAAAGCCGCAATTCAAAGGACATATTTTTTGGCTTATATCTTGATTCTTACGCGATTTCACACAAATTCCCAGGAAACGACAATGTTGGTCTATTTTAAAAATCACAACTACAGCTATACGGCAATTCCTTTAAAGTATGTTTTTTAAATGCTATAGTGATACGCGTCCAAGCATAACTTATGTATAAAAACAGAATCGTATGTGCTAGAAAAACGGTTTATCAAATACTCTTCAAGAAGACCAGGGTTTTTTTTCTCCCACCGGCAGCATCATTCCTGATCAGAAAATAAGCACGATTATGATTATTTTGATAAGTAAGAGGACTAGAAAAAGACTTACATTCGATAAGAAATTTCATAAAATGCTGGCAGAGTGCACTCGCATGAATGCATGTAGTTGGTTGGTATAGTATGTATGCATGTCTGCAAACTTTGGTGATCTAATTTTAATTCACAACTATACTTGGATATACACACATATGTTACATACATGTGCTTACGTACAAACATACAGGTGCCTTGTTCTGACACAAGTATAAGTTCATCTGGATCTCAAGTGCATTTAGCATGGCGTAAAATCCGCTATTTCTTGTCATTCGGCAAATGAGTTGAAATCCAACAGAAAACTTGTTGTGGGAGAAATCGCCGAAAACTGCAGTAAAATCGTGATTTCATTATTTGTTGTTCTTTGTCACAACAACTACGAAAATGTTTTATATGACGTTGATTTTGCTTCTTATGCATTTTGGTTTAAGTTTTTTGGTTTCTGTGGGAAGATTACTGTTTGCTTGTGCAGAAGTGAGTCCATCAGCGTGTTACTGAACGTGAAGCTGTGTATGTGTGTGTGTGGAGTAGGTGTGAGCCAAACTGGTTGGACGCTTGAGTTGCAAGCTGACTGGCTGTCGTTTCGGCTGCTGTTATTGCTCCTAGTCTGGTGCTGAAAACGATGATTTATTGCTGAACTTGCCTGCTGGAACACTAAATTGAATTGAAATTACTTGAGAGCCGGCCGTGACGGCCTACAGTTGTTTTGGTCAACTGCCACTAGACGGCCAGATATCCTCGATTTGCTGACAATGACAAGCACAAAAATTAATGTCCCATATGCCACGGGACCACGGGCAAATGAGTCGAATACACAGTGTCGCCAACTGGGGAATTTATTAACTTGTTCCGGTGTGCAGCACTTAGACCTTCGAGATAAGCTCGTGCTTTTTCAATACCTCTGGTCAGGCTGTAATCTGCAATCTGGATATAGATGTGGATATGGATTTGGATATGCATATAATATACATACGCGTAAGTTAATACATCTGCCCACTCGAAGTTCGTTATCATCACACGCAGGTCGCAATTAGCGCTAATATTTACAACCGACTTCAATAGGCATCGTGAATGAATAGAGATCAACATCTGCTGACTGCACCTTTTCAGTTAAAAATCCAAAAGCTCAGTGGAAGCTCATGGCCTGATATCAGCTGACGTCAATACGGTATTGATTTTCATGAAAGTCAAATGTATCTTACATAAATATGGTATAATAATTACTATATGGCACACACTCCGCAAATCTCAATGCAATTTCAATGTTCATAATGATTCGGACCAATAATTTCAAGCTGTGAGCTTTACTATCAATACGACCATGCGGCTATCCGGCATGTTGTCGCACCAAGACCGAATCATGTCCGCGCTCAACATCTAATCCCTCGTGCTCCTTCCCAGCAAAGTCGTCCAGTTGGCGAATTAGGGGGTCGGTCTCTTTCCAAACTTGCATCATTATTTTCTCAATATTTCGCAATTAGCCGGCGATTTTTGTATTACGTATTTATTGTTAAGCGCTCTGCGGGTGGGAAATGCCAATGGCTTCTATGGTGTAATTTGCTTCTACTGAATTAGCATCCAGTAATACTTGAATATACTTTGTATCGGTTGGGTGGAAGAAGCAAATTAATGTTTGCATCTTAAGTGGCTGCTACATTTATTTTAGAATTTCCAATTAGGTACTTATTTCACTCAGTGAGAACGGCAATCAAGGACAGTAAGAATAATATCTTAAATACAATTCCCATTATTCTTCGCCTCAAAACCAGCAGAATGTTTATAATTATAGAGCTGTTCTGAATTGACAACAACGAATTGCATTAATGCGTTTTGAACAGAACAAGCAAATGTTCCATCTCATGATATTATATCTTTCTAATTAGATAGCACCGCATCTTCAGAAACAGTGAATACATTGTTTGCAGGCAGATACAAATTTTTGTATACCTAACATTTATGTGCACTAAGCACACGCTATATAGATGGGTATAACCGATATACATCAGTGCAGAGACACTAGACACTACCCGTTAAATCTCCACTGGCTTTTACGAAGAGCGCGATCACTATCAAAGACTTTAAATTTAGTTAGCTAGCCATCACTGATTTGGCTAGGGACCTTGCTGGGTCTTTATTTGGTACCCCAGAGGTGCAATCGGTCCCCCCTAACCTAACCTACATATGTATGCGTGTTATATCTACTTTATCACTGTTCTTGAAAAGTAAACAATAAACAGTGAGATATTTTTACCCAGCGACAGTGAAAAAGAGTTTATTTAGACTATACATTTATTTGATCAATAGCTAACTTTCACTTTTACTTCAACATGATAAACCGGTCAAAAGATTTTAAATCATACCTACTGATTCATTTAATAATGATTATAGAAATACAAATGAGTTACTTCACAGTATCGCAAAATTCATTACTACGTATTTAACGTAAAAGAAGTAAAAATAATTGTTATTATGAAAATAGACGAATTGCAACTTAAAAATTTTCTATAGTTCCATAATAAGTACAACTTGACTTCGACTAATTTTATAATGTTATTCAAGAACAATTCTTACAAATCGATTTCTTTTTACAAACAAAATATAATAAATGCGGAATATGTATATTACGCAACAAAAAGAATATAGAACAATATTAATACAATAAAATGAATAAAGTATTAGTAGCATAAAACGAGATAGAAAACTTACTAAATCCAACTAGAAATGCTTCTAACACTAATAATCGTTTTTGAAACATTACCAAAACAAGAAAGAAAGATACAATCGAGAGTGCTCGACGCTTATACGAACGCAAGACAGTTATACGAGTATTTAAAAATTAACCGAAAAGTATATTTGGTCTAGAATATACTATTAGTTTGAAAATAAATCACAATATACAACTGAGCCCATGTAACTGCCCTATAAATTGCTTCCAAATAACTTATATGTTTTTCATCCGATCATAACCAAATTATAGATATTATTGTGCGCACCAAAGCTTATGATTTTACCCTTAAAGGCATGCCATGGGGTCGGAAAGGGGGCGTGGCCAAATCTAAAACAAACTTGATCTGCGTGCAGCAATTATATGGTTTACAAATTTTTTTAGCGCTATCTGATATAGTCTCACCGATTTAGGAGTTCATCTGGACAGGACTCACCCGGACAGGACTCACAGACAGACATGGCTATATCGCCTTGGGTGTTGACGCCGATCAAGAATATATATATTTTATGGGTCGGAGATGCCTTCTTGTGCCTGTTACATACATTTTCTGCTCGCACAATATACTCTTCTACACTATGGGTAGCCGGTACAAAAGCAAATGTACATTTTTGTTCTTTAGTCCCTTTAAGTTGTAACTTCATTCAGTGAGTTACATAAAATACTTAGCTGCCAATTTAGTAAATGGGCAAATTTAGAAGCAAAGAAAGAAGTGTTAAATATTCAATTGCAGATAGTGTCTTTTAGCATTTGGGTAACGCGTAGTTGACGTTCCTTAAAGCTAAATCAGCTTGCTTAAGCAGAGTCCAGACTGATGACAGTCGCAAGCCGATTCCGGTTGTGGAACACAAGGAAATAAATAAAAAGTGGGACCTCGCATACAGTTCCATGACGTTATGTGGCTTTTTGCATGTTACAGATACAGTTAAAACATGCGCATATCGGGATGGGATAGAAAAAAGAATACAAACAAATAGCATACATGTCATTTAAACTGTCAGATGGTTGCCTTCTACACAGCAAATCACCAGAACACAAACACAAAGATATAAAAAATAAAGCTAAACCAAAGACAATGAAAATGCGCTGCCAGGCAAACGGCAAGTTCGCAGCATTTGACAAATGCGTAGCTCGGCTAGTTGACAATTTTTCAATGAAATTGAGAAATAGTTCTTTACATACATATTTTTATACTTATATGCATAATGTACAAGTCTAAAAGCAAGCAATCCCCACAATCCCCGCATTTGATTTTTGTTTAATTTTGTGTACATTAATAATATGGAAAGTTTGCTATCAAATGATTTTGTAACTTGATTTTTTTTCTTTTTTTTTGTAACCAACAACAAGTGATGAATTTGTTGAAGTTAGTTAAATTTATTAACTATCTGTTCAATGTAAGTTCTTTATCTTCAAGGCGAAGTATGACCTGACCACTTGTTACACGCCACCATGGTTTCGTCGTGTTAGTGAGGACGAAAAGTGGTGAAATACCGCCACAAACTCACCACTGATTGTCGTTATACGTCGTTGTCTGTTGCTTTTGGTTTTTATGTGGGCGTAACAGTGATAACAACTCGCGAAAATGCCTCGGCTGGCTTATATAAGAACGAATGCGTCAGGGACCTGGGATTCAAAAGTTAACCGACGTTTGATCTATCAACGTGCAGCAGCAACGTCAAGTAAAGTTACTGTTTCGGCAAAGAACAATTTACTCAACTTTGAGATTGTGACTGTGTTTATGTCAAAGCTTCTGTGTGTATTAATCATCATAGCCTAGTCGGTAATTTGAGTGTTTAATTTACTATTATTCGCGAATAGTTGGAAACACTTTTCAGTTCTTAAAAGTAAGTCTTTCTAATTTAACGGATTTTGTAAGTCTTCGGGTAATCTAAATTTTAAGAGAAATTATTTCAGACCTAGTTTTAAAAAAAGTTTTCAAAAATTATTTTTTTAATTAATAATTTTCTATCATTAAATATCCCACACAAGCATAAACATTATTGCTATTAGTATCAAAAAGAAGTTGCTTAAGAGTTTCTGCTTTGATTGATTTAAAAGTAAAATGTAGAGCTTGGACACCGTAATTGCTAAAAAATTAAAAATCGAAGTGCAAATATTTATTACAATTTTGTAAATTAGTAAACTACCATGAACAAAAAACAATGATTTACAAAACTATGTTTAGAAGTTTGGTGTCTACGATAATAATACTTTCTTATTAGACAACGATTTTTATACAGCTTGAAGCTTGCATCTTTTTTTAAATTTCGCTTTTCGTTGCAGAAAATATCAAAATGTTGCTAATGCAAATATGTGTAGTATTGTGTAAGCTACTATTCAATTTTTTTAATTTTACATGATAATTACCGAGATTGAAATTTTTTTCTTTTTGGAATTTATTTCATCCAAGACTGTGGTGATGTTAGAGCGTCTGAAAGCGGAATCTTAGATCGTAGGTTCGATCCCCGACAGGATCCATTCTTCGTTTTAATTCAGCGGCGTTCAAATTTTTTTAAATTTTTTAATGAAACTGAAATAATTTTCATGAAAACAATCTTTTAAAGTGCTTCCGGTGCGAAGCTGCGTGGAAAACAGGCTAGTCATATACAGGTATCATTAGAATAATGTTGAGTTAAGCTTGGAAGTAAGCTGGGCTAAAAGTTCGTGCGCTGACATATATGTACATATGTATATATTTATAATAAGTAGACGACGCTCTTAGTATTAAATCCGTTTACTTTTTAGTAAGCTCCATTAAAAGACACACGAATAAATTTTGTCACATATAGCATTTTAAGAATATACACTTTTGTTAGTTTGTTATGCAGAATATGTACATATGGTTCCAACATGGTTCAGCGAAAATGAAAGATATTGTATGCTTTAACGCAATTTAATTTCAATGAAAGCACAAAATTGTTAACAACGATAAAACAAAAGATCTAAAGAAGAAAAACCAAACCAAACCGAAAGCAATTTCGATGGTAAGGCACATCAAATTAAATTTGATTATGGGAATAGCTCGCAGCGTCGAACGCCAAGTTCGCAAAATATTCAAACGTATTGAAGAGAACTTGTCATGTAAAGGCATTCATGAGACATAGGACAAGACAAAGACAAGTTTCAATTAAATAAATATCAAGAAAAACTCCAAAGAGCTATATACGAAATATTAAATAAACAAATAGAAGGAATATTGAGTGATTGATAAAATTCCGCTTGGGGTGAGTGATGAAAAGAAAGATGTAATGTAGCCACGGGCAAGATGGGTAGTAAAAACAATGTTTATTAAGAAAACATATCAGTGAACTATGTATTTTATATATTTACAAAAGTATATGTTGTAGACCAACCAAAGCTTAGACCCGTGGTCTTTTCATTAAAGGTATAATTTGGCCTAAAGAAGTTAGCCACTTAATTTCTTGAGCGTAACTTAATTCGGAATCTTACCAAGTGCTAAGGGGTGCTGCCATCTTTTGCCGTTTTCAGTTAACGGAAAATATGCATGAATTGCGTGCGTCTCAATTGTGCACAGCTAATTTTTACCTCATTTGCTTAGCTTTACCTGAGGCTCAAATGCCTTTTCCAGCTTCTGGATGGGCGTCAGTGTGTATGCAGCATGAAAAGAAAGATAAATAATCATATATTCCAGATGAAATTGCTTGTTGGTAATCCCGTTTGACCAACAAGCTGCTCATATCCTTTTTGTTAGTTGACTTTCACCTTACTTCCGCATGGGCGCCTTGCCAAGCATTGCAATTTTTGACCAGAAAGTTTTTAAACTTAATTATAAAACAACGAGGAGCATTTTTAATATCCGCTGCATTTTTGCTCGCGGACATTCTAATCGCCTCTACGGATATGAGAAAGCCAGACCATGCTACAAAACTTATGACAATAAATTCATAAACAGATAATGCTGCCCTGCTGGCTGCAGCGTGAGTAAAGTCTCATTTGCACGAGGTGAAAGGCTTATTGTTTTCAATATTGTGTCGACAAACAAATAAGATTTTATTGCTAGAGATGATGTGTTCAAAAAGAAGTTGTGCTATTCAGATTTACGATTGTGCTGTCCACATTAGTGTCCACGTCCATTTTCGTGTTGCCGCATGATAAAGTACAATGAATGTGACGATTTTCCGCCTATTATCAACAGAGCTCGTGGAAAATACGCAGCTGTGCCGCTGTTGCTATGATTGTAAATCATACCAAGGAGGGTTGCATGTGCCCTTGAACGCTTTGCTCTGCGGTTTAGTGTGGGGTACGTAACCTGTTGTATGATTTGTTGTTACAACCAACGCCACTCCGTTGGTTGCTGTTGCACATGCATGCTGTAATTTATGTCTGCTAACGTTGTGTATCAGCAATTTTTGAAATGTACGCACATGAAGCATTAAGCGTAAAAGTGTTATAATACAATTAATTTGTTCCAAGGGCTTGGTGCATTTGCATATCATAAAATGAGAGAGTGCGAACTTAGAATTTGATGTGGCATCAATTGGCTTTTGAAATAAAGCTCCTTAAGTCTATTTGACATTAGGGACCAGCACTACAAGCCAGACCCTAAAGGAAATTTGTCTTTATTCGTCTTAAGCGACAGCTGCGCGGACTTCATTTGCCTGTAAAAACAACAAGTGGTTTATCAAAGAAAACTGTCAATGCATTTCAGTTAGTTGCAGTTGCATCATTGGCTGCTACGTGATCTGAGCGTAGTGTTTGGCTTGCTTGGGCATTGCATGAAATGCGGTCAGGAAGTGGAAATGCAGTCAGTTATTGCAACATAACAATAAGGGGTGTCATGTTTATTTCTCTTATGTACTTTCAATTAACGTCCGTCTTTGGAGTGACACATTGACGGCAGTGACAATGCTCGATAGCCCGCATTCATAGGGCTAAAAAATTTCGAGCCTGAGACGCCATGGCTGAGCCTTGGATTCGATGTCCAAAAGAAGCGGGAGAAATAGTAATTGCTTATTGTAAACTTAACAGTCGCATCATTCGTGGATTAAGCTCACAAACTTAGCAACTCAGCACTTTTATTGACACTCCCATCGTAAAGGTGACAGCTCCCATCAACGGCCAAGAAGCAAGAAAAACATTTCACATCACGGACCAAAACTTAATTTTTATGAATTTAAGCAAGGGTTGTAACAGATTGCAAGGCCAGCAGAAAATTCGTCTGCCTGATCCTAGAATTCCTCCTGCCGTTACAGTGTTGTGCTAACTGAAACGCTAGACCACATTTTTAAGCATTCCATTGCGTTTCTGTTTTCTATTTTTTGCCTGTCAAAGCTTGGAAATTTGTTGTCGTTTGACATATGTATGTGCTACGAATGCACATGAGTGTGTATATTTCGTTTGAGTGCGAATTTTCTGACGAGCCATGGAAGGGTGTATCGGTTAGGTTAAAGTGATTAACAAATATTCGATAATTTATTTTAAGGCAATTTATTTTGTTTATTTTTGTGTTTTGTTGTCATTTAAACAGAAATGTGGATTAACTCAAACGCAGTGTTTGATTAAAATAAGAAAACATATAAACAAAATTTTTTAATTTACATATATTCGCGAAATTTTGGAAAATTTAAATTTCGAACTTATTGCTATACTATACTACATAGGTAAACAATAATCAATACATTCAAATCAGATTCTCTATTATATTTTGCCATTCTATTATTCCGCAATTCGTAATATACACATTTATTTCTTATTTTTACCTAGTAATACTGTAAGATCATAAGAAAAAGATATCCAAAAGTCGATCAAATATTTAAGTTCTTTCTTTTAAATACGTATTTTTAGCCTAATGAATAGGGCTGCTAGTTGACAGCTGGTCTTAAAAAACGTTGAATTATTGTTTGACGCCGTTACAGATACAAGTCCGAGAAAAGGAGTCACGTGCCCGCAACACGTATAAGACAATGAATATGATAAATGCCCAACTGCTCCTGCTGACGCTCTACTGCTTAGGATACGTTTGCTGTTCGCCGGCCATCGCGGGACAAGAGCCCCCCAGCCCAATCGGAAGCGATGTCGATATGCTGATGAGGTCTGCCGAAGATGTGCCTGAGAACGGAAACGGCGTTGATAAGCGGATGGAACGTTACGCCTTTGGATTAGGACGGCGTGCCTATATGTACACCAATGGAGGCGCCGGCATGAAGCGACTACCTGTTTATAACTTTGGTCTAGGCAAGCGTTCGCAACCCTATTCCTTCGGTCTAGGAAAGCGCAATGATTATGACTACGATCAGGACAATGAGATTGATTATAGACCGCTGCCATCAAACTTTATGGGCGTAGCAGGTGACTACAAATAGAGATTGATCAGCCTTTGAA
The DNA here is from genome assembly GCA_963583835.1 of Drosophila immigrans. NCBI lineage: Eukaryota > Metazoa > Arthropoda > Insecta > Diptera > Drosophilidae > Drosophila > Drosophila immigrans. Next base: position 30,539,307 of record OY757142.1, read on the forward strand.
GTTTGATGCATTTGTATAATTTACAGGAAAGAGTGTCCGACAGTTTAAGCGAACGACGGGTCCACTACCTTTTAACTTTGGGTTGGGTAGGCGTTAGGGCTGCTCACGCGAATAAAAATCACAATTTCAGCCGGATGTCGTTTGTGACGGCCGAAGTAAGCTTTGACTTATTCTAAAAATTGTTGTCAAATGGCTTCGAATTGCAGCTCAGTCGAACATAAATTTAATTCCAAAATAATCCACAATTAAAAAGTTTTGAATATGCAAAAAATGGAAATAAACGGAAAGTAATTGCAACAAGAATAGAAAAAAATAAAAAAAAAAAGCTATTTGCATAGGAAATTAAATATGAAAAGAATATATAAACTTACATAAATATTCAAATATACTACATATTCGATATAAACATATTTTAATAAATACACTTAATACACATGTACATTTTAATGGGGCTTTTTAATAATAAAATTGAATATACACGGTATTATGCAGACTAAAATATATGTGTACTTTTGGGGCCCTTTGTCATCTACATACATCGAGCACTCGAGTGAACACGCATCCGTTAAAATCATTCGTTGTACTCGAAATGAAAAGTTCAAAATGGATTATTGAAAACTTATATGGCGAATATTTAACTATTTTCATTTAAATACATATTTGTAATTGTTTTGTGAAAACATTGTAATAAGCATTAATCTGGTCACTGCAAAACTGTGCAAGCAAAAATATTTGTATTGTACATTGTAAAAGCATTCAAAGTTACATAATTTAATTACAAAATATAAATTGAAAACGATTGTAACATATAACTAAAGATTTATAATGTGCCCTTTCTCGCAAAGGCAAGTTAATCTTTTGGAAAATTCAAATTATATCAATCTTCAGCTTGCTGAGAATAGAATCAAAAGCAAATACCGATGATATAAATGTATAAGGACTACTTCGTATGATTCCAAAGTCCGGCTGCAGGCTGGGCAAAGATCGGTGTTGAAAATTCGGGGTGTAACGGCTTACCGCAGTGACCTGGGGCTTTCTCGCATTTTGCTTCATCTTTTCTTTTCGGACTACAAGCTTCTTTGTTTCGCGGACCATGTAGATTGCCTCTGTATTGGTCATGTAATTGTGAATGATCTGGTTTGTAAAAACATATTATTTACATCTGATCTTTTTTAGAATTGTTAGCCAAATCATATATACCTTTCGCTTCTTTGGACAATGTGCAAATACCCAAATAAGCGTGCACAAAGTATTAAAAATTTCACTGTCCTTATCACACCAGCGCAACAGCATTTGCGCAATGGTTACGAGGCCGCCCTCCTGGAAGGTGTTCACTGTGGTGCTGTTATAACGTGCCAAATTAAGAATAATGCGACTACAACGCTCGATTAGTTGCTTATCAACTTCCGAACGAATAGCTTGTGCCATGATACCATAACAGAAGTGTGACATAAATTCTGAGCACCACATTAATAGATGGGGTACTGTTCGAGATAGACGGTCTGAAATTAAATACAAATAAACCAGATCAGAGATTAGTTTAAGCAAAATAGACTTGATATATTTACCTAGACGACTTAATACGGGTAATGCATCCGATGCAATAAAGCGACCACGCAAAATTCGTACCGCGTCCTGAACCTTAGACCGAACCGAGTTGATAGCTGTAGCCTGATGGCGTAGTTGCAATAAACGCTGTCGTATGACCAAAAGTCCGGCATGGCGTTGTCGTCGACGGGTACGATATCCACGCCAATATCGTTGAATAACTTTAGCTGCTCGTTTTTGACGCTGAAAGTCTTTCATCTCAGGAGTCATCAAGGCCTGGTAACGCTTGCGGGCAAGAAAACCACGCACATGCGCCTGAAAATTTCCAGTGTGCCGAGTTAAAAGACGGAATTGGGTACGCTGCACCAATACAATGCGTTTACCACGAAATGTTTGCTGAAGATGAATTGCTGTCTTCCGAAGTTCTAAGAATTCATTGCGTTTCTCAAGCATACTACGCCTTGCGCGCAATCTTTGCTGTGCCCAAATAGTAACTGATTTCAGTTGATGATATTGATTGCTTGCATTGATCATAGCTTGACGAGCACGAAACCGGCGCTGGAGTACAATGGTAGCCTGCCTCAGACTTTGATACTGACGGCGATTCTGTTTCATCATTATAAAGTAGCGCAGACAACCTTGTAATAATCGCACTTTTTGAACAGTTGCTAAGAAGAGATGTCGCTGCCCACGTGCTTGTAAAGTAGCTCGCCATTTACGCTGCAAAGTTATAGAGCTTGATCGAACCCGTTGATAGATTTCACGATCTAATCGCATCTCTTGCAGACTTCGCCACCAGACCTGTATACGGTGAGCAGCTTGTTTTTGTCTCTGGAAATTGCTCCTTACAGATCTCATCGCGAGTTTAGCGAGATAGCGCTGCTGTAGCTGTACAATAGCTCCTTTCTCGTGTTGATATGTGGCACGTTGCACTCGCATGGACATCTTAGCACGATAGCGACGCTGTAATTGAACTGTAAATATCCTCAATTTATGATAATTGTATCTATGCGTAAACATAGCCAAACGGGCACGATAGTGCGTCTGGATGGTTATGACTGCCTGACGCAGTTTTATATAGGTGCGACGCTGTTTTTTGGTCATCAAATGGTTGCGCCAATGCATCTGGAGGCAACTAATAGCAGCTAGAGTGCCCCGATACTTGGCACTCAGATAACGCATTTCTCTAAAGGATCGGAAGATCCGCTGAATAACTACAGCCGCATGTTGAAGGCGAAGAAACTGCGCCCGCTGTGTCCTCACCAATTGTCGAGCGCGCCACAATGTTTGTATTTTAATAACGGAATTTTTCAAAGTAATGAAATCTCGGCGTAGCATCCGCATTTGCAATTGTGCTCGAAGTTTGCTTTGTATCACGATGGTGTGAGATCTTAACTGCTGATAATAGTTAAATTGCCATCGCATTTTTAACGTTGCTCTCCATTTTCGTTGCAAGTAAATAATACATTGTCGATTCCATACAACACTACGTTGCACCTTAAGCATTTCTAGACGACCTCGATATCGCTTCTGCAACACAGCTGCAGCATTTCTCAGCTGCAAGTATTCCTGTCGTTGGTGGCGCATTTGAAGTCGTGCCCTATACTTTATCTGAAGTAACCTGGCCGCGATCTTCAGCTTGTGATAACTTTCACACTGTGCATGCATCTTGAGTGTTGCTCTCCATTGGTGCTGCAATACTATGACACTCTGACGTTGAAGTTTATAGCTTTGATAGCACTTAAGCATCTGCAGACGTGAGCGATAGCTCCTTTGTAAAATTACAGTCGACTCTCGAAGAATGAGAAACTCTTTCCGGGTTTGCTGCGCCAGTCTATTACTCCGCCATTTATTCTGCATGGAGATGATCAATTGCCTTTGTCGAAGGTAACTTTTGCGCTGATCCCTCGCGCAGCGGACAGCGCGCCAATGTAGTTGTATACAGGAAGCAGCAGCTTTGTACATTTGATCACGTTGCAAGCGTGCCGTATTTGCATATACCAGCAATTTGTTTGAAAACATACGGCGACGAAAAATCCTTTGAAGAAATATTATTGACTCTCGCAGATGAAGGAATTGTTGGCGACACTGACGACCTAGACGGTGGGCACGCCACCAGACCTGAATATTAACGATTTTCTGATACTTTTCAAACAAATGTTTTTGGACCAAGTAGCGGCGAGTGTATTTCTGCAGAACGATTGTAGCTTGTATGCGTTCCACTCGATACAATTTTACAAACTTGCGCATTTGATGACCGCGGAAGGCAGCTTGAATACGGATCGCAGCGCGATCACGAATGCGACGTCGAATGAAGACATGAAGCCATCGACGGCGCCACCACAGCTGCAGGACTCGGGCAGCAGCATTGAATTTAGGCGATCGAAACTTATAGCAGAGCTGCCAGAGAAGGGACAATGTCTTTTCCCGATAGCCATCCACTATGTCAGCTGCAGAGATGTCACCGCCGAGCTGGAAATCGGTCGTTTGCAAGGCGCCCAAGGCGAGCTTAACATTAAATATACGTTGCAAACGAGAAATGGCTGGAACTCGCAACTGCTGGGTGAGATCATCGCGGAGGAGAATTACCTCCATTACACGTGTAAGACGCACTCCATCGCGCAAATCCACAGCCAGGTTGTTGAATGCATAATCAAACTCATCGAGAAAAGTCTGCTTATGTTCTAGTACATATCCCATGCGGCGTAAATCACGGGTGATGTCGCCAACGTTCGCCAGCAGCTCAGATGAGAAACGTAACAGAATATCTTTAGTTTCCTTATGTGGCGATTTCTTGGCAAACAAACATGGATTGTGCTTGATGATGCGTCGGTGTTTGGCTTGATCAAGGAACAGTAGAAGAAATAAAGTCTTTTGTAGCGTGTGCTTCTTAATTGTTTCTGCGTACTCCTCTGTTAAAGTATACGCCTTGCTGTACTTTTGCTCTTCGAACTTGTTACGAAATAGTCGATTTAGAATGAAAGTGGTGAGACCGACAATGTCGCGATTCGATTGCAGATGTAGTTTTTCGCCAAATACTACTTCCAGGCCGAGACGTAACCACAGTGGATTAAAACATAGCAACAACTCCAGGATAGTCCGCTGCATGACCACATCTAAGTGAAGGTTCCGATCTTTTCGAATGCGCAACGCCTGCTTCTGTATATAGACAGCCACCTTGGAGCATGGTATGCGCATTTGTTCGCTGAAAAACAGTTCAATAGCGGCCCGACGCAGAGTTTCTAGCCGAAACGTGGTTAGGTAATTCATCGATTGCATTTCTTTTGTGGGCGCCAATGACAATTCCTTGTTACGCACTTCGTTAAAGAGCTTGCCCACATCGATTTTGCTATTGTTATCTGCATCTAAATCAGCGGGTATGCTAACCAATGCATTCAACCATTTCTTGAAATCCGTCTGATGTCGCTCAACGGCCTCCTCATCCAAATACATTGTTGATGCCAAAAATGGATCGATAGTAGTGCTTGCAGCAAAAGGATCTGGATTAATATAGGATTGCATGTACAGGTCGGAATCGTACAGTTTAACGGGAGGTATCTCTTGTGTCTTGCAGTGAATGACGGGCTTTTTCAACAGCGACATCGTTTGAGACAATTTGAATTTCTTGGGCTGGACACGCGGCCATGCCCTGGATTTGCGCGCTGAGGCATTGGTCGGCGTACAAAAACTAGTTTCATATTTTTGACGCTTCGGTGGTGAGATGCCCAAAGTTTCATTACGATGAAGTGATTCGTTGCTAGGAGCAGCCGAAAAGCTCAGCTCATTTGAACGACGTTTGTGTCCGCTGCTTACTTTTGCTTTCTTGCCTTGTCGTGCTAAATTATCGATCTTATGTGCTTTCATTGCTGCTTCGTGTAGATTACAGTGGCTAGATTGCGCCAGAATCTCACTGTGATTGAACAGCACATCCTGGTGGGAAGCAATGCTCGTCTCGCTGGAGCCGGAGTTATCGAGGAATGTGGTTGCTAACGATTGTGGCAGTTGCTGTTGCTGCTGATAATAACGATTCTGCTCAATGGATCGAAGCGGGATCATTTCATTAAGATTTGGCATCGAACCCTGTATGGCAATTTTCGATTGCGACGATAGCAGGGACAAATTCTTCATAGATTCACTGTACTTGCGTAATGGCGAGCCAACGACATGAATATCCCGTTTCAAATCACGGATCTTAGATGGAGTCTGGCTTCCCATATTTGGTGGACTTGTGTCTTCTTCTCGTATGCATGCCAAAGCCCGCATTTGTATGGCTGGCATAATGATCGTAGTTTTGTTTAAGGTAATTGAAGGTGCCTGCTGCAACAAATCGGTGCGCGACCCATCCAAAGTGTCTGCAGATGTACTCATTATTTCCGAATGTCTCACTTCAAACGTTATGTTGGAAATGGATTGCTCCTCGTCCGGTCCAGACGGCAGTCGACGTGGATTCAATGCGTTTGTGCTATGTGGTGCAGTTCCAGATAAGCTCAATGTTGGAGTGGGCCAGTCAACAAGATTATCTGGCAATGGCTTTCCCCCATGCACCATTTCGACGATCGGTGTGAATTGCATATTATCAATTAAATTGATTACGCTACCAGGCGTCGTGGGACTGACGTTCTCCTTGAGGTTGCGTCCCTGAGGAGAAATATGTGAGGTAAATTCAGTTATGTCTTGGGTGCCAGACACTGCTCTATACACATTTCGCTCGCTCAGCGGCGGCTGGACTCTCAATGTCCGTGCATTTCGTGCAACAGCCGCGGCGCCGTTGCGCCACGTTTGCTTCGAGCTGGTCGATGTGGCAACTGCTGAAGTGGAACTGAAACTAGATAGACGTTTCTTATTTTGTGCAGCTACAGCTGCAGTTGCAGCGCTATGCCTTGCCATTTTGCTACAGCTAGTCGGAGATTTAAGCTGCAGCGTCTTGCCAACTGTAGGAAATTTGCGAGTTGTCTTCAGGTAGCAAGCATATATACGTATATCAAATTAAAAGAGGGGATGAAGTTAGTGACCGGATCGTCTGCAATAAGTGTCACTCACCCTTGATGGTTGAATTCTTGTGGATTTCAGAATTATCATGACTTCTTTGCGAAAGTTACGATTGTCCAGCAACTGTAGAGTTTCCTTGCAAGCGACATCAATCTGTGGACTCCACACCAATTCCAAGGTCACCTCATCGCGAGCAGGAACTGTATGCTCCATCCATTGGAGACTTAGATTGTGTTCCTCTTTAAAGGGCTTGGTTACTCTGACCTAAGAGCAAATAGCTAATTAGGTTATTATCATTGTCCAAAACCAAACATTGATAAAATAATTGAAAGGTGCCAAGTTGCCAAGCCGACGACAATGGCAACTATCCAGCAGGGACAATCGGACTGAAATTTATATTGAGTAACCAACTAACCTCAATATCTTCGTCACTGGGATTCATGATCCGAACAATCCGTTTTGCTGTTTTGCTAATTGGAACGTCTTCGAATTGCACAATTCCCTTGGCAGTAAATGGAGCCATTACAACGACAGCCGGTTCGCGACCTTCGAGTCGCTTCTTTTGCTTAAGTCGCGATGGCGTCACAGTAATCTACATAAGTGTGCATAAGATGCAAACAGGAACACATGAAAACATATACACTTAGAAGCTAGGAATAAAACTATTTTTTACTTGCAACCTCACCTCAAAGGCGCTCATATTAAATCACTAATTAGCGCGTTAACGTTCCAATAACAATTTCAAATATGAACCCTATAAGCCAGAGAATAAAGTTAAAACAGTGACGCTACAATTAACACTATTAACAAGATTTAGCGCGCAGCACAAATTAAAATGTAGACTCGAAACGAAGTACCGCTCATGCCGTTGCCATTTTGAAAATAGATTACTAGGGTTGCTTTGGTGTTGGAAGCGTTTTGGTATATTTTAGTGCATTTTGCAGGTAAGTGGCAACAACGTTCTATCCCTGCGAATGGCAATATCACGAATGACCAGAAAATTTGAAATTAGAAGTTTTTATTTACAAATCCAACAACAAAACTATATATGTAACTGTCTAAAAAGACACAAAAAAAAAAAGACATGTCACATTACTCTGCTTGGTGGAATGCTGAGTAATCGTTGAGCGGCTTGATCATCATCGAGCGCCGCCTTGTCAGCATACATATTCTTGAAGTAGCCAGGAAACGGAGTTGCTCCATCCACATCTTCGCCGATATTATCATCTGGCGGCTCAACTGCCATAAAAGATATGGCAAAGCCACGAAGCGAATTACTTTCATCTGTTTGGAACTTTAACAACAGGGTGTCCGAGGTGGAAACAATCATCGGCGGTTTTCTCTTTCCGCAATAACGTCCATGTATGGTATTCATAACGTTGCCTTCCTCGGTGACCTCGAGGAAATCATAGTCGCATCGCTCGGAATACTCGATTTCAAAGTGCAGAAATTTGATTTTAACACTGCTTTCGGCATCGGACTCAATGCGCCAATCGCAGTACATATTCCGCTTGTATGGCCGACTCCCATAGCGAGGATGTGAATAGAAGATCTGTGTGTGATTCGTTGCACGTAAATAGCCGCCACACTCCGAAACAAAGGTTGCCCTGAAGCCTTTGCGCTGGAGTCCCGCATCCGTTTTGAGCACCATAAACATTTCATTACTGGAGGCAATAACCGCATAAGGTTCCCGACCACCACAATAGACGCCCAGTGTCGAGCTATTCTCCGACCGTCCATCATAGATAGCCACATAATCATAAATGCATTCCTGATGACTTTCCACATCGAAGTCTTGAAAAGTCAGCTGGATGCGATGCCCCAGAACGGTCTGGAAATGCCAGTAGCAATATAAATTGCGTGCATAGTCGTGTGGATAGTTTGGACTGTGCAGTACCCCATAGGAGGATGTGATTTCAAATTTGCACTTCGTCTCCGTGCAGTTGTGACCATTATTGTGAAGCGTGTAGCCATTCCTGCAGCTGCATTGGTATCCACCGTAGGTGTTGCGGCATCTATGTTGGCAGCCACCATTGTTCAGTGCACACTCGTCGACATCTACGATGAGATTCATGAGGGATTAAGTTGAATTGGTTACCAAAGCAAAGTAAGGTCAGGGAATGGACAATTTATTCTTACCTACAATAAACTGGGCTACAAATCCGGTGCGCTGAACCGTACGATCCGAATAGAATTCGAGGCGCAGAATATTCTGTTCTGAGTTAATGATTGGTGGCAACTCGCTGCCACAGTAAATTCCAATCTTCTTAAGCCTACTGTCGCGTAGCTTGGAGTAGATGATCAGAAAGTCGTAACTGCATTTGGTGTACTGCAGCTTAGTGCCCTCCAGATCAAAGGCCGTGAAGTTGAGAAAGACGGCATGATTTGGAGGCGCTACTATCTCCCATACGCATTGTTTGGCATTTGGATATAAATCGGGATATGAAGGTGAGTACAGGGTGCCATTAGACTTGGTAGCATCTAAAACACCGCCACAAGCATCTGCAAAAGGGTAAAAGGGTACAAAAATGTTGTAGATTGAAGTCGTTGAAACTACAAAAATCAATCTTTTAACAAACCTTCACAGGTCTTGCCATTGGGCTGCAGCTCATAGCCAGCATTACATCCACATTGATAGCTGCCCAAGGTATTGATGCAGGTGTGCTGACAGCCGTGCTGCATGAACTTGCATTCATCCACATCCAACATCAGAGCTGCGGAGAAGCCCAACTTTTGAACGGATCCATCCGACACAAATTTGATATACATTTGATTGCTATGCGTTCTATTGATTGGTTTAATTGATATAATTACTTGTTAAAGTCTCAGGCTTGATTATGACACTCACTTGATATTGGGTGGTAGCTTGTCCCCACAGAAACGGTCTATCACCTTTGAGTCGCTCCGAAAACCATCTCTGATCTCAATATAGTCGTAGATGCAACGATCATGCTTCTCTAGCTCGAAGGACTGAAACTTTATGACCACATGATGATTTGCAGGCGCCACGATGCGCCAAATACACTCTCTGTTCGGCATGTACTCCATCGGATAATTCGGGGAATCTATGGACTGATTGTTGGTCAGGTTAAAGTCTCCTCCGCAAACCACTGGATGGTATAGAATAGAATAAGCATTTCATTCTATCGCATACATAAAAGTGCGTAAATGTATGGCTTACCTTCAAAACGTGCTTTAAATCCCCTATATCCGAGTTCGGCGTGGTTGTTGACATACTTGATTAGCATGCGACTTGTCTCCGTGGCGATCATCTGATTGTCGTTGCTGTGGCTGCCACAAATGCGTCGCACAAGTGGCGAACGATGCCAATATCCATCGCGAATTTCCAAATAATCCTGCGTACAGTTTTCCGAGTGGAACAGCTGCAGATCATATAGATGTAGGACAATACGCTCACCATTTGTTGCCGTTATCCGCCACTCGCAGACGCTCAAGGAAGCCGCTTTGTCTTTTGCACCGGCTGGAGGCACTTCATCGGCCACATCGCCACTTCCCTCAACGTTACTCAACAGACTGTTGACTGTGTATGTGTAATGTGGAGACACGATCTGCCCGGAATTCTGCTGAAAGGTGCGCCCACATGCGGCGCATTTGTAAAGCAGATTGGCCTGCAAAATGTCTCCTCGACTTAGTCGGCGTCGCTGCCCCAATTCCATTTTTACTCCTGAGTAGAGGCCAATAGGTGTGATGGTATCCAGATATGAACTCTTAGAAAATGAGTTCTTGGCGTAATGCATGATCGAGTTGTAGTCATAAGGTAAAAGCGGCTCGTCGAATTCCTCTGGAGACAAAACATCAAAATTGTACGCCTGGCCCCTCATAATGTTTGCCTTATTGATAATAATATGCTTGTCGCGATCGCCACGGGCGTGCTCATGATGGAAGCCAATTGTATGGCCTAACTCGTGTATAACGATGCCAAATTTTTCACAGTTTCTTCCTATGGAAATTGCTTGACGGCCGTTGCCATTCTTACCTAGAAAAGAGCAGCATCTATCAAAGGACAAAAGTTACATATGTTGACTGCTATACAAAGGGGAAATGCGACTCACCCGCAACTCTTGACTGTGAAGTAGATGTAGTTGGAATGCAGCTTGACATCGCGTTCTACAAACTTAATACATGTAAAGTTCTCCCAGTAGCGCATGGCCTGCTTAAAGAGTGCTTTGTGGGCGCCACTAAAGGTGGAATCTATCTCGTAGGGAATCACACCATAGTCCCAGGTGCGATCCTTACGCACTGTAACGGCACGACGAAATCGTGTCTCCTCGACTCGGTGCGTCACCAGGCCATCCATGGATGCATCCGTCCCATTCAGAGGCGGAGAAAGTGAAGCCATTGCCACAGATGACAAGCGAGACGATGATTTATGACGTTGTGTTCGTCCTCGTGATTGTTTTGAACGTCGACTTCTGCAAAGAGATTGTTTTTCAAAATTAATGGGATTTGAACTCGAATGTCAGCAGGAACATTTAAATTTGCCCATATATACAATTGAGACCTCTACTTGACAACACTTCCGACTTACCCCAATATATTTGTATTGCCTTCCTCCCGAACTTTTGTGTTCAAGTTTCTACGCCGGAAATTTTGGCGCAAACGATTCTGGTTCGAGTCTTCATCGGACTCAGATTTTGACCAAACGTTTTCATGCGCATTAAAATTCTGTTTCTCAGCTGACTGTAATTCATTCGATGAGAACTCTGATAAATTGAATTGTACAATGTACTTGTACTTACCTTGAATATTTCAAAATCATCGGGGTGTTCGCTGAAATCAAAATCATAGTTATCTGCACCCTTATTGGCACCGTACATGTGGGGCAACAATGCAATTATTAATAATCCAGAAAATAACCAAATCAAATTCACTTTCAAAAGCATTGTGTGAGTATTTCGTATCCTGCTCTGATTAGTCTCTTGTTTTTTTCTCTTTATGTATTTAAATGCGTATCACACGACCGAGCAGGGTCAGCTGAAAAATCTGACTGAACTCCTGAATGCTGGAATTGTCGAATTATATTTCTCCAGGTCCAGTAACATACACACATTTGTAGGGGTTCTGGGACTTAACAGGTATAGGAGATAAAGGAATGAGTGAGAAGAGAGGGAGAGGATCTCAGGATCACCATGGCAACACCACGCGATCTTTCGTCACAGACAACAAGCAACAACAATAATGACGAGTCGTTCGCAACTGGAACTGTTTCAGAGCCCTCCTTACACTTTTATTTTTAAGCTGCACATTGTATTTCTTTATTTCTGCCTGCCTGCTGTTACTTGTTTGCATTCAATGACTTTTATTTGGGTATTCCTACACCTTGACATTGACTTTCATCTACCTGGAACTGGGGCTCAACTTACCACCGCTCGGTTTGTTAACGATATTTGCATTTATTTCTGAAGACTGGATCAGGTGCCGCTTAGGGCTTTAGGGCTTGTAAGTACTAGAAATGAACAAAACATTTCGCGGTAATTTCAACAATAAAACCAATCCAAAATACAGATGGCTCCGCAGTGTGCAAAGGCTGTCATAAAATATGTACAAATATATGTACATACATATGTAACTACTAAATTCATATACATATGAGTACAATTTACATCCATTTAATGAAAACCGACTATTTGGTCAGCTTTTGCAGTCATCAATTCAATAATTTCTTAAAAGGTTTATTTTTAAACATACAAATTATTATTTAATATATTTAATTACGTATTAAGTTGATTCAGGTATTTCAAAATTATGGATATACAGGTTATCAAATTTGCCCTTTATACTAAATTAAAATAGAAAATGCATTGGGAATACGAGTTACATATATGAATTACACGAGATTGAAATTGTTTACATATATTGCACTTTGAGATAAAAGTAAGGGTTAATCTAGAGTTGCCCACTTAATTAGATACAATCTATGCAAGGAATTAAGGCATTGCTTAAATTAAACTAAAACAGTAAATATTATATGATAATTGGACATTATCATTCAACATAAATATTGTATCATCGAAAATGATTTAATGATCTGAAATGGTCAAATGATCAGAATTCAGAGTTTTCGTGTCAATAATATATTAATGAGTTCATTATGGTCGAAATACCAAGTATATGATTAAGTTACGAGAGCAAAAAATGTTGCTATATGTACGCCACGATATGCCTAAATAGTTCAATAAATTCTGTTATTATATTGTCATGTTTTTGTGCGTTTCTAGGAAATCTATGAATCGTTTTCACTTTGGTATCCAAAATCTAATGGGTAAGATTTTGCTCCCACGAAGCTGAGCATTTTCCAACTGGTTCTCACTGAAGTCACTGTAGTCTTCCACTTCCTCGGAATACTCCTTATAAATGCTTTTAAGCGAGCCTGGAAACGGAGTGACCATCTCCGAGCTATATAAATTTTCCACATCCTCGTCACTATTTTCAAATGGATCGACAGCCACATACGAAGCCGAGAATCCCTTCATTGACACCGAGCTGTCTGTCTTAAAACGTACCAACAAAGAGTCCGTCATGGAAATAATGTCAGTTGGCCGCTGTTTACGAGTAAGTATATGAACATATATTATATTGAGGTATATTGCCCATGCATCTTCTCAAACATACCATATAATTACAGTACTGTCCGTACATTGGTCCACTGGTATCCTCCATACCAGAATACACTTGGACATAGTCATAAGTACAGTTCTCGCTACTCTCAATATCAAAAGTAAGGAATATTAACTGCACATTGCTGTTGGCCGGTGCTTGAATTGTCCACTCGCAGTCCATGTTATCATTGTAATCCTGATTGCTGAATCGAGCATGAGAGTAGAACTGCTGTATGTGGTTGGTAGCCCGTAAATAGCCTCCACATGCTGCAAACAATTACAAGTAAATTGTTAATACGAGACGTTCTTGATCAAAAACACATCAAAAACACATCTGTTTGTTACATATTTTTTTTTAATAACATTAATCTGTTATAAAGGTAAAATTGGTCTGTACCCCTGTTTTTATACGTTACCAAACTTAATCTGCGTGCAACAAGTACTTCAAACAAAATTATGTTGCTTTACTTCTTATAATATCGGAGATCTAGGTGTTCATGCAGAACATACACGCGGACAGACAACCAGACGGAAAGACAGACATGGCTGTCTTGGCTGTTGACACAGATCAAGAATATATATACTTTGTGGGGTCGGAGATGCCTTCATCTGCCTGTTCCATACATTTTCTGTTGGCATTAAGTTATAAACCCCATCTACCCTATTGTTAGCGGGTATAAAAAAGGAAGATATAGTCGAGAGTGCTCGAAGACGAAATACTCATTAGTGCCCATTATTACACGTTTACACACATACACTCTCAACGTACATATATATTTGCTTTACAACCCCTTCTATGAACAAGTAAGAAAGCTACTCGAGAGTGCTCGACCGTAAGATACCCGCAAACCATGTCGAGAGAAAACAAAAAAGATCACAACCAAATTCACAGGAATCAATGAGACTATAATTATTATTATGTATACCTTATGCACAACTATTTTGATAAATAATTTAACAAATAACTTTTGTTCTACTAATCTTCATTTTACCAACATTACAGGGTTAGAGTATCAAGCACAGAAGGCTTACGAAATAACACATCATTATGCAAACAACTTTTGAAGTTATACGCGATTTACATAAAAAACGTGACCTCTTCTAGATTTATGCATATTGTGGGTGAAGGGCGCGTGGCAGTCAACTTCTGAAATTAACTTGATATGCGGCGTAATGAATGCAGGAAACTATGTACCAAATTTGGTGTCTCTATGTTTTATAGACGGACATGGCTGTTGACACTGATCAAGAATATATATTCTTTATGGGGTCGGAGATGCCTCTTTCTGTCTGTTACATACATTTTCTGTTGGAAATAAGTTATAATACCCTTCTACCATATGGGTAGCGGGTATAAAAAGTGTTTAACAAATATGTTTTGTTCGGCTTTTCAGACTTTTACCACGTTAAGAGTGTAGAGTATAGATTGTTTATAATTATATCATTACTCTAAGTTATATGCATTTTACAACAACGGAATTTAACGTGTTCTTAACTTTCGCAAATTTTGGCCAAAGTAGAGTATCAAAAATTGAAAATAAACTTGATCTGAGCAATGAGATTTACGAATGCACAGGCATGGCTAAATCAACTCAGCTGTTGATGCTGATCAAGAATATGTATCATATAGAGGTTGCAGATGTCTCCTTCTGCCTGTAACATACATTTGCACAACATAAAACAAGTAAGAAAGCTACAGTCGAGAGTGCTCGACCATATGATACCCGCAACCCATTTCGAGAGAAAACAAAAAACTTATTTGATATTTTAACAAAAAATATACCAATATACTAAAACTGTTTTTTTTGTATATATTTGAAAATGGCGGGTATAAAAATCCATGGCATACCGACATGGTCACACTGTCAACTAAACAAACAAAGCGCGGGCAGCTGCAAGTGAATTTTGCATATAAAGTTGATTCTTTAATAACTTCCTTGTTTTTCATTCGATCTCAACCAGGAATCATTGAGAATACAATTATTATTATGCATACCAAAATTCAATGCTCTAGGTCTTTTATTACGGATTTTACAGGCTTTTGTGGGCGGAAAGGGACGTGGCAAAAATTTAAAATAAACTTGATCTGCGTAGGACCTATAGGAGTACTGTCACCAAATTTGGTAGCTCTTTAGCATTTTGGTATGCATAATAAAAATGATAGTCTGAATGACTCCTGTGAATTTGGATGAGATCGAATAAAAAACGAGGAAGTTATTAAAGAATCAATTTTGTATGCAAAATTCACTTGCAGCTGCTCGCGCTTTGTTTGTTTAGTTGACATGACCATGTCAACATGTGACCATGTCGGTGTTGTGGATTTTTACCCGCTATTTTCAAATATATACAAACAAAATACAAGTTTCAGTATATTTTTGGTATATTTGTTGTTAAAATATTCAAATTTTTTTTTCTCTCGAAATGGGTTGCGGGTATCATACGGTCGAGCACTCTCGACTGTAGCTTTCTTACTTGTTTGAAAATGTTTAATAGTCAAGAAGTTTCAAAAATATAAAGCTCGAGCACTTACAAGTCGAATGCATTGCCATGAATCCACTCATTTGTTTGTTTTTGTCCGTTTTTAGCACCATGTAAAGTTGGTTTGTAGTTGAAGATATGGGGTATGGTATTTTATCGCCGCAAAACCGCCCCAGTAAGGAACTAAGCTCTGAGTCGCCATCATAGATTGCCACATTATCATAAGCGCACTCCTATAGAATGAAAAACTGAATATAAGACGACTGTTCGTATCGAAGCAATTTGTATTGAGATTTCACCTGATGAGATTCCACATTGAACTCATTGAAGATAAGCTTGATGCGATGTCCTGGTGTGGTTGAGAAATGCCACACGCAGTCAGCATTTGGAGGATAGTTATCTGGGTAGTTGGGACTGTATATAGTTCCAAAGGCAGCAGATATTTCGTATTTGCATTCTCCCTCCTTACAGTCGTGTCCATTTTCGTGCAAAGAATAGCCATTGTGACAGAAGCACATGTATGAGCCAATAGTATTCCGACATTCATGCTGACAACCTCCATTGTTCACCGCACACTCGTCAATGTCCGTAAAAAAAACAGCCGCAAATCCGGATCCTTGGACCGATATGTCGGAATGAAATTCAACACGCAACGCATTACTGTCCGATGTTGCCGTAGGGGGAATGGAGGTGCCGCAGAAGGTACCAATACGTTTAAGACGATTTTCGGTGAGTTTAGAATAAATAGTCACCGAATCGTAGCCGCAATCCGATTGTTGACGATCCGTGCCCTCCAGATCAAAATGCGTAAAGTTCAAGGAGATTTTATGTTTTGGTGGCGCAATTATTTCCCAAACACACTCTTTTAGCACCGGATACTTTTCGGGGAACGAGGGCGAAGTAATAGTTCCATTTGGATACTCTATGCGTCCGCCGCAGGCATCTTACCAAGGGTAGACAATGAGATAATATAAATATTAATTTCAAAATGTATTTCGATTTCTTACCTTCGCAATGCTTTTTATCACTGTGCAGTTCATATCCAATGTGACAGCTGCATTCGTAGCCACCGAGAGTGTTGATGCACTCGTGCTCACATCCGTGATTTAGAGTCTCACACTCGTCCACCTCCTTCATGAATACCGCTGAGAAGCCAGCTTTCTGCACTGAAAGGTCCGAAACAAATTTCACGTACATCGAATTGCCACTTGACCTGAAAGTGACGATGAACAAAGCAGAGTTTGTATTTTTTAGTGTGTGGATGTTTGTTAACTACCTTCTAACCGTCTACCCTGTTGGTGGTTGTTAGCACTCACTTCATGTTTGGTGGCGGCTTGTAGCCACAGAAAACGCCAATTAGCGCAGCATCCTGTGTGGGCCCGTCTCGCACCTCAACATAGTCATAGACACAGCTGTCATGGTTCTCGACCTCAAACGACTGGAATTTCAGCGCCACTTGGAAGCCCTTTGGCACCGTAATTTTCCATACGCATTCCTTGTTGGGCAAATAATCGAGTGGATAGTTTGGTGATTCTAAGCGACCCTCTGTGTCATCTACAGATAAATTACCACCGCAAACAACTAAGAAGAGAAAAACAAAAAAGCAAAAGGGGATATTACCACTGTGCCATGTACTTAACATGCTCCACTTACCGTCGAACTCAGCTTTGAATCCCCGATAGCCCTCGCTGCGACGTGTGTTCACATAGGTCAAAAGCATTCGACTGCTTTGAGAGGTGATCCTTTGGCTTGCTACTTTACCACAAAAGCGTCCAATTAACGGCGACTTAAAGTAGTAGCCATCCCGAACCTCCAGATAGTCTGTCTCACAGTTGTTGGACTTAAAGATATTCTAAACGACACAGAGCACAGAGTACTGAATCTGTTATATATGTTTATTTTGTATAGGAATAATGCCAACTGTCTCACCATATTCTCAAGTCGGAGCTCTACACGTTCACCGTGTGTAGCCGTAATTCGCCACTCGCAATGTTCGGTCTCATTGCTGACTGCACCCGCCGTGAAGTAGACGGGACTGGTGAAGATGCCAGTGCTCTCCTGGAAAGTGCGTCCGCATTTGGGACAGTTGTAGAGGAGATTTGCTTGCGAAATATCGCCTTGGCTCAGGCGCAAACGTTGACCAATCTCCGGCCTTTTGCGACCCTTGACTTCAATTGGCAGTATCGTATCCAAATACGTTCCCTTTGAGAACGTATTGCGTGCATAGTGCATAATTGAATCGTAGTCATAGGCCATCCCCAGTGAATTCACCTCATCGACAGACAACATATTAAAATTGTAGTCCTGGCCCTTCATTATGTTGTTGTGCTCGATGACGACATGCTTCTCACGATCTGGACGCGTGTGCTCATGCCAGAATCCCACAACGTGTCCCAACTCATGAACCACAATTCCAAACTTGTCACAGTTACGTCCAATTGAGATAGCCTGTGGACCATTGCCACGTTTACCAACAAATGAGCAGCATCTAGTATCACATAAATAGTTTTTCAAATTAAATTATCTACTCTTTTTGATAATATATGTCATAAGTTTTGTTCCATTTTAGACTTTTTTTGACTTGAAGTTAAGTAAAGTACTCGCAACTTCCGATAAACAATCAATGTTAAACTATTTGAGTTTTATTATATATTTATAAAGAATACAAATTTTTTCGTTTTGCTATCGACTTAATTTAAAAAATTGAACATCCAGCTAGCAATCTAATCAAAGTTTATTTAAGTAGATAAAATAATTTTTAAAAAGCCAATTGACATACAACTTACCCACAGCTCCTTACGGTAAAAACAATATAGTTAGGATGAATTTCTGCATCGCGATCTACAAATTTAATGCATGTGGAATTCTCCCAGTGGCGCATTGCCTGTTTGAATAAAGCTTTGTGTAAGCCACTGAAATTCCCATCGATCTCATAAGGAATAACGCCATAGTCCCAAATGCGTTCCTTTTTGGCGGTTACGGCACGAGCCACTCGATGATGCTGCTGCATATTTGTGTTCCTTTTTCGGGACGAGAAAGTGGAAGAGAGTGAGAATATTGTTTTGCAACAATTGTGGGAAGACCACATAAAAAGTGCAGCATTGGATATGCGATATTTTACAATGTTTAAAAAATAACTGCTGTTTGTGTACACGTAAAATTAATGGGTACACCAATGAATTGAATGGCCAGTCATTTACAGCATACAGGAAATGGCAACGTAAGCGGATGAGGAAACAGAGTTTTGTGGAATGATATGCTGTAATATAATAAGAACTTACTCTGCATTTGGCCACTTCGAACTTTGTATTTCAATATTTGATATATCCGTATCTTCATTCATCGTTTGGGTCGGAGAGGTGTTAAGAAGCGTCATGGTAGATCGGTTTAGGCTTCGAAGACGATGCTTTCGGGGCTTTTGCTTCTTGCGTTGTTGTTGCTGCACGTGACGACTATTAGGGTGCTGTCTATGTGGTCTATTCAACTCCTCTCGGAGTCGTTGTACTTTATTGGTGTACTCGTTCCAGTGATTGTTTCTACGGACGTACAAATAAATCAAAAGTGGTTTGCTATTCGTTATGGTTGAATGAATATGAATATTAGTTATCTCGCCTTTTGAAACGTATTAAAGAAACTATCATCATGTTAATTAATATAAGATTTAAACAATTGTAAGCATTATTTGTTTTTACTATATTTGTTTTCGGTTTTGACAGCATTTTGCTTGCTCCATCTGAAATCGTTTATCAATATGAGCTTAAAAACTACATCGGATTCTTAATTCACATGCGCACTTGAATACTATTATTTTCATTATCTATCTAATTTCGTGGGATCAATGAAAATTAAATAACTAACGACATTTTCTGACGAAGGCTCGAACTGTTAACGACTGTTTAAAAAAACAAATAGTTGGGTCAATTCTTTAAATAATAACTTTATATGAATTGTCCTTGCTACTAATGAATACAATATAATGTGAATGGTGAAAGCCAAGCTTGTGTTTATGCTGCCAAACCATTGCTTGTCAATAGATGATTTAAGATAGTCAAACTAGGAATTGTGAGAGTCACTTTTATTGGACGATCGCGTTTCGCAAACTTTCAGTCGGACTGTGCGATGAGCACATGTGCTGTTTTTATGATCTGTGACTATTGAAAATGGTCAAAAAATGAGTTTGTTTTAATATGTGCAAATGTATGTTACAGGAAGATGGACTATATAAAGTATATATATTCTTGTTCAGCATCAACCTCCGACTTGATTTAGCCATGTCCGTCTGTATGTCCAAGTAAGTGCATGCATCTTAGAAATTATAATACACCAAACTGGGTATGGGGGTCCTGTAGTTTAAAAAAAAAACTATACTCTCTACTCTTAATTACGCTATAATTCGATAAACAAAATTTATTTGTTAAATCAAGTCTTATAGAAGTTGTTTCCAAGCAAATACGTATGTATACACTTTTAGAGTGTATCTGTGTGATCAGGTTATGATTACGAACTAGTGTGCATAGGGATTTTTGTAAAATGTAGTATTGCAAACAAATATTTTTACTTACCGGTGCTTGGGCCCCCGTCTGTATCTCCTTCGCACCACACCTTGTACGTGCAGAAAGTCCTCATCGCCATTATTCAAATGCATGCCATTGCCTCCGGCATTACTATAGACATTTCGCATTGTCGATCTCGGCGTGGGCAAAGATGTTGGCACAATTTGCTGTCGCCTCTGTGCAACAAAGTTATTGCCCGAATCGTCCTCAATATCCTTATTATTTGACTGTATTTTACGCGCATCCATATTACGATGAAGGGTCTGGGATTTATTTAAATGTTGCAATGTTGAGGGAAGTCTCAACTCTGGTAGAATTAGTGTGCGACGTCGCTGTTTAATCATGGGCACTTGGGGCGTCAATACCTCGTTCTTGTGGTTGGGATGAGCAAAGTCAGATGGCGTCTGAGGAATTATCTTCAATGGTTCTTTAGCACTCTGCAGCGCAAGATATAAAATGATGGTAAAGTACGTACATTGTTTAGAGATTTTACTTTTTAGTAGTTAGTTTGCTTACCAGGCTGGCCTCATTTTTGCGAATGTTGCTGGATTTAATAAGAGGTTGTCCTGTTGTTTGGCTGCCAATATTCTCTAGCGCATTGGGTAGTTTCGTCTTCTTCCTTATAATGTCCGTGAGACCTTCTTCTTCGACCTGCAGTCCCTCATTATAGACTTCCTGCTTGAGTTTTTCTAGGTCCAGTTGAAAACTTGCATTATATTTCCCTCCCGATGCTGGTGCATCCGCGGGTATCTGTTCGGTCGCTATTTGTGACAATAGTTCTTCTTCTTGTTCATTGACATCATCATCTATTTTTGAGTGAGCCACAATTGGACCCGCTGCACCATCAGGCAATGCAATGTCGCCCATAAAACCACCTGTAAATCAAATTTTCAAGCATTTAAAATCAGTATTCATCTAAACGTACTACAAGTGCGGTATCATAATCGGTATCGTTTGGATTACAAAGGAAAATACAAACAAAAACAAACGTATTTATTTTATATACAACAAATACTCCATGCGGTAAATATAGCATTTTAGGAAGACAGGATCAGTACTATTTTTTTTCCTCGTGATTGGTAGGCATTGCATATCCAACTAAGGGGAGATATACATGTAGAACGGACAGAATTTATAAAATAAATAAAAAATCTAAATTCCGGACTATGAGCCATGTTGCGACATCTTCTCGGGCTTGGGGTGCAGTGACTATAGACACGATAGAGTTCGTAATTTCTGACCGATTTAAAAAATTCAAAATGATTCGTCTAACATATATGTAAACCTAAAGAATTAAAAAAAAAACTTTAAAAAATAATGTTATGACTATTTTAAACAAAACTAAATTTTTTAAAACAACTGTCGAAGAAAACTTTAACTATCGCTTAAAAATATTAAAAACGTTTCTTAGTATTGGATTTTACGTTCACATCGAAGACAACTAAATTCTAGAGACAATACAGTTTGATCTTTATTGATAGTTGTTACATCAAACTTATTAGGTACAATCGGCTTACAAACACAAGTCAGCATTTAGTTGGAAACCTATTGTTAATAGTTTGCTCAATTGCGAGCTCAATCGCTCGTTAATTGCAGTCCTAAATATATACAGGAGCGACACAGAAATCGCTTTCGCTCTAAAAACCAGAGAACGTCGAAGGTGGCTGTTTTCGGTCATCTTCTCACACTCATAGAATTTTGTGTTGCGGTGCTACTCGCAACCCTTAAGCAAAATTCAAGACACACACACACACATTATCATTGCGAGTATTGGGAGTGCTTGCGCTTCGGCCACTCGCTCACAGCTTGTGTGTGCATTTCCGGGACCGAATCAATTTGCTACTCGTGATTCTTGCACTTGTGACAAAATTCGAAATCCATTATTATTTGTATTAGTATAGATTACAAATAAAAATTAAATTATAAAGCCAATAGTGTTTTACTTTAAATATTCCAGGTAAGAATAACTAGCAAAGAAGTACAAAAAACCCATAAAACATACATTACATTTTTTGCCTGTAATTATGAGTGTCCATTTCTACGCATTCAATTTTCGCGAGTGCTTGCGATCAACATCAATACGGATACACAAAATATCCGCTCACGACCTTCACTTGCGGCTTGTGGCTTGTGACGATCTCTGCTAAAAACCCTTCAATTCCATTCCGCGGTGTCACAGAAATGATTCGCTCAATCAGCACAGAGTAGAAGGGTATTATGACTTAGTGCCAACACAAAATGTATGTAACAGGCAGACATACCATAAAGTATATAGTATATTCTTGATCGGTATCAACAGCCGAGACGATTTAGCCATGTCCGTCTGTCTGTCTGTACGAACACCAAGATCTCAGAGACTATGAGATATAGAGACACCAAATGTGGTACATAGACTCCTTATCAAATTATTTCATATATTAGATGCCACGCCCCCTTTGCCCACAATATTCATAAATGTAGAACAAGTCACGTTTTTTTGTGTAAATCGCGAATAACTCGAAAAGTTCTTAGTGTAATGATGTGTAATTTGGTAAGCCATCTCATACTCTTAATATACCCTGTAATTTCGATAAAAAATCTGATTTGCAGAACAATAGTAAATTTGGTTGTGATCTAATAAAAAACATGGAATTTTTTAAAGAATGAAGTTTATAGGGCAAAATTCAAATACAGCTGTTCACGCTTTGTTTAGTTGCCAGTGTGACCTGTCGGTATATCATCAATTTTGTTTTCATTTATTTTTACAAATTTACAAATAAACAAATTTCAGAAGTAGGAAATTTGTTTGAAATACTTTTTATGCAAACATCATTTAAGTATTTTGTATTCTCTCGAAATGCGAGTAGCGGGTATCTCACAGTTGAGCACTCTTGACTGTAGCTTTTCTACCTGATTTATTTTAGGTCACAACACAAAGCGGTTTAAGCATATGCGCATTTTCAATCTTCTGTTAAAAAAATACTATTAATTATTTGCAGTTGCCGCTTAAACAGAAGGTTCGGATGGTTTACGTCTAGTTGCGGCCATCCATGGCCTGACAATGAAAACTGAGAGAGAGAGATAGAAAGAGAGAGAGAGATATATAAACTAGACAGAAATAAAACAAGAAAGGAAACTGGCGTATATCAAGGTTCGTGTACAATTTCATTAAATTCAAGTTAAATGCCTTCAGCTGCTGTTTTAGCCGGGCATGCCGTCCACGCTTATATGAATGGAATGAACGCGCCTGGCATGCTGTCTTATCTGGCAGAGCTGAAAGTAATTACATTTTTGAGCGTCTCCTCTCAGTCCAGCGCAGCGGACTCCCCCAAGCCTGCATCATTCATACTAACGAACTGAGCCTGGGAGGTGCCGCATAGGGGTAGGGGCTACTATGATATATGGTAGTGCGTACTTGGTTCAGTCTCAAAAACCCCTTTTATTATATAACCACAAACATGTTAACGCATTTGCAAGTTGCAGTTTTGGGGCGTTGTTGTTTCGTGTTTGCTCTCACTCCATTGCTCTATGTGGCGTATGCATAACGCGTTTTCTCTTCACCCTTTTATGAGCCTTCGTATCGTGATGTGAACTGTGTTTAATTAAAAATAAACCAGCTGACGCGTTTGGCCGCTACAGAACTGAACGAACCATTGCAGAACCAAATACAAGTCTATAACAATAACAACGACAAGAATAATTGACATTCTGTAGAAAAGTAATAGTAAAGCAATGACAAGCGTACTTTCGATTTTCGGAGGAGTTCAACTGGATTATTGATATAAAGTGAATATAGACGTTGTTTCGTATATATAGTACATTCAAATTCTGGTAATTTTAAAAGCTTAAGAGATGCAAAGAGTTATGCCATGGCTTTCAGTTAAGTAGAATAAATCTATATATGTATATGTGCGTATTGTAAACATGTGTATGTAATAATCTCTTCATATGTACATAAATAATGGTCAATACATATCGTATTGTGTGTATTTGCAAAAGTATAACATATTATGATACTTTTATTTTTCAAAAAAAGTGTGTATGTGTGAAGAGAATTCCCAAAGCTTTGTGGTCGTAGATCTTTATTTCAGAAATCATGCTGGGAGGGTGGAACATTAGATCTATTAAGATGACTTACTTATGTTATAAAGATAGTCATATACCCATAACAGAAGATTATATGGTAACAAAATTATTAATGTTTGTATGTTTTGTTTGTGTATGCAAGGAATTAATGATTCATTCCATATATCAGGGATAGAGTAAGACTCACCAGACATAATACTTAAGTTTGGTAAAAGTAAATGCAAATATTCCGCACAATACCTAAGTAATTATACCCGCTACCCATAGGATAGAAGGGTATTATAACTTAGTGCCAACAGAAAATGTATGTAACAGGCTGAAGGAGCCATCTCCGACCCCATAACGTATCTATATAATTGATCAGTGTCAACAGCCGAGACGATATAGCCATGTCCGTCTGTCTGTCTGTATGAAGACCTAGATCTCAGAGACTATAAGACACAGAGACACCAAATTTGGTACACAGGCACCTGCATTCCTTACGCAGTTCAAGTTTATTTTAAAAGTTGGATGCCACGACCCCTTCGCCCACAATATCCACAAGAACAAGTCACGTTTTTGATTTAAATCGCGGGTAACTCCAAATGTTCTTAGAGTAATGATGTGTAATTTGGTAAGCCATCTGTGCTTAATACTCTTAATATACCCTGTAATTTTAGCTAAAATCTAATGAGTAGAACAAAAGTTATTTGTTAAATTATTCATCAAAATAGTTGTGCCCAATGCATGTGGATGTTTTAAGTGTGTGAATGAGAGATATCAAATTTGGTGACAGTATTCGTGTAGGTCCTACGCAGCTCAAGTTTGTTTTGCCACACCCCGTTCCGCCTCTGAAAACTGGAAAAGCCGTAATAATAGACCTAGAGCATTGCATTTTGGTATGCATAATAATAATTATAGTCTCAATGATTCCTGTGAACTTGATTGTTATCGAATGAAAAATATAGATGGTTCTTTGGTACATTTTTTGTTAAAATATTAAGTTTTTTGTTTTCTCTTGAAATGGGTTGCGGGTATCATACGGTCGAGCACTCTCCAGTCTTAGAACTGAAGCTAAATATTGTTGATGCCTGGGAGGAAACGAAAACAGTTTACCCGAAGCTGTATATAATACATCAGCGCTACTATTTTCTAATAGATAAATCAGTGCCAGCGGAGCGACTCTTTTCGAAGCCTGGTGCAACAGCTACAGAAAAGAGGAACAGATTAACAACTTCTCGGCTGTCAAAGTTGCTTTTCCTAAATTCTGTTTAAAATAAATCAATAATACTTTTAATTACATATATATGGTTGTATGTATTAATAATGTTTAGTGTAGTTTCAACATAGTTGGGGGCTGTGGCAAATTGGATCCTGGTGCGCGAAGCCTCCTCTGGCGCTCGTTCGTTAAATATGATAACATTAATCGATTATTTTCATTTTTCTTCGATTGATTGAAATTAATAAATTCTCGGTATTAATTCATTATATGATTCATTAATCGATAAATTTGGTTTGCCATCACTAAAGGGAACTGGTATTCAAAATTGAAAATAAAATAGATCTGCGCAATTAATCTCTTGTTCGACCTATTCTTGAATATGGCTCTTGTATTTGGTGTCCCCAATATAAGGTTCATCAGGGAAGAATAGAAATTGTTTTTGTACAGACTACAAAAACAATTTCTTTTGTTTGCCCTTCGGGGTCTTAATTGGAGTGCTAACACTCCTTCACCTTCCTATCGCAGTAGACTTTTACTTATCAATCTTCCTTCACTTTCTGATCGTAGAACCATGCTTGGTGTTATTTTTTTGCATAAGCTCATTAATGGTGAGATCGATTCATCCGAACTGATTAGCCAAATTAATTTTAAGGTTCCGATCAGAAATACAAGGAACTTTTTACCTCTTTCCCTTCCACTTTGTAGTGAGAACTATGCTTTACATAATCTTTTCCGTATTTTATGTTCTAACTATAACGAGTACTATTCTATAATAAATAATGTTTCTTCGTTTTCCACTCTTAGAAATTTGATATTAAGTCATCTGTCTAGTGTGTAATTATGTAACTTTAAAATTAATTAAAATATATTTTTACTTTATGTTCGCGATTGTCCGTTGCCACAAGCTACGTGGTGCGCCCCTACGGCCCGCGCGGTAACAAGCCCTTGCTTGGTGTCGTTGGGCCACTTGATGGTGCTGTTCGCTAGCACATTCAACGACCAACGCTTAATGAAACCTAGGACACCTATTGCACGATTAGTTATATCCAAGATGTGCTTGTCAAATTTAAGTTTGGGATCGAGCAGAATACCTAGATCTTCAACAGACTCAATACGCTCAAGCGGTTTTGCATGTAGCAAATAAGTATTGTTAAAAGGCAAACGCCTGTAAAAATACATTACGTTACATTTGTTGCAATTAAAATTAAAAAGGTTTATTTGACACCAAGATTGGAAGCTATCAAGATCAGCTTGCAGCATTTGACCAGATTGACAATCAACTGACGATAAACAACGCTTGACATCATCGGAATACATTAACACCCGAGAAAATTTAATAACGGATGGAAGATCATTAATAAACAATGTAAATAACAAGGGGCCAAGGTGACTCTCTTGAGGTACACCGGAAGTGATCTTAACAGACTTGGAGACTAAGCCGTTAAAATACACTTTCTGGGTTCTGAGATTTAAATAGCTAGATATCCAGATAATTAAGTTATTTGGAAATCCCAAGAGATAAAGCTTATGTAGTAATAGTGAGGGATTAACAGAGTCAAAAGCTTTACTAAAATCATCAATAACCAAAAAAGTGAACTCCAGTAAATTAGTGGTAGTAGATCTATATTTCAAAAACCGATGCTGGTGGTATAATAGATCTACAATAATGTTGTAACTGTGAGGTTATTAATTTCTCAAACAGTTTCGGAATAGCAGACAATTTTGATATTCCTCTATAATTCTCGGCATTTTATTTATTTTCTTTTTTATGGAGAGGAATAATAAAAGATTCCTTCCAATATTTTGGAAAAAAAAACATCCCTCCATTGACAAATTAAAAAGAATGTATAAGGGAATTAATAAAGCATCAGCACACATGCTGGAACACCATCTGGCCCTGGTGAAAATACAGGCTTTAGAATCTTTAATTTATTTAATAGTGAACTTATAGTAATTAATGGTTTAAAAATTCAATGTGCGTCATTAATCTGATACGGATAAGGCAAAACCAATCGATCGTTTTGAGATCTATATGTAGTTTGAAAAAAATCAGCAAATAAATCAGCAATAGACAGATTGGTTTCTGCTGTATTCTTTAAAAAAAAATACAGTCGATGGAAACGTTGATGAACCTTGCTTCATATTAACAAAGTTATAGAATCTCCTCGGATCACTGCGAAACCGCCGTCCACAATTTACGAGGTAGTCATTGTAACACTGTGTATTAAGGACAATAAAATTTAAAATTTTTTTGCAATCGAATAACAAGAGAAGTTAAAGTGTTAGATTCCTTAAACTTCTTGTAATTTCTCGAGATTTTATTTTTAAGATATGTGAATTCCCGTGTAAACCAAATAGGCTTGGTAGACCTATTTGGTTTACGTAACGGGACGCATATGTCGAATGAAGAGTTTAGTGTAGTATAAAACAGTTCAGTTGCACTATCAATGTCCCTACACTCGCAAAGAGGAGACTAGTCAGAGTTCGACAGGATCCGAGAGAGTTAATTGAAATCCGTGTTACGAAAATGACGCACGTGTTGCAAACTCGTAGTAGAGTATGCTACACGGGTCTCTAGGTTCATCAACACTTCTAAAGTAGGATGATAAGGATCTTCAGGAAGGGAAAAGGGTTCAGATCGGGAGACAGATGTAAGGGAAGGATCCAACACAAAAACCAGGTCAAGCATTCTATATAAAGAATTTGGGATAGAATTGATTTGACTCAATGATAATCCAAACAAATTATCTATAAAATCATGCTGGGTCGCAGAATTTAAAGCGTTGGAGTCAGAATTTGATAGCCAAGTCATTCCTGTAATGTTAAAATCACCAAGAACAACAGGACTATCGCGATCAGATAGCAAAGTAGAGACAGAAAGTATAGCCGAAAAATGTGAAGAATCAGAAGATGGACGAACATATGAACAAGTTATAAAAATACAAACACCATGAACGGACAATTTTACAGCTACGAATTCTAAATCGACAGCACAATCAATTAGAACTAATTCAGAGGTGAAAGCAACGTCAACTGCGTTTAAAACACCACCTCCACGACGAGGAGAAGTGCTATCTCGTCTATAAATATTGTATTTACTTGAAAGGATTTCGAAGTTTAAAATGTCTGGCCTAAGGCAAGTCTCGGAAAAAGCTACAACATAATATAGAAAGGCCTGACTACTAAGAAAGAGATTACTAAGTTTGCTACACAGACCTCTTCTGTTCTGGTAGCCAAGTGAGAAGGATGCTAGTTTTTTGTAGCTACAGCTTTTACTCGAAACAGTAGGAAGTTCAACAGGAGCTCGAATTTTCTTTTTTGCGGTATATTCTTTTACAATTAAATGATCTAGCCAGAACTTTTTACAGCAAATGTTGCTAAATTGATCGGCAGGAACAGTAATTTTAAAAGACGATATTTCCCGGAAATAATTAAATTGAAATAAAAGCCATGACTTCATCAGAAGTTTGATCAGGGGCAAGCCTGGAAACAAAAATGTGTTTCTTTGGTGGAACGTCAACATGTGATTTTAGATTAACCACAGTAGATGCAACTACAGCCTTGGATTGCTGACCAACAGAAACTGCTGGGGTGGTTAAGGCTTCAGTGCATACAACGACTGAAACATGACCATCGCCGGTGTTAGTAGGAACAATATCCATGGGAAGAACATTATTCTCGTCACTACTAACTATTATTGGAGGAGCAGGAGAAGAAAGATTAATTAATGCAGGAACAGACGGAGCAGACAAATGATTTGGATGTGGGGAAAGTTAGCGCTTATGGACAACCTCGGATTGGCCTTTTTACGCTTAGGTGAATCATTCAAAAGTTTCATATTTTTAAATTCATCATCCATTCAAACAGTTTTTTAAACCGTCCAAAGATATCTCCAAAGCCTTTCTTGGTCTGTCGCATAAAGCCTATAATGTCCTTCTCCACATCCCTGCATGATTCACATGTCCACTTCAACCCTGTCCACTTTAAACGATGCATAACGCCCAAATAATATTCCTTATTAACATTTTGGCGAGGTGGAAGGAATTTAAAGTGCAAATCAACATTTTTCTGGAACATGGTAGAATCACCACAGGCCTTCCGGAACGTTTCTGCAGCCGAAATTTCATTCCGCAAACAAAATTTGATGGCACTTCTCTACTCAATTAAGTCAGACATTGTAAAAATCGAAAAATGCACTCTTGCTCGTTTGGTAAACACAAGCTTAAATATAGTACTGATACTGACATTGACATGAAATTACCCCCAGATGTCATCAACAGTCCTGCCAACTCAAGAAAAAAAGAACTAGTCCGAAATGTTAAGCCCGAAAATTTTAAAATGTCCACAGTAGTAATTCAATATTAAATAATATTTCAAACGCAGTCATCTATAGATTTTTCTATGCAATTAATATTTATATAATAATATATATTTATATATTTGCTAAGATTTGAACAAAACGTTGAAAGTTGTCATTTAAAATTAAATACATCAAATAAAAAATTTAATCTTCCAAAAAGAAACCTATTCCTATGTTTTAAAATAGTCTATCATATTATATATTATACTATATATACGTTGAAAATAAACCATAATACATCATGTATTTGATTTTTTTTCTATATACTTGTTTCTTGAAGAACTTCTGTTTTTCATCTGAACACAAATTTTCAGAATTCGTGATTTATTAAATCGATATTTATACCCGCTACCCATAGGGTAGAAGGGTATTATAACTTAGTGCCAACAGAAAATGTATGTAACAGGCAGAAGGAGGCATCTCCGACCACATAAACTATATATATTCTTGATCAGTGTCAACAGCCGAGACGATATAGCCATGTCCGTCTGTCCGTCTGTATGAACACCTAGATCTCAGAGACTATAAGAGCTAGAGCTATCAAATTTGGGGACAGTACTCCTATAGGTCCTACGCAGATTAAGTTTATTTCAAAAGTTGGATGCCACGCCCCTTTCCGCCCCCAAAAGTCTGCAAAAGCCGTAATAATAGACCTAGAGCATTGAATTGTGAATTATGATTCCTATGAATTTGGTTGAGATCGAATGAAAAACAAGGAAGTTATTAAAGAATCAATTTTGTATGCAAAATTCACTTGCAGCTGCCCGCGCTTTGTTTGTTTAGTTGACAGTGTGACCATAACGGTGTTGTGGATTTTTATTCGCTATTTTCAAATATATACAAAAAAAAACAAGTTTTAGTATATTTGGTATATTTTTTGTTAATATATCATTTAAGTTTTTTGTTTTCTCTCGAAATGGGTTGCGGGTATCATACGGTCGAGCACTATCGACTGTAGCTTTCTTACTTGTTTTCAATTTGAGGAGTGTGTGCAAATTGGCGTGGCTAAAGTCTAAAACAAGCTTTATCTGCGTGACACAATAACATGTGCTTCGATAAAATTTTGATATCTCTAGCTCCTATAGTCTCAGAGATCTATGTGATCAAGGGGACGGAAAGACAGACGGAGTTGACTATATCGTCCCAACTGTTGACACTGATCAAGAATATATATAGTTTAAGGTGTCGGAGATGGCTACTTTTGCATGGTACATACATTTCCTGTTGGCGCTAAGTTCTACCCTATGGGTAGCATGTATAAATATGTCATTGAGGAATGAATTTATAAAACATTTACCATAAACTGTTAGATAATAAACATTTTTACTTGTCTTATCCAATTTATAGAAAACATAGAAAAGCCATTATATGTAGTTGCTAATGGAAAAATGTTGCGAATTTGAAATGGAAATATGGTTATTATTAAATGAACGTCATACAAATGATAAAAGAAAAGCCAACATCTTCCATCACATATCACTACTACAATAGCAAGAGGAGTTAACACGAACAATTCAATTGATACAAATTGACATCTGATGCATATAAATGGTTATAAATTAGGTATACTCATACACATGCGTAGAACTGTTACTGGCGATAGACAATTGAAATAAAGTACAGTCAATTTCTTTCTCAACACCGAAGTAAATTCAATTGAGCTGAACTGTCAAGCAAGTTGATCAGGTGCAAGTAAACAAACCTTAAATTTTACACTGGGGCTTAATTCTCAAAGGTGAATTATTTTGTTGCTATTTTCCGTCACGAAATACATTTTTTTAACTGTTAAAATTTGTCTAAACTGTAGGTCAGGCCGACAGCTAAATATTCAATAAAGTCCTTATCATTAGATTGCGAATGCAATAAATGAATGTAATCACAAAATTATATCATATCTTTACAAATGACTTTTTTTCTATGTGCGTTGGGAGGCTTTAACTGAGTTCCATGTATTGGCGTAGACTCTTACAATAGTAGACTTATCTTTCTTTCTCTTCCCTCTTTTACTAATCCCCAAAGTATGCTTGGGGTTATGCTTATAGTAAAATTACTAAAGGATGATATTGATTCTTTATACTTACCTAGGCATATTAACATTTCTGTCCAAGTAAGACATACACCTAACTTTACGCCTTAATTCTTGAAGCTCTGTACTACCAACTTCTAAGCATGAAATTTTTTGATTTTTAAGTATGTATGTGATGATTACTCCACAGTGTTTTCAACGGCAAGGCATGTTTTCAAAATATAAAGAGCTATATATTATTATTCTTAGCTTACAATAAAAAGCAATTAACATGGTGTGGAAAACAAACAAGTAAGAAAGCTATAGTCGAGGGTGCTCCAGGGCAAAATTCCCCCTACCCACTTCTTATATGATATTTGAAAAAAAAGTACCACCATATATACCGAAAAGTACTTTTCATTCCCGCTACCCATATGGGAGAAGGGTATTATAACTTAGTGCCAACAGAAAATGTATGTAACAGCCAGAAGGAGGCATCTCCCACCCCATAAAGTATATACATTCTCGATCAGTGTCAACAGCCGAGACGATATAGCCATGTCCGTCTGTTTGTCTGTATGAACACCTAGATTTCAGAGACTGTAAGACAAAGAGACACCAAATTTGGTACATAGGTTCCTGCATTCCTTACGCAGTTCAAGTTTATTTTAAAAGTTGGATGCCACGACCCCTTCGCCCACAATATGCATAAATCTAGAACAAGTCAAGTTTTTTTTATGTTAATCGCGTATAACTCCAAAAGTTCTTTGTGTAACGATGTGTTTATTTATGGTAAAAATTAGTAAAAATCGGATAAGTAGAACAAAAGTTATTTGTTAAATTATTTATCAAAATAGTTGTGCCCAATGTATATGGACGTTTTAAGTGTGTGAATTGCCTTAAAAATATCAAATTTGGTGATAGTATTCGTATAGGTCTTACGCAGATCAAGTTTGTTTTAGATTTTTGCCACGCCCCTTACCGCCCCCAAAAACTGGAAAAGCCGTAATAATAGACCTAGAGCATTTCATTTTGATATGCATAATAATAAGTATAGTCTCAATGATTCCTGTGAATTTGGTTGAGAAAGTTATTTAAGAATCAATTTTATATGCAAAATTCACTTGCAGCTGCTCGCACTTTGTTTGTTTAGTTGATAGTGTGACCACGTCGGTATGTTATGGATTTTGTTCAAATATATACAAAAAACAGATTTCAGTATATTCATTGGTATATTCTTTGTTAAAATATCATTTAAGCTTTTTGTTTTCTCTCGAAATGGGTTGCTGGTATCATACGGTCGAGCACTCTCGACTGTAGTTTTCTTACTTGTTGTGCATACACTACTGGACAAAATAATAAGTTCACATTTCGCGCCTATTTGTTGACAAAGGGTTTTCAATAGTTATAGAATGTACCGTAGTTAATTGTTTATATTTTGAAAGGTTATAGTGTTCTTTAACATCTAAAACAAAAATTAAGGTTGGGAACCACGTTTTTTGAATGCTACGCACAAATTTGTAATGGATGAGCGTTTTTGGTCTGGTCAAAATAATAAGTACACTGGTGGTAATTTTAAATTTGTATATGATTAAATGTAAAAATTAGGTAGGGAATGTTGATTTATTTTGACTTCTCGCATATTTAAATACATGTGAGTTAAACAAAATTTTCAGTAGAACCAAAAAGTGTATTGTACTGCTTAAGAAAAGACTATTTACGTGAATCTTCGTAAAAATGATAAAAAAATCTTCCAGAAATTGCGAAAACTCTTAAAAGCTGGGTACATTTTGTTTAGAATGGAATAGGAATTTATTTAAGAATCAATTTTATATTCAATATTCACATACAGCTGTTCACGCTTTGTTTAGTTGACAGTGTGTGTACGGATTCATCGGTAAACTGATAATATGACCCTATTCGGATATAAAAATCATTTCCCTTCCCTACGCTGAGGAAAAAATGTCAGTGTGATGGGTCTTTCCACAGGATAATGACCCAAAACGCTCGTCAAGACTGGCCAGAGAACGAGGTAAACATTATAAGTTGGCCAAGTCACTTTCTGGGCTCAAACACAATTGATTACTTATGGGGAGATTTGAAACAGTGAATTGGCATAAATACCTTTACAAAATTCGAAGAATTGTGGAAATTATGTGAAAACAAGTAAGAAAGCTACAGTCGAGAGTGCTCGACCGTATGATACCCGCAACCCATGTCGAGAGAAAACAAAAAGCTTAAATGATATTTTAACAAAAAATATACCACAGAATATACTGAAATTTGTTTTTTTTTGTATATACATGTCGGAGAACCTAAGTCATCTCCTTGCGAGTCGTCATTGTCGATTACTAGATCGTTCAGTTCCCGTTGGTCTGAACCCAATTCTGGCGAATGCAGCGAGTCTTCGATGCCTTTGTTGCTCATAGTTGTCCTTTTATTGTTCACACCTGCGTCCATCTCACGCTATGTCCAGAACCGGAAGGGAAGAAAAGCACAGAGAGCCCAGACCTAGCAACGCATACGAAGCCACACTCGGCCTCAGTTCACAAACTGAGTCCCCATTCTACCAAAACTAGTATCTAGTATATCTAGTATACCCGTACAACCCATGGTCATACCTGTCGGGATGCTGCACTTCATACTCTCCGACACGTATATCTAGTATACCAGCACAACCCATGGTCATACCTGTCGGGATACTGCACTACATACTCTCCGACACGGCCATTCTGACATAGACACGTCCTCGTGTCTACAACAAACCTCTCAGTTTCAATCCAACATTATAATTTTTATTGCGTACTTCAGAAAAACTTAACCAAATAATCTCAATTTCATAGAATATTTCAAAACATAATTTTACCTCTATTCTTTTTTTTTTTTTTACATATTTTCGGTCATTTTATCATAAATCGGGTTACGTTCTCTTAGGAACCATTTCTTTCATTTACATTTCCAGTCAAGAGATCATTTAAACATTATCAAATCATAAATCAATCATTAAATCATAATCCATGAAACATAACTTGTCTTATACTAACCAACTTATGTATATTCGTCCATCGCCCAATACTTGGCTTCACGAATTCCTCAACCACATCGCTCGTCCATCGCCCAATACTTGGCTTCACGAATTCATCAATCTCATCGCTCGTCCATCGCCCAACACTTGGCTTCACGAATTCATCAATCTCATTTCTAAAGCAACCTTCGTTCATCGCCAATCACATGGCTTCACGGTACTCTTCTGTTTCAACAGATTTTTCCAACAGACTTTGTTTTTTAAAATTTGCATCAAGCTCCTCTGGAATTTGCACATCTGGTAACTTTCTCAAACTTTCGTGTGGATACTTGTAACGTCTATTGTTCTGTGTAGACTTTAAAACGTATCGATCTCCGTCCAAAACCTCGACAATCAAAAAGGGTCCCCTGAACTTTGGATC
Source organism: Drosophila immigrans (assembly GCA_963583835.1). Classification (NCBI taxonomy): domain Eukaryota; kingdom Metazoa; phylum Arthropoda; class Insecta; order Diptera; family Drosophilidae; genus Drosophila; species Drosophila immigrans. The sequence continues at coordinate 30,574,572 of OY757142.1, forward strand.
TAATTTCGTTTGCTGTCTTTCACTGTTTTTAAGCAACACAAAGTCACCCACACAGAACCTGATTACTTTAGCCATATTCTTATCAAATTTTGTCTTGTCATATCTAGCGCCCTCTTCCATGTTCTTGGCGGCTAGCTTCCTTAATTTCATCTTGTCAAGTTCGGTTTCAGTATCACTAATAGGAATCAACCCCAGTGGACGCGCAACTTTACCAATCAAAAGTTCTAAAGGACTACACTTAGTACTACGATTAATTGTACAATTAAGGGCTAACTGCACGTCCCCTAATGCATCTTGCCAAGATCTAGAACTTGTCTCAACAGCCGTCAACAGATTCTTAAGTGTGCTCATAACTCTTTCAACTTGACCGTTGGCTCGACTTGCACCTGTTCCAATTAAATGCAACTGTATCTTTTGGTTCGAACAAAATTGCACAAACTTTGTACCCGTGAAGCTGCGCCCCTGATCTGCAATTAAACGTGTTGGCACGCCAAAAATGGCAATCGAAGATTTCATTGCGCTTATACAAGTATTAGCGTCCAAAGAAAAGGTGTGGAACAGAAAAACATATTTAGTAAAAGCGTCGATTTGTACGATTATATATTCTTTACGATCACTTTTTCCGCTCAATTTTCCCGATATATCTATGTGTACGGTGTGCCAAGGAATGTTAATTTTTGGAATTGGATGTAATTCAATTTGAGGTTTTCCAGACGTACCCTTAGACACTCTACAAGTAATGCAGTTCTCCACAAATCTTCGGACATATTTTGCCATACCAGTAAACCAGTAATGATCGTACACCTTGTCTAACGTTTTGTCCCAACCCAGATGCATGATAGACTCATGTACCTGATTTTTAACTGACCAGCGGAACGTACGAGGTACTACAGGTAAACAACGAGTTCTGGAATTCCTCTGAATCTTTCTATACAAAACATTTGATCTCATTTCATAAGTGGCAACTAGTGCCAATGGTAAATCGTCATTCTTCAACTTAGTTATGATTTCTGATATTTCTGGATCCTAACATTTTTACTTGTCTTATCCAATTTATAGAAAACATAGAAAAGCCATTATATGTAGTTGCTAATGGAAAAATGTTGCGAATTTGAAATGGAAATATGGTTATTATTAAATGAACGTCATACAAATGATAAAAGAAAAGCCAACATCTTCCATCACATATCACTACTACAATAGCAAGAGGAGTTAAGACGAACAATTCAATTGATACAAATTGACATCTGATGCATATAAATGGTTATAAATTAGGGATACTCATACACATGCGTAGAACTGTTACTGGCGATAGACAATTGAAATAAAGTACAGTCAATTTCTTTCTCAACACCGAAGTAAATTCAATTGAGCTGAACTGTCAAGCAAGTTGATCAGGTGCAAGTAAACAAACCTTAAATTTTACACTGGGGCTTAATTCTCAAAGGTGAATTATTTTGTTGCTATTTTCCGTCACGAAATACATTTTTTTAACTGTTAAAATTTGTCTAAACTGTAGGTCAGGCCGACAGCTAAATATTCAATAAAGTCCTTATCATTAGATTGCGAATGCAATAAATGAATGTAATCACAAAATTATATCATATCTTTACAAATGACTTTTTTTCTATGTGCGTTGGGAGGCTTTAACTGAGTTCCATGTATTGGCGTAGACTCTTACAATAGTAGACTTATCTTTCTTTCTCTTCCCTCTTTTACTAATCCCCAAAGTATGCTTGGGGTTATGCTTATAGTAAAATTACTAAAGGATGATATTGATTCTTTATACTTACCTAGGCATATTAACATTTCTGTCCAAGTAAGACATACACCTAACTTTACGCCTTAATTCTTGAAGCTCTGTACTACCAACTTCTAAGCATGAAATTTTTTGATTTTTAAGTATGTATGTGATGATTACTCCACAGTGTTTTCAACGGCAAGGCATGTTTTCAAAATATAAAGAGCTATATATTATTATTCTTAGCTTACAATAAAAAGCAATTAACATGGTGTGGAAAACAAACAAGTAAGAAAGCTATAGTCGAGGGTGCTCCACGGCAAAATTCCCCCTACCCACTTCTTATATGATATTTGAAAAAAAAGTACCACCATATATACCGAAAAGTACTTTTCATTCCCGCTACCCATATGGGAGAAGGGTATTATAACTTAGTGCCAACAGAAAATGTATGTAACAGCCAGAAGGAGGCATCTCCCACCCCATAAAGTATATACATTCTCGATCAGTGTCAACAGCCGAGACGATATAGCCATGTCCGTCTGTTTGTCTGTATGAACACCTAGATTTCAGAGACTGTAAGACAAAGAGACACCAAATTTGGTACATAGGTTCCTGCATTCCTTACGCAGTTCAAGTTTATTTTAAAAGTTGGATGCCACGACCCCTTCGCCCACAATATGCATAAATCTAGAACAAGTCAAGTTTTTTTTATGTTAATCGCGTATAACTCCAAAAGTTCTTTGTGTAACGATGTGTTTATTTATGGTAAAAATTAGTAAAAATCGGATAAGTAGAACAAAAGTTATTTGTTAAATTATTTATCAAAATAGTTGTGCCCAATGTATATGGACGTTTTAAGTGTGTGAATTGCCTTAAATATCAAATTTGGTGATAGTATTCGTGTAGGTCTTACGCAGATCAAGTTTGTTTTAGATTTTTGCCACGCCTCTTACCGCCCCCAAAAACTGGAAAAGCCGTAATAATAGACCTAGAGCATTTCATTTTGATATGCATAATAATAAGTATAGTCTCAATGATTCCTGTGAATTTGGTTGAGAAAGTTATTTAAGAATCAATTTTATATGCAAAATTCACTTGCAGCTGCTCGCACTTTGTTTGTTTAGTTGATAGTGTGACCACGTCGGTATGTTATGGATTTTGTTCAAATATATACAAAAAACAGATTTCAGTATATTCATTGGTATATTCTTTGTTAAAATATCATTTAAGCTTTTTGTTTTCTCTCGAAATGGGTTGCTGGTATCATACGGTCGAGCACTCTCGACTGTAGTTTTCTTACTTGTTGTGCATACACTACTGGACAAAATAATAAGTTCACATTTCGCGCCTATTTGTTGACAAAGGGTTTTCAATAGTTATAGAGTGTACCGTAGTTAATTGTTTATATTTTGAAAGGTTATAGTGTTCTTTAACATCTAAAACAAAAATTAAGGTTGGGAACCACGTTTTTTGAATGCTACGCACAAATTTGTAATGGATGAGCGTTTTTGGTCTGGTCAAAATAATAAGTACACTGGTGGTAATTTTAAATTTGTATATGATTAAATGTAAAAATTAGGTAGGGAATGTTGATTTATTTTGACTTCTCGCATATTTAAATACATGTGAGTTAAACAAAATTTTCAGTAGAACCAAAAAGTGTATTGTACTGCTTAAGAAAAGACTATTTACGTGAATCTTCGTAAAAATGATAAAAAAATCTTCCAGAAATTGCGAAAACTCTTAAAAGCTGGGTACATTTTGTTTAGAATGGAATAGGAATTTATTTAAGAATCAATTTTATATTCAATATTCACATACAGCTGTTCACGCTTTGTTTAGTTGACAGTGTGTGTACGGATTCATCGGTAAACTGATAATATGACCCTATTCGGATATAAAAATCATTTCCCTTCCCTACGCTGAGGAAAAAATGTCAGTGTGATGGGTCTTTCCACAGGATAATGACCCAAAACGCTCGTCAAGACTGGCCAGAGAACGAGGTAAACATTATAAGTTGGCCAAGTCACTTTCTGGGCTCAAACACAATTGATTACTTATGGGGAGATTTGAAACAGTGAATTGGCATAAATACCTTTACAAAATTCGAAGAATTGTGGAAATTATGTGAAAACAAGTAAGAAAGCTACAGTCGAGAGTGCTCGACCGTATGATACCCGCAACCCATGTCGAGAGAAAACAAAAAGCTTAAATGATATTTTAACAAAAAATATACCACAGAATATACTGAAATTTGTTTTTTTTTGTATATACATGTCGGAGAACCTAAGTCATCTCCTTGCGAGTCGTCATTGTCGATTACTAGATCGTTCAGTTCCCGTTGGTCTGAACCCAATTCTGGCGAATGCAGCGAGTCTTCGATGCCTTTGTTGCTCATAGTTGTCCTTTTATTGTTCACACCTGCGTCCATCTCACGCTATGTCCAGAACCGGAAGGGAAGAAAAGCACAGAGAGCCCAGACCTAGCAACGCATACGAAGCCACACTCGGCCTCAGTTCACAAACTGAGTCCCCATTCTACCAAAACTAGTATCTAGTATATCTAGTATACCCGTACAACCCATGGTCATACCTGTCGGGATGCTGCACTTCATACTCTCCGACACGTATATCTAGTATACCAGCACAACCCATGGTCATACCTGTCGGGATACTGCACTACATACTCTCCGACACGGCCATTCTGACATAGACACGTCCTCGTGTCTACAACAAACCTCTCAGTTTCAATCCAACATTATAATTTTTATTGCGTACTTCAGAAAAACTTAACCAAATAATCTCAATTTCATAGAATATTTCAAAACATAATTTTACCTCTATTCTTTTTTTTTTTTTTACATATTTTCGGTCATTTTATCATAAATCGGGTTACGTTCTCTTAGGAACCATTTCTTTCATTTACATTTCCAGTCAAGAGATCATTTAAACATTATCAAATCATAAATCAATCATTAAATCATAATCCATGAAACATAACTTGTCTTATACTAACCAACTTATGTATATTCGTCCATCGCCCAATACTTGGCTTCACGAATTCCTCAACCACATCGCTCGTCCATCGCCCAATACTTGGCTTCACGAATTCATCAATCTCATCGCTCGTCCATCGCCCAACACTTGGCTTCACGAATTCATCAATCTCATTTCTAAAGCAACCTTCGTTCATCGCCAATCACATGGCTTCACGGTACTCTTCTGTTTCAACAGATTTTTCCAACAGACTTTGTTTTTTAAAATTTGCATCAAGCTCCTCTGGAATTTGCACATCTGGTAACTTTCTCAAACTTTCGTGTGGATACTTGTAACGTCTATTGTTCTGTGTAGACTTTAAAACGTATCGATCTCCGTCCAAAACCTCGACAATCAAAAAGGGTCCCCTGAACTTTGGATCTAATTTCGTTTGCTGTCTTTCACTGTTTTTAAGCAACACAAAGTCACCCACACAGAACCTGATTACTTTAGCCATATTCTTATCAAATTTTGTCTTGTCATATCTAGCGCCCTCTTCCATGTTCTTGGCGGCTAGCTTCCTTAATTTCATCTTGTCAAGTTCGGTTTCAGTATCACTAATAGGAATCAACCCCAGTGGACGCGCAACTTTACCAATCAAAAGTTCTAAAGGACTACACTTAGTACTACGATTAATTGTACAATTAAGGGCTAACTGCACGTCCCCTAATGCATCTTGCCAAGATCTAGAACTTGTCTCAACAGCCGTCAACAGATTCTTAAGTGTGCTCATAACTCTTTCAACTTGACCGTTGGCTCGACTTGCACCTGTTCCAATTAAATGCAACTGTATCTTTTGGTTCGAACAAAATTGCACAAACTTTGTACCCGTGAAGCTGCGCCCCTGATCTGCAATTAAACGTGTTGGCACGCCAAAAATGGCAATCGAAGATTTCATTGCGCTTATACAAGTATTAGCGTCCAAAGAAAAGGTGTGGAACAGAAAAACATATTTAGTAAAAGCGTCGATTTGTACGATTATATATTCTTTACGATCACTTTTTCCGCTCAATTTTCCCGATATATCTATGTGTACGGTGTGCCAAGGAATGTTAATTTTTGGAATTGGATGTAATTCAATTTGAGGTTTTCCAGACGTACCCTTAGACACTCTACAAGTAATGCAGTTCTCCACAAATCTTCGGACATATTTTGCCATACCAGTAAACCAGTAATGATCGTACACCTTGTCTAACGTTTTGTCCCAACCCAGATGCATGATAGACTCATGTACCTGATTTTTAACTGACCAGCGGAACGTACGAGGTACTACAGGTAAACAACGAGTTCTGGAATTCCTCTGAATCTTTCTATACAAAACATTTGATCTCATTTCATAAGTGGCAACTAGTGCCAATGGTAAATCGTCATTCTTCAACTTAGTTATGATTTCTGATATTTCTGGATCCTAACATTTTTACTTGTCTTATCCAATTTATAGAAAACATAGAAAAGCCATTATATGTAGTTGCTAATGGAAAAATGTTGCGAATTTGAAATGGAAATATGGTTATTATTAAATGAACGTCATACAAATGATAAAAGAAAAGCCAACATCTTCCATCACATATCACTACTACAATAGCAAGAGGAGTTAAGACGAACAATTCAATTGATACAAATTGACATCTGATGCATATAAATGGTTATAAATTAGGGATACTCATACACATGCGTAGAACTGTTACTGGCGATAGACAATTGAAATAAAGTACAGTCAATTTCTTTCTCAACACCGAAGTAAATTCAATTGAGCTGAACTGTCAAGCAAGTTGATCAGGTGCAAGTAAACAAACCTTAAATTTTACACTGGGGCTTAATTCTCAAAGGTGAATTATTTTGTTGCTATTTTCCGTCACGAAATACATTTTTTTAACTGTTAAAATTTGTCTAAACTGTAGGTCAGGCCGACAGCTAAATATTCAATAAAGTCCTTATCATTAGATTGCGAATGCAATAAATGAATGTAATCACAAAATTATATCATATCTTTACAAATGACTTTTTTTCTATGTGCGTTGGGAGGCTTTAACTGAGTTCCATGTATTGGCGTAGACTCTTACAATAGTAGACTTATCTTTCTTTCTCTTCCCTCTTTTACTAATCCCCAAAGTATGCTTGGGGTTATGCTTATAGTAAAATTACTAAAGGATGATATTGATTCTTTATACTTACCTAGGCATATTAACATTTCTGTCCAAGTAAGACATACACCTAACTTTACGCCTTAATTCTTGAAGCTCTGTACTACCAACTTCTAAGCATGAAATTTTTTGATTTTTAAGTATGTATGTGATGATTACTCCACAGTGTTTTCAACGGCAAGGCATGTTTTCAAAATATAAAGAGCTATATATTATTATTCTTAGCTTACAATAAAAAGCAATTAACATGGTGTGGAAAACAAACAAGTAAGAAAGCTATAGTCGAGGGTGCTCCACGGCAAAATTCCCCCTACCCACTTCTTATATGATATTTGAAAAAAAAGTACCACCATATATACCGAAAAGTACTTTTCATTCCCGCTACCCATATGGGAGAAGGGTATTATAACTTAGTGCCAACAGAAAATGTATGTAACAGCCAGAAGGAGGCATCTCCCACCCCATAAAGTATATACATTCTCGATCAGTGTCAACAGCCGAGACGATATAGCCATGTCCGTCTGTTTGTCTGTATGAACACCTAGATTTCAGAGACTGTAAGACAAAGAGACACCAAATTTGGTACATAGGTTCCTGCATTCCTTACGCAGTTCAAGTTTATTTTAAAAGTTGGATGCCACGACCCCTTCGCCCACAATATGCATAAATCTAGAACAAGTCAAGTTTTTTTTATGTTAATCGCGTATAACTCCAAAAGTTCTTTGTGTAACGATGTGTTTATTTATGGTAAAAATTAGTAAAAATCGGATAAGTAGAACAAAAGTTATTTGTTAAATTATTTATCAAAATAGTTGTGCCCAATGTATATGGACGTTTTAAGTGTGTGAATTGCCTTAAATATCAAATTTGGTGATAGTATTCGTGTAGGTCTTACGCAGATCAAGTTTGTTTTAGATTTTTGCCACGCCTCTTACCGCCCCCAAAAACTGGAAAAGCCGTAATAATAGACCTAGAGCATTTCATTTTGATATGCATAATAATAAGTATAGTCTCAATGATTCCTGTGAATTTGGTTGAGAAAGTTATTTAAGAATCAATTTTATATGCAAAATTCACTTGCAGCTGCTCGCACTTTGTTTGTTTAGTTGATAGTGTGACCACGTCGGTATGTTATGGATTTTGTTCAAATATATACAAAAGACAGATTTCAGTATATTCATTGGTATATTCTTTGTTAAAATATCATTTAAGCTTTTTGTTTTCTCTCGAAATGGGTTGCTGGTATCATACGGTCGAGCACTCTCGACTGTAGTTTTCTTACTTGTTGTGCATACACTACTGGACAAAATAATAAGTTCACATTTCGCGCCTATTTGTTGACAAAGGGTTTTCAATAGTTATAGAATGTACCGTAGTTAATTGTTTATATTTTGAAAGGTTATAGTGTTCTTTAACATCTAAAACAAAAATTAAGGTTGGGAACCACATTTTTTGAATGCTACGCACAAATTTGTAATGGATGAGCGTTTTTGGTCTGGTCAAAATAATAAGTACACTGGTGGTAATTTTAAATTTGTATATGATTAAATGTAAAAATTAGGTAGGGAATGTTGATTTATTTTGACTTCTCGCATATTTAAATACATGTGAGTTAAACAAAATTTTCAGTAGAACCAAAAAGTGTATTGTACTGCTTAAGAAAAGACTATTTACGTGAATCTTCGTAAAAATGATAAAAAAATCTTCCAGAAATTGCGAAAACTCTTAAAAGCTGGGTACATTTTGTTTAGAATGGAATAGGAATTTATTTAAGAATCAATTTTATATTCAATATTCACATACAGCTGTTCACGCTTTGTTTAGTTGACAGTGTGTGTACGGATTCATCGGTAAACTGATAATATGACCCTATTCGGATATAAAAATCATTTCCCTTCCCTACGCTGAGGAAAAAATGTCAGTGTGATGGGTCTTTCCACAGGATAATGACCCAAAACGCTCGTCAAGACTGGCCAGAGAACGAGGTAAACATTATAAGTTGGCCAAGTCACTTTCTGGGCTCAAACACAATTGATTACTTATGGGGAGATTTGAAACAGTGAATTGGCATAAATACCTTTACAAAATTCGAAGAATTGTGGAAATTATGTGAAAACAAGTAAGAAAGCTACAGTCGAGAGTGCTCGACCGTATGATACCCGCAACCCATGTCGAGAGAAAACAAAAAGCTTAAATGATATTTTAACAAAAAATATACCACAGAATATACTGAAATTTGTTTTTTTTTGTATATACATGTCGGAGAACCTAAGTCATCTCCTTGCGAGTCGTCATTGTCGATTACTAGATCGTTCAGTTCCCGTTGGTCTGAACCCAATTCTGGCGAATGCAGCGAGTCTTCGATGCCTTTGTTGCTCATAGTTGTCCTTTTATTGTTCACACCTGCGTCCATCTCACGCTATGTCCAGAACCGGAAGGGAAGAAAAGCACAGAGAGCCCAGACCTAGCAACGCATACGAAGCCACACTCGGCCTCAGTTCACAAACTGAGTCCCCATTCTACCAAAACTAGTATCTAGTATATCTAGTATACCCGTACAACCCATGGTCATACCTGTCGGGATGCTGCACTTCATACTCTCCGACACGTATATCTAGTATACCAGCACAACCCATGGTCATACCTGTCGGGATACTGCACTACATACTCTCCGACACGGCCATTCTGACATAGACACGTCCTCGTGTCTACAACAAACCTCTCAGTTTCAATCCAACATTATAATTTTTATTGCGTACTTCAGAAAAACTTAACCAAATAATCTCAATTTCATAGAATATTTCAAAACATAATTTTACCTCTATTCTTTTTTTTTTTTTTACATATTTTCGGTCATTTTATCATAAATCGGGTTACGTTCTCTTAGGAACCATTTCTTTCATTTACATTTCCAGTCAAGAGATCATTTAAACATTATCAAATCATAAATCAATCATTAAATCATAATCCATGAAACATAACTTGTCTTATACTAACCAACTTATGTATATTCGTCCATCGCCCAATACTTGGCTTCACGAATTCCTCAACCACATCGCTCGTCCATCGCCCAATACTTGGCTTCACGAATTCATCAATCTCATCGCTCGTCCATCGCCCAACACTTGGCTTCACGAATTCATCAATCTCATTTCTAAAGCAACCTTCGTTCATCGCCAATCACATGGCTTCACGGTACTCTTCTGTTTCAACAGATTTTTCCAACAGACTTTGTTTTTTAAAATTTGCATCAAGCTCCTCTGGAATTTGCACATCTGGTAACTTTCTCAAACTTTCGTGTGGATACTTGTAACGTCTATTGTTCTGTGTAGACTTTAAAACGTATCGATCTCCGTCCAAAACCTCGACAATCAAAAAGGGTCCCCTGAACTTTGGATCTAATTTCGTTTGCTGTCTTTCACTGTTTTTAAGCAACACAAAGTCACCCACACAGAACCTGATTACTTTAGCCATATTCTTATCAAATTTTGTCTTGTCATATCTAGCGCCCTCTTCCATGTTCTTGGCGGCTAGCTCCCTTAATTTCATCTTGTCAAGTTCGGTTTCAGTATCACTAATAGGAATCAACCCCAGTGGACGCGCAACTTTACCAATCAAAAGTTCTAAAGGACTACACTTAGTACTACGATTAATTGTACAATTAAGGGCTAACTGCACGTCCCCTAATGCATCTTGCCAAGATCTAGAACTTGTCTCAACAGCCGTCAACAGATTCTTAAGTGTGCTCATAACTCTTTCAACTTGACCGTTGGCTCGACTTGCACCTGTTCCAATTAAATGTAACTGTATCTTTTGGTTCGAACAAAATTGCACAAACTTTGTACCCGTGAAGCTGCGCCCCTGATCTGCAATTAAACATGTTGGCACGCCAAAAATGGCAATCGAAGATTTCATTGCGCTTATACAAGTATTAGCGTCCAAAGAAAAGGTGTGGAACAGAAAAACATATTTAGTAAAAGCGTCGATTTGTACGATTATATATTCTTTACGATCACTTTTTCCGCTCAATTTTCCCGATATATCTATGTGTACGGTGTGCCAAGGAATGTTAATTTTTGGAATTGGATGTAATTCAATTTGAGGTTTTCCAGACGTACCCTTAGACACTCTACAAGTAATGCAGTTCTCCACAAATCTTCGGACATATTTTGCCATACCAGTAAACCAGTAATGATCGTACACCTTGTCTAACGTTTTGTCCCAACCCAGATGCATGATAGACTCATGTACCTGATTTTTAACTGACCAGCGGAACGTACGAGGAACTACAGGTAAACAACGAGTTCTGGAATTCCTCTGAATCTTTCTATACAAAACATTTGATCTCATTTCATAAGTGGCAACTAGTGCCAATGGTAAATCGTCATTCTTCAACTTAGTTATGATTTCTGATATTTCTGGATCCTTTTGTTGTTCCACCAGTATCCAGTTTTCCGATATTTCTGTTAAGTCAATTCGCTTCTCTTCTATTTTATTTGATACAGGCTTATTTTGATACACTGGATTCCTAGATAAAAAGTCCACGTGTGCCATGCGTTTACCTTCTCTGTATTCAATTTCGAAATCAAATGCTTGGAGAAACTCCCACCAACGATAAACCCTAGGTGACAATTCGACTTTATTTCGAGAAGATTTGATTGAATTACAATCAGTAAAAATCACGAATTTTCTCCCATGCAGATAGTGACGAAAATGTTTTACAGCATTCACAACGGCCAGAGTTTCTAATTCATAGGATATGTACCTCGACTCACAGGAGGTAGTTGCTCTACTATAGTATTCAACCACATGAGGCTTAGAGTTTATGCGGTGTAAAAGGATTGCCCCATACCCGATAGAGCTGGCGTCGGTATGCAATTCTATTGAAAACTGAGGATCAAAAATAATCAAAACAGGCTTGTTTGTTAATACACTGATGATTTTGCTGCGAATTTCTTCATGCAGTGCTTGCCAATCAAAACTGTTCTTTTCAGATGTGAGAAAATATAATGGCTTCATCAATTGTGAAAACCCCGGAACGAATTGACGAAAATATGATGCTAACCCAATAAATTGTCTCAGAGTAGCAACTGATTTCGGTGGAGGCAACGCCACTAGCGATTCTATTTTGTTTAAATTTGGACGTATTTCCCCCGCTTTTATCTCATAGCCAAGGTACCGAACTGTAGTTCTCAAGAAGAAGCACTTTGAAATATTAAATGAGAATCCTGCCTTCACTAGAACTTCTAATACCAGTCGCAACCGCTCATACGCTTCCTCTTTTGTTTCTGAAACAATTAATATATCGTCCATATAGACGATTACAAACGAATGAGCCAAACTGCCAAGTGCTTTAAATACAGCTCTTTGAAACACTGAGGGTGCGTTCTTTAAACCAAAGGGCATCGAAAGAAATTCATACTGCCCATCAGGAGTAACAAATGCTGTATATTCGATTGATTCGGGGTGCATTAAAATCTTTTAATAGCCACAAGCCATGTCAAGAGAAGTGAAATAATTAGCTCCCCTAAGCCTAGCTATTTGATCTGAGATCAGCGGTAATGGGAACTTATCCGCTACCGTATTTTTATTCAATTCTCTATAGTCGACGCAAAGTCTTGCTGAACCATTTTTCTTCTTAACCAATAATGCAGGACTAGCAAAGGGTGAACTACTAGGTCTGATGACTTTATACTCGATTAATTCGTTAATTTTAACACGCACTAGTTCCCTTTCGCATGGACTAAATCTATATGGTCGCCTTTGCACAGTCTTAGTCGGTTCAATCAACCGAATACGCATTTGCTCAGTACTCACACGCGTTTCCGGAGTGCCTTCAGTAAATGATTTTGTATGTTGCTTTAGTAATGATATTAATATTTCTTTTTCATTTCCGACCACTTCGGTTTCAATGTTATCAAAATTAATAGGTTGAACGGTTTCACAAACATTCACAACTTTAGTTGGAACAATCTTAAAATTATCATAAGACACTTCCACTGTAAACCCTTGAGCTAATATTTCTCTGCCAATTACAATATTATTTGTCATACATTCGTCTGGTACTATGTGAAACAAAACTACTAAAGAATTACCATCAATCATGATGTTTGCTTCAACTTGTACAGTGCTGTAAGTATTGGCATTACCTATTCCCTTTAATGAGATAACGCTATGAATCCTCTTACCAACTAACTTATTAGAAACTCTTTCTTTAATTAATGAACACTCAGCTCCCGAATCAAATGTTATTGGAAATCTCTCACCATGATTCAGCATACTCGATTTAGGCTCCGCCATAGTGCACAACTCCACTCTCTTTTCCGATCTTACTCCCAATCCAGTATTCTGCACTTTTTTGGGGCAATTAGTGGCAATGTGTCCCGGCTCCTGGCATCTGTAACAAGTTACATTTGTCCTTCCATGATGAGGCTGTCCAGAACGGCGCTCCTTTCCAGTTGATGAAAACTGAAATCCTTGTCCAGATCTACAGTCTTGCTTTTTATGACCTGGTTTTCCACACTGATAACATTTTAGCTCCGTAGTTTTAGCCCGTTTGGTCTCCGGTTCCCAGTTTGGTGCAATAGGACGGTCTTTCAGCGCCGAGAATATTTGCATCTCCGCTTGCAGCTCACGTCGATTGTTTACATGCGTTATGTGTATCATTCGTTGCAAACGCCGGTCGAAATTAGCCATGTGCCCAAGGATCAACGCGATGGAAATTTGTTCACAATTTAAATTTCGCAATTTTGTGCACAGTGACGTCACGCTGCGACTCGCAAAAACAGGCAAGCTCTCACCGCTACTTGGACTACTATTCAGAAGATTAAAAATAACGGCGGCTGGCGTCTCCGAAGTCTCATATCGCTGCTCAAACAATTGCCGGAACTGTTGCCAAGTTATTCCTGGGTAGCATATTTGTGATAACTACTGAGCCGCTGCGCTTTCCAAAGCCTTACTCAGCGCTAATATAAGAGCGCTGTCACTTAGCGGTTTCGCTCGTAAAATGATGTCGACCGTAGCGCACCACTGCGTGGCATCTACTCCAGCAATGTCCGGATTGTATTTCGGCAAGCAAATCTCGCTAGACTGTTGTACTGCGCTCGCCGGCATTTGTAGCTTCTTAACCAGTTGTAAAAAATTCCGGTTTTGTTGCTCCAACAACGCGAAGACATCCCTTGACAAAGTTTGGTTAGGGCCGAATCCCACTTCTGATGTCGGAGAACCTAAGTCATCTCCTTGCGAGTCGTCATTGTCGATTACTAGATCGTTCAGTTCCCGTTGGTCTGAACCCAATTCTGGCGAATGCAGCGAGTCTTCGATGCCTTTGTTGCTCATAGTTGTCCTTTTATTGTTCACACCTGCGTCCATCTCACGCTATGTCCAGAACCGGAAGGGAAGAAAAGCACAGAGAGCCCAGACCTAGCAACGCATACGAAACCACACTCGGCCTCAGTTCACAAACTGAGTCCCCATTCTGCCAAAACTAGTATCTAGTATATCTAGTATACCCGTACAACCCATGGTCATACCTGTCGGGATGCTGCACTTCATACTCTCCGACACGTATATCTAGTATACCAGCACAACCCATGGTCATACCTGTCGGGATACTGCACTACACACTCTCCGACATACATATTTTTAAGAAATCCATTAAATACCGACATGGTCACACTGTCAACTGAACAAACAAAGCGCGAACAGTTGCAAGTGAATTTTGCATATAAAATTGATTCATTAATAACTTCCTTGTTTTTCATTCGATCCCAACCAAATTCACAGGAATCATTGAGAATGTAATTATTATTATGCATACCAAAATGCTCTAGGTCTTTTATTACGTATTTTACAGGCTTTTGGGGGCGGAAAGGGGCGTGGCATCCAACTTTTGAAATAAACTTGATCTGCGTAGGACCTATAAGAGTACTGTCCCCATTTGATAGCTCTAGCTCTTATAGTCTCTGAGATCTAGGTGTTCATACAGACGGACAGACTGACAGACGGACATGGCTATATTGTCTCGGCTGTTGACACTGATCAAGAATATATATACTTTATGGGGTCGGAGATGCCTCCTTCTGCCTGTTACATACATTTTCTGTTGGCACTAAGTTATAATACCCTTCTACCCTATGGGTAGCGGGTATAAAAATGAAGTATGAGATTCGTATGGAGATTTTTTGCAAGCTTATTACTAGAATGACAAAAAACATCGCAAAAGTCTTACAAAATTAGTGTTTCTGAATTTGATACTACCATTATATCGGCATTACTAGCAAAATAATAGAAAAAATTTGTTATGTTTCGAGTTTTTGGCTTTGTAGAATTGGTGTACTTATTATTTTGACCAAGCCTTGCCTATGAATTTTTGAATAAATCGATCACAAAATTTAAACTTGAAATGGAAAATGCTCATGTTTACTATTTTTATAATCTACTATGTACCGTATAACTAAAAGTTGATTTGATTTTGTTTTCAAGTTACTTAAATTTTACGAGGTGTGAAACAAATGCTATAGGCGTATACTTATTATTTTGTCCAGTAGTGTATATTTGAAAGAAACCCATAAAATACAGTACATGGTCACACTGTCCACAAAAACAAAACGCGTGCAGCTTCACCTGATTTTTGCCCGAAAAAGTTGTTTTTTAACAACTTTTTCATCCAATCACAACCAAATTCTTAGGAATCAACCTCTAGCTTTTTTTATAACGGCTCGTATGGTTTTTTATACCCGCTACTCATAGGGTAGAAAGGTATTACAACTTAGTGCCAACAGAAAATGGACATATATAACAGGCAGAAGGAGGCATGTCCGACTCCATAAAGTATATATGATCTTCATCAGTATCAACAGCCGAATCGATATAGCCATGTCCTTCAGTCTGTCGGTATGAACACCTAGATCACAGAGACGCTAAAAATGATCTAACTTATCATCTAATCTGATACTAATTGCTTTTAAATTATTAATCTATTCTTATTTAATTTCATTTTATATTTTTATTTCCTAATTATAATTTAGTAATGCAATTTATTGAATGTCGGCTCTTGGTATTCGACTTTAAACTAAATAAATGAACCCTTTTCAAAGCTTACATATGGCATGTTTCTCTGACGTGCTTTTCCTTTGACTAAAATCTTTTCATGTATTAAGTAATCCTGACGCCCATCTGCAGAAAAGGTATTTAGGTTTATGGAATAGGAAGGGGATTGAAGATGTAATAATTCGTCTGGCCAGAATACCTGGAAAAAATCGCCAACCCCTCGGAAAGGAAGGAGTATAAAAGAGTTAAGGATGAGAAAAAGGATCAAAGAAGTGACTTAACAGATCTAACACTTTGATTTGTCGAAACATATTGCTTCCCCATGATTCCCTCCTAAGCTTTAAATATGTATATATGAAAACACCCTGTCATACTTTTACAATACTTAACATTAACTAAAGCAAGAACGAATTTCCACCGGACCAATGAAAGATGTGCCTTGTGGGGTTTTTGACTATGTCCCTGACATAAAGTCAATTTAATTGTCAATATATGTTACATACAATCTAAAAGTTCTTTACTCACCAGCCTTGCAGGGATCCATGTCGATGTCATTGGAAATCTTTCGAGATACCTGCAAGTCTAGCAACTGTTCGATGGTGTACTTGCTGTGGTACATCCAAAGATGCTGGTGGTGCTGCCCGCGGACATGTTCCCGATAAGGATGGTTGAAAGCTGACTGCTCAATGTTAATGTTGGGGGTTATGGCGTTGCTGTCACGGTCGAATTTGTCAACGTGATCCACGGATGTGGACGTGTGCATGGGCGGCTCGAGTTGTTGGCCGTGCAGTTTAATGCTTTTGACATGTACTGAGATTAACACTAATAGCACAGTGGCCGTCAAGAGGTCGTAGTTAGTTGTAGACCTCATGGCTTGGCCCCAGTGTCCAAATACAAACCTAGTTAACATCGAAGCACGGGCTTTGTGCTTGTCGCTTTGCACGTTCTTTCGGTGTCACTTGCTAATTGTTTCTTTCAATTTTTTTAGCGTAATGCGATTTTTTGTCGTTTGGCTTTATTTCGATTCCGCTTATCATCTAAGTTTACCGCACGAGGCCTGCAATGAGTGAGAACAATTTTAATTGAAAATGTTATATTGCAATAATCGTACTCCAAGTACATACTAATATTAGTAAATGATTTTAGATTTGGTTTAACATCTGAGTTCAAGTGGATTTGGCGAGGCCTTTGTACATATGTATACATAAATGTTTATAGCCATATTTTCTTATCAGAGATCGTCAACAAGCCACCGCAAAAATGTGTATACTCGAAACTCACGAGTATTTTCGCCATTCGAGTATATTTGTTACGAGTAGAAAAATGATTGAGTATTTACGGGTGCAAGTGGCAATTGTATTCGTGCTTACCGAGTATGGGTGCCGATACCACTTATGCTTACCGAGTATGGGTGCCGATACCATTCGTGCCTAGCAAGTGCAAGTGCCAATACCATTCGTGCTTAGCAAGTGCGAGTGCCGAATCCACCGCATAATTTTTATGATCGGCAAAAGGGGTGGAAATGCATACTCGTAATATTTGCTGTGGGTATTTGATGCGCAAGTGAAGATTGTGAGCGGATATTTTGTGTATACGTAAATGTATTGATGTTGTTGTTGGGTTTTTTGTACTTCATGCTAGTTATTTTTACCTGGTATATTTAAAAAAAAACCCTTTTGGCTTTATTATTTAATTTTTATTTGGGATCTAACTAATACAAATAATAATAATAGCTAAATAAAAAATTTACTAACACACATGTACAAATTCAGTGAACAGAGGAAATCCAAATTTGAATTAAACTTCAATTTACCTGTTGTATTGACTAATTTTTAAATTCAGTCAGTGGTAACGAGAAAATCAATATACTGAAAATCTACCTGTATTAATTTTAAATTGTTTAAATTGTATGTTTATGACCTTGTGGTAAATGTACATGTATATGTATAACAAAAAGGGTTTTTGCAGGTATCTGTAATTTCCGGAAATTTCATAAAAAAGTCAGTGCAAGGCATGCAAAAGGCACTCATAAAATAGTACCGCGAACAGCTGCGTCGCGACGCAAAATCATTTACGATCAAGAAAGGAGGTGGGGAAAAACACTCGAGTACTTGCCCAACCATTCGAATCATTGTCGACATATTCGGGTGTTGTTCGAATTTCGTCACAAGTGCAAGAATGATCGGTTGCCGAAATGCAAGACACCCATGAAGCACAAGTGTTTGAATTACGAGTAGCAAATTGATTCGGTCTCGAAAAGGCACACACAAGTTGGGATCGAGTGGCCGAAGCGCAAGCACTCGCAATACTCGCGACAATAATGGTTGTGTGTGTGTCTTGAATTTTGCTTATGGGTGTGAGTAGCATCGCAACACAAAATTTCATGGGTGTGAGTAGATGACCAAAAACAACAACCTTTGACGTTCTCTGTTTCTTATTTATTATTGATAACCCTCACCCCTTGTGTGAAAAATTGTTAATCGGATGTCGTTCGGGAATAATATTGTGAAACATAGAATAAACTGAACAAGTAAGAAAGCTATAGTCGAGAGTGCTCGACCGTAAGATACCCGCTACCTCTTTAGAGAATACAAAACATTTATATGATCCTTAAAAACATGTATTTTTGTTGTTGTTCCCGCTGAAAACTCTCGGTTTTTTTCATGTAAATTAATTAATTTACAATTCAAATTAAAAAAAAGCATGGTCGTCGCTAAATTAACAATAAGAGTGGCTGCTGTCAGCGATAAAACCTATGACTTGAGCGTTCAGACTTTCCAACCCTTGGACATCAGCCTTTAATGACAGAAATTCCAAAAACAAAATTAGGCCTGTCGGTTCTTACATGAAAACTTTTTTTTTCCGTGGTTATAAAATAATAGCCAGCTGGCCCCTCAACTTGGCCAGCCTCTGAAGCCTCTAATAACTTCAAAAAAATTATTCACCACTTTCCCAAAAATAAATGCCTTTAACTTTCAACGATTTGAAAGCTACTATTGGCTAGGGATGTGCAAAACATAAATGTCGATTTCGGCAATATGTGCGGATATCGAAGTGCATCAATCCTTTGTAAAATATGTACGCAATACGAAATAACGAAAAAATATCTTCATTAAATTAAGCAATTCGTTTAAAAAAAGACCTACAGATCATCAATCAATCTAAGGTTTAACCCAACATTGATTTTTTACTTCGAAAGCTCTGGCCAACATCGATAACGACATTTTTAGTAAAAAATTACGTCTTTATTACAAAAACACCTTTTATTCTCGTTTACAAGATACCCTGTAATCACAACACGTTTACACTCAAACACTTGGAACGTGTATATTTACATTGGTCAAACCTTTTATGAAAAATAATTTAACAAATAACTTTTATTCTGATACTCAGAATTTTCTAAAATTACAGGGAAAATTAAGAGTAGTAGGGATGGCTTACAAAATTACACAGAGAGCCTCTGAAGGGATACGCGATTTACAAAATCAAAAATGTGAATTGTTCTAGATTTCTGTATATTGTGTGGGAAGGAGTGTGGCATCCAAAATTGAAAATTAACTTGAGATGCTTAACGAATGCAGAAACTATGTATGTATGTATCAAATTTGGTGTCTCTAGGTATTTTAGTCTCTGAGATCCAGGTGTTTATACTGACATACAGGCGGACAGACAGGCACTTAATTATAATACCCTTCCACCCTATAGGTAATAAACGAATCGCTGATTTTCCACCACAGAACGGCAATGAGCCACAGCCACTAAGTTTATCTTTATTCACGAGTATTTTTGCTATCCGAGTATATTTGTTACAAGTGTCAAATCTGAGTGAGTATTTTCGGATGGCTAGAATTTGGCACTTAAGCTTAGTGAGTGCGAGTGCCAAAAACATCTGGTATATTTTAAATAAAACTATTTATTACATAGTTTAATTTTTAAAGGCTAAATAACAAAATTACTAACACAAATATACAAATTCAGTAAACAGAGGGAAAATCCGACTTTGAATGAAACTTAAATTTGCTTATTGACTAATTATACCCGCAACCCATATGGTAGAAGGGTATTATAACTTAGAGCCAATAGAAAATGTATGTAATAGGCAGAAGGAGGCATCTCCGACCCCATAAAGTATATATGTATATTCTTGATCAGCCAAGACGATCTTGTCAACAGCCAAGACGATATAGCCATGTTTGTCTGTCTGTCTGTACGAACACCTAGATCTCAGAGACTGTAAGATATAGACATAAAATTTTTAAGTTTATTTCAAAAGTAGGATGCCACGCCCCCTTCGCCCACAATATTCATAAATGTAGAACAAGTCATAACTTGAAAACTTCTTAGTGTAATGTTAACTATATTTTCCTTATACTCTTAATTTTGGTAAAAATCTGATTAATAGAACAAAAGTTATTTAAATTATTTATCAAAATAGTTGTGCCCAATGCTTATGGTCGTTTTAAGTGTGTGAATGACCTAGAGATATAACAAATTTGGTGACAGTATTCGTGTAGGTCTTACGCAGATCAAGTTTGTTTTGCCACGCCCCTTTCCGCCCCTGAAAACTGGAAATAATAGTAATAATAGACCTAGAACAATGATTCCTGTGAATTTGATTGTGATCGAATGAAAAACAAGGAAGTTATTATACCCGCTACCCATAGGGTAGAAGGGTATTATAACTTAGTGCCAACAGAAAATGTATGTAACACGCAGAAGGAGGCATCTCCGACCACATAAACTATATATATTATTGATCAGTGTCAACAGCCGAGACGATATAGCCATGTCCGTCTGTCCGTCTGTATGAACACCTAGATCTCAGAGACTATAAGAGCTAGAGCTACCAAATTTGGGGACAGTACTCCTATAGGTCCTACGCAGATCAAGTTTATTTCAAAAGTTGGATGCCACGCCCTTTTCCGCCCCAAAAAGTCTGTAAAAGCCGTAATAATAGACCTAGAGCATTGAATTTTGGTATGCATAATAATAATTATATTCTCAATGATTCCTGTGAATTTGGTTGAGATCGAATGAAAAACAAGGAAGTTATTAAAGAATCAATGTTATATGCAAAATTTACTTGCAGCTGCCCGCGCTTTGTATGTTTAGTTGACAGTGTGACCATAACGGTGATGTGGATTTTTACCCGCTATTTTCAAATATATACAAAAAACAAGCTTTAGTATATTTAGTATATTTTTTGTTAAAATATCATTTATGTTTTTTTTTTTCTGTCGAAATGGGTTGCGGGTATCATACGGTCGAGCACTCTTGACTGTAGCTTTCTTACTTGTTAAAGAATCAATTTTATAGGCAAATTTCACTTGCAGCTGCTCGCGCTTTGTTTGTTTAGTTGACAGTGTGACCGTGTCGGTATGTTATGTATTTTTTCAAATATACACATAAAAACAAATTTCAGTATATTCTTTGGTATATTTTTTTGGTAAAATATCATTTAAGTTTTTTGTTTTCTCTCGAAATGGGTTGCGGGTATCATACGGTCGCGCACTCTCGACTGTAGCTTTCTTACTTGTTTATTACCCTGTATTATTGTTAGCTCCGCTAACATCTTAGACGATGTGAATGATTTAGGAGTTCTAGATCATAAGCTAAAGTTTGACAAACACATTTCAATTACTGTCAATAAAGCGACTCAAGTTCCTGGGTTCATCAAACGATGAGCAAAGGAATTGGATGACCTTTATACGACAAAGCTTCTTTTTGTTTCGCTTGTCCGTCCCATTCTGGATTACGGTTCTTGTATTTGGTCACCACAATACTTAAATCAAAAAAATCTTATCGAGTCTGTACAAAAGAAATTTCTTCTATTTGCGTTGAGAGGCTTTAACTGGGTTTCAGATATTAACGTACCCTCTTATAATAGTATTCTTCTTTTACTTAATCTTCCCTCATTAACTAATCGTAGTAGAATGCTAGGGGTTATTTTTATAGTCAAACTACTAAAGGGTAATGTAGATTCTTTATACCTTCTTAGGTATATATAATTTTCTGTTTATATTATAATTTATTCAATGTCGACTGTTCATAGTCGACTTTCAAAAATAAAATGACGATACCAGACGGAACGTCAAGTAACTAAGCTTGGCATCTGTGGCCTCACTGCTCGCTTCAAGCTTAGGCAGCAGCAACTGTATCAAAAAACTATAAAGAATTGAGGTGGACCTGGTGACTGGGACGCTTTTTTGACCCGTTACGGTCTGTCCGGAACTATGTGAGCCTAAATAGAGTTTAACCATTAAATATAGCGAGACAGTATGGTGTGGTGTAAGAAAGTTATAGTCGAGTGTGCTCGACTGTAAAATACCAGCTTCCCAGTTTTGTAGAGCACGAAAATATTTTAAAAACTAGGCAATTTATAAGTGTTTCCGACTGTTATATCCACTATAAATAATATACATAAAACATACGTAAACAAGTAAGAAAGCTACAGTCGAGAGTGCTCGACCGTATGATACCCGCAACCCATTTCGAGAGAAAAAAAAAATTTTTAATGATATTTTAACAACAAATATACCAAAAATATACTGAAACTTGTGTTTTGTGTGTATATATTTGAAAATAGCGGGAAAAAATCCACAACACCGACATGGTCACACTGTCAACTAAACAAACAAAGTGTGAGCAGCTGCAAGTGAATTTTGCATACAAAATGGATTCTTTAATAACTTCCTCGTTTTTTATTCGATCTCAACCAAATTCACAGGAGTCATTCAGACTATCATTGTTATTATGCATAAACAAATTTGATATCTCTAGGTCATTCACACACTTAAAACGTCCATATGCACTGGGCACAAAAATTTTGATAAATAATTTCACGAATAACTTTTGTTCTACTTATCCGATTTGTACCAAAATTACAGGGTTTATTAAGAGTGTCAAGCGCAGATGGGTTACCAAATTACATCTCATCATTACACAAAGAACTTTTGGAGTTATTCGCGATTTACATAAAAAAAAACTTGACTTTCTCTAGATAAATGCTTATTGTGGGCGAAGGGGGCGTGGCATCCAACTTTTGAAATAAACTTGACCTGCGTAGGGTATGAAGGAACCTTTTTGCCAAATTTGGTGTCTCTATGTCTTATAGTCTCTGAGATCCAGGTGTTCATACAGACGGACATGGCTATATCGTCTCGGCTGTTGACGCTGATCAAGAATATATATACTTTATGGGGTCGGAGATGCCTCCTTCTGCCTGTTACATACATTTTCTGTTGGCACTAAGTCATAATACCCTTCTACCCTATGGGTAGCGGGTATAAAAATACAGGGTGCAGAAAATGGTACAATTCACGCCCGCCAATCAAACAAATATTACTTTACAACTCTTGGCAGTTGTCAGTTGCAATCAATCAGCTGTTAATCGTTTAAAACATATGAAGTAATGTTGAATTTTAATCAATTTAAAATGCCAATAGGGAGATCAGTAACCATTAAAGACCTACAAAGAAAGAAACAACAAAGAAAGATAAGCTTCAGATTCATTTTCAAAATCCGACGATACTTATGATTTTTTTTCATTTCTGCGGCTATAAGCTTTTAGTATTGCTTAAAATATATTTATTTATAAATATCGCGTTTGAAAAAATGCTTTTCTATTGGTCATGCTCTTATTCTTCTTCACTTGCTTGGTGACTAATCTTTTTTCACTTTTTGTGCTGCCAGCTAATCTGAACAAGATATGCTGGAAATGTTTCTTAAATATCTAGGAACCTCGAATTCATAAAAAATAAATTAATTTTTCATTACTTATTTCTGAAATTTTGGCAACACGTTAAACACTTTTATTTAATTTTGATCAAAAATCAGCTCCAAACCACCGCAAGGGAAGACTTGTGAATGACTAATGATTTACAAAAATTGTATAAATTATACTGAGTGTATTGTGATTTCAATGCAGTTTAATGACAAATTGATCGCCCTTTTATTACAGATTTTCACTAAAAAACTGCCGAAATAGGCAATTCGAGTGGAAGTGTTTTTTGTGGTACCCCTGATATGTAGGCTTTTTAAATCTAGATATCTCAACCAGTGAAAAAGATTACTTAAAAAGGTTAAAGTTTTGGGTATTCGTTTTTGTATCGAAAGTGAATATAATTGTTGAAACAAAAAAAAAAACAAGAAAGAAGATTCCGGATGCATATCCTAGATATTAAACTAAAATACTGCTTAAAATTCTGTATAAAGGGAATCGCAGGTATGTACAATATTAGGGCGTAGACCACTTAAATACACAAGACGATTGGTAAGTCAAATGGAAAGTTAAAGCGTATGTATTTAGACCACGCACTAACAAGGAAAAAGACATACATATCGTTACGGCTGTTGACAACAACGGTATGATCAACAGTATACTATATGGGCTTCTGCCTGTTATATATTCTGTTGGCACTTAGTTAGAATGCACTTCGGCCTTATGCGTAGCTGGTATAAAAATTTGTGGTTCCCGATACCTGCAGCACATAATTCGCATTTGATTTTTGTGCATTTGCTGCGACAGAAACTGTATATAATTCGGCATAGGAAAACTTAAGTGATGCGGGAGAGAGAGAGCAAATAAACACGAAAATTCAAAAGAATGTGTTAAGCACGCGCCGATCTGACACCGAAGTTGAAAAAGATAGCAAAATTGAAACGGAAGTGTGTACAAAGCTCAATAATACAAACGAGATTAGATGGTTCAAAAGCAAAGCACCGAAACCCAAAAGCACAGTCGGCGAAAATATGTAATGAAATGAAATGTCGCAAGAACGAAAAGTATTGTTGAAAATTGCATGCGCGCTTGATTTTTGTGAAATAATGGAAGCGTGGAACGAAGGGTGGGTGCAACAAGGAGAGGGTACGACGATTGACGATGCCATGAAACGCTTAATGGCGTTGGCAGGCAATAAGGAGGCGAAGATGCCACAAAATGGATGCCGATGGGGCCAAAGAGCAAGGGACTCAAACAGTCGCAGTCAGTGAAGCAAAAGTGAAAAGCGTTTGCTTCAATTTATATGTGTGAATGAGAATGCCAGTGTGTGGATATGTACATACATAACATATGTACATATCTACATGTACAGAGGGCACGTGGGTGTATGCGAATGCAGTGAAGCGCAAGCAACTTGACAATAATATCAACATGCGTTTCTTGTCCTGCATTTACTTCAACAGCGTCGCGTCGCCATCAACAGCAGCAGTAGCCATCAGAACCAAAATCAGTGCCTGTCTCAAGGTGCCACCCACAGCTGACAATTGTTTGCTAGCGGAAGTTGATTTTCAGGGAAAACGGAAGTGTTGACGTGATAGACGGCAGGGAGGCATTCAGATAGACACATAGGCGGAAAACAGCATCCAACTTTAATTTTTGTATACCCGCTAACCAAAGCGTAGAAGGTTATTAAAACTTAGCGGCAATAGAATATGTGTGTAACAGGCAGTAGGAGGCATCTCCGAAACCATAAAGTATATATTCTTGATCAGTGTCACCAGCCGATGCGATATAGCCATGTCCATCTGTCTGTATGAACATCTAGATATCAGAGACTATAAGAGCTAGAGAAAGGAAAATTTTTTGTAAAACTAGTTATGCTTGCACGTATGTAGATCAAGTTTGTTTTAGAAATTTGTTACGCCTATTTCAGCCAGCTCAAATCGAAATAAAAACCTTAATAATATAGCTAGAGCCAGGAATTTTTGTATGTATAATAATAACTACACTCTTAATGATTCCCGTGCATTTGGTTGTGATCGAATGAAAAACATATTATTACATATGAAACAACTTTATAGGGCAAAATTAAAATGCAGCTCCGCGCACTTTGTTTGTGACATTATTATGGTCGCGACAATAGGTGTGAACACTGTCAATTTTCAATTATCGATACAAAAATATGTAAACTGCGTTTTCTTCGCAGAAAAAAGGCTCTTTTTATATATTAACACTGTTAAGAACTGAATTTCGTGATTTCATGATATTATTTTGAAGTTGAGTAATATTGCAAAGCGATTTTCTGCTGATACTACGAATTCGGGCTGCCATCAAAATAGGTGCATTTAGAATAACTTTGAGTTGTGAAGATTTAAGATAAATATTTGTTTGCAGAAGGTAAGGTATAAAGGAAATGCAACTATTTGTGAGATTATTTATAAATAAATTTACATTAGATGGGTCGTGGACCTCACTGCAGTGCGGACTCGTTCGAAGTCTTTGAAATGAGGGTAAAACCTTTAAATAAATTGCTGAGGTCATGAGACGTTCACAAAACCTTGTCACAAATGCATTAAAGCCTGAAAGAAGTTTAAGAACTCAGCCAAGTTCCCGAAAAACATCATAATTTACTGAAGATTACATCGTTACCCTCGTAAAACGCGACCCGTTCATGTCTTCCAGGTCAATTCCTAATGAAATTTATAATGTTGTATCTTCACGAACCGTCAGAAGTCGTTTACAAACTGCTAATCTACCAGGAAGAATAGCTCGTAAGGTTCCTATGCTTCGATCAGCAAATTAACAGATGGAGAAAAAATTTACATTGGATCGTAAGACCTGGTGCGACCCGGTGGGTCAGAACAAATGGCGTAATATATTGTGGAACGACGAAACAAAGACCAATTTGTTTGGGAATGATGTCTTTTGGAATATTCGTCGCCCTAAAGGCAAAGAATTCCATATAGGGTCCACCCAAAAAACTGTAAAGCATGGAGGTGGTGGCCTCATGGTATGGGGCTGCTTTTCATGGGCAGGTGTTGGTCCGATACATCGGATTGATGGCATTATGGACAGATTTGTCTATAAAGATTTATTGGAGACGGTAATGCTACCATATGCCGAGGATATCATGCCACTGATATGGAAGTTCCAGCAGGATAACGGCCCAAAACACCCATCAGGAGTGGTAAAGGATTGGTTTTAAAAGAAATAGGTGGACGTTCTCAAGTGGCCAAGTCAATCCCCCGACCTCAATCCCATTGAGAACCTATAGGGAGAGCTTAAGAGAGAAGTCGGGAAAACCGTTTGCTACAATAAAACCCAATTTTGGGAACATACCCAAAAATCTTGGTACATCATTCCAATAAGTGCAGGAAATTAATATCGTCTATGCATACCAGAATGACTTAAGTTTTGCAAAATAATGGCGGATATACCGGGTATTAGCAGCGATATAATGAAGGCCAAAAATAGCGAAATCTTAATATTATTAACTAAGTTAAATTGGTACACCTATTTTGATTGCCAGCCGAAATTGAAGTTTTCAGAGACATAATTAAATTTCTTTTTTATTTCTATGCTTTCGAAGCCAATCTTTTTATATTTTAATTATGAATTCAATATGTTTTGGAACACTTTTAGTTTTTTTTGGTAATTATGAAAAAATAAATAAAAAACAAGTAAGAAAGCTACAGTCGAGAGTGCGCGACCGTATGATACCCGCAACCCATTTCGAGAGAAAACAAAAAACTTAAATGATATTTTACCAAAAAAATATACCAAAGAATATACTGAAATTTGTTTTTATGTGTATATTTGAAAAAATACATAACATACCGACACGGTCACACTGTCAACTAAACTAACAAAGCGCGAGCAGCTGCAAGTGAAATTTGCCTATAAAATTGATTCTTTAACAAGTAAGAAAGCTACAGTCGAGAGTGCTCGACCGTATGATACCCGCAACCCATTTCGACAGAAAAAAAAAAACATAAATGATATTTTAACAAAAAATATACCAAATATACTAAAGCTTGTTTTTTGTATATATTTGAAAATAGCGGGTAAAAATCCACATCACCGTTATGGTCACACTGTCAACTAAACATACAAAGCGCGGGCAGCTGCAAGTAAATTTTGCATATAACATTGATTCTTTAATAACTTCCTTGTTTTTCATTCGATCTCAACCAAATTCACAGGAATTTTATATATTTGAAAAAATCCATAATATACATACATATACACATATGGTCGCGGTAATAGGTGCGATTTTTTTTTTTTTTTAAACATCTCATTATACCCGCTACCCATAGGGTAGAAGGGTATTATGACTTAGTGCCAACAGAAAATGTATGTAACAGGCAGAAGGAGGCATCTCCGACCACATAAACTATATATATTCTTGATCAGTGTCAACAGCCGAGACGATATAGCCATGTCCGTCTGTCCGTCTGTATGAACACCTAGATCTCAGAGACTATAAGAGCTAGAGCTATCAAATTTGGGGACAGTACTCCTATAGGTCCTACGCAGATCAAGTTTATTTCAAAAGTTGGATGCCACGCCCCTTTCCGCCCCCAAAAGTCTGTAAAATCCGTAATAATAGACCTAGAGCATTGAATTTTGGTATGCATAATAATAATTATATTCTCAATGATTCCTGTGAATTTCGTTGAGATCGAATGAAAAACAAGGAAGTTATTAAAGAATCAAGTTTATATGCAAAATTCACTTGCAGCTGCCCGCGCTTTGTTTGTTTAGTTGACAGTGTGACCATAAGGATGTTGTGGATTTTTACCCGCTATTTTCAAATATTTACAAAAAAACAAGTTTTAGTATATTTGGTATATTTTTTTTTTTTTGTTAAAATATCATTTAAGTTTTTTGTTTTCTCTCGAAATGGGTTGCGGGTATCATACGGTCGAGCACTCTCGACTGTAGCTTTCTTACTTGTTTTTAGTTAGACAATAACGAAATAAACATTATTTGCGGTCGCTGATTTGAATACTTATATCTTCGAAATGCAAAATATTACTAATCTTTATGAATCCGCTTTGGAATTGTTGGAAATTGTTCTTATTGTTCATTTAAAATAGTCACGCATCAATTGTATCTAACTAACAAAGCAACAGGCAAGGCCTGACTCCACCAAATGTACGAAGCATGCTATTATGTACACACATATGTATGTACATGTATGTATGTACATACATACGTAGTATGTATGAAATATCCTTGATCTGCGTACATAAAACCGATGTACCAAATTTGGTGTCTCTATGTCTTATAGTCTCTGAGATCTAGGTGTTCATGCAGACGGACAGACGGACATGGCTATATTGTCTCGGCTGTTGACACTGATCAAGAATATATATACTTTATGGGGTCGGAGATGCCTCCTTTTGCCTGTTACATACATTTTCTGTTGGCACTAAGTTACAATACCCTTCTACCCTATAAGTATCAGGTAAAAAAAGAAGCAAAATCAGTCAACCGACAAAAATAACAACAAGGCAAGAAGATTAATGTGTGATCCTGTTTTCCTTGAATATGTGTCTGCAATCGAGTTCAATAAAGCATCTACAGCACCAGTCGCCATTGCCTGTACCGCTGCTTCTGGCTCAGCCTCTGCCGATCGACGCGCAACGTTCGTTGTAGCTTCAGTGGGATCGGTACCTTGACTCTTGATACTGACATTGATATGCACATATACCTATGCATATATAGACACACACATGCATACATTAAGACTTATTATGCTCGCATATACATACAATGCTCGAGCAAGGAAAACTGATTATATTTTAATTACGCAGGAGACCGTTTGAATGCCAATCATTGGAATATTGACGATTTGAAATTCCATTGTTGTTTTCGATGATATTGTTCGCTTCAAACACTTCCTCGAAAGCGAAGCGATCAGCGAAAATAGTTAGGTCAAGAAGCAGCCCTCATAGTCACCCAGCTCAATGAAATATTAAGAAAAACTAAAGTATCAAATGCCTAACACCCAAAGCGTAAAATTCTTTGTTGTTTTCGGCGCCACCGAGCGAGTTCGTGGTACAAATTATGAAAGGCCTAGGCGGTGCAAGATGTGAAATGCAACACGTACAGTGTGCAATGCAACCGAAACAGCCGCGTTTCGTTTCTTATTTTTAGCTGCCGTGATGCTGTTGTCTCTTCGAGGCCTGTATTCGGCGGCAGCAGTGTCAACAATAGCAATAGCAGAGGCTGAAGCACAAGGCGACATAGGAACGTTTTCATTCTTTTTTCATTATTTATTATTGTTATGTTCGCATTTGTCGTTGTCTGCTGGACCAATGAACACAGAAATCAACGCGGAGTCGACATCAGATACTGATAAGGCGGAAGCATATAACGATAGATCTATAGACGAGTGCAAAGATCACCGCACCGCAATTCGATGAATGACTGACCGAGCGACAGACAGACAAATAGATTAGCATTTTAAAACTAACTAAACCAGCAATTCGCAGATTTGTGCATGCAGGATTTCAAGATTTGTATCACTTTTAGAAATCACATATTTTACTCTTCATTCATTCGAATCTCATGTATCTGTGAGATGATTTTGGTTCCAGATGCTCCGAAACATACATACGATTCAATTTGAAGAGCCATAACCCATATTATAATCACACTTACAAATGTTTGCACACTTTAGTGCAATGGCCATCCTGTTGACAATTATTTCAATTCATACGTATGTACATATGAATATATTTTACTTTTGAGGAATTTGAACAAAGTTTTCTCGTGTTAGCTTAAGCTTGCCAAAGTTTTCTCGTGTTAGCTTAAGCTTGCCGTACGAACGAAGCACACGTCCACTCGCGGCGAAAGGTTCTCACGTTTTAAAAGATTAAAACATAAACAGAGCAGAATACATAAGACCGAAAAATTGACAGCTGTCCACAGCATCCAAGCATCGAGCATGCGCTGACAACAAATTGCTAACAGCTGCCGTTGCTTAACAGTCGATTCTTTTCGAATTCACCTTTATTCAGAACTACTTTGAAAATCTTACCGATTTTTGCGAGAATGTGGTTGTTGCTGTCTTGCCAACTATGTCTCAAAGGTGTGAAATCTTCATAATTTTTGTTGGTCTTTCGTGTGTTGCGTGATGTGAAAATATATTTGAATTTTATTTTTGAAAATTCGTACATTTTTCAATATATTTAAATTCAAAGAAAATAACTTCATAAATATTGTCGTCATACAACATGTTAATTGCGACCAGATAATAAGTATTGCAAGAAATTATTAAAATGATTCTTAATTACATATACTTACCAACAGTTAAAACTCATAGAAGTGAAGTAACTTCGATCGCACTATCGACGTACGTATTTGGTTTTAAATTTTTGTTAAACATCGGATTCTTAATTGCTGTGCAGTAGTGTGACCGCAACTATATTTATAAAATATACATTTTAAGGACGAGGTATGTCAAATAACTGGTTACACATCATTTATCGATAGCCGAAGCAAATATTGCTAACGTTGTATCGATATTTCAAGTTTTATTCATTTTACCGCCGTTGTCGCATGTGCCTTGCCTTCGAATTTCTAAATTTAGATAATTTTCAAGCAAATTTCT
The DNA here is from genome assembly GCA_963583835.1 of Drosophila immigrans. Taxonomy (NCBI): domain Eukaryota; kingdom Metazoa; phylum Arthropoda; class Insecta; order Diptera; family Drosophilidae; genus Drosophila; species Drosophila immigrans. The sequence goes on from OY757142.1 coordinate 30,605,887, forward strand.
TCATCTGTTGAAATGACTCAAAAATGTGAATCAAAGAATTGCGACAAGGATGCGACACTCCAGTGTCCGACTTGCCTGAAGCTTGGCATCAAGGGCTCATTCTTTTGTTCGCAGGCGTGCTTCAAAGGATTCTGGAAGGAGCACAAAGTAATCCATGCTCTAGCAAGTAAGTTGATTTCTAACGCATTGTCCACGAGTGTAACAAGTGCATGCATAACGAGCAATGTGTTCTGCAATCTAGCTGCTGGGGGCAATTCAACTGTCCACGACGACGGCGTCTACAATCCCTGGCCTCATTTCCGCTACACCGGCAAGCTCCGACCTTTCCAACAGACCCCCAAAAGGATCGTGCCCGATGCCATTCAGCGACCCGACTATGCTGATCACCCATCGGGAAGATCGTTGTCTGAAGAGGCGCTGCGTGGGACGACGATAAAGGTGCTGGATGACGATGAAATTGAAGCAATGCGCGTAGCTGGGCGACTGGGACGCGAGTGTCTTGACGAGGGCGCCAAGGCCGTCGAGGTGGGGATTACAACAGATGAATTGGACCGATTGGTACACGAAGCGGCGGTTGACCGGGATTGCTATCCATCGCCGCTAAACTACTACAATTTCCCAAAGTCATGTTGCACGAGCGTCAACGAGGTTATTTGCCACGGCATTCCGGACAAGCGACCGCTTGAGAATGGCGACATTTGCAACATTGATGTGACCGTCTACCATCACGGTTTCCATGGCGATCTGAACGAAACATTCTTCGTCGGAGACGTTTCAGAGAAGCACAAGAAGCTGGTGCGCATCACACACGAATCGTTGGCCAAGGCAATTGAGATGGTGCGTCCAGGCGTCCGATATCGCGAGATCGGCAACGTTATTCAAAAGTATGTTGCGCCTCATGGCTTCAGCGTGGTCCGCAGCTATTGTGGCCATGGAATTCATCGCGTTTTTCATACGGCTCCCAACGTGCCACACTATGCCAGTAAGTGTCTGTGCTAGCTACTCATATCCTCCTTAAATCATCTTTGTTTCTGCCCGCCAATAGAGAATTCTGCAGTTGGCGTCATGGCCGTGGGGCATTGCTTCACCATCGAACCGATGATATCCGAAGGTGTTCAGAAGGCCGAATCTTGGCCGGACGATTGGACTGCAGTGACAGCCGATGGCCTTTATTCTGCTCAATTTGAGCAAACACTGTTGGTCACAAACAATGGCTGTGAGATTCTCACGAAGCGTCGGGAGAACAATGGACAGCCGTGGTTTATGGACAATGTGTAGTTGTACTAAGTAATCCGCTTTGTGAAGCTTTACTTTTATTTTTCATACAATAAAACCGTAAATTGAAGGAATGGTTTACTTTTCCAGGGGTGCGTAATTTAACAGCTTCTCGATTAGATCCACGTGTCCTAGCAACATGCGACGACAACAGTAGCGCTTTAAGCCCAATGCGTCGAGAGCATCACTGGAAGCGCGAAAGAGTTTCCATCATTTTCGATCAATTAAAATTAGATGCCGCCCGCCACTTACCCTTCTGTGTACTCGGCCTGTAGCAATCCCAGGTAGGACTCCCACTTGTTGCCGATTACCTTGCCGCATGTAAAGCATCGAATTGGTATAATCATTTTGGCTGAACTGTGCTTTGAGTTTATAAACAATTAAGTCCGCACAATATTGTTTTTTCGGACAGTGTGCTCGCTATAGGTGAAGAAACTTCGATGGCGATCTCAACCGATATATCGATAATTTTCAATTTGTACAAAAATACAACGATTAGTTAAGTGCTGTTATAAATGTGCACCACAACTCTTGATGTGCGTCAAGATAGCTCCGCAACTATAGCGTCAGATTCGATAAAAAAAACTATCGGATTTGGAACCAATCTTTATTTATGATTTTGTAACGTATTTGAGCCTTTAATTAATTAACTTTGAATGCAAACTGAAAGTTAATTTAATTATCTTTCTATTAAAAGCATGTTTGTCGAATTATTTGCACTATTTATACCATAATTTAGTATTTGAAAAATATAAGGTGATACATTTCTCGGGTCTGGGGCTTTATCGCCCAAATCGGTTAATGACGAGTTATAGAGTGTAGCTTTAAGAATGTATCTCCAAAATATTAAAGATTTTGCTAGAGCCTTCCGGAACCACTTCGGAACTTTTACAGTGTTAGATAACATACATTGAGTTTGGCGGGAAATGTGCCTACTTTAAATATTTGCAGAATCGGGAACAATAAGTAAATTAAACAATAAAGCTATATTTATAAAATTGTATTCCAGTTTTATTATTTGATTTATTAATATATTTTTTAACTTATATTTGTAATTATATATATATATTTAATAAAAACACTGTTTTGAGTGCATTTGACCGGAGTTACCGACAGATCATTAAGTGAACGGTGTTCACAAATTATTTTCCATATTACGCCAACTTGTCGGCCATGTCGCACTATATCAACATATTTGAATTAAATAGACAATCATTTTGCTTTTTGTTTTATCCAAAATCGCTAGTGCCGTTTTTGAGAATATCCAATTTTTGTGATGATTTCCAAAATTAATAACCAACTGACATTTAGCATGGTGGCAACACTTAATGTCGCGGTGCTAGTAAAAAGTTAGCGTCGAATATTTCAATTACAGATTTTTCAACATTTGACTATGCAGATAAATGCAAAATACCTTAAAAGGTAGATAATTAATATATGTATCATTTCACAAATTATGTTATATAAGAAATAATCATAGTTTCCAAGAAAATCCAGTATATATCTGATTTTTTCATATCCGCACTTTCTTAGACTTTGTCAGGAAAAGCGCGCTGTATCACAAGATATCCATTAAAAATACAAATATTTTGCCATTTGTTTTATTAAAATCGCTAGATGCGTTTTTGATAAAAACGCATTTTAGTAGCGAATAAACTAACTTGATTTCCAAAATGAATAACCAACTGACATTTAGCATGGTGGCAACACCTAATGACGCGGTGCTAGTTACAATTACTCTTAATATACCCTGTAATTTGGGTAAAAATCGGATAAGTAGAACACTCTCGACTGTAGCTTTCTTACTTGTTTAATAAGTTCCTTTAAATTTCTCTGATAAATAAATTGTAATAACAATAATTATTTTTATACCCGCTACCCATACGGTAGAGGGGTATTACAACTTAGTGCCAACAGAAAATGTATGTAAAAGGCAGAAGGAGGCATCTCCGACCCCATAAAGTATATATATTCTTGATCAGTGCCAACAGCCGAGACGATATAGCCATGTCCGTCTGTATGAACACCTAGATCTCAGAGACTATAAGACATAGAGACACCAAATTTTGTACATAGGCTCCTGCATTCCTTAAGCAGATTAAGTTTATTTCAAAAGTTGGATTCCACGCCCCTTCGCCCACAGTATTCGTAAATCTAGAAAAAGTCACGTTTTTTTTATGTAAATCGCGTATAACTCCAAAAGTTCTTTGTGTAATTTGGAAAGCCATCTGTGCTTAATACTTTTAATATACCTTGTAATTTTGGTAAAAATCGGATAAGTAGAACAAAAGTTATTTGTTTCAAATAATGGACCTAAAGCATTGAATTTTCAAATGCGTAATAATAACTATAGTCTCAATGATTCCTGAGAATTTTCTTGTGATGTAATGAAAAACATGAAAGTTATTTAAGAATCAATTTCATAGGCAAAATTCACATACAGCCGTTCACGCTTTGTTTGTTTAGTTGACAGTGTGACCATGTCGGCATGTTATGGATTTTTTCAAATATATATTGGTATATTTTTTTGTTAAAATGTCATTCAAGTTTTTTGTTTTCTCTCGAAATGGGTCGCAGGTATCTTACGGTCGAGCACTCTCGACTGTAGCTTTCTTACTTGTTTTATCTTTATTTAACATCAATAATATGAAGAAAAATAGCTCCGAATATTTGTAAATTGACTGAAAAACTATGGGCAGCTTTATTGTTCTAGAGTTTTAATAGAGATTTTCAATAATCAAAAGTTAGTAATTAAAAAAATTGCATAATTAAATTGTGATTATACCAAAAATTTAAAAATTTAATGACCTTTCCAGAACAATATCGCTTTTTATTGATCTAATACAAAATATTGGCGAGCTAGAGCAAATCTCGATGGAAAACACGACAGAATTTACATATATCATTTCCAACTAGGCTCTGTGGCAATTTAAATCTGTTAAAGTTTCATGGTTGGAATTCTGTTGGTTTTGACTTCTGGAATACCCCCGTTATTGATGTGGAACTTGATCAAATGAAAACCCGTAGCTCGTACAAATGAAAACATATAATAAATTATTTTTTTTTATTATACTATCAACTGATTGCTTTAAGAATACATTTTAAATTGGTTTCGTAAAACAAATATAATAAAATCAAAACCAAACTATTTACTGCTGGCGTTATTTTGACCTTCTAAAACTTCGACAGATGTTGTAAGAGGAATTAAATCCTTCGCGGCATGATCTTCATTCTCAAGCATATGGAAGACTTCCTTAAGGGTTCCTTTTTTAAGATTTTCTGAGCGCTTCTGAAGACGCTGTAAAATAGAATACAATAGCAATGTTAAGGGCGATAATACATGTGTATGTTATGTGTATACATATGTACATATTAAGCAATAATTGGATTACCGATTCGGAAGTTTCTTCATCTGGTACAAATATGCGCAGAGGGGTGTTGCTACCGAGCTGCTGTTTGACCAAACGTTGATGTTCATCGAAGGCTGAAGAAACTACATCCTGAGGATGCAGCTGGAGTTGTTGCTCTTGCAGATGCTGTTTATGCTGTTGCTGCAGTAAGTATTGCTGTAAGTGCTTTTCATGAGCGACCAGTTCTTCAACCTGAAATTCTTGCTGCTGTTGTTGTTGTTTTTGCAGTTGAGCTTGAACACGAGCCTGAGTTTGAGCCTGGGAATGAACCTCTTCCAAATGATACTGTTGTTCTTGCTGTTTGTGCAGCTCAATAGCGGCTTGCTCAGTCTCCAACAGCTGCCGCCTGCCTTCTTCCTCGGCATAGGATTGCAACAGCTGTGAGGAATCGTGCCCGTTGCCATAGTAATTAGATACCATAAAGCCACCCTCTGATGCTGATGATTCGACAGCCGGAGCGAAATTGGGCAAATGGAATGGCGCCGTCTCATAGTAAGACTCGGCGGGCTCCTCTAACGATGGAGCCGCAATTAGTGCTGCGTATTGTGGAGCCACATCTAACACCGGATGTATATTGTGATGCGGATCCTTGGCAGCCTGCAGAATTTGTCCATTGCTGGCCACTTCCTGCGTCAAATCTGCGTTCACATAGCCCGTCTCAATGACATGCTCTGTGCTAGGCTTGAAAAGCTGCTGCTTATGCTGCGTATATAACTGATTGGATTGAGTGACCAAATAAGTGGGATTGTAAATGGGAATATGAGCAGCAGGAACGGCGGCAGCTATGAAGGGTTGAGTCGCTTGAGCCTGAGTCTGAGCTAACTGTATGGGATAGATGGGTACTGTTTGTGCAGCGGCTTGGGCTCCAACGATCTGCACCAGTGGTTGAGCGGGCAGCTGTTGATTGATCCGCACATCTGTCGGGAGCCGCTTGTTGGTGCTGGGAGTATTGAAGGCTTCCGGCGATATTTTAATCTTGTTTGTTGGCAATGATGGGTCTGGATCTGGGGCAAAGAGTTTCTGCGAGCCGGAAATGGGATCGAGAATGGTTTGGTCATTCGTTTCCTCTTCATGCACGTGGGGCGACCCATACGCCTGAGGGGGGCTTTGGGTGTTCTGTATGGACGGGATTTGTGATTGCAGATAAGCAGTATCTAGGTTTTCGTCCAGCTGATTGTCGTGTTCGTGGTACAATGCAAGATTCGGGGCGGGTACCGTGTAAATAGGTGCAAAGGGCTCGTTGTTGTATTTGTTGTTGTGTGAATCCAGCTGTGGGGGCATGTTGCATGTTGTAGGTGCGATCGTGTCGTAAGTGTCATCCTATCATAATCTAATAAAGGTTGCACTTACCGGTAAATGCTGCTGTTCACTGTAGGTGACTGCAGATGGCTTCTCGTACTGGAAGGGCTTCGCGTAGCCAAAAACGGGCTTCGAATTGGGCTTATAGTTGTTGAACTTAATCTTCAGTGGCTTGCGACTGCCAATGGAGGAGGGTTTTAGATAGACAGGTGCGCTGAGTTTCAAAGGCCGCGAGCCGCGCACATGTTGAGACAATGCTCCGTGCACCAAATGCACATGACCCAGTGGATGAGAGGGAGAGAGCGAATGTGAATGGGAATGCGAGTACGAGTGAGGGTGTGGATGCGAGTTCGAGTGCGGGTGGGATGACAAATGGGTGTGTGGTGCGTGGGTGTGTGGCAGGACATGTTGAAGGGCATGACTGTGGCTTCCAGAGTGACCGTTCAGCATCAGGGGGACCGGCTGATCACTTCGAATTTGTACAACCAATGTGCGTTGCTTGGTCTTCTGAGGAGCTGCTGCAAGGACGGCAGGACGTGTCAATTGCTGGACTTTCTTGGGAGGCCAATTGCTACTGCTGAATTTTAATGGGCGCTTCGCCACGGGAGGCTCACATGTGATCAGGCCCAACAGCAGCGCAAACAGGATGTATTTCTGTCGAGGAAAAAGTGTTCCGAAGTTTTCATCTGATTAAAAGTATCTAATTGTCTTACTTCACGACTACATAACTTTCTAAGACAAGAGGAGGGGAATGACCATGGAAAAGCGGGGAGAATGAGAAGTTGTAGATGGAGCGAACGTTGTCGAGTTTAATATCCGGATAGTCAGTCACTGTGACAACAGACAGCGACAATAGTGAACAAAACGTTTATAATTTGGCAGTTTTCTAAAATTTTATCACGTAGCCTGCTGCTTTTTGACGTCTACTGTTGGCTAAGTCAAGACAATCGAAGGCACGTTAAGTAAGCATACAAGGGCTTATGCATTACATGTTAACATGCGAGTATGTGTGTGTACATTTTGTTTGTGGAGTTGAATGTGCGGACCCTTTAATGCTGTACTCAGCATAAAAGTGAAAAGTCGTAATGCTTTGGTTCTTATTCGATTCATTCCGAATTTTGTTTAAACTGCAGTATATGGCTTCGTAATTGTTACAACGGAGATACGGAGAGAGCGAGACAAAGACAGACCAGACACTCTGTCAATGGCATGGGAATGTTGTGCATAAAGTCGGACGGTCAATTAAATGCACGACGCTTGCAGGTGAAATTGACGAAATACCGTGGCGCGATACAATTTGACTAGCATACGAGACTCGGAATGTGAACAGTGATTTTTGGTAACATTTGCATTTGCTTAAGTAGACGAGTATGCAGCCAATTACTTTATGTACATATGCATATCATTAAAACTAAATTTACTTGATGCTTTGGTGTTGTTGCTTCTGCTGTTGCTGCCATTGCTGTCTCAATGAAAACGCTAGTGGTATGTTGTGGCTGTTAGTGGCTAACGGTTAGTGGTTAATGACAAGTTGCCATTGCAAAATATCTATTACCAATGCAAGCTGGTGACGGAACTTACGCAGTTAAGGCTAATTGTCACATGCTTGAAGAAAGTGCAATGCAGACATAGTTATTATAATTGAATGGATACATAAGTATATTTATACTCGCTCACCATAGGGTAGAAGGGTATTTTAACATTGTGCCAACAGAAAATGTATGTAACAGTCAGAAGGAGGCATCTCCGACCCCATAAAGTATACATATTCTTGATCAGTGTTAACAGAAATGTTGTTGTTTAATTTTTTTAATTATTTATACATTTTTAAAAATATGCAGAAATAAAAAAAAAAATTGATCTAAAGTAGACAAACCCGTACAACAAGTTGTGAACTTACTTTATCCTCATAAGAACCTCACGCACCAAGTAGTCTAGTGGCGAAGTGGTTAAAGCGTACGTCCGCGTGTCGCACATGCTTCAGTCCCTGATTTTAGGGTCAGCTTGTACAATTTTTGTCATTTACACGCTCGACTCGCAGGCTCCCACTACTGTATCTCGATGTTTAATACAAATTATTTGAGCGACGTTTTCCAAAGTTCTCAACTTCCTCAAATATTAATGCACTTAGCTTATTACACTTGGTTTCTATCAATTAAAACCAAAATAGAATTGCAAATAGGGATGTGCAAAACATAAATGCGTGGAGCATCGATTTCGTTTGGCTATATGTGCCGATATCGCTGTTTACGTTGTTTTTATACCCGCTACCCATAGGGTAGAAGGGTATTATAACTTAGTGCCAACAGAAAATGTATGTAACAGGCAGAAGGAGGCATCTCCGACCACATAAACTATATATATTCTTGATCAGTGTCAACAGCCGAGACGATATAGCCATGTCCGTCTGTCCGTCTGTATGAACACCTAGATCTCAGAGACTATAAGAGCTAGAGCTACCAAATTTGGGGACTGTACTCCTATAGGTCCTACGCAGATCAAGTTTATTTCAAAAGTTGGATGCCACGCCCCTTTCCGCCCACAAAAGTCTGTAAAAGCCGTAATAATAGACCTAGAGCATTGAATTATGCATAATATGCATAATAATAATTATATTCTCAATGATTCCTGTGAATTTGGTTGAGATCGAATGAAAAACAAGGAAGTTATTAAACAATCAATTTTATATGTAAAATTCACTTGCAGCTGCCCGCGCTATGTTTGTTTAGTTGACAGTGTGACCATAACGGTGTTGTGATTTTTACCCGCTATTTTCAAATATATACAAAAAAACAAGTCTTAGTATATTTGGTATATTTTTTGTTAAAATATCACTTATGTTTTTTGTTTTCTCTCGAAATGGGTTGCGGGTATCATACGGTCGAGCACTCTGTAGCTTTCTTAATTGTTATTGAAGTGCATTAATCTTTTGTAAAACACGCAAAACCAAATTACGAAAAGTTATATTTATAAAATGAAGAAATTAATTTAAATAAAAATTAAATACTATAGGTCAGTGTCTTCGAACTACTTTTTATACGTAGAGTGAAGATTTTGTAAACAATCGAAATCATTGCACGCTAAATAATAATCTGGAAACGAGCGATTGTTAACCCAATTTGCGGAGCATTTGTTCAGCCTGAAAAGAAACTTTTATCAAACATTCAGCCGACTGTTAGTTTGTGCTGCAAGTTCAATGTTTTGTTGCACTACGTTGCACATTGAGGCAATCCCACTGGCATGGTTGAGGCAGTAATATCGTCTAACAAGCAGGCTTTGTTCGGCTCGCTGTACGCTCAGAAAGCATTTATCATTGTACCGCAAACTTTATGCAACGGACAAAAACAGATAGACTTAAGTGTTCCCATTGCAATTTGCTACCGCTACAATTGTTGCCTCAAATGAAAGTGCACGCAATTGCTCGCCAATTGTAATTTACAAGCATTAGCTTTCAATTGCTATTTAATTGAAAATTAAGTTAAAAATTAAAATACAAACTTAAAATGATTGTGAAGGCAAATGTCGATGGTGAATTTCAAATGACTCATATAGAGATAGCTGTGGCTACCAAAATTAGCGTTGGATATACTTACGTTCATGTTGTTTAAGTTGGTTGAAATTTGAGAGCGAACAATCGTTCGGATGAGAGGATAAATGATGGACGGTTTGTATGCAGAAAGAAAGCGTAGTCTGGTTGTGTGAACAGGTCTATTCCAACAGCAAGTATATGAAGATCAGAATGGCAATTAAGTATGTAATCACATCAATTAATTTCATGTCCACGTGCGCTAGAGCGCTTTCCTTTGTCAGATATAAAGACTTCGTTTCACTTGAAGCGGCTGCCCTGCCAAGCCTGCACTTGTTCAAGTCGCGTAGATAACTGAGCGATGTAACTTTAGCTAACTTTGATAGTTAATTTTGCCAGAGCTTGTGCGCTTGGAAGCGTATTTGTCGTTGTCGCTCACTGGAAGCGAAGACCACAAAGAAAGTGATCGGCTTTTCTTTTGCTCGCGTCGCGCCGTGGTCGTAGTCACTGGCCGACGTTTGAGAAACTTGTTTAACACTCACAGTGAGCACGCGATCACAACATGAAATGCCGATGTCGATGCCAACGCCGAAGCAGAAGCAAGTTCACTGTCTCAATCTTGGCAGGGGCGCCGCCCGCACCGACATACACATAAACACACGCACAGCTTGATCGAAAGTGTTCACAGTTCTTGGACAGTTCAGCCTTAGGAAACAAAATACTTCAACAACGAACTTGGGTGACAGTATTGGCACTTCCAATACCTTAAAAACCAATGTTGTCCAGGCGCCAATAATCATGAACGCACTTCGTCAATGCGGTTTTTAACAAGAACCAGCTTTGGGCCAACTGACTTTCTTAGATGGCCTGATCCTTAACGCGAAAAAGTAATAAATATGTTCATTTAGGTATGCTAGAATAATAAGTAGGTCTTATCGATTGGCAAAACTATATTGAAAATCTGGAGAAATGTTGCATACCGATGTTAATAAGAGGCTTATTTGACAGATCCATTTAATTGCACTAAAGATTTTTTATATACACCATGACGCCCTTAAAAAGTAAAATCTAAACTTGCCTAAATAAAAGGTTAATATTTTAGATAACACCAACAAATCACCTCGCAAATATACATTAAATTGGAATTAATTTTAACATTACATATTTATGGGGGCGCCTGAAGAATACACATATAGTACATTGACGGTCATTCCATGGAAGAAGAGATGCATTTTTTAAACCAGACGATTTTAGTGGCAGAACCATTTACTGAGAAAAGTAGTCAACATTAGAGGGTGCTCATCAACAAAACAAATGCTTAACATTAAACTGAAGCTAGTATTTCGATGAATCTATAAAAATCTAAAAGAATGTTTAATGATATTTAAATGACTTTTGACTCACAAATTGACGGTTTACATTGGGTTACATAATACCGTAACCCATGATGGGCAAGTGGCTTGTGCGGACAAGTACATATTAGTAGGGATGTCTACAAAATATTTGTACAATCTATTATATTTGATTTTATTAAGATGACTTATTTAAATTACTTAAGATATATTTTTAGTTTCAAAAATGAAAGTAAACCTCAAATTTATAGATAATAATTTGAAAACACAAATTAATGTGGTAGTTTGAATTTTGTCAAAATTAGAAAAGAGGGTTTTCCTATTACTTTAAACAAGTTTTACAAATAATGATATATACATAATTAAGAAAGCTACAGTCGAGATCACTCGATTGCAAGATACCTACCCAATTTGAGATAATACAAATCATCTCCATATATGATACTTAAAAAAAAACATATGTATTTACCATTATTTGTGTGTTAACTGTGACAAACAGGCATTCTGATAGACGGACATGGGTATAAAGTCTCAGCTGTTGACACGGAACAAGAATTTATTTACTTAATACATTCATACATTTTCTGTGGGCACTAGGTTATAATACCCTTTTGGTAGTGGGTATAAAAAAAATATTCAAATTTCGAATTCGTTTTTCCGAATATTTAGAATTTAATTATTCAATTAGGAATACAAAATACAGACATGAACTTAACTTGTTTGACATTTTTGTACAATCTTTCCCAATCCAGAAAACTAGTCAACCTTTAAAAATACTTAAAAATTTGTAGAATTATAAAACTTTTTTATTTTTAATAGCTGAACGATCACTGAATGAGTAGCTCGAAATTCAATTTTCACAAACAGATTTAGGAAAACGACATACAATTAGTTGTATTTGATAGAATTAAAACCTATTGTGACAAAATATAAAATATATTGCGACAAACGATGGAGGCGAAGTACTTCAGTAAATATAAATATGTAAGGCATATGATGTATATAAATGAAGTATAACATTAGAGTATTATCTGGTTATAGCGAGTTAATAATTTATGCAGTTCGACGTTCACGCTTATGAAACTTGCCCAATTACCGAGATTTCGAGTGCGTTATTGGGCGCGTTTAATGCGAGACGTGACTGCAAATTTCTAAACTCAATTTGTCGATGGAATTCGTAGCGTTGGTTTACCTTATGTGGGTCAATTTTTGGATTGTTTGAGGCATAGTCGTAACTCAAAATTTCACTTTACATAAGGAAAAGATCGCAGTAAAGTTATTTGAAATTTGTATTTTTATTTGAAATATTATTTTTAACAATTTTTTTTTAACATTAACAACATATTATTATTACACCATTTAATTACACGTATATGTTGTTTTCAATGTTTATTATAGTTTGTATTTCATCTTTTTCTTATATAATTATTCAAAATTTAAATTTCTTGTTATTCTTTTTTTATCATTGTTATGCTAATTTAATTTAATCTCCGAAATTTGTTTCAGCTCTTTTAAACAATTTAATTTTATTTTATGCGCGCTTTTCTGTAATCTGTAATAATTTAATTTAATGTGTAAGTATATTCTATAAATTGTGAGTAAAAAAAAGAATAATTACAGTTATGTTGACTATCTGATGGTTTTATAAATTTTCTTTAGGTTTTTTTTAGTTTATATATTATGCAATGCACATCCATACATTATTATGTAGTTATGCGAGTGATGTATGTATGAGCATGTAAGTTGGTAATATATGAGCGCGATTTGTTTTTTAAAGTGTTCCAAATTAAATTTTAATTATATTTTAGTTCATATTTTATAAATATAATAACATTTTTAGCCCACATATTTATAAAATAATATTTTGCAATGTATTAATTTGAAGTTTGTAATTTTTAGCTGCAAGTATTGATTCCTGTACAAAGTATGTATGATTCTAACTACTGTAAAATGAATTTACATTTTTTACATTGTTATTTCTGAAATTTTCAACAAAAAGTATTTATATATGTAGTTTAGATTACTATTCTAGTCGAAATAGTGTTATATTATACAGCTTGCTTCAAATTTAGCTGGGTCGTTTTTGAGATCAGATTAAGGGTTTTAAGATTCGCTGCAAGACTGACTTGTTCTCATGAAAACAATCTTTTTATCTGAAGCTAAGATAATTTTGCTCCAAAAAACGAAAGCACCTGTTTTCGACTATATGCATTTTTCAATGCTTAATTAAGTTTTCGGATGTAATTAATGTTTTGTGTCGTGTATATTATATGATTTCATATTTCAAATATTTTCCTTCATTGTAAACATGATTTTATCGAGTTTCACAACATCGGGAGTTCGTTTTGTTGTAGCTCATGTTTTATAGGATTTTTCTGTCGTGTCTAATCGTGTTTTTAAATGTTTCTAAAACTGAGACATTTTATTGCTAAAAATATTAAAGTTATGCTATTCAATTTAAAAATATGTTTAACTTTTGGGTATCTTCTACGCCTTTTATAATGCTTGCAAATGGTTTTCATGAGTTCAATGTCCACTTTTCATGTTTTAAATTGCACCAACGATTAATGAAATGGCTGCATTAGATCCTTTCATTTTGTATTCATTACTTATAACTATGTTTTATAAGCTAAGTTTAGATTCCATTGCGTTACTCATATTACAAATCTACACACATGCATACGTAAAGTTTTATTTTCTTATTTTTATTTTACTTCAAGGCGCATTCTAAATATAAACGATTTTCATCCTTATCCACTTTATTTTAAAATTTATATTTTTCTCTTAAAATATATTAATTTAGTTAAACTATAATTAACTGAACTTCAAACTTAAAATATTTTTACTGTCGCAATTACCTACTTCTTTTATTATATTAAAAGCTCGAATTCGATTAACTGTACTTGTTTATATGCTAAACTTATATTCCAAATTGCAATTAATAAACTAAAAAGAAAACAATTGTTCTACTCCTATTCGTTCATATGTTTTAATATACGTTTTTTATATTGTTTATATTTTATTAATAAATTAGTTTATGAAAATATAAATTTTAAAAATTACTTGAAAGTTTTTGTGTGATTTAAGTTATATTACAGGATTTCTATACGCTTTGGCAGTGTTTCTTTTTTGAATAAATCATATATACGAATAAAAAATTTTTTTCAAAATTAACCTGGAAAAATTATATTGTGTAAAATCGATGGTGTTATTACAAGAACAGAGCGCCTAGTAAGCGATTTAAGCACAAGAACGTGAAATATTTAAAGTAGTCAAGAGAATTGGACAGAAAGTGTATTGGTCTTTTGATCGACTCATATGTGTATGATCAATTAAATAGTTTACAAAAAATTGTTCAGAACACCACAGCTGCTGCTCATAAATAGGCACACACGTAAAAATAGCATACGCGTACATTACACACTTAAAAGATTACCAGCTACAACTGGTCAGCACATTTATAGATAGTAACATCTATCTATCTTGTGTGGTAGTATATGTATGTAGAATATCATCAGTAGCTTCATAATATAAATGTAATCATATGTACCATATTGAATAACATTGCCATGAATACGCTACATACATTTAATATTTACTTCCATTATAAAAATAATATTGTAAGCTATTTTTTTAAATTATTAATGTTTTATTTATGGCAGCTTTACTGTGGGAAATACTTGAATTTATTAAATCCGCTTGTAAATAAATTATATGTAAGCTATTTTCGAAAATAAATGTTCCCTTCTTCAACTAGACAAAAAGAATGGTTCTGTTAAAAAGTAGAATTACTTTGTGATATCTTATTTTAAGAATTGAGAAGATGGCTTGCCTTTTTTTAATTCATATTCTTGTTTTGTGATATTTCCATGGCTGTTTATATAGTATGTACAAAACATACTTTTGCTTCAAGAATGCAATTTTATAAAATTCCACATTTAGTTTTGAGATGATCAAGATGTCGCTGATTGTATATGTTGTTGCATATTAGTTTTTATTTTATTTTTATTTTTGCTAAGAATAACTTGTGTCTCGACTGACATTATAGTTAAATTAATATAATTTGTTTATATAAATCGTGTTTTGCGCATGCTCAGAAACATCTAAATGCAATTTTTGAACTTGAATGCTGACATATTTATTGGATTTTCTGTTTGCCAAATAATCATTTTAGCATTTTTTTTAGAATACTTGTTTTCACATTCAAAAAGTGTACATATGGTCAGGCATTTGTCGCATCTGTAGATCTCTAGATCAATTTCTGTACCTAGCTAATCTGTGCTCGTATTTTTTACATTATTTTTATCTTTATCTGTAATTTTTGTATCTGCATGTGCATCTGTATCGTTGTCTGTTCAATGTTTGGACGCACATATTAATTTTTGTTGTTGTGGTAATTGATGACAAGTGATGATAATCATTAATAACTTGGGTGCTAAAGTTTTTTCAAGTCACTAGCCGAAATTATGCCTCAGTATAGCATTTCAGCATCACCGAGTTGGCTGATAAAGTATGTTTGAATACACTGTGAACCAATCTATTAATACTGAAACTTTGCTTTTAATCTTTATGTTTACCATAGTATTTATTCGCACCAACTATTTTTGCTCTTTTACAGCGCGCTGTTTTCATAGTTGTCACTATTCGCAAGAGTATTTCATGTTTACACATACATACATACATATGTAGGTCTAAGATCTATTTGCATCGTAAATACAGAATTAATTAGCCATTGTTGCAAAAGCTAGAATCATACGCTTTACCTTATTGAGAAAGTTAATGAAATCGTAAATTTTTTTTTTATTTTTCTACTTCCATTTTATAAATTTATTCGACTTTATTTTTAGTTTTTTTCAATTGTTGTTGTTTAATGTGTAGCTTACCTTACTAATGGTTCCAAATTGCTTGCGTCACACCATTGATAGGAATTTTCATTTCGAATTGTTCATTTCAAATGTTGTTATGCAATAATAGCACCATGAAATGAACTTATTGTACGTAATATAAATAATAAAATTAGATTTAACAACGACAAAAAAATACAAAATGACTAATTGATTATTCTATAAATAAATTAATACATAATTAAATGCATACATACCCATCAACAAATAACTAATGATTGTTGCATTTAAGCTATGGGCGTTAAATAAAGATCAACTTTCATAATCAGATAGTTAAACAGATATTTATTTTGAAGTACTAAACGATAATGACTAAGGAATTAATGAAATTATTTGATTAAACACAGTTATAATCAACAAATAAATGGAAAACAACTGTAAAACATACAAACTTAAATGTGTAAATTGAATTTCAAGGTTCTAAAAAGCATACGGAATGGTGTGGGAAGCAATCAGCTGATACTTGAACGGTGGATGACAAAGAAGTTGTTCTCTCTTAATAAGATTTGTAACTTTTATATTTGTGGAAACATCTGAAACATATTGGTCGTATATAGTTTTAGCATGTGGTCGTTGTTGTTTGACAGGATTCTCTAAGGTTGGATCCACAAATTTAAAATACAGATCATTGCATTTGTAGTACTTGCATCAGAACACTAATTTATAGAAACTTTAGACAATTTTTGATTTGTTCACACCGTTTCTTGGTACATTTACTTATAAATCGTTATATATTGCCAATGACTATAACTGATTATGCCTGTTGGAGTGCGCAGTCTGATACAAATCTGATGGTAATATTTGTGCCACAATTGCAATATTCTGTCCACAATTAACTTCTCCATCGTTCAAATATACGAATAAGGACCATCAGTTAAGGCGCTACACAGTAACAATCAAGAGTTATCATCTTTGTTAGAGCCGCCTCCACCGACCCCAGAACCTTGTGTGTTTATGCCGCGTCCGCCTGCTGGTGGACGTACCGCTGGCGGCTTGTATTCCAGTCCTGGATCAAATTGCATTAAAACGAATACCTTCAAGAAAGATTTCAGTTTACAATAGTGCACAAGAGGGACTATAATTTTGTCTACCTGATCTGTTGGCAGTAATGAGAAGTCATCAGGTGGGTTGGTTATTACATATCGTTTGCTGCTTGCATCACAGCTGGAACTAGTATCTCTAAACCGATATAGTCCAATGCACAACATTCCGTACGATTTGAGAGCTGCAACGAATAAATCTCCATATTTTCCACATTCACCAAACTGTGCAAGTGGGCCGTCGTAAAGGGATATTTGACCTACGCGGCACCTAAAATTATTTTATTAATATTTAATTAGCGTACACATCCACATCATAAAGTAATTATTTTACCTGTCACGATTGCTCAAACTGTCGATGGTACTGTATCCTCCCCTTAAACCCGCTCCCTCGGCCAGGATTAGTTCTAGTTCAGGCGTCGCTCCACCAGTTATTAGCGAGCGGATCAGCGTTAAGGCATTTTGATTGAAGTATGTCTGTGATTCAAAAGTTAAACAATAATTAAGCAACTGCCCATGTAATATACTATACGTAATATGTAACAGAATTTCTTTGACTAGTTTATAATTTGGAGCTTCACTTTACCGTTGACATTAGCGAGTCTAACACACTCACAGCGAAAGCAGTACCGCAGGCGAACGGTTGTGTTAGATATAGTTCTGTATCTGGATCATCGTCATCATCTTGATCGAGAAACTGCACGTTACTATCATTGACCAGTTCTTTAAACGACAACCAACAATAAAGGACAGTGTTCAATTAGTAACACCCCTTCTTTCACATAAGCATGGGAGTGTATGAGGCTGATCATGGAGACATTTTAAACTCTCATACCCAAATTAAAACCTGCACCCGTCTGAAATGCTTGATCAGCCTCATAGGCACCTCATGAAGCACAAGCTTTTCGTTCGGTCGTTCGTAAACTCGGCCAACTTAGTGCGATGCAGTTTACCTGTTATCATTGGCACGTTTGCACCATACACAGAGCCACGACGTTGTAGCACAATTGGGCTGCCGGCAGTCGCGCTCAAATTATCAAACTCCGGTCCCCGTTGACTGAGCACACCAATTGTATCGTCAAAGGTCATCGCCTTTATGTTAAGCGACGCCAAAATGGCCTCTTTGTCGGCCAATGTGGGATCATCATTACTAGGAACTTTTGCTGATAATATACAACACATATCACACAGATTGACATTCACCGCGCGTAGATCTGCTCGACTCAGCGGTGATCCATTAAGTACCGATATTTTCGGCAGATTCTGTAGCATCTTCCACTCTCTCCGGATATAGTCGACTGAGCCAACAATTACGACATGCTTGAGCTCGTGGTAATGGAAATTGGATGCTCGTAGCGGCATCACCAAATTCCGCAGCCCAATTAAAGGTGAATCCGGATCGGCAAACAGGCAAACGACCACATGCCCGTTCAATACCGTCATGGCCGCCTGATTGCGATCCTGTGAAACACAAAGACGATCGTAAGATATTTTCAGACATTTTGTTTGTGAATATGTCCACGACCTACCAATATGCAGTCTTCTAAGCTCTTAGCCGGACTCCAGTGAAACATGCCCGTCGAATCGTACTTCATTTCGGTCTTCTCGAAATCAAAGTCTTTTGACTGATCGTCAGCAATACCGGCAGGTAATGATACTCCACCGTTTTGATTCTGTGTACCTGTGCCGGAGCTGCGACTCGTTGGCCTAGAGGCAAATAAATCGTCAAAATGTGTTAACCGTGCAACCTATTTAAAGTTTTTTGCTATTTTTTTTAGATTTTTCGTGGAATATCAGATTATTGAACCAATAAAAAAAAACTCTACATCCAAATGCAAAGTGATCTTCGTAACTACGAGTACAAGTTTCTTTCAAAGAAAAAATGGGATTACTTCGATCTCATTTAATTTAAAAGTGCGTCTTTAATACGTTTATTAACTATATAGATAGATATATTAGATATATAGACAGATGCAACTAAAGAGATAGTACGAGTATGTGCTAAGTAACTTTTAGAGAACAAGGAGAGCTTGTGCCAATAGCAACATTTGTTATACTTGTGAAATTGTTGATACCTCAAATATCAATACGAATACGAATATGAGTGAGAAAACGAAACATTTAGTGAAATAAAGAGATTTAATCGAGTATAAAAATCGAGATCTGAATAATCTGGCGGTGGAGGCAAATTTTTTTGTGTTCATGCGCCCGTCCAGTATAGTATATATAATTTGGTATAAGAATTTCAATATTGAGTGTTACACATGCATAAGAGGCAGCACACATGCGACAAACTTAAAATCGCCATTAAACCATGTAAAGTCGTTCTTCAATTCAAAATTATCATTTCTGTTTTTATTTCCAATTAAACTCTTTGCGACCTTCTAATTTAATAATAAAAAAGGCCTATTAGGATATACGATTCTTTATTATATAATATATTTTTTATTATTATTAAATAATTCATCAGTTGATGAACATATTAAATATATAATTCTCTTTGATCAAGGAACTAATATAATCAGACAGAAAAACAATGAAGTTTTCTTATTATATCAGTGCATAGTTTATGAAAAGAAAAAAACACACACAAATAGCGAAAGAGGGAGCGAACGACGGTAAAAAAAACATTCGATAGCTGAATTTTGAAAATGTTGATAATTTGATTATAAGCACGGATGCCAATGGCAGCTTGCCATAGCCATGGATGACAGCTTTCATTACGAATATAGTACAATTATTAAATTATTCCTATGCAACTAAAAATATGAATTGCAAAAAAATTTATTTTATTTGTAGATGCATTTCAAATGATTATTTTATTTCGTGGCAACTGTTAAAAGATGTTTTAGAAAAATTCTTGGATGAGCTCACGAACACTTACACACATACGCAAATATATACGTACACTGACATAGAAAACACACATTTCATATAACAAAAACAGCAAATATATAGAATATTATTCATACGGATAATTACAAATAGTAATGATTTAATAATTGACATTAATTATTGATGTATGGAATAGCTTTCAATCAACCAATTAATTAAGTGAGTTTAACAAAATGCGCAAAGTTTGAAGAAGTATTTACGAATACTAAGATAAAAACGATTTGATTTTATTTTTTGCAAATTGGTTTAAAGTAAAATTTCTAAGAAATTATGGACGCATACATGAGCTTTTTAACTTCGTAAGCAAGTTGATAGCCCGCGTAAGGGTTAGCATCATTTTCTGGTGGCCTGAAACAAAATGTTGTTCGTTTTTTTATACATTTAGACTGGTTAAAATTGTTGTTAATAGTTCTGTTATTTTTTTTGTTTCTTTTTAATATGTGAATGAGACAGTTTTGATGTGGTGTTAAATGTATTAAAAAATATCGTATACGTTAAAAGACCATATACATATATACGGGGCGTAACCATCATTGAAGGCCATCACAGTGAGAGTTTGTATTATGTTAGTTGTAGAAGATAAAACACAAACCAAAAAAAAATGTTGTGAAAAATAAATAGTTTTCTAAGATTTTATATTTTGTTTTGCAAAGAAGAAATTACATAGAAATCATAAAACGCAGCTGAATAGCGACTTTCTAAAGTGTTCTTGTTTGCTGAATTACCGATTTGTCGTGGTTTACTTATGTACTTGTACTTTGTAATTGAAACCGAGTGCGTTCTGTTTTGTGTTAAAAGAATGGTTACTTCCGTGATTCTCCAAACATTCTATTCAATCGGACTATGTTGAACCTGCTTTTATTCAAGACGCTCACCTGTTGTACTGCGATGGCGATATAACTTGTCCCTCCACCTGTCGGCTTACATTCACCGTAGGCTTTACTTTGTTCACCTGCTTGCACGCTGCAGCAGTGGCTGCCGTAGCACTAGCCGTATTATTCATGTGGTGCATGCCACCAGTTCCGTTGCCTGTACCGTTCGGGCGCCGCACATTACGATTGAGTACTGCAAAATAAGCGATTAGTAAAGAGAGGAAAGATATTGGGTTGCAGTTCAATGGCCGATTAAGTAAAAAACTTAAGGAGTAGACATCCGTAACTATGATATATAAACATAAATACACACCACCTATGTGTGATGTAGATGACTTAAATCTAAGTAGGCGAAACTTACGATTTGAATCTTCTCTGTCACGTGTAATATCACCTAAGTTAATTACAGTTGAATTTGATAACGTTGGCATTGCATTTGGCATGGCAGTTGCGTTTTGGTTATTGTTTTAATTGGGCGATTATAGTTTTTGTGGACAAAAAAAGATATAGAGAAATAGCAAATATTTGTTATTAGTACAGTTTATCTTACGGGCAACACTTTCAGAATTATAATTTTATTTGCATATGACTCCAAATGCTTAAGTTAATCAAGAAAGGTATTTTTGACCCGCGTGTAGGGTAGTTATTTATGTACCGTAGTTAATTTGTGGCTGTGATTTGTATCTGGTCACAAGAAGTAAAATGGAATAATTAACAAGCAAATATTACAACACACACACGCATACACAAATTTTTACAAAAATTAAGATCAGTAAAAATGCTGCAAAGTAAGTATACATCAATAATTAATATGAAGTTCAATGATTGTTAATAGCAGAGATGAGAATTCAATAAATAAATTGTTAAATTTAAGAAAGGAATATTTTTGGGAGTTGCTATGTTAAATAACAAATGGTATTTTCTTTCATAATTCCGATTTAACGGATAATTTCTTATCATAATAATGAGTGATAATCACGTTGTCGCGAATGGAACTGTAATTGTCATGTCTAAATGCAAAAACACACATATTATCATAAAAATCAGAATAAAGTGTTCTAAGTACACTGTTGGTCAACTGATTAGGCTTAATAATTCTTTACGTTCAATTGTCTTTAGAAAACAACGAAAATATTAAACATAATCACGTTGTCCTGCAGTGTGTATGTATGCGTGTGTGTAAAAAACAAACAATTTTAGCACGCTTTTGGGATGTTAGGGCTGTGTGGTCAATAAGCCCTTTCTTTTTGGTGTATGTAAATATTTTTTTTAGGCTTATACGTATAATCAAATGTTGCCTTGTTGAACGATAAATATATACAAGCTGATTTTGAGACATTACCCGATACAGATCCACGCACATGCACCCGCTTGGGTAGATCTGGGGGCGTAAATGTGGGTGCAGGATGGTGTTCATCTGTAAGATATTTTTGGTATTGTTATCGCGCAGCTTCTGTTAATCATATTTTGAGTCTTTTTTAATTTTTGTGTGTAAAACGTAACACATTTTTTGTGAAGCTTATAATAATTTTATTTTTTAATTTTTGAAGTTGTATATATAAATTGGATATTTTTGTTTAAAGTAATTTTGTGTTTTGTAAAAAACCGAAGCAATTTGTGTAAATATGCGAATCTGGATGGGATTGTTATTACGCCAAGAAATTTAAAAAGAGCTTTTCAACTTAAAGTCATAGCAGTACCACAAAATTCAAATTGATGTTGGGAGGAACTTTAGAAAGTTATATCATGCTATATGTTATAATGCAGTCAAAAGAAATTAGTACATTCATAAGCATGGAATTAATGCGGATGCACATAATAATAAGTTAAAATATAAGCAGCTATGTTATGAGGATAAGTTAAAATACACTACTAGGTGAAAAAGCAGGCATTTCATTGGAAACTTGATTACATTTTTGTGAAATTTTATTGTGCTTTAGTATTTTCTTTTCTTTGTTAATCAAATGTGATAAATGTATAGGATATTTAACAATATTATTTATCTTTTATCTGGGATTCATGATTTAAAAAGCCTTTAGTTTAAATTTAATATTTTAAATAAATCTGTCACCCAGTTTTAAGTCTTGTTTACCTAAATATTCATAAATGTGAGCTCTGCTATTAAACGTTACTTTAAAAACATGTTTATCACACACATGTGAATAGTATGAATTTTCTTTACATAATTTATATGAATACAAATATATTTTCTATGTATATGTTTCCCAATCTTTGCATTGATGGAAGTGCTGCAGTAGACTATTATTGAAGTCCATACATACATAAGTCATTTTCTTCAGCGAAATTTTTGCATTGAATTGCTTACATTAGATTTTCATATATTTTTGACTATAAAAATAACTAAAAAAGAAAGCATTTGTAATATTCATAAAACAAAAAACGTTGAAAATATACACATACGAAAGAAAAAAACGTGCACACTAAAAAATACTAGGGAAATTCATAAACTCTAAAATGTGAATCCTATTACATTATTTGTTGTTGTAGTTTGTGAGGTAAATTATGTTAGTTGACTTACTTGACAACGAGTATTCATCGTCTTCTACACACACACACACACAGACATATAAATACACATTACGAGTATTGTAGTAGTTGAATAAGTTGAAAGAAATGAATAGATATATAAACATGAAGAAGTATTATATACACACACTTGTGTGTGTATAAAACTAGCCCGCAAAATACGAAATTTGAAAATTTCTGTCTGATTCTGATATTTTTAACATAACAGGTGTTTGTATTATGCAAGATTATATCGAATAAATATCTTTTTATGTACTTCCATTCTTTTGGTATTTTATTACTATTGTCTATGTATATTCCAAAATTGTGTCTCAAGCGAATAGAATTCTTTCCTCGATTTTAATAAAAAAAAAATATATATATATATATATATATATATATAGACAGTAGTGACATGAAATATATGTATGTACAATATGATGTACCATAACTTGAGTAAAAATTATAAATATATCATGTAGCATAAATATGTTAAGGAGTTGAATATTTAATGCTAAAATAATTGTTCAAAAATTCTTGAATAATTAATTTCATTAAATACTCAACAGATACATATTTTCATTTTAAGGTACTTTTTCGACATTACTACATACAAATACACACAATAAATAGTAAAGATAATATGTTATGAGAAGTACAAAATTACGAGAAGAAACAAATCGATTACGTGTTAATATGTATATGATTTAAGTTTTGCATTCTTCGTTTTTAATGTGTGTGTGTATTGGTCAAACAGCGCCCTGTATTACTGTTCGTGTAATTTTGTATCTATTTACTTTCATTACTGCTTGCGATTTAATATTAAATGAATTTCAACACGTTTAACTGACTTATCGACGGCTAAAACTGCTGCCCTCGGATAACAACAATTTACACTAGTTGATGAGCGTATTTAAATAGAAGATTTAATAGATTTTACAAGTAGTACAAGTGTGATAAATTATTGTTTCTGATTTGGCAAAAATGTTTGTTTTTGTATTGTATATTATTTTAAAATATGTTTTCTTATAATATAACAGAAGAGCAGAAACATGGAAGAGTTATGTAATATGTAATAGAGCGAGAGCGACAGAGAGAGAGAGAGAGACAGAGAGAGAAAGAGAGAGAGAGCGCGAAAGAAGAGAAATAGAGAGTAGAGAGAGTTATACGTACTTGCACGCCCAACCATTTGTACGGCTCGGACGCCTTTCCGGAAGGTGGCCACTTTTTTGTTTCATGAAAACAGAATTGTATAGGATTTGTGTGAATAGGTAAATGATGGTAAGGTAATGATATTTGGTTTTCATATTCTTTTTTTTTAACAAATGAACTTAAAACATAATTAAAAAATAAGTACAAAATAATATTAATATTATATAACACCTATTAACTGAAAGTTTTGCAGAGGTGAATTTATGTTACGTCTCTGCACTTCATATTTTCTTTCACTTCACATAAGTATATGGTATGGTAATATATGTATAATTGCAAGTACGAGTAGGTAGAATATTTTCTAGTAATTAATTGTTGATGTCTTTATGCGCGCGAGAGGCAGAACCAAACCAGCAATCTTTGGAAACTAATGGAACTCAATGTTATAAATATGTTTTATTTATACTGAGTATATGATAGACAAAATGCAAAGAGAAAGAATGATCGGTAGATTTAGTGTAAGCATCTCAGTTATTAATGAGTACTCTGCCTGCAGTTCTTCAGAGTCAATATGAACCTCTTCTTATCCCACTAAATTGCTAATTTCTCTTACTTTGACAATTAGTTTCCCATCTTTAGGACGCTCATGCTCTTCAACTTAAGCAGGTCGGTGGGTTGGAACGTTTTTATAATATATATTGTTATTTTTATTTTTCTTTTAATGCAGGCATTTAGCATATTGCATCTTGTAGCATAAATTAAAAAATTGCACAATGTCATTTTATATTTATAATAAAATGTAAGAAGGCGCCTTATTATAATATATATGTTATTTAATGACATTTATTGTTTTTGTTTAGTCATTTTTAAAGCTTGAATTTATTTGAATTATATTTTAGTTAAAGTACTTTCTTTTTAGAAAATGTTTATATTCTTTTGAGAAGAAAATCGGGTTACCGAATCTTTCATAAACTCTCCAAAAACAATGTTTCGCTGAAATTTCTGTGGAAAGGGTATAAATGATTTGATGGAGTTAAGCAATTTTAAAACAATATACTATGCAGATCAACACTTGAACAGCAACAAAATAAATGGTTTTAGCTTTGAATAATATACGATACTTTTTTTTTAGCTTTAGACGTAAATTTTCTAATAATTGCTTGAAATTCTTTTGATTAAGAGCGTACCCTCCATTGTATTCATCACTGATGTGATGCCTTGGTTGACCATCCCCGTCTGCATCATAATCATGCCCACATCTGTAATATGTTGAGGGTTATATATACAGAACAACAAAACTCATAATAAAAGGATTTTTGCTCATGATCTTAACCAGTAGTCTATTTACTTCACAGCAGCGTTGGACACGACATTTTGAGTCGTATGTTATAGCAAAATATACAACAAGAGGAGCAGTAAAACAAGAACAACGATAAACTAAGTCATACAAAATAAGTATAACAAACAAAAGATACAACAAGTGAGAGTGTGCTTGACTGAGATATACCCGTGTTTCATCTTGCCAAGCACCGATATCTTTTGACTTAAAGTGCCGATCGCAAAGACATATTAAACAAATATAATATATAATTTATTAATATAAAATTATAGAAAAATAACATTATAATCGAATATTAAACATTGATATAAAAGAACTTGAGCCGATGCGGCTTCATTTGATTTTTACCTATAAGATTGCTGTTTGATAGATTTAAATTTTTTTCTCCGATCGATTATTAAGACTCTAAGTATCCAAAATACAAAATACTGTAAGTGTACCAAAATTCTGCGTAGGACAAATATTATGAGCACTGTTACCTAATCTGATATCTATGTCATCATACGGACAGACAGACGGATATTGCATGCATTTCCTGTTATAACACAGTCCTTTCAAAAATCAGTAAGTTTTCCTGGAAACGTTATCTCATTACTTGCCGAACTCGCAATTTGTTTTTGTAAATGTGATCACGACCGGTTTTCGTTCGAAATCCGAACGGACATTGTGGCGTCGGAGCAATGCGTGTCCACCGCTGCTTTACCGCTGTATCAGACGCGTGTAAAACATTAGAAACTACTTAAGATCAGTTAACCTTAAACTATGTAACTATTGTGGTACGTATGATTATTAACATATATATATCAATTAAAACACCATTGTTATACACACATTTAATCTATATATATATATATATATTAGAGCTAAGCTACACATAGATTAAATCTGTGTATAACAATGGTGTTTTAATTGATAGCCCGAATTTTATAAATTAATGGACAACGCAAATGAAAACTGCATTTATTTACACTTTATCAGGTGAGAGGGTCAACTACGCTTATATGTTTATATAAATTGACTATATGTCTCAAATATTATATTATATAATTCAGTCTTTTTGGTTTATTTTAAATGTAGAAAGCACGACGCAGCAATTTAATAACTTATTGATACTATTAGTAATAGAAATATATAATTGAAGTAAATTTTAGTAGTAAAGGAGCTGCAAAAATTAGTCAAAAACAGAGTTTATAGTTTTTGGTGACTGATGTGTGATTCAAATCGACTCTTGTGCTCGGTATCATGCGCTTTTATCTGGAAATATTATTTATTATCCAACATTCTCAAATATTAAGTAGAACAAATATAATACAGCGAGAGTTCTTAAAGAATGGAAGGTAGCGAAAGGATTAACTAGACAGATTTTTAAATTGTGCAATTTCAAAATCGTATTAAAAAAATATTGCGACAAATTATTGCTTGAAATTAGATCGTGGTTTTAAAGCTTTTTCTTTCAAATACTTAAAAAAAGAACAAAAATAAAAAATTCACTTTTATTGTTTCCATGCTCAAATAATTATCTTTAATATGAAAGTTTCTGCAACTTTCTATGTTGCTCAAGTCGCAATTATTGGGTGGGCTCAAAAAACTAACATTTCAAACGATTCTCTCATTGCGCGAAGCTTTTAGGATAATATAAAGGAAGTTTATATGTAGTACTATTATTTCCGCTTGCTAAAGATAATTTAAATAGAAACTGTAATTAATGCTGTGATAGTAACTATTGGTATTATGAAAATACTCAAGGAAAAGAAAAACAGAGGTTGCATTTTGCACAAACGTATTTACAATTTGATGGTACATTGTGTAACTCATCAGAATCTATGGAATGGGGTATGTACATATGTTTTATTTATATATGTATGTTTAACCGATGTATGTATATATTGGCGTGGCGAGTTATAACAAGTAGAGGCGAACATAATAACAAATAGTGTTCACAAATGAACTGAACGCATCCAAATTTACGGGACAGGACGGGTTATTATAAAATATATTTGTGAGTTAATGGCATAAATAATTGGACTATGAAGGAATTTGAGGATTACGTCTGCACACTCTGAATTTATTGAACATAATTGCTCAGCACTTATAAACTAATAAACAAGTTGGAAACAATTCTAATAAATATCATTTTGTTGTGTTTCGGAAGAAGTTGAAGTGTGCAGTATACGAATATAGTTAGGGATTAAAAGAGGTTAGAAAACAATTGGAGCAAACATGTATGTATTAATCTTGGTGTAGATTTTTTTTTGCTGTATTTAAATAACATACAAACAAAATTAAACATTGTTTGATTCAGATAATAACTTCAAAACTTCAGTAGGTGGAAGTACATTGGTCGTTGTTGTGTTATTGATTTTTGTGTGCGTCGATTTTTGGGAAAACGACGGGTAGGAAAATTTCGATTTACCTAAGTCATCAAATTTGCTCCTTGGCTGGACAGTCACTGTGGGACAAAGGTATGACATTTATTTGTATTATTGTGGTTTTGATTAAGTATATGATATCGACTGCACATCATATATATACACACATACATATACATATACATATACATATACATATACATATACATATACATATACATATACATATACATATACATATACATATACATATACATATACATATACATATACATATACATATACATATACATATACATATACATATACATATACATATACATATACATATACATATACATATACATATACATATACATATACATATACATATACATATACATATACATATACATATACATATACATATACATATACATATACATATACATATACATATACATATACATATACATATACATATACATATACATATACATATACATATACATATACATATACATATACATATACATATACATATACATATACATATACATATACATATACATATACATATACATATACATATACATATACATATACATATACATATACATATACATATACATATACATATACATATACATATACATATATAGCACAAAACCTATAGCAGAAAATCTAAAATTAGCTTGTAGGTAGTATGTGTTTCGTAGGGATCAGGACTTCACTCTTAACCAGAGAAGTTTACTTGTTTTAGCTTAGTTATAGACAAGCAATTTATATTTCGACAGTATAAAGAGGCAATAAAATTTGATTTAAATATTGATGAGCATTCATATACATATGTGCTAGATATGTACTAGGTACATAAAAAAATTATATTGAGATCGTTATATCGCTCACATGTATAAAGACTGCAATAAATGTTTTACTCCATCTTAAACTGGAGTTTGTATTAACATAAAGTTTAAAACTAAAACAAAGTCTAATGATTGTAGTTTACTTATATAACAGTCTTGACGTTAGTTAGCTTTATTGAAATATAATGGATTTATAGATAGTTTGGGATAATTTTTATCGATCGCCCCGTCTGGACGCTGCTTAAATTGAAATATATAGATAGAATGATTAGTGTATCAGCTGCCTATGTTTTAAGATTAGAGCTTAAAGGTATTTGACACCTGTACTTCGTTGAAAAATTTAACTTTAACTTTTCGTGTACTTAAACAAAAAATTAACAACAAATATTCGATTTAATATTAAAGTTAATAGAAATAATGAAACCCAAATACACATACAAGTATGTTTTCTGCACAGACAAAAATATGGAATAAGAGAATGCTTACAGTTTTTACATTTGCACTTCTTAATAAGGGTTTCATCTTTAATGTCCTCATGACACGCCTTGCAATAGAACCACGCACTGCAGACAGAATTGATGCCAAATAAAGTGTATTTAAGAATTGACTAGATAACTTACCGCTTTACCTCATCAGCGCTTTGTGCTATAAAAAATCCTTGCGTGTTCGCTTGTATCTTGGCGCCTCGGGGATTTATGGAAATTTTACTATCTGCACCCTCTTCAGCGCCCTTAATCTCAATAGCAAGCAACAGAAGCTTCAGCTTGGAGAAACACAGTCTATAGTCAGGGAAATAGATAAATATAGAACACTAGAATTTTTTAACGCAGTCATAATGAATTAAACCTAGATGGTATTCTGTATAAGGTGTAGAGAAAACTTTTTAGACTTGTCATGCTGCATTTGCGATTAAACTATATTTGCACTTCACATTAAAGCAACTGAATATAATCGTAATCAAATTGCATACATGCTATTAAAATTACATGCAAAACAAATGAATTAAATTTAAATGCTTGTAATTACGGCCATTACAACTAAAAGCTTTGTTGCTCGGTGTGGATACGTTGATATATATATGTTTTGTTATTTGATTTAAAATGCAATAAATTGAATTATTTCTGTGCATAGTTTAGATGAACGAAAACATTTTAATGTTTATGTGATAAAATAATGTGTATAGAAAAATTAACATACAAATGTATGTGCAATTTTATTGACAAACGGTAGCAAGCTGAAAGTGTATTTTTTATGCGAACGGATGCAATGTAAGACTTTTACATATTGATCGAAAAACCAAATAAATAATTGATTATATTATGTACAAGTCGATCAATGTTTGCTGCTAATTTTCACTTCACTTCGATGTATCTTTTGAAACTAGGATATCAGTTAGTATATTTATATAGCTAAGTAAGAAAATCAAGTTGCTCGAGAGGTAAGTATTATGTATTATTCAATAGTAATTGGGGCAAAATATTTTTTTTGATATTTTTAGTATACGGGAAAAACCAATAAAAAATGTACAAATAATATAAATAAAATCATTAATTTAATAAATTGTACAAGGCAAAAGTATTTTTTATACATTTGTTTCTTTAATATATTTCTTTCATTTTTTCTTAAATTTGGTTTCGCTAATTTTTCATTTTGGAGTCTTACTCGCTGGCTTGTGGGAATGTCATGCCGGTAAATGAAGGTGATAGAGTTTCGGTATACATCTCACACCCTGTACCTTGAAGATAATCATTTTGCCAGGCCTGTGTGTCTGGTGACTGAAAGTTAGAAAATCGGTTTGTTGTGGTTTGGATTTAGTAAGTTCGCTCATGTAGCTACGTGGCAATTGTTTGTTTCTTGTTCTTGTGGTTCAGGTTCTTGTTTTTGATGTAATAAATTTGGGCTTAGTGTAATTTGCAAGGTCTTTAAACAATATATACTTATATCTTGGGGATTCATTTAAGCATTGGTATTGTTCAGCTTAGCTTCAATATTCTGTTGTGTTGACTGTAACGTTGTAATACTCAATTCTAGCAATTCGCATTCAAATGCACTGCACATAACATACGGGCTTATCAGTTACATTTTTTTATTCGGCATATGTACATACATGTGGGCGCCCTTGGGCATATACTTGAATTATGGTTCTGAGTCTTTATATATGCGTGTTTTTTTTTTGACGTAAGACGATTGCATGCATTAATGATATTTCGTGTAAGTATTAACTTTGGCTTGGGCTTTCACATAGTTCTTATACATTGAACTTAAAGTTTAAAAACTTTTTACTCCCTTAAGGACTTGCAATATGAATAACGGGATATTTGGTATATCTGGGACTTCTTAGACAATTAGAGGAATAGAGTGACATTTATAGCTCCAACCAAAACGAAAAGTATATTGTATAAAATAAATGAAGTTCAAACAGAAGAAATAACTATTAACCGTAAGATAAAGAGAACATTAATTTTAATGTACGCTGGCATAGTTTAGCTCTGAATTTTGAGACCACAGCATACAAAGCTATCAAATAGTTAGCGCTTCAAAATAGTCCCTATATCTTAGTGCAAATGCGACAATTTGATTGTGTATGTGTGGGTTTGTCTTTTTTTCTTTGTGTGCGTTTGTATCCCAATAAGTTTAGGTATTTGTTTAGAAAACTGTCATTGACTGTTGAAATGAAAACAATATTCAGCACGAATGTCATTTGTAATTGCAAACACTGAAGGCATTTTAAACACTGAGAACATTAAGTACACAAAGAATTAGCATAAAACACCGACTAGTTTTCTAGACTGTACTTTGATATACATATGTATTTACTTGTGTGTATGTATGTGTATTTGTGTTTGCTAATTTCTTAAGTGTGTATAGATACAAAATAAATAAATTAAAAAACCATTGGCACGCAATTTTATAAGTTTACAAATGACCAGACATTAAGTTTGATGAAAACGCTTCTGCTGTTTCTCAAAACGAAAAACAGACAATGTAAAATGGCTACAACATCAATTAAAACAGATCAGAAGATAAGTATAAAAGATGAAAATGTTTTGATGTTTAAGTTTATTATTTCGTGTGTGTTCAAAGCGATGTGTTTGTGTATGTATGTGTCACAACCGAGTTGGTTTTTTTTTTATTTTGCATTTGTTGAATACGATATTTTCAACTCTGGACGATTAACAAGTAATTGAATAGTAGGTAGTACGTGTATAATAGTAGATACAATACGATATGTATATAGCATATAGAATTTCGACTACCCGCTGCGAAACTTACTCAGTGGCCTGAGCAAATGGTATTCCAATAAATGTGGGACTCAATGTTTCAGTGTACATTTCCATGCCAGTGCCGCGTAGATAATCATTTGTCCATGACTGCATTTCTGGCGACTATGGGGTTAAAGACGTACATACATGATATTGATTTATTCATTGAAATAATTAACTGACTTTTGACAGTCCCTTCTCTCTGTTCAAACAAGTAACAATTATCAACTTCAAAAGCTAATAGTTTTTTTCCCTGATTTCTGGATATCAATAAGCCCCAGCTGTGTGCTTGTGTCTGTTCCTTCTGTGTCCTTTCTACTACTTTCTACAATACAACTTACCGTTTTAAAAGACCGCATAGCAAACAAATTAGCCATCATTGTAGAAAACCCGGGTGCCAAACAGCTCTGTGCTATAAAACCTAACTTCAGTTCGGCCAAGCAAATCACATCATCACCCTGTTTCCAGTCCCACGATGGTATGTTCAGCAAGTACGCCTGAAAAGTGAAAAATGCACCCATGTGTTAAAAATAAAACATTTTACATACTCTATAAGCTTAATCAAATACTTCAACTATTTGTATATTGAAATACCTTATTGTGGTACTGCATTAACTGTATGATGACACGTATATCATCACTGTAGTTCTTAATTGAGATGACTCTCATTATGTTGGCAGCATCTTCTGCATCGGGATCTTGGCAATATTTGTTAGCAAGCACCAGGCAGGCATCGGCTTCATGTACCTTTTATATATATATATTTTTGTTAGATCATTTTGTTATAGTTATTTTGCATTAGTTTGAGGTTTATTGATTTTAGTCATTTGTCTATGTCTTTTCAGTTATTGTCGTTTTTAATTTTTAATTAATATTTTGTATTGTTTTACTGTTCAATGTGGCAATGGCCTATAATGTGTACAGTTATGTTATGTAGTTGTGTAGGGTGTCATTTTAAAATGCTAAATTACTTTAGTGATTATATTCACATTCAGCTTTGCCGTAAAAATTAGTAAGCGGTTAACATGTAATTGGACATCATAACTAATTTTTTTACAAATACTTGTTGAAATTGATTGTAAAGGCATTATAATACATATTATGCCTGATTTCTTGTTTCAACGCTAAGATTACTTGGCTTCAATAAGCTTTGACAACCCTGGCAATATAGAAACAGTAAGCGTTTTGGTGTAAACTTGGTTACATAGTGGGTTTTTTTCTCTTTGGTTCAACTTCCATTTGTAGGTAACAACATTTATAAACAACTGGAAAAGTAAACGCTTAATGTGCTTGTGTGAAAGTATACTGGGAATTTGTGTCATTTTAGGGTGATTAAAAAGTAAAATTAGGATCAAACCAATAAACATAAACTAAAAGGCTAATGTCAAATTCCATTCAACTTACATTTATTATTTTATTAATTCACTACAGACTGTTTGCTATTAATTACTTATCGACTACATCACTAGCAACATCAGTAACAAGCAACGAAGCAAACATGCATTACGATTTACAAAAACCGCATATGTTTTAGAATAAACAAAAAATTTAAAACGTTTCATTCATGTGTGATGATAAGTGACCTGTTCACATTTGTTTTACATATGTACTTCTTTTAGTAAATCGGTTAAGAAATTAATCCAATAAAATTTTAATATAAATTGTATAGTACATCTGACCTGACCTGTGTTTATAATTTATATAAGTTCTATTCTAACACGTTCCTGTGTACTTGATCGAAAACCAAAATATTAAAACTCTTTATATCTAACTGGCACATATGAATCTCATGTTCAGTTTCTGCAGAATAAGGGTTATCTGTGTAATACATCAGAACAAATAAATTCACAACTATACATATAATTAGGCGTACCAAATTCGATATCTAGCTTTAAAATTACGCTTATAAATTATTTTTTTTCGATTTAAGAGGGCAAAAAGGGTAGGATAAGGGAAACCTATACCTGTGTCCCAGTTTGTGTGAGTCCAGATGTTCATACAGACCGACGGACGGACATGGCTAAACCGTCTCGGCTGTTGACGTTGATCAAGAATAACATATATATACTTTATGGGTCGCAGATGCCACCTTCTGCATTTTCTGTTAGCACTAAGCTATAATATCCTTTATACTATGGATACCTGGATATACAAATACAAATGTACTAACCCTAGCTCAGATAGTCTATGATAGATGTTCATTCATTCATAGACAGACAGACGTATGGCTGTTGAGAGTCACAACTGGGCGACTACAGAAAATATGTTAAACTTATTTTCGAAAAATAACACCAATAGGTTTGAAATTCTAGCAGACATTTCTGACGAACCCGAAGTATATGTTGAAAAGAAGCCAAAGCTGTCACCACGTGAGAAAAGCTCCAATGCTGTTGTTAACGAAATTGTAGAGCTTTTTGGAAAGCACAACTTTCATATAATTTCCCTTGTAAAGTTCAAATGAAGTCGGATGATAATTATAGAGTATTATCGAAGCATCTAACAGACAATAAAATGAACTTCTACAACTCAAAAGCAGCAAGGTCCTACAAGTAGTACTAAAGGGCTTAGCAAAATAACAAGGGCTTTAGAAGATAAGGGATTTAACGCTAAATCAGTCTTCAACATTTTAAACAAGGAAAGAAGCCCCAACCGCTTTTTAAGGTAGAACTCGATCTAGATAACAGTTCTCTTAATAAAATAGATGTGCACCCGATCTACAAACTTCAGTTTCTACTACATCGAAGAATCACTGTAGAAGAACCACACAAAGGCAAAGGACCTGCACAATGTATGAATTGTCTAGAATATGGCCATACACGGTCATACTGCACACTACGCCCAGTGCGTGTAGCTTGTGGAGAGCTTCATGACTCCGCATACTGTCCATCGCACAAAAGCGATTCTACCACTAAAAGGTGCAGAAACTGCAGTGGTAATCACACCGCTAATTACAGATTAGGTTGCCCAATAAAAAGGATTTAAAATCTTTATAATCCATCAGCAGTGACTACGACGCACTCTGCAAACGAACGGGTAAATCAAACCCAGACGTATTATTTTCGAACGCAGCTAGAACGTCATTTGACTTTCACTCCGAGTCGTCCATAAGGAAAAATGTTGAATTTGCCAGCGCTTTAAAATTAGGATTGGAGCCTCCTTCCTCAAATACATCGGCACTTAAACCCACCTCAACTGGAGCAGCCACAAAACTACTTTGGGGCCATGTTCTCTAACCTACAGTAAAGCGTAATGGAGTTCTTTTATGTCTTTCATGCGGACGATTATGCAAGATCTAATGCGTAATCAAAACCCATTGATACAAATGTTGGTAATAAAAATAAAATAATCAAATAATCAATGCCTTCCCTAAGTATATCCACGTGATATCATAAACTTGAGTTATCTCAATTCTTGCTCGAAAAACAGATCGATACAAGATTGCTCCCAGAAACACATCTTACAAATAAATATAACTTAAACTTAACTACTCTTTCAATGCAACTAACCATCCCAATGGTAAAGCATACGGCGGAACTGGTATCTTGATTAGAAACCTTATTAACCGCTACAAGGATCTGGCAGCTGAGTTTATGAATTTCTTTAACTCATTAGACGAGCACTTTATAGCAGCAGAAGACTACAATGCCAAGCACACACCTTGGGATATCGCCTCGTGACTCCTAAAGGAAAGCATCTTTATAATGCAAATTTAAAAGCCAGCAACAAGCTTGAAAACGTTTCCAGTTTTTACTAAAAACATTCCAAGGAACCTGATCGTAGATCAACCGACTGGATTGATAGAAACTGTGGCGCCTATATGAAACGCAGTGGGCGGCAGGGCCCGCAGTGATGAAGAAGAGCCAGAACATTTGCAGAACAACTTGAAAATGTGATCCAGCTAAATCCTACCACAAATGCATTTTCACTACCGCCTGTAACAAATCACTCAACTTTAGCGTGATCCAATGGAATTTCGACCAAATGAAATCGCTCATATCATAAAATCAACTTTTTCAGAAAAATTCACCAAATAACGCCAAACATGATTAGTGATTGTGCAGTTCGCACTATCATCCAGCTCTTCAATGCCATTTTAAGGCTTTGCCACTTTCCAGAGAGATGGAAAAAATCAATAAATCAATCACACAATTGCCTCCTTGTACAGACTCATAAGCTATTATCATGCTTATCCAAACACTTTGAAAAATACGTGCTGACTCGGATAAAGGTCCTGCTCTACAATTCTGTCCTTAAACCTATTTGGACCTATGGCTCCTAGTTATGAGGGAACGCTAGTAGTAGCAATATTGATGTTTGCATCGAAAACATACAGAAAGACCTCAATATTCAACAGTCTTCGTGGTAAAGATCTACTAACCCAGCGACAGAATCTGGGGACGTGCAAAACAGTTCAATTGAATTGTTAGTTAATGTTTACTTACACAATTTGATAATTTATTATTAGTCTCAACTTAAGAGAAGATCCAATAAATAAAAGCAAAGTATTTAAAATAAAAGCAAAGTATTTAAAAAAAAAAATAAATTTTCGATAAAATGCGCTAGTTCATTTTTCGTATGAGGAATGTGTCTGTGGAAACCTGCCACAATACTGTCTTGGTATGTTTTGTAAATTTGAATCGGTTTAATAGATATGTGCGCAACAAGGTTACTCAGAAAATGTATTTGAGCATTAACATAAGTGTAAAATTTATACATATGTCTTACTTGCTTAAATTTGTGTGTCGGTAAATACAAATAAATAAATCAAGTCCGAGGAAATAATAAATATATATTATTTTTTATATAATAAAAGCATTAATTTATGTAGCTGGTGCGTTACTGTTGTCTTTACAAAGTAGTATATGTACATATGTAGTATGTTCTGATTAACTCTAAGAATACTTAACTTTTGTATATTTTTTGTAAGCACAAGTATAACTTAGCACATGAATACATAATTTATACATATACATATAATAAGTCAGTTAAAAGTAACAGTATTGTAAATAGATAAAAAAATTACTTCGCTTTAATTAATATTGCATCACGGTCAATGTTTGCATTCACAAAAATTCAACATTTTAAATGTATTGTAGTACTATCTCGAAGGTGAATAGCTCTTTGTCTGAATTGAAATGTATAATCGGTTGTAGGATTTCATTGATTGAAGATTTACACGAACATTGGTAATCTAATGCAATTGTTTCAATCGCAGATCACCAACATTCGTTGATTATAAATGATGCATATGTTATTCCATTTAATACACATAGAGAATGATAATAATGAGGACATTTATTGCTATGATTTGCATACAAATACATAGGTTAAACATAAATATATATATTTTAATTATTTGTATGTATGTATATTATTATTTATTTTAATTACTATACAAATAAGTACTTCGTAAGTTGTTTTAGGCATGTATGTGTGTGTATTACCGAAAAAGTTATTAGTCAGGTATGTTATGATTTAAGTTGGACAAGGACGCACAACATAAAAAAACAACAAAATACTCAAAATAAAAATATTAATAAATATACGATGACCAATATAGAGAAACATATAAAATAAAGAAATGTTTTACCTTAACCCTTTGTAGATCAATTGGATTCATAATGGTTCCTTGGAAGAACTCCACTGTGGTAAAATGACGTTTGAATAAACCCTCAAGTTCCAAATCGGGTGGTTTACTTTTTATTTTGAATTTTTAGTTTTTGTACACGTATAATTTTTTTTATTTATTTATATTTTATATATTTTTGTTTGGAAAAATAATATAGAGTTTTAAAGTAGTTTTGTGTTATTTTGAGTGTTCCAATGTAGACAATTTTACGATGATTTTGTTGAACCATAAAATACAATTGTGGGTTGTGTATCAACACATTTAGGAAAATATTTTTGATTAATTTTATAATTTGAAGATGCAAATGAAAAGAAGAAAAAAATAATGCGAAAATTAAAGTGAATTTGTACGTACATATTAATGTGAGAACGATAAGAAAGTCTATTAACTATATAATAAGGAATTTATCATCGGTATATATACTTTTTTATGTTATATAAGCTAAAATAATTCTTAATCTTGAATATTGTATCATTAAATAATTGGTTGTCTTAAAAAATTTAAAAACTAAACTAAAAATAAATATATATAGTATGTACCTTTATACATAAATATAAAAGAATATATCAAAGCTTAAATCGAATTAAAGTATTGGATTTGTCTACCAGCATGCATAACAAATTTATCGTTATTCTTTAAAAACCTATTAAAAAAATCCATTGAAGTTACGACTATTTAATTTCTTAAAAAGGTTAAATATATTTTAGTGAATCGATTAACTTGAGCACAATCCCATCCCAACTGTTTGGTTTCTACAAAAAATGAATATTTATATTTCATTACTTGTCTAGTTGATGTATTCTGGTTAATACGTTGGTTGAAGTTTATCATATAAATTATGCAGTGCAATAATCTCAAATAAAACAAAAAGAAATTATATTCTTAAAAGTAAGTCTTTTAAGAATATAATTTCTTTTTGTTGTTTACGAGTATTTATATACATTTAGAATTATGTGTTTTTGTTTTAACTGTTATAAAAGTATGTACCCCGAATTATGTAAAATTATCTATCTTATACTTTATATATATATATAGTTTGATTATATCTGGATAATTGTTATATAAAATATCAAAATACAAAATTGAAAATTTAATTAAATTCCAGCTAAAGGGCATTCCGTTGAGCAAATTACTATATTATCATCGTATCAGTACTCTAAACCAATGTGTATACAATTAAAAATGCTGTATAGCTATCGAAAAGAGAGATTGTTATTACAAATTATTAAAAATTTCAAAATTTACGTAAAATATAACAATATTTTGAAATTTCACAAGTAATAAAAATCTTTCAAAAAATGTATACTAAAACATTACTTGTATATATAGTAAGTGAGCACCTGTCAAAAGTGAAGTTAAATAAAATTAAATAAAAAATATAATAAAATTGAATAAAATTTGTAATACAAAAAAAAAATGAATGTGAGACTGGACAAATTGAGAAATAACAGTTGTTCGTATGTGTTCGTAACTGTGCAAATGAAGAGAACCCCGAACTATCAAGGGCTGTAGATATTATTTTCTTAAGATTGGCGTAAAAATTAAACACTATTAACAAATCGTTACTAAATATGTTGAAACGAGTTGAATTTTTTAGGTATAGCCCCTTGTGTACAAGTATGTCATAAAGCATCTTCAGAAAATTACGAATTTTGCGAATTTCATTTAGCTCAACTCTTTCAGTTTTGTCGAACCAATATATTTCAGTATCTTTGTGTGTGTCTATTCTGTTTAAAGTAATTATGTATTGTTTTATATGGGTCTCCGTGTTTATTTGAATGTGAGTTGGTATGTTCATATTGTAAGTGTTGTTGTGATTGGCGTCTTTAAAGTGTAATTGTGTACCTTGACTCGTTCCAGATCGACTGCATTCATCATTGTGCCCTGAAAAAACGCCACAGTTGTATAGTGACGCTTCAGCAGTCCTTCTAGCTCCAGATCAGGCTCTTTGCTATTATGTTTTACATTACGTTACATTATATGATTATTAATTATGTAAATAAAATATACAAATTACATTTAATAAAAATAAATAATGTTTTGTGTTCAGTATCAACTAATATAAATACAATGCAATGCTTAAAAATAAGTGCATTGTCCTAATTTATTTATAGACTTATTTATTTAACACCAGCTATTAGAAAACAATTGCCGTGGCTTAAAATCTTGATTTGATTCAAAAAATTTTAGCATATATATCTGGGCATTTGCTTATATGTCGCTTTAGTCCTACACTCTCCTGCTTAAATACTGCACTATTTGTTTTGTATCTTCATTTATTTAAAACAAATTAAAAATATTATATCAACTTTTCAATGTATTGTAATAAAAAGGAGATGACAGCTTACCGATGTAAAAATACTACTTCGACATCGACATCCTCACGGTCTTCGTGCAGAAAGTCCTTTAGAAAGTGCGACACGGATTCGTATGTTATATGGCCGCATACCACAATATGCCTAGGAGTAAATTTGTGTATTTGTTGTGTAAGAAGAAATATATTAGTATTTATTTTAATTTTTGTTTGTTTTTCCAATGTAAAACAAGATTTAGGATTAAACTATGTATGTATGTGTGAGATATTGTAAGCCATTTGCAAGTTTCATGTATGAAAGATGTGTTCATGTTATTATGCAGATTTACAAATTTTTGCGTGGTGATTTCTTTTTGTGTGGACGCGTGCGCATGCCTATGCTAATGAATATGAATGTTTATATGTGTAAATATCTGCCGATATCCATGACAACACAGCTGCATTGATTTCAATTTAAGGCATAATGAATATTTAGCTTTCTTGCAAAATTCTTTAAATGATTACACCGAAGAAATCGATAGTCACATTATTGAATGTCTGCTACGTTATTCATGATACAGTTTCTGTTGTGCTTTTTACGAAAGCGTGTACATGTGTAGTTTATGGGTGTGCTATGAAGTGTGTATGAGGTATCATATGTAAATACACAGGAGTGTATATTTCTTTTTTTATTTATTTATTAATATTTTAATTTATTTTATACTCGTTATCAACTGTTTCGTTTTGATTATGATTACTATTATAACTTGTCAGTGTTATTTTTGTAGTTAAAACAGTAAACAGCATTATAATCATAAAATTACATTGTATTTCCATAAAAATAAAGATACCAAAATCATAATATATTACATAAGTTATAATAAATTTACAAATATTTTGTTATATGCATGAATTTAGTCTGCTACCCCAAAAATCTGTTTAAACCTTAATTTAATTAAAACAATACGAACATAAATAAAAAGTAAACACTTTACCAAGCATATTTGGCTTTGCATCTTGCATTGTAACTTTACAACTAAAACAGAATTTGATTAAAAATTAATTGGTTATGTTAAAAGAAAATTAGCTACGCACACCTTTAAGATAATAGTCAACTTACATGCATCGTATGTTATAAAAAAAAAAGACAAAACTAGTGTATATATCGTATGAACTTATATACAGGGAATGCAATTGTTTTACAAAACTACAAGTATTCATTTCCAATATATTTATAAATTGATGTTAAAAGGTTATACGAGTGTTCGATTTACCACAAGCATACATTCAGGCTACCTGATGTGATGTACATGTTTCTAATGATTGCACTTAGTTTAACTAATTAATATAATATTAATAATAATTAATAAAATACCTCTTTGTTTTGGCTATTACGAGTAATAACAAGTATTTAGAAAATAATAAATATTATTCAGTAAGAAATTGATGGCATAGTTATTATATAACAAATCCATAATTGAGGTACAAAAATTTACATAACTTTTTAAAATTTAAAATATGAGTGTATTTAAGATTTACAACAAAAAATATTTTTGGATTTCACAGGATCTTTTCAAAGTTCTATTACTTTTTAGAAATAAAAGACAATTTTTGAAATAGTGCCTGAGTTAAAAACATGATAGAATGTGAATTATGTGTTGGATGCATAACTAAGCCTACTTATATAACATTGACAAAGACCTTGTAAATGCTTTAGATATTTATTTTTTGTTCTAGAAAACAAACAAACTAACATTGATAATTAGTTATAAAAATTGCTTTGGTGTTTTATGATTTATAGCATACAAAAAATATGTGCGATGTGTTGGTCAATGATCTTTCAAAATGCTATTTTGTATGTCTGAAATTAAAAAAATTTTCGTGAAATTTAAGATTTTATGCCTGGCCACGCATTTTCATAATTTGTATATATTATTAATAACTGCGCATGTACACGACATATGATCATTAACAACTAAAAATTTAGAAAATTAAAAATATGTTGATTTACCAACACAATGAATCCTAGATTTTTACGTACTACAAATATTTTAAATGTAAATTTATTATACATTTCAAACATTTTTTAAATGTAGTAGTTGAAGGCTTGAAAATATGGGGAATAATAACGATTTGTTTTGTGTACTGGGAAAATGCAAAAACTGTAATAAATATTTCAGATTGTGTAACTTTTTGTGGTATCGATGATAGCGAGCTCCTATGTCGCTTGACAGCAGAAACTCCGTTCCTTGGTATAACAATTTGTCATCTACTAACATGAGACAAACGACCACGAAGTTAAGTCAATGATGACCTTATCAATTAAATTGCGTTCTGATAGTAAACATGAATTGTAATTTGTATCCATAATCAATTCTATAGAATCTATGTTATAGATGATAATTTTAAAATCTTCAGAGATATTAACTCATTAAATAAATTTTACAGTAGTTTATGGTAAATATGGGATTAAAAGATTAATGTTTATTTTTCATCGTGTATGGTTTTGTTATAAACGCCAATTCGATTATTTTTTTTATTATATAATGATTTACCACAATAATAATTTAATATAACCTCAAAGAAGAATAAATAGAGACAACAATTAAAGATAAATAAAAAACTAAATAACCAAAATAAAATACTAAAAATTGATTACGTATGCGAAAGATATAAGTATTTCTCAAGAACTACAACATCGATTTAAAATAGTAGCTGCTAACTGACAGACATAGAGAGAGAGAGAGTGTGTGTAAGGACAGAAATAGAGACAGATGGATTGAGATAGAATAAATGTATAATATTATATATGATTTGTATGTATGTATGCATATGAATATGAAGTTCATTTGCAGCATTTTTATTCGATAAAATATGTTACACACACATATTCATTATATTAAAGCCATTATTATCCAATTCCTATGCCAGACAAATTTATTTGTATTATAAACTTTACAAATATTGCGGGAATAAATTATTTAATCGCGGTTTGCATCGAAAATCGTGGATGGTAGTCAAATATTTACAATTTTTGCAA
The DNA here is from genome assembly GCA_963583835.1 of Drosophila immigrans. Taxonomy (NCBI): domain Eukaryota; kingdom Metazoa; phylum Arthropoda; class Insecta; order Diptera; family Drosophilidae; genus Drosophila; species Drosophila immigrans. The sequence continues at coordinate 30,648,916 of OY757142.1, forward strand.
ATATCTACAAATTTATTTTACTCATTTTCTTGATAGCCAAATGACAATGTATATAGGTATGTGTGCGTACATGGCTTGATGCGTTTTTAATATTTAGGTATTCAATTGCTTATTTATGGAATATTATAATATGCAGTCTTATCATAAAACGTTGAATCGCTTAAATTTGATTTGCATAATATACATGTATACATACGAATTACGATTTCGATATCAAGGACTATATAGACAATTACGAATATGAAACACAATATTAAACACCAATCATTGGTTCTTCAAGGGCTAATACAAATGCAAAATGTCTAGTTGATGGCATACAAAACGAATAAAACCAATGAAATATTTGTAAGGGCTCTTTTAGTTTCCAATTGTATTAATATATCTCTCAACATAGACTTTATTATCACCCTATTATTTTATTCGAATAACTCAGAGAAAAGACATTTGTTTTCCAATCCAATGTAGCTAAATAACATAAAACGTGCAACACCTGCGCAAAGAAAAAGCGCTGAGAAACTAAGTAAATAAAATTATAACGAATTTAGAGCAAGATATACGATACGATGTACATATGTATTTATAAAGAGCAGAAAATAGAAGAAGAACTTGTTGATAATTTGGCGATCAATACGATTATATTAAAATTACAACGATATAGTTTGTGGTAGTTAAGAGTACGCACATTTTACACTCAGAACAGTTTTAAGTACGATACAGTTTTGGAACAGTTTTCAATAGTTCTCAAAATGCCAATCAAAATCAAATGAAATATATAAAGTAATGTGGCGAGCCTTTAAAAAAAAATAATCTAATGCCTAATGCACCGCAGCATTGACATTTTAATGAACATTTTATTGACGCACTCAGTAACGCCACAATTAAATAAGTTGAAATACAACGTGAAAAAAATTAGATTAAACCAATTCCAAAAATAAATACAAAATGAGTTTCTGGCGAAATAAAAAAAAATTATATTTTTATTTCTATGTTAAAGTTCTTGTTGATTCTTGCTTTTGCATTTGTAATTTAGTTAAAATTTCTTTTTGTAAGCTGTTGGAATTTTTGTTGTGTATGTGTGATTGATCGAATGCTCTGATTAGTTTTGTTTTCGGTTTGAAGTGGTGATTGATGAATTGTTTTTTTTTTTTTAATGTTTTTATAATGTTGTGTTTCAAAGATAATTACTACCGCTGGCATTTGACTATGCTTTTAAGACGGCCATGTTTTGTGAGGCTTTAATTTTATTGCAGTATGTTGTTTAGTTTTTAATATATAAGTGTACGTTTGTATTTATTTTAGTGTTTTATTTGTTTGTGAGGAGTTTTTAAAATCAAATTTAAATTTCAGACAATACTGTACAATTTCATGATTGGTCATTTAATTTTCTTGTGCTGAATTAATTGTTTATTATTATAATATCACTAGCTGAAATTTCATTTAAATTTGGTTTTAATACTGTCAGAAACGGAGGTTATTTAACGGATTTAAGGAACTTAATAATTGGTTTACTTAATTTATATTTGATTTTTTGTTGTAGTAGTAAAAAGTCTAGTAGTTTAAAAATTTTTCATATCAGTTGTTGACTGATTTATTGTCTGTTGATTGTAAAAAAAAATTAGTTTGTCTCACCTTCGCCCTTTTTCATTTTTTAATGTTCCCCCATACTTGGCTCTTGTTCCAATCAAGTCTATAATCTCAGGTATACAACTTGCAAAAATCGCCTGTTTACAGTATGAAAGATAATGATGATAGTGAAATATTTTTCGATTTTCGTTGTTCTATTGAATACTTTTTATTGGTAGAAATAAAAAAATCATAATTTCAGTACGACAGGGTTCAAAGAGCGCAAGAAATTTAACACAAGGATAAAGACAGGGTGAAATTGCGACATTAGTTGTCAGGTATGCCCTCAGAAGAGTCCTAAACACTTATTCGATGCTATTATCACATAGCTTAATCGAGGTTAAAACTTAAATCCTTTTTTGCTGCATTTGTTATTTTGGTTTATCTTAATACGCGAAACACGAAACGCCGCATTATTGGTGTATAAAGTAATAGTTCTATATGTTTCAAATAAAACAATACTACGAAAAAAAACAAAAATAAAATATTAATAGTGAAACAAAATTGTATTAAAAAACAAAAATACATTTCCTTACGATTTAACCAACCATTTTAAGATTGCAATTGTTTAATTTTATTGGTTTTGCCAATGGTTAATAACACATAAAGTTTGAAAATATAAATTTTGCATTTGGCCTTCGATTTCTTGTGGGTATGTTTTGCCCTTAGTAAATTTATACCACATTTGAAATTGGCTTTTGTACACGAGCTGACAAATACGAATATAAATTACTAAAAAAAGGTATGAGATAAAAACCAAATACCAATTTTCATACAATAAACAAAACAATCTGAAATTTTCGTAATTGTGTTTTGGTCTTTTCGTGCCTATAAACATATTGGACAACATAAACAGTTTATAACTACAAACTACGCGAAGGTACGGTGGTTTTGCATGATTGGTATGTAGGGAAAATCATGGAAATCACTATTGTCTATTTGTATCTGTATGATGTGCTTAAAAGTAATAGTTTTTGTATATATAGATGTGGATATTTTTGAAGAATCGGGAAAGTTTTTCAAATAAAGTGGTCATGATGCTAATACTGAGACGAATACTGATTATGATTACACAAATACTAACTTTTACGAATAATCATTTATGTTATCCCAATTAATTTAGACTTTTTTTTTATAGGCGCGCATTTCGCGCACTTTTCTTACTCGTTATGCGTGGCTGCGGCATACTAAAAGGTGCAAGCAAATTAAAAACTTTAATTTAATCAAATTGATGTGATTAAGTATAAGTGTAACATGTTTCTGTATGATTAACATACGACTTATGTAGTATTTAGTATAGTATATGTATGTAATTACAAGTGAAATCAATAAATTTAATATGTATAAAAATTGCAAAAAAGTTTCTACAGCATTTGTTAATGTATGTATTTTATTAGAATCAATGAATTTATATAAAACTTGGTATAAATTTATATTCATACACAAAAAAAAAACAATAGAAAACTTAAGCCGCAACTTTGTCGGTGTTTCAACAAACAAACCAACAAACAATTACATTTTATGCATCTTCTTTTCTTATTTATTTTTTATCGGTAAATTTAAAAACCAAACATAGGTAAAAGCTATTTGGTTCAAAAGCGGAATAAACTGAAACTTTAAATAAAACTAATTTATCGTAAAGTGACTCTACTGAAATTGCATAAAAACTCGCGAAGCCCGTTTCAGGGCACAAATACAACTAAATAAAAGGGAGAAGAATCGTAAGGTCCACACTAAAAATACTAATAGTCTGAAATTTGCATATTTAATGTTAACATTTTACTTTGAAATATTGAAATATTTTGCAGTTTTGCTATATAAATCGAAGGAACATTTTTAACATTTTATAAAATCTTCTATAAGAGTGTTTAGCGAATTGTTCTTCGTACCGAAATTCATAGATTTCTGATATGCTTCGCACGCAAGAAATTCAAAACCTTCTGTAAATTGCTTTAAAAAAAAATGTTAAATATACTATTAAAAATTGCTTTATTTATTAGATGTGTGTATGGTATAAGTGGGTACGTGCTCTGTTGGCTTGTTAGCAATCAATTTCGAGTTTTCTCTACCAATATCGAAATATCCATGCATGCTTCGATTTATGCAGTATAATAAAATGAATAAATGTTAATGTTATACAAAAATATGTATAGTAAATTATATGTATAGTTAATTAAGTTCGTGTCAGTCACAGTAAACTAATAAGTTTTGAATTTAAGAAGTGAACTGGCAAACAATTTTTCCTACCCGCATGGCGTTAAGTCCTAGGAATTGAACAAGCGTATCAGTGAAAGAATCAACAATGCAAATGATTTTTTTACAAACATTGCATTGGCCCAGTTTTAACCCAGTTCATATCTATTCATATATACACAATAAAAGCAAAGTGCAAAGCTGAAATAAAAAAATTAAAACAGCAGTTTTCGCATTCCATCAGTATATTAAATGCCAACAAAATTTACAGAAGGATTTCACAACGAATTCGCATACCATACATTTTGACTTGGCAAACTAAAATTATCTTTATTTCTTAAACATACCATCAAAAAATCGTTGCCTTTCAAAAAAATTCGAATAACAAAATTTATATTTTTATTTTTAAATTTTCTCAGAAAAACAATTGTAAGACAATCCTTTAACTCCTGGTAATTTATTACACAAATTTGTTTGCGTACAAATCCCATTTTTTTTATGCAAATTCAAGTGTAGTCAAATATCAACTAAAAATAAAACATATAAATGAAAGAGTAGGTAAAACAATTAACTAATCTTTAAAAGGTATTTATACTTTTTCGAAGTTTAGTAAAAATGCAATATAAGAAAAAAATATGTTAATTCAATTGTAGCGATTGTAGCTTTATTTTTATTTTTGAAGTTTAATTCTTTTTGTGTTGTTGTTGTTATGGACTTATTTGTTTATTTTATGTCGTTTGTATTTGTGGTTTTTTTTGTAGTTTTTTAATGTGGTACCGCCAGCAACATTTTCGTGTACCTTTTTCTAGGATCCTTGCTATATGTTCCACCATATTTGCTTCTTTGGGCAGCCAGTTCAGTGATTTCTGGTATCCAACTAGCGAACACAGCCTAAATTCAACAGCACACATACACATTTAGAATATAGAAAAGTGCCAAAATAGTTGTTGAGTTTCAGTTTCAATTGCAGTTACAATTAGTATGGGCTAACTTCATTGGTGTTGTTTGGCTTTCGTGTGTTAAAGATTCCACATATTGCTTATAGACGACGACGAAAACGACGCACAACATAAAAAAGTAAGAATTAGAACTCACTCAACGTAAAAAAAACTGACACTGAATATTGTCATTAATTCAACTCACTCAATTTATCACTCACTCATTCATACTTGTCTATGTACACACTTAACATAATCTCCATTAGAAATAATTATTTACTCTGACCAAGTAAAATCTATTTGTACATTATTTTACATATACAAGTACGGTTTTGACTTTCTGCAAAGATTTTCACCTTTAACTGAATCTAAATGTTGAATTATTTAATTTTTGTGGTAGTACAATATCTAAATATGTACAAATGTTACAGTTTCACAGCTGTACACAAAGAGTGCTTTCTAGAAATTTGCATAGAAATGGGATCTCTCTTAATTAATCACAGGTTATAGAGTACTTTTGCAGTTCTCGGGTTATTGTGATGGCGGTTTGAAAACAAAATATATAATTATGAGTACTACAAATTTCTAAAATTAAAACATACTTTGACCTATTTAATATTTAAACAAAATTTTAATTCGAATTACGTAAAGTTTTAAAAAATTTCCCAGATATGTTTTCCATTTAGTTAAACATTTTAAGTTTATTAACAATTTCATTGGTTATGATGTATGTGTGTCTTCAAACGATAATTTTAAATCAGACACAGAGAGAAATCATCTTCAAGTTCATCAAGTTAATAGTGGAATTTCTTGTTGAAAATTTAAATAAAGGATTTAAAATAACTGACGCTGATCATAATCTGTTTTATTTTTTAATCAATACGAATAAATAAAGAAATACTATAACTATACAAAAATACAACAAATTTGAGATATTTTTCGTTGGCAATGCGTGACCGATGCTTTTAATGTGAGTTAACAACAATGCGCCTTATGGGTTTGCACAAACGCTTTAAGATATACAAAAAAATCGTTTAAACTCTGCAATTTAAAAGAAACATATTTTGAACTTTATTCAGTATTAATGCGAGAAACGTTAAAAGCTTGGCAACATATTATACGGAACTGAACATTATTAAATTAAAAAAAAGAAGAATATTCGTTAAAAAATATTTATATTTGGAAAAATGGAACTTAAATGTATCGATTTAGCTTAATTAAATCAACATTGAATATAACTCTAATTAAGTATTCGCCTTACTAATGTCTTTAAAATGTATCACAACTAAAACTTAATCCAAAATTCATATACAATTTAAATGCATAAATTGCACTGAAGTTTCTTAAATCTTTCAGAGCGCCACGCAACTATAATCAATGTCAAGAGTTTCGTTTAGTAATATTTATTGAAAAATATAATTTATATACTCGTTTTTTTCTTAAAGTTGACTGTTGCGACGTTTGAGATTAGGGTAAAGATATTAGTATAAGTTTGCATCACAATCAACAGTCAACTTTGTATGCGAGTTACCAAAATACAAATTCATGAGGTTATACAAAATAAAACAAAAGGGTAACAGACTAAGTAAATGTATAGTTTAATTATTATGTTTATAAATAACTATTCAATACTATTCATAATTCAATTGTGTATTGCAGATTGGTACATTATAGGTTTTGTACAAAAAAATAGTTGAAAATGTTGAGAGTGGGAGTGAATAGAATTTTAAACACCTATACCTTCAGTTGAATTAAATTCTGCATACGAGCATGTATTTACTTGATATTTTAACATAGATCAATACAAGTAAATGAGTCAAATTAGTTAAAATGTCTGAATCAATGAGAAACTTAAAAAAATAAAGAAATAAATAAGGTACAGTTAACATTTGACATCTGACAGTTTTCTGTACTTAGAGTCGCGATTTAGCTCAATTCATCAAATTGTTATATTGTTTAATTGGTTTTTTTTTTTTACCATTGGTTATGTTGAGGTATTTTAGATATAAATATGATGTTATGTCTTTTATTACATTTAATGCTTTATTGTGGAATATTATAGACTACCTCTTTCCGTGTTCTCTTTTGAGTTCACCGCCATATTTATTGCCACTACCAACGAGTTCAATTATTTCCGGTATACTGCTGGCAAACATTGCCTAAAATATTCCATATACACGAAAATATAGCAAAATTAAGAAATTTGTTCTATAATTGTTAATAATTAGTTATTATTTATTTGTAATGTCATCTTAGAAATTACTGCTGAAATACTCTTGAAATACGTGAGCATAAGTCTACTGGTCAATCACAGCAGAGAGCGTTAATGCAATCTGCATACTTTTATAAGCACTTAAAAGCATTTCAGATTTTTTGTATTATTTTCTAATTCTTATTTAAACTTGTGGCAGTCAGAATTAATTCATGCAAAAATCGAACATTGAATAAATGCATTTATGTACGTACATATGTATAGACTGAAATATCGAATACCCTAATTGTTTGTGAAGCCTGCTATTTTTATAATTTCTCACAGTCAGTGTCTCTGTGGTGTCGATATCGGATTCGATGTCGGTGTCTGTTTCGATGTCTATAAATTTTTCATTACAAAAACAAAGGCAAATTGATAAATTTATATATTAAATAAAGTAATAACTGCATGCATTCGATTGATTTAAAAAAAAATAAATAAAGAAAATGATTCATCTACCAGCTGCTGCTGCTCGAGTAAGTAGATGTACATGGCTCTGTGTGTGCATAATTAGAATATATTTTGATTAACTCGAGTGATAATAGTAAACTGCAATTTGAGGCGCATGAAGCTAATAAACCATGGATGAACTAATTCGAATACGAGTATGTAAATTAAAGTTAAGTTTGAAAGTAAACTTTTAAGTATAATCAATAATCAAAGTGGTGCAGCGTTTTAAAGTCGTTCTAAGTACATATGTTTGTATTTACATAATCATAGCATATGGCAAAAATACAGTTTGATAAACATTAAATGAATTATATTAGATTTATATAAGTCCTTATGACAAAAATCGAACTGTAGTTTGTAAATATGTATATTTCTAGTAATTAGAAGGAGAACTGTTTGCTTTAATGTTGGCTACTTTATTGAAAATTTTCGGAATAGACTTCGATACTTTGTAAGCAAGTAAACTAATTTTGAGCATTCCAGATGTAGGTACATTTGGTAAATAACCAAAACGTAATCATTCACACATATAAGCACTGCGAACCCCGCTGTTTGCTTGACCTAAACCCAATGGTACTCGATGTTAAGACGACGAGATAGAAGAGCGCGCACGTAATGGAGAGACAAAGAGAGGAAACATTCTCTAAATGTATATAACTAAAATAATGCTTAGTTTGTTGCAAACTGTATATTGTTGATAGTTTCAGTATTACTTTCGAAAATATTTAACTTACCAAGCCGACGAGCAGAAAGAACACGAGAAATGTTCTTCCTAAAACAGTCTCACAGTAGACGTCACCATATCCTACCGTTGACATGGTCACAATTAGGAAATAGACACAGGTCCAATAGGATAAACGATGAGCATTATTAAAATCCAGCGGATCGCCAGAGTTCTCCAGCTACATTTTAAGTAAATGCAATCGCAATTTATGATTAAAAAAAAAATAAGCACGCATCTTTGATGCCATTGAACACGTTTAAAATAAAAGAGGGGCGCACGTCTTTCCAACTCAAGTTTTGTAACAGATTTTAACACAGCATTGTAATAGGATAACTGGCTTCCAGCATAAGTTAAAATTGTATTACAAAGTCGGGTGAAAGACCCGCATCACGCATATCAGACTATGTCTATGTGAGTTTGTAGATTGGTTAATATGTGTCTACATACCAGATGTATAATGCCCGCTGCTGTTAACCACACGGATATAAAAATTGATACTAGTTGAGCCAAGCGAATTGAGCTCGATGTTTTTAGTACGTTTAAATATTGTAAAATATCTGGAACAGTCATGAGACGAAGCGCTCGAAGAAATCGAAGACCTGTTTATGATACATACATTCATGATATAAAATTCGGCCGCTATTTCAAACATATTATACACATACACATAAATATATATATGTATGTGCATGTACATATGTAGAGTACTGCACATTGCATGCATACAAATCGATCGCAACATACATATTTATTAGCAATTTAATAACTTTGCAAACAAAACAATTTGTGTCGTTGAGTGTAAAGAAGACGGGGAATATTTATTCTTAAACCCGATTTGTATGCATAACTTATTAAAAATAAAAATTTTTATGAGCAAAATTTTAATTTTTTAGATATTTTATTCTTACCGATCCAAGTTCGATCTAAATATATTGATACGAAGGACGGGGGTATTGTAAAATAATCTACAAAACTGTACATTTCTAACATAAACCAAAGTTTATCGGACGCCGCTATGAACTGTAATAAAAATGTTAATGAAAGAACATAATAATATTTAAGAATTTGTCAAATAGAAATAGTTGAAAAGAAAATATCGAGCCAATTGTATTTTTCCACAACAATATAAATAAAATATTAATGAGATCTTGTGTAACTTACTCGTATAAAAAAGTAAACCATAAAAAAGATATTGAATGCGAGATCGATCTGTTGAGTAATGTTATTACTCCATTTTTGGCATCTTTCGACTTCTTCGCTAGATGCATCAACAAAGTATATAATGAGAGAGGCAATGCTGAGTATAAATACGAGAACGACCTGAAATAAAAAATTGCATTAATATCTAACAATCGAGATTTTGCTTAATTTATAATATATTCAAATTTGAAGTTTTTATTTAGGTAAAAGGCAAGAAGAATTTGATTCTCTTTATATGGATAAGCGTAAATTTCAAACATTACACAAACATTTACATATTGTTAATATGATCGATTTTAAATAACATAATCGTTTTAAAATCCATATGTATTTTCTGTATATCATATAGAATCGATCGAACGTTTTGGGCTCAACTAATTTGATAAATAATTTAACAAATAACTTTTGTTCTACTTATCCTATTTTTCCAAAATTACAGGGTATATAAAGAGTATTAAACACAGATGGCTTACCAAATTACACATCATTACACAAAGGAATTTTGGAGTTATACGCGATTTGTTCTAGATTGGCATCCAAGTTTTGAAATATACCTGATCTGCGTAAGGAATGCAGGAACCTATGTACCAAATTTGGTGTCTCTATGTCTTATAGTCTCTGAGATCTAGGTATTCATACGGACAGACAGATGGACAGACGGGCATGGCTATATCGTCTCGGCTGTTGACACTGATCAAAAATATATATATTTTATGGGGTCGGAGATGCCTCCTTCTGCCTGTTACATACATTTTCTGTTGGCACTAAGTTATAATACCTTTCTACCCTATGGGTATTAAAACAAATTTCAGTATATTCTTTGGTACATTTTTTGTTCAAATATCATTTCAGTTTTTTGTTTTCTCTCGAAATGGGTTGCGGGTATCATACGGTCGAGCACTCTCGACTCTAGCTTTCTTACTTGTTTTTTTTTTTTTTTAAAGGTTTTTCTCATTTTTATACCCGCAGTGTAGATTATTGTAGTAACAGCGAAAAAGCACACAGCGAATTAACCGCGCTAAGGTTCGGTAGAGTATTTATATCAGCTACCCATAGGGTAGAAGGGTTTAGACTCAACAAAAAATGAATGCAACAGATAAAAAGAGGCCGTTCACCTGCCTCAAAATCGAAATTACATAATAATATGTAAAAACCAAACTATTCCTGATTTGTTTGTGTTCGGATGAAAACCATAGAAGTTATTTAACAAACATTTTTATTGGGATTTCCTGACCTTCAACGTTAAAGTAAATTCGTACATAAAAAATAATTTTTGGTATATTTGTTTATATACTCTCTTCTTTAAAATAGACAGACAACTCGGGAATTTCAAGCTATTTATGCAAGTCCAACAAAATGCCTTAAAAAAAGTTAAAATTCCAATTTAATTGATAGCTTTCCATGTGCCATATGTACAAGATTAAAATTTAATACCTGTATTTTTTTGGTGGGTTCTTTATCATATGGTTATCAGCTCAAAAACGTTTTCTCAAAAGGTTTTATGTAACTTAATTTATCATATCAAAGCTCCAAAGGCAGCCGCTTCCATTGACCAGTAAATCTATTCGACACGTGGTAATACTGTAGATTGCTGTTGACGTTGTGCAACACAATAAAACTCAAATGGAAAATGTACACGCAAGTGGTTCTTTCCCCCCTTACTATACGTAAAATAAACAAGGTAGAACGAGTATGTTCGATTTCCTGATACCATCTACTCAAACTAGAGAATGACCACCGAACTGAAATTTTGCAGCTTCATCTGATTTTTGAATAAGTTTTTCTTAAGTAACTAAGATCCTTCTTAAACGCCTTATAAAATTCTCAAAAACAAATATGTGATTATTATTTTAACGTTAAATAGATGTTTGTATGTTAGTACTTCTGTATGGCCTCAGTTGATATCAAAAATATAATAATATTGTTTTATATATGCCTATATATTTAATAGAATTACGGAAGGTGCTGAATTATACATGTGAAATATTCGAGCATATGAACATGGAAACACTTACCAATATTCGACCAGTTGTTGTTTGACCCGATATAAGCTCCCCAGCCCAGTCTTTTGCTTCTGTCATAAATGTTCCCTCGAACTCCTGTTTGTTCCGTGACGCCTTCTGCTCTTTTTGTTTGGGATCGTTGGGTCCCAGGTCTGGTTCCTTGCGGCAGCAGATAAAGGCGAATGCACGCCATAGCAGCACAATGAGCAGCCCAGCAAGGAATGTGAATATGCTGGATAACAGAAAGCACCAATACTTGCGAACTTTGAGACAATCATCGGCATCGAATGGTGAATCTGTTGGATCATCGGCCAATGATTCGACAGTGCTTTGATCACACCCCGACATCCCCTGTAACAATATGCGTACATCAATATAATATATAATTGTTTTGAAGATAAACCGTTGATCAATTAGCGATGAGTAGCAGCATTAACATATATTATTTATATGTACTAGACAAGGAACGTATGTTTATTACACATATAAAACGTTTGACATTTTAAAGTAATTCTTCTTGCTTACATTTGGTGTGCCGGTGATATTTGTGCCGATTAAATCGCTTGCCATTTCAGTTGCTTACATTGCGCCACATATACTTGCTATATTACTTGTGAACAACTAACTAATCTCTAAGTGAGGTTACAACTTTGACACGGCTTGTCTCGTCTTTAGATGAAATTGGCGATTGAATTGGTGTTGATGTCGATGTTGATGTTGATGTTGACACTGGCAATACTGATATACTTCACGAGCATATGAACCTCAGACAACTTGTGACATGGCCAAGTGGCCAATGACGCCACCAAAACAGTTCCCCGACAACGAAGCGGATCGATACGATCAGAACGAAACGGAACGGTACGAAAACTTGGCAAGCTTTTAAAAATAGCAGCAAAACAAATCTTTTATTTTTAAAGTGATCTCGCAATGTACGCGACACGCATAATGATCGTACAGATTCAAATGCAGAGCAAAGAACGCGACCACAATTTGCTCAAGATGTCAGCATAAGGATTGATATAAATATTAAAAAATACGACAAAAGGTCAACTCATTTAAATATGACACAATTTCACAATTTTATTTCGTTTTTTTTTTTCATTTTATAATTATACAATTTTATTTATAAAGATTAACACGCTTTTCGTGGGGACAACGCACTTAATGAATCACTGCTTGTGTACTGTGTATCTACGCAATGTATATTTATGTATATATAGTATACTTATGTATATATTATTAATGTCTTATATTATACATTTGCATTTGCCTTTCCCAGACATACACAGGAACACGCTCCGAAGAAAATGGAGGCACCGAACGAGCGAACAGCACAACTGTGGCGCGCAAACTGAACAGGCCATTATAAAAGTGCGACGTTTGCGAAGAGCCCCGCCAAGAACGAAGGCTTCATGCTATCCCCAGACGTTAATATGTGTATGGGAATGAGAACGGAGACTAGCTCGCTCTCTCACTGCTTGACCGAGAGACTTGTCAGGGCAACGACAAACTTGAATTTTATAATTGCAAAATAATCATTATCAACATAAAATACCCTAAAATGGGGGTTGATTGCATGCACAATGTATCAAAAAATACATTGAATTATATTAAAAGTGCATATCAAAAGCTTAAAAACATTTTGGTTCTTCGTCATAAATGGTCCATATGCAATTTGATTCTCCTGTTTTTTTATAGATGCATACCGACAACTTTACAACATTCAAGCATACAGCTTTTATACATGTATTTGACTAACATATCAGGACCACTTGTAAATGTATAAAAAACATGTGCGCACATGTACATATATATGTATGTATGTATGTATATTATCAAATTTATGTATATATGAAGGTGGATGTGTACGTGGGTTCCAACACTTAATTATTACAAAGGGGGCAAATATAAATAAATTAATTAATAGCTCTCTTGATGTGTAGCTTGATCCTAAGTGCATACTCGCGCAAACACATTTGTTACTATGTATTTTGCATTTGCGTACCAAGCCCCGTCAAACATCTAGCACATGCCTTTTGCCAAGCGGCACGTTAACTCGGCCTTGTCACGCTATGTTGCCAGTTAGATGTCGTTTCATAATTTACGCGTTTTGTTTATTTCCTGCGGGGGCATTGCCATCCGTTACCAACCCTAAATGGTGCATTCCCTCCTTCAACCCCGATTCCAAGGCCTTGTTCCACAATTTAGACAAAGTAAATTTTTCCATTGACCATATAGTATTTGCTCAAATTGTGCATTTTTATTCCCGCTATACAGAGGGTAGAAGGGTATTGTAACTTAGTGCCAACATATGCACCTGTCTGTGTGAACACCTAAATCTCAAAGACTATAAGAGCTAGAGCAACGAAATTTTGTAAAACATGTATTATGCTTGCACGCAGATGTTTAAAATAGGCTAGCACAAACGTTTCATAAAAATTTGGCAAATCGCGTGATAAACTTGGAAGATAGAAGTAAAAAACGGGTTAATTTAATGACATCTTAATGGCCTTAAATGTATAAAAAGCTTTACCGGTGAGCAAGAATTATTTATTTAATTTATAAATAACAAGACTGACCCGGCGAATTTTGTTCCGTCTTAATGGCAATAAATAAGCAGATTTTTTTTTATTTGAAAAAATACAAACAAATTAAATACCTACATTAATCATTCATTATTATTTTTGTATTGTAGTACATAGGTTGCTCTCCACTTAAGTTCCTTGTGATACACGACATTTTTTGTTTTATTATCAGGCGCAAAAACAAACAACGCAGATGGTCTTCCGACCCGCGAACGTGCTACGTACAATTGACCATGGGAAAAACTTGAGTGTTCTAGATTTAAACCACAAACTTTTAAGGATTGGCCTTGTGATTTGTTGATGGTCATGGCAAATGCAAGACGTATCGGAAATTGAAGTCTTTTAAATTCAAACGGCACATCGGTTGGGATCATCGGAATCCTCGTAATGAGATCTTCCTCACCTTTGAATTTTCCTATTATTATCGTAGCGTAAATTACATTGTTTATCAATTTTCTAACCACCAAACGCGTACCGTTACACAGTTTTGGTTGGTTTATGTTTCGAAGCATGGTTACTACGGAGCCAACCTTTAGGCGTAAATTGTGCGGTGGTAAGCCAGGCACGTCCAAAGAGTTTAAAAATTCAATTGGATAGTTGGTGGCTTCATCTTCTATTTGGAAATGATATTAATCCGCTCGATTCATCGACAGGTACTTGACCATTACCGATATTCAGCAATTGCTCCGAGAAATCTTCAGCAGATGTATCATTAAGCAATGTAACTCTCATGTTTGTTGTCAGCTGCAGTTTCTTCACATACCGCCATAGATTTGACGATTTGAGGCAAGCGTTTATTTCGTCGGCAGCCGTAGATCTTGGAATTACTTGCAGTATTTGGCGGAAATCGCCTGACAGTAAAATCATTGCTCCTCCAAAACATCTCGAATCATTGCGTAAATCTTTTAATGTTCGGTTAAATACTTCTAATGCACGTTTATACGCCATTGTGCATTCGTCCCAGATGATGACTTTCGATGCCGCTAAAACTTTGGCTATTGCTGAGTGTTTTGCAATATTACACGTTGGTTCTTCAATAGTTTGAAGATTTAACGGTAATTGAAATGCTGAATGAGTCGTACGGCATCCTTCTAACAATGTTTCTACTATTCCAGAAGAAGCAACTGCAACCGCTATGTTGGATCTCGCCCGAACAGTTGCTAAACCTAATGACATGAGGAATGTCTTGCCAGTTCCACCAGGGGCATCTAGGAAATATAAACCACCATTTTCATCATCGATTGCTTTTATTAAAGTATCATAAACTTCCTTTTGCTGGTAATTCAACAAGGGTAGATTCGTTTGAACTACTAAATCTAATTCCTGGTGATCATATTTACGTTCCCGTTCCAATTCTCGATTAAATGCATCATTCATTTCACGATATGGCGCTGGCATTCCTAACCTGATTAATTAATTACCGCACATCAGGTAACACATATCTTCGATCAAGAGTAAAGTACGATTATGTATCTCCTCATTCATCTCAATATCGTGATTTCTGGAACTGACACGAATTTGATGTTAAATATCTTCTGACATATTATCCTTGTATTTGTGCCACAGGTTACATGGGTTTGATGAAAAACATGTCGTAATTATGAAAGCGAATAATGTGCGTATCTGACTTGGAGATGCAGAGATAATGGCTTCAGCGATTGTCGTATCCCCATTGGTATCGTTTTCTAATAAGTTCAATTCTTCACATGCAGCACGATATGTTGGGAATATTACACCATTAACAGTTCGTAGTATCTCAAATGATGATCATTCTTTGGATGAACTGTATACATACGACCCTTAGCATCAGTAGAACGCACATCTGGATACCCAGAAACCGCATCGCCTTGCTTCCGTTTTTGAAAATTCTTCGATGAAGCATTCCAAGTATAATAACGTGGCATCTCCGAGTAAAGCAAAGTTCGTGCAAACTGATCGTATTGTCAGATTGCAAAAAAACTGGTCAAGTTGGTGGAGGTGTTTCAGCACGTTGCTTAGCATTCGAAGCCATAAAATATATTCTCTTGCTATGCTTAACATTCTTCAGTATATTTAGCAGTTTATGTTATGTTGCTGTTATTTACAGTTTTTGTTACAGTGAGCTTATTATGACGTTTCACGTCAAGTCACACAGGAACGCTGTCGAACGGGATAAAAAGTATCCTATGTCCGTCTCCTGGCTCTAAGCTACCTACCTACAAATTTTCACCCAAATATGTTCTGCCGTTCTTGAGTTATAAGTGATGTAACTAACACGACTTTATTTTATATATAGCTCTAACATTTATTCTCTTGCTATGCTTAACATTCTTCTGTATATTTAACAGCCTATGTTATGTTGCTGGTATTTACAGTTGAAATACAAATAATTTTTCCGCTTTCCTGTTGAAATTTTTCCTGATCTTTGTTTGCTTTAAACCTCACGGAGCCCGAGACCTTTCCAACGAATGGAAATAGGTTCATGCGTTCTGGAGTTATAGCGTCAGGAAGGAAAACCCGACTTATTATACCCGCTACCCATAGGGTAGAAGGGTATTATAATTTTTATTTATAAATAATATTATAGACGGAATCGCATTTAAAAATTGTCAAAAAATAAAAAAATTAATATTTGTTAAATAAAATTCACCTAAAGTAAGCTGAAAATGTTGCATCAATTGTTAAGAAAAACCAGTACAATAAGTTGTGAACCTACTTTATTCTCATAAGAACCTCACGCACCAAGTAGTCTGGTTGCGCAGTGGTTAAAAGGTACGTTTGACTGTCGCGCGTGGTTCCGCGCCTGAGTTCGAGTTTAGCTTGTGAAATTTTTGTCATTTTAAAAAAGGGATTTTTTTTTAGCAAATTTCAAAGGCTTTCTAAATATTTCTTGTTTAAATATTTATTAGCTTGTTTATTTTAATGCATGAACAAAGTTACTAAATTTGACGCCATATTCGTTTTGGTCAACTATTAAACTGTTATTGAACATATCGGCTTAAGTTCATGGTAATTGAGCTGACGTAGATATCTGTTATTTGATTATTTGATTTACAATTGCTATAGTTATGGACACAGTTTTAGACTTAGAATTTGATAACACGATAAATCAAAAAACACGCTTCTCTTCGTATTTACAAACTTCTAGTCACATAAACAAAACGTTTGTTACATTATATATTTCTAATCATAAGCTCGTATATCTAAATGAACTCATTTGGAAATTCTTTAATATATCTCAATTGTTTTTTGTGCCATGCCTGACACGAAGTTGTGGGACTGTCCGGTGAAACATTCCGCCCAAATGTCAAATTCCGACACGAAATGGAAAAAGCAGTGGAAGCCTGTGCAACCAGCCTGACTGTCTGCCGCATATCAAGACCAAAGTCAATTGACTAGACTGCTTGCCCCCAGCTTAGCCCGCCGCAATTCACATTAATAGATTTATTGTTATGTATTGCCTCCCTCTCGGTGCTTTCATAAAAATTGTTTCATTTGCATATCGCCTAGAGAACGGATGCCACTGTCAAAGGAGCTATTTTAATAAAACATTAAATAAATTGGGCTGCGTAATATTATGTTGTTATGTACATTTTCAGCAAATTATTTAAATTGAAACTTGTTTAATGTCAATTTGAAATAAAAAACTTTCACTGCGCCTATCGCTATTTGAACAAGACATTAAGGACGTAGAGTGTGCATCTCTGCCCTAAAGCCATTGCCATCATTGAGTGTGTGCATTCCGAACACAAACTATTGTCATTTCGTGATTGTTATAAATATGATTAGAGATAGTTAGAATAGGAATATAAGGAATTTCTTATTTCATAAAAATAAAAAAAAAAATTTTTTTGTGACTAAAAAAATTTTTTTTATTCGGTTTCCAAAGTCTACAAATTGTTCTACTGGGCCTAGAACGGGGTATACCGGAGTATGAACGCCCATTATAGTTTTGAAGAGCACAAGAAGAAATTAAATTCACAGGCACACGCGGCATTTTTTTTAAATCTACTTAAATATTTGTTTTTTTTTTCATAAAAAATTTTTTTGTAAAAAAACTAAAAAAATTGTTTTTTTAAATTTGAAAAATATTTTTATATAGTCTTATTTAGAGATATGATTTTTTAGACACACGTGTTTAAATTTTTTCTTTCGTTTTTTTTTTATTTTTCCCAGAACCAAAACATGCTCTTACTTTTAAAATTGGTTAAAATGATACTGATTAAATTTCAAGCAGAATTCATATATGAATGTTTGTTGATACAGAAAGTAAGAAACCGCAGTTTCTTTCACGATCAAAGTCTGTTAAAATGTTGTTTCTAATTATGATATGAGAATGATTTGGAACCTAGTTCAAATTAGGCATTTTTTGCTTCAGAGCTGAGCTTGTGTTATATACATAAACACAAAAAGTCTGCGATTCCCAAAGAACTTCAAATACACTCAAGGATTGAGTAAACAAATAAAAAAATATTTATCGATTGCCATAGTCGATGTTTACTTTCTCCAAAAACAGATAAAGCACCCCTATAAAAATCGCAGAATGTCTAAATTTAAAATGAAAACATGCGAGAGCTCTCTCAACTATGAGAAAGCAATTTCACTAAATTTAGATATTCTGCATCTTTTGTACAAGCTTTTAAATACACTCACTTATAGCGGCGGATTGTCGTTTCTGCATGTTAAATAAATATCATGGATCACAGGGTATTAAATACATGTGTTTATTTTTGTAATTAGGAATTTAATTTTAACAATTGGTTTAAGTCTTGTACTTGAATTACTGAAAGTGTCTCTGACTGCAAATGCTAAAAAATACTTGTAAATATTTATGAAAATATTCATACACAGTACCATTACATAAAAGTTCATTAAGAGTATTGTGGTTGCTGTGGTTTACATTATTATTTACTACCAACTTTGGTGTCAGTGGTCCCAATGTTTCTTTTAATTTATGTTAACACAAAAGTATTCATATTAATAATGCTTAATCACTGAACTAAACTTAATTTGTCGTTGCAGAGCAGGACAGGAGGTGAGGTTGACAATCAAACAGATCAAGTCACACGACGGCCATGTGGTAATAATTTACATTTCAAATTATTGATTTTAAGGCATGGGCGTAGACACGGATAGATAAGTTGACGCATGTCTGTCAAAATCTAGTAGAAAGCTAAATAATTGTAAAGAACCAAGATAGTGAGAGAGCCATACGACATGTTGAGCAATTTATAGTCCGTACTTGTCTCGCTGATTGTAGCCGCTGATTTTTGACCACTCCCGTCTCGACTTGTTATTGTCAAAGGTAAGGTCAAAGGGCTTACATTGGTATTGGATATTCATTTTCCTGTTCCACATTTGCAGAGGTCACGCAAATTTCTGCTTCTGCTGTTGCTGCCACAAGAGGCGAATACGTACAGAAAGGAATATTCTGCTTATTAGAACTGTTATTTGTATTTCATACATAATCACATACGAGTACATCGGCAAGCGTTATTGATAAGAACTCAATTCTTACGTACAATAGCGAGCAATGAATAAATGATGATGGCTCCGAAATAATAAATCGATTCAATTCTTATTGCACATTTACAGCCAGTACCTGAACAATTTCTAGCTTCAACACAAGAAGAAAAAACATTTTTTGCAAATTATGGCTTTACCTTTGGCGATATAGGCGGGTAGAACGGTGGCAGTTCATGACAATTTGGACACCAACTGGCCATTCTTACTGTTCTGGGTTCAGTTTCAGATTCAGATTTAAGTAGTGCAAGTACTTCGTTTCTGTTTTGATTTTAGCTTGTATTTGATTTATTCTTTCACAATTACAGTCAAATTTGCAACGGTAATCAATATTGCTGTGTCCGTGTTGATATTCGCTTCGTTGAAATTGTGTGAGCACCCCAAAGCAAGAAAATATATCTTGATATATATGTAGTATGGTATAGTATATTATATTAAAGCATGTTAGTATATGGGAAAGGGACTGTTAACCCCCCCTAAAATGTTCATATTACTCACCTAGTACAGGCTAAACCACCGAGGCACGGCTCCAGGGCTGCCAACATTCACACGTTCAAACCGCACATCAAAATGTAGACGATTTGTTGTTGAATTATTGCAGTTGATATTTTTTGAGTTGATTATTTATTTTTCTACTGGTGTTTTGGTTTGCTCCTTCATTTGCAGTTGTAATGTAATCGTATACAGCTTATCATATTTTTATTCATAAATTTTGTATTTTTGTTGCTATTTGTTGTATTTGTCTCTTTAGAATTCCGTATTAAAATTCATTTTGTATTTGCTGAGTAGAATTAATTTATATGAAACTAGCACTTTTTAAATACCAAAATCTATTATATTCAAAAATGGTTATGTACATACACACATATATGCAAAATGTCTAAAATTTATATTAATTGCCTTTCGCAATTGGGCTGGTTTCCCGTTCAACGTATTGTACGAGCAACTACATGTAATACAACAACGACAAGAAAAAAACAATGCGCCTAGAAAATAAAGAAATAAAAACAAGAAGCAAATTGCAAAGCAAAAACACCAGCTGACCGTGGACATTTTTTAATTTACTGGCATTGCTCTCATCACTGACAAGCTTATTCGACATCCGACTTTCCCTCATGCAAACCTTCTCACTCACAGACACTCTGGCTTCGGCTCACTCTCACTCGCAATACTGACGCAGGCGCTATAGCCATAGTCAAAATAGTCGTTTTTACATATGTTACGATTTATATTTCTATTAATTTATTTTAACCATTCGCACTATTTGATGAAATTTATAAAATCCTATATCATTAATTCGCAAGTTTTTGCCTATGCCATTTTAAAATGTAGTTATTTATATAAATATATCTATATATTATTATCAAGAACACTGGAATGTAATGTGTTGGTATACCAAAAGCCAATACCACATATAATCGCTAACAACGCGTTTAACAGCAGGGCAATGAATGTGCAGAAGAGGAATTCGAACCGTTAGCGTTAAGCGTATACGAGGCAATGAACGCGTCCAAAAGCTGCTGCAACCTATGTTCGAAAAAGAAACACACTGCCCTAGTTTTTGGTTTCGTGTCTTTAGCACACTTGCAGACATACAAACACACTCACGTACGATTACATGGGCACGCACACATATGTACCACAATTCTCCATTTGAAATATGCTTGTGTGCAGTGCAATGACAGGATATGGTTGAAAAGAGGAATTAAAAAAAATATATATACATATATACAATCGAAATAATTAAAGTACACATGCTGCAGAGTTTATTTTATTTTGTTTTTTTTTGCATGTTTTAACATTGCAGTGTTGCCATTGCGAAACAAAATGTAAACAGTAGACTGTCAGGCGCGCATTGAACTCGTTTTAGATGGGGCTTAATTTCTTTGTAGGTATCTACTGCCCGACAATGAAATGCTGATATATTCCATATACAAGTTGCGCATATAAGCTTGGGCACTGACTGACTGACACATACAACGACAACGCGCACGATATAAGAAAACACGAAGGACTAAGAGAGGAAAACAACAAAATTACATAGACGATGTCAATGGCGGTAGCGATGACGATGATAACGATGAGAGCGAAGCTAGAATTGGAACAGGCGAGAGGACAGCTGAACGGAATTCACTCGGCAACAGCAATATCAAAAGCAATAGCAGTTTTAGTAGCAAAATAGCAACAAGAACAACTGAAAACAATACAACTATATCTTCGTATGGGCAGACGTGTCCTTTCGCTTAGCTCTGTCGTTCTGCTTGCACTTCGCCACCGAAATTCAAAACGTTTGAGCGCTCGTTTTATGAGATTCAACCTGAAAGTAGCGCAGGTATGGGCTATTATGCGTGTACATGTTTGAATGTGGGACGGTATTTATGTGCGTGTATGAGCAATAAATATTCATTTCTAAGCATTATATTCGATCTTGCTCCTTGAAAATTAAAATTTTAATTGAAATCATCATCATAACCAACAAAAAAAAAATTAGGCTTAATACAATGTTGAAAGTTTAAAATGTTGGTTATGTATCTGATTTTCATTTATTGATTATAATTCACATTGTTTTTCATTTTCAGTTACGCGCACACATATCTTTTTCTTAATTTTCTTTCGGCTTCATTCTCAACAAGAAAATTTAAATCACCTTTCTAACACAAATAAAATAATGAGTTTTTTGTTTGTATCAACATTTAGCATCTTTTCATCGAATTTTTTCTTTTATTAACTACGCAGTTAGAAAAATTTTCACTTTCACAGTATGTGTGTGTATATATGTACTTATATATATATATATATATTTTTTTTTTTTTTTCTTTTTTATGGTACTTTTTTACTTTTGTAAAGATACACGACGCGTAAAGCCAAATCAACCAACCTTCCTCGTCAGCAGCGCATACAATTCTGCGCGTTGCAAAATCGAGCGACTCGTGGCAATAAACAGCTTAAGCTCGTCGTTGAGCTTTTTCTGAGTGTTGGGGGCCGAACAGGCTAAGGCTAGGCAAAGCTTCCGATTCATTAAAACACGCGTCAAAATGCAATGCGATTGTAAGTGGTGCCTTCATATTCTACATGAAATCCAAGCACGTGGAGTATGATTAATATTAATTTAATTCGGTAAATTAATTCTTTACACAATCCTTGGGGTCAATAAATTAAACTTTTGGCTTCAAACTGCTTCACCTTTCTTGGCTCAGTGACTATATAGCCATGATCGTCTATCTCTCTGTGTGGACATCTATTTCTCTAAACTATAAAAGCCAGATTACCTACCTTTTATTTTTAGGTCTTGTATTACTTGTAAGTTGGTTTCCGCCCCCTCTATAATTAAGACAAGTAAGAAAGCTACAGTCGAGAGTGCTCGACCGTATGATATCCCCAACCCATTTAGAGAGAAAACAAAAAACTGAAATGATATTTTAACAAAAAATATACCAAAGAATATACTGAAACTTGTTTTATTTTTGTATATTTTTGATAATACCGGGTAAAAACACATAACATCGACATGGTCACAATGTCAACTAAACAAACAAAGCGCGAGCAGCTGCAAATGAATTCTGCATATAAAATTGATTCTTTAATAACTTGCTTGTTTTTAGTAAGTAAGTAAGTAATTTCTAAGACTTCATAATAAAATCCCATCACACCAATTTTGGTTTCGTGAAAAACATGGAACTATCGAGCAGGTCAATCCCATAACTTCTGAAATATGGAGCACATTCAAAAATCGAGAATATTTCACTTCAATATTTTTAGATATAGCCCAAGCATTCGTTAGAGTTTGGTTAGAAGGTCTAATGTATAAGATCAGAGCAACGCTTTCTAATAATACACACAAACTATTAGAATCTTACCTATACGACATGATTACACCATTAGAGCTGAAGTCTGACAATTACACGATTAAAGCTGGAATCCCCCAAGGCAGCGTACTGGGGCCAACGCTATTCGTTCTCTACACAGCAGACATCCCAACAAACTGTCGACCAATAACATCTACCTTTGCCGACGATACAGCTATTCTCAGCCGTTCCAAGTGTCCTATACAAGCATCAGCGCAACTGGCTCTTTATCTAGTCGAAGTGGAAAAGTGGCTATCTGATTGGCGAATAAAAGTAAACGAACAAAAATGCAAGCATGTTACGATTACCTTCAACAGGCAAAATTGCCCACCGCTCAGACTTAACAATTCCTTAAGCGAACGACGTGACGTATTTAGGAGTACACCTCGACAGACGACTCACTTGGCGAAGGTACATCAAAGCCAAGAGAACATAATTAAAACTTAAAGCCAATAGTCTTCATTGGCTTATCAACGCTCGGTCCTCTCTTAGTCTTGAATACAAGGTCCTGCTCTACACTTCCGTACCTAAACCTATCTGGACCTATGGCTCCCAGTTATAGGAGAACGCTAATAGTAGCAATATTGGTGTTGTCCAGCGAGCTCAATCCAAGATCCTGAGAACCATCGCCGAGGCACCGTGGTACGTTCACAACGAAAACATACATAAAGACCTCAATATGTAACCAGTCAGAGATGTAATAGCTGAACAGAAAGAGAAGTATCACAGGAAGCTTTCCTGGCAGCATAACCCCCTCGCGCTAGGGCCAATCCGGCTGTTTAGCCGCTCCCGTCTTCGTCGTAATTATCTACCAACACTGCGATGGAATCAAAGGACGTGCAACCCTAAAATAATTTGAATTCTTAATTAATGTTTAGTTATAAGATTTGATAACCTACTATATTGTTATTCTCAACTTAAGAGAAGATCCCATAAATAAAAGCACAGCATTTACAAAAAAAATAAAAATAAATCCATCAGGATGTCGGTGTTGGGTACGGAGTACCCGTAAAGAATGCTCTCTAGGGAAGTACTAGAAGCGATAGAGCTGGCCCTAATAGATGCGCAAAGGCTTCATTGGCATCCACTACAGGCCAGGCCTGATTGTTGGGGACTGCATGAACGGGGTGTCGAAAGACAGGCTGGAAGCCTCCGTCTCGGAGCTTGAGGTGGGAGAAGGGGTGGTGCTACGCACCTATCCGGAGGACCAGATTTCTGCGCTGAAAGTGGTCACTGTGAACTTGCCGAGGTCAGTTGGCGAGGAGGATGCCAAGTCCATAGCCCTGCTGCGGGATCAAAACCGCAGTGTGCAGCCTGATACTTGGACGATCCGAAAGTGTACAGCGACAAAGAAGGGGAAACTGGTGACGCTGGGGTTAGATGGGCAAGCACTGAATCTTCTTTAATGAGGCCAACGTGGCAGAGGAAGCAGTTCTTCTGCTACTCACGGCAGAGGAGGGCTCTATCTCATTCATCGGTGATCTAAACATCGCCACACTGATGATGGATGAGCAGTTGACCGAGAAGTCATCCGGCTCTCCAGCACCCTTCAAGCGAGAAGGAGCTCAAGGATGTATAGCACCAGCGTGACACAAATCAACCTGCACTAAACTAAAGCAGATTCAGCAGCTATCGGCTAGAACTGGAGCTGGTGCTAGTACTCGAGCCCTGAACCTTCAGAGGGATGATCTGCGGTCTTGGAGGTAAGTACCACGAAGTCAATTCGGATCTAAAAGAGCAGAATCCACAAGCCTGTATCTTAGTAAGAAAGGACATTAAATTTCTCTGTCTCTCCCAATTTTTGAGCAGAGACCTAGAGCCAGTGCAAGTCACTACGGCAAATACGAGATGCAGGATCGTCGAGGCCTCTGCCTACTTTCCTGGGGATCAGGAGGAAGTGCAACCGCCGAGTGTCCTGGCACTGGCAAAGCACTGCCGTGCCAATGGAAGACCACTCGTCTTAGGCTGTGACGCTAATGTTCACTGTAGTGTCTGGGGTAGCACTGACACAAATAAGCGATGTGAGTACATTCTTGATTTTATACTATGTAACGACCTTACAGTCCTAAGAGTCGTGTCTGTACCGACTTTTGCTACTAAGAACAGATCTGAGAACCTTCAGTAATGCAGAAATCTCTAAGCTGATAAACAGGTGGAGAGTCTCCATAGAACCATCTATGTCAGATCACATGATCATCCTCTTTGACATAGGTGAGGACTTGACTTTCTTAAAAACCATTTGGAACCCCAAGAATACTGAGAGGGCCAGATACCAGATGATTCTTGAAACAGGTATACTATAGACAGGCTTAAGTACTGAAGAAAGATAAGAACTTGTACTTATGTGCTTATCATGCCAGCTGTCCCGTAAGAACTGTCGCCTCCAACAAGGATAGCCCTTGGTGGAACAGCAAACAATCCATGAGAGTAGTGAAATCTCCATCGAAATGCAAAGGAAAAAATTTAAATGCAACTCAGCATAAAGAAGGTCAATGTTAACTACACCGAAAATGAAGTAGACATCTCTCTACTTGAGACTCATTTTCCACTATGTAAGATCATGACGTACGGATCATCAGGTACGGATGGCATTCGCCCTATCCAACTACTGAAAGGGCTTCTGCCTTACCTTTTAAGTATCTTTAGAGGAAGTTTAGCTCTGGGGTATATACCCACGTCTTGAAAGACGGCCAGGATCCCTTTCACCCCAAAACCTTTAGGCCCATCAGTCTGACCTTCTTCCTGCTAAAGACTCTAGAAAAAAATAATGGGGTATATAACTTCCTGAAGTTATTCAGAACTGAGCTGAATAGCAAACGAGATTGGACGAGTCTCAGGTATACAGATGGCTGACCCACCAATGAAGGGGCAAGGGTAGGAGTCTGTGGGCCCAGACTAAAATACTCTGAATCGTTAGGAAAATGTACCAGCATTTTCCAGGTAGAGATACATGCCATAGAAAGAGGCACCTCAAACAAGCGTGTAACAAGATGACTCTATACTAGGTACCAGGACACGCTAGTATATCTGGTAAGGAACTCACGGACACACTCGGCAGACAGGGTGACAGTGCTCCCTTCTGTGGGCCTGAACCCATCTACCTAATTGGACCAGACTTTGTTAACCATAGTCTCAAATCAGAGCTGCAGTAGTTCTATGCGCACTGGAGAATCTCCAGTGGTGCTGCTCAAAGCAAACGCCTATTGGGTGTGCATTAACCTGAGCAAAAACTCACTCGGAATAGTGGCAGGTAACCTAACAGAATACTGTCGACTACGCAGGTATCTGCGTAATCTTCGACTAGCAGATGATCTTATTTGCAGACTCTGCCTCGAAGAGGAGGAAACTCCAGAGCACATTCTGGCTAACTGTCCAGAAGCCAACTCAATGAAACACCATCACTTTGGTAATAACCAGCTGTGAATACTAGAGCTGAGAGCCATAAAACCCCTGATATAATTTATAGGTTCCATACAGATTCCATATATACATTAATGAAAAAAATTGACTTTTAAAGGCTTTGAATTTTTTGGCTGTAGTTGACCTTTTTGGAGAATTGTCCATATGAACATCTAGGCGCACACTAAGAAGCGATTTTTTGAAATAATTACTCTAACACTCTTTAATCACAGTTTGAAAATATCATTAATTTGGTTTTTGGGATAGAAATGTAATTTTTAATTTTCAATAATAAATAATAATAATTTTTACGTACACATTGAAAGGCTGCAGCGTGGGTTTGCAGTGGGGAGTTGGCTATTATTTTATTAAACGGGAAAAAATTATATTCATGTGAGAACCGAGATGCCGCATGGAGTGGCTGCAGACGGAGACTGTATTGGAGGATAAAGTTTTAATTTGTAAATATTGACATTACAAATGTATGTTTAAATTTAATGACTTTCAGCTTCAACGTAAACTAATGAAATTTCGACCAAACGAAATCGTTCATATTATCAAAAATCAACTGGATCCGGAAAAATCACCAGGCTCCGACCATATAACGTCAACAATGATTATAGAGCTCCCATATTGTGCAGTTTGCACTATCACCCAGCTCTTCAATGCTGGGCTTGGCTTGGCCACTTGCCATGGAAAAAATCAAAGATAATAATGATACCGAAACCTTGGAAAGATCACACAATTGCCTCTTCGTTCAGACCCATAAGCTTATTATCATGTTTATCCAAACTTATCTTTGAAACAAGCGTTCTGATTTGGAAAAAGTAATTTCTAAGACTCCATAATAAAATCCCACCACACCAATTTGGGTTTCGTGAAAAACACGGAACTATCGAGCAGGTCAATCCCATAACTTCTGAAGCACATTCGAATATCGAGAATGTTTCACTTCAATATTTTTAGATATAGCCCAAGCATTCGATAAAGTTTGGTTAGAAGGTCTAATGCATAAGATCAGAGCAACGCTTCCTAATAATACACACAAACTATTAAAATCTTACCTATGCGACAGGAAATTCGCAGTGAGAGGCAATTCGGCTATGCCTGACGATTACACCATTAGAGCTGGAGTCTGACGATTACACCATTAGAGCTGGAGTCCCCCAAGGCAGCGTACTGGGGCCAACGCTATACGTTCTCTACACAGCAGACATCACAACAAACAGACGACTAATAACATCTACCTTTGCCGACGATACAGCTATTCTCAGCCGTTCCAAGTGTCCTATCCAAGCATCAGCGCAACTGGCTCATAATCTAGTCGAAGTGGAAAAGTGGCTATCTGACTGGCGAATAAAAGTAAACGAACAAAAATGCAAGCATGTTACGTTTACCCTAAACAGGCAAAATTGCCCACCGCTCATACTTAACAATTCCGCAAGCCCGCAAGCGAACGACATTACGTATTTTAGAGTACACCTCGACAGACGACTCACTTAGCGAAGGCACATCAAAGCCAAGAGAACACAATTAAGACTAAAAGCCAATTGTCTTCATTGGCTTATCAATGCTCGGTCCTCTCTTAGTCTTGAATACAAGGTCCTGCTCTACACTTTCGAACCTAAACCTATCTGGACCTTTGGCTCCCAGTTATAGGGGAACGCTAGTAGTAGCAATATTGATGTTGTCCAGCGAGCTCAATCAAAGATCCTGAGAACCATCGCCGGGGCACCGTGGTACGTTCGCAATGAAAACAAACATAAAGACCTCAATATTCAACCAGTCAGAGATGTAATAACTGAACAGAAAGAGAAGTATCACAGCAAGCCTTCCTCGCAACCTAACCCCCTCGGACCTTCACCTGGACCTTCAGAGGGATGATTTGCGGTCTAGGAGGTAAGTACCACGAAGTCAATTCGGATCTAAGAGAGCAGAATCCACGAGCCTGGATCTTAGTATAAAGGACATTAATTCAACAAGGATAACCCTTGGTGGAACAGCAAACTGAGCTCACTTAGAGCGACAGTGAGTAAGCTGTACAATACGGCCAAACAAAGTGAGACAAGGTGGAATACTTACACCTGCAAACTCACTGAGCTTTTGACGTCGCCGCTTCGCATCGCAAACTGACGTGTTTTTTTTCTTCGCATTCTTTGCTATCACTTTCATTTGTGTTACCTTTTATAAATTTAACAAGACTGACCCGGGGAACTTTGTTGCGCCTTATTGGCAATAAATAAGCAGATTTTTTTTTATTTGTAAAAATACAAAAAAATAAATACCTACATTAATCATTCATTATTATTTTTGTATTTTAGTACATAGGTTGCTCTTCACTTAAGTACCTTGTGATACACGACATTTTTTGTTTTATTATCAGGCGCAAAAACAAACAACGCAGATGGTCTTCCGACCCGCGAACGTGCCACGTACAATTGACCATGGGAAAAACTTGAATGTTCCAGATTTAAACCACAAACTTTTAAGGATTGGCCTTGTGATTTGTTGATGGTCATGGCAAATGCAAGACGTTACGGAAATTGAAGTCTTTTAAATTCAAACGGCATATCGGTTGGGATCATCGGGATCCTCGGAATGAGAACTTCCTCATCTTTGAATTTTCCTATCATTATCGTAGCGTAAATTACATTGTTCATAAATTTTCTAACCACCAAACGTGTACGGTTACACAGTTTTGGTTGGTTTATGTTTCGAAGCATGGTTACTACGGAGCCAACCTTTAGGCGTAAATTGTGCGGTGGTAAGCCAGGCACGTCCAAAGAGTTTAAAAATTCAATTGGATAGTTGGTGGCTTCATCTTGATTTGTGACGCAGTCAGTAGATTTGAATGAATGCATTGTTCCAATGATCTTATTTTGAATTATGTAGTTCA
This sequence comes from Drosophila immigrans, assembly GCA_963583835.1. Lineage (NCBI taxonomy): Eukaryota > Metazoa > Arthropoda > Insecta > Diptera > Drosophilidae > Drosophila > Drosophila immigrans. The sequence continues at coordinate 30,678,528 of OY757142.1, forward strand.
GGTCATCTAAATCTTTATTCTTAGCCGCTAAAATTTCACGTTTACTCAACCATTTATTATTTTTGAAGTAAGAAATAATGTTTGATAAGTTCGTCTTTTGATGTGACAAAATTACAGAAATTATTTGGAAATGATATTAATCCGCTCGATTCATCGACAGGTACTTGACCATTACCGATAGTCAGCAATTGCTCCGAGAATTCTTCAGCAGATGTATCATTAAGCAATGTAACTCTCATGTTTGTTATCAGCAATGCAGTTGCTTCACATACCGCCATAGATTTGACGATTTGAGGCAAGCGTTTATTTCATCGGCAGCCGTAGATTTTGGAATTACTTGCAGTATTTGGCGGAAATCGCCAGACAGTAAAATCATTGCTCCTCCAAAACATCTCGAATCATTGCGTTAATCTTTTAATGATCGGTTAAGTGCTTCTAATGCACGTTTATGCGGCATTGTGCATTCGTCCCAGATGATGATTTTCGATGCCGCTAAAACTTTGGCCATGCTGAGTGTTTTGCAATATTACACGTTGGTTCTTCAATAGTTCGAAGATTTAACGGTAATTTAAATGTTGAATGAGCCGTACGGCATCCTTCTAACAATGTGGCTGCTATTCCAGAAGAAGCAACTGCAACCGCTATGTTGGATCTCGCCCGCACAGTTGCTAAAGCTAATGACATCAAGAATGTCTTTCCAGTTCCACCAGGGGCATCTACAAAATATATTTCCACCATTTTCATCATCGATTGCATTTATAAAAGTATCCTAAACTTCCTTTTGTTGGCAATTCAACAGGGGTACATTCGTTTGAACCACTTAATCTAATTCCTGGTGATCATATTCACGCTCCCGTTCCAAATCTCGATTAAATGCGTCATTCATTTAACGATATGGCGCTGGCATTCCTAACCTGATTAATAAATTACCGCACATTAGGTAACACATATCTTCGATCAAGATTAAAGCACGATTATGTATCTCCTCATTCATCTCAATATCGTGATTTCTGGAACTGACACGAATTTGATGTAAAGTATCTTCTAACATATTATCCTTGTATTTGTGTCACAGGTTACATGGGTTTGATGAAAAACATGTCGAAATTATGATATCGAATAATGTGCGTATCTGACTTGGAGATGCAGAGATAATGGCTTCAGCGATTGTCGTATCCCAATGGGTATCGTTTTCTAATAAGTTCAATTCTTCCCATGCAGCACGATATGTTGGGAATATTACACCATTAATAGTTCGTAGTATCTCAAATGACGTTGGCCCACGCACATTTACCAGCAACAACCGCAAATAGAAACATTCATCATGATGAACTGTATATATACGACCAAGAGCATCAGTAGAACGCACATCTGGATACCCAGGAACCGCATCGCCTTGCTTCCGTCTTTGAAAATTCTTCGACGAAGCATAATGATGATTGAATACATTCAGCATCGAGTATCTCCAAAGACGCGTTGTTTAACAATAAAGTTCATCAGGGACCGAATTTTTTGCCAGAATATACGTGCTGTGATGTCGTGTTTGTCCGGGAAGCGACAATTGAGTGATTTCTATCCATTTTGGATTACTGGTAAAAGTAATAAAGAGATCTGGCCGACCGTAATGACGAACATATGACATTGCATCTTGCGCATATTCATGCATGTGACGTGGACTACCAATGTACGTCGCCGGCAGAATAGTTAATTGACCAATATTAGCTGCATTTCCTTCAGTACTAACTGCATCACGTAAATTGCGTTCTGAGGACTGAACGCAGTTTGGCTTGGTTCAACCTAATAAATGTTAAACTTTCCGTTTCTATTTTTACATACATGTCAACGCAATACTGCAGAATCAATCGACGAAACCGCAGCAAATAGTTGTCAGCATTTTGACGAATCATCAAACGATATGCGTAATAATTCATTGAGCTAACTTTCATTGTAGTTTCTTTACCTGAAATTAAAAATTTGATAATTAACCATTTCAAAGGCAAATTTCAAAGGCAAACAATACAGACATTAACCATTTTTTTAATAAGCATAATTTTAAATCAGTGTCTTTCTCAAATAAATGAAATGGATCTCCTTGCCAAAACATCAACGGGTATCGCAATGCGTCATATGATCGATGAGTTTCAGATATTTGTTGCAGTTGCCCAGTATCGCGACGTGTAAGCACAATATCGCGTTTTTTCAATTGTTCACCAACAATTCAGGATGGCAACTTCGGCTAATGTTGGAGCATTAAATAACATATAATTTCTCGCTTCATTCCTGCATTGGTCCTTAGGCGTCGATCAAGTTGTTCTTCCATGTTGCCCATGAAAAATATTTTTAAGCATGTATTTTGTGTATCTTCGAAAGGTAGTAATGATCCAATTCGTTGGTGAATCTGTCCTTGTATCTACAAAATAAAAACCAGAGAGAATTAACTGAGTTATAAGCACTTTTTTCGGTGGGAGAGTAGAGTTCAGAATTAGCAAATATAATACATACCAATAGATAAAGTAAGTTATTATTTAACTACATTCTACGTCATTTGGAAACAACCATTGTATTTTTGAGTGTTTGCAAGAAAGTGGCGTGATTCTTGTATTTCGCCACAAAGCAATGAATACAATGGCTCATGTGGCGGAGTCAACAATGGCAATTTCACTTTACCATTAAGGCAGCATAATCCAGCCGTTTCTCCGGAAAACTTTAATGCACCACAATACTCGCAAACAACGTCCATTTGCCTAATGCAAACGCTAGGATGCAAGCTGTAATCATTGCTGCAATGGTATCAAAATGCTGCTCGATTCAAATCAGCACTTGATAAATATCTTGTTCTGCGTCGCAAATTATCTATTTGTTGACCTCTGTTGTTCGCTCGACGATTCCGCATTGCCAACCGAGCTGTTTTACGGGCTGTTTTACTTTGCTCTCGTGATTGAGAAGCACGAAGTCGAGCCATACTATCGCGGCGCTGTTCACGTGCAATTTCTTGTTCTTCTCCAGTCCTTTCACTTGCAGTATTTCGTATTCTTCTTGCATTACGGCTTTGTCGGGAAAGATTCGATCGTCTTGCTCGCGGCATTACTAATTAAACTTCACTTCACTTCAATTCACCTAAAAATGTATTTAAAAACTCAAATTTTCAACCATACCGAGTTTTATAGTTCACTTCACTGTTTATACGAATGGGCAATGGCACTACTATATAAAAATAAGTCGGGTTTTCCTTCCTGACGCTTCCAGAACGCACGAACCGATTTCCACGGTTTTGCATTCGTTGGAAAGGTCTCGGGCTCCGTGAGGTTTATAGCAAACAAAGAAGCAAACAGGAAAGCGGGAAAATCATATTTTATTTCATCAGGAAAGCGGGAAAATCATTTCTTATACATTCAGCGCCATCTCTGATACATAGCATATACTACAAACCAATATTTCAAGTAGATGGCGCCGGTGCGTGATAGTACCCGAAATCGAATACACATCAGACCAACACTCTACCATCAGAGCCAATGCAATCCTTGTTTGCTAAGTGGCAAGCAACAAAGGTCATCTTCGTTCTCAAGACATTCGACTCGGAAAAAAAAAAACGGTTAGCGCTAGCCGCTTGCCGCTCAGTTGCAAAACTTCACACGCATACGCATACTTATATGCGCCAACGTGTACATACACACACGCATACATAGAAACGATAGCACAGCGCAACGCCTCCAAGATAGCGAGTTTAAGGAGTGGCTGCGAAAAGACCTTACCGAATTGAACAATTTTTATACCCGCTACCCATAGGGTAGAAGGGTATTATGACTTAGTGCCAACAGAAAATGTATGTAACAGGCAGAAGGAGGCATCTCCGACCCCATAAAGTATATATATTCTTGATCAGCGTCAACAGCCGAGACGATATAGCCATGTCCGTCTGTCCGTCTGTATGAACACCTGGATCTCAGAGACTATAAGACATAGAGACACCAAATTTGGCAAAAAGGTTCCTTCATACCCTACGCAGGTCAAGTTTATTTCAAAAGTTGGATGCCACGCCCCCTTCGCCCACAATAAGCATTTATCTAGAGAAAGTCAAGTTTTTTTTTATGTAAATCGCGAATAACTCCAAAAGTTCTTTGTGTAATGACACTCTTAATATACCCTGTAATTTTGGTACAAATCGGATAAGTAGAACAAAAGTTATTCGTGAAATTATTTATCAAAATTTTTGTGCCCAGTGCATATGGACGTTTTAAGTGTGTGAATGACCTAGAGATATCAAATTTGGTGACAGTATTCATGTAGCTCTTACGCAGATCAAGTTTGTTTTAGATTTTTGCCACGCCCCTTTCCGCCCCCAAAAACTGTAAAAGCCGTAATAATAGACCTAGAGCATTGCATTTTGGTATGCATAATAACAATGATAGTCTGAATGACTCCTGTGAATTTGGTTGAGATCGAATAAAAAACGAGGAAGTTATTAAAGAATCAATTTTATATGTGAAATTCACTTGCAGCTGCTCGCGCTTTGTTTGTTTAGTTGACAGTGTGACCATGTCGGTGTTGTGGATTTTTTCCCGCTATTTTCAAATATATACACACAAAACACAAGTTTCAGTATATTTTTGGTATATTTGTTGTTAAAATATCATTAAAATTTTTTATTTTCTCTCGAAATGGGTTGCGGATATCATACGGTCGAGCACTCTCGACTGTAGCTTTCTTACTTGTTTTCTTCAGACTTCCGGAATATTATGAAATGCTAAAGCAAATAAATTCATTTGCTGTTGGCAAAATTTACAAAAAAGTTTTGGCTGGAAGTTTACTTATACCGCGATTATGGTGGAAACCAGTGGTTTAAACAGCTGGCCACCTTTGCTTTGCAATTACTCTCCTTGGCGTGATCAAATGCTGAGGTTAAGCGGGTTTTCAGCCAGGTGAATTTGGTAAAGTGCAAGAAGAGAAACGAAACATAATTAGAAACTATGAAAAAAATTTCCTGGAGAAAATCTATGTTTTTTTTTAGCTTTTTATACCCGCTACCCATAGGGTAGAAGGGTATTATAACTTAGTGCCAACAGAAAATGTATGTAACAGGCAGAAGGATGCATCTCCGACCACATAAACTATATATATTATTGATCAGTGTCAACAGCCGAGACGATATAGCCATGTCCGTCTGTCCGTCTGTATGAACACCTAGATCTCAGAGACTATAAGAGGACAGTACTCCTATAGGTCCTACGCAGATCAAGTTTATTTCAAAAGTTGGATGCCACGCCCCTTTCCGCCCCCAAAAGTCTGTAAAAGCCGTAAAAATAGACCTAGAGCATTGAATTTTGGTATGCATAATAATAATTATATTTTCAATGATTCCAGTGAATTTGGTTGCGATCGAATGAAAAACAATGAAGATATTAAAGAATCAATGTTATATGCAAAATTAACTTGCAGCTGCCCGCGCTTTGTTTGTTTAGTTGACAGTGTGACCATAACGGTGTTGTGGATTTTTACCCGCTATTTTCAAATATATACAAACAAAATACAAGTTTCAGTATATTTTTGGTATATTTGTTGTTAAAATATCATTAAAATTTTTTTTTTTCTCTCGAAATGGGTTGCGGGTATCATACGGTCGAGCACTCTCGACTGTAGCTTTCTTACTTGTTTTAGGTTTATTTTTTTGTTAATCTAGCGTTTTTTATGCAAACAATTGTGACAATACTGCTGTGCACTGCTTCTGATGTTCGAAATTCGAAATCAGCCGTGCACTCAGCGGTTGTTGTATTCGCTTGGGGTTCCAATAATGCTGTTTCAAGTGAAATCACTTTTTTGGCGATTTGACGCATCTATATGTTCTTTGGTTTGTGGTGATACAGTGTTTGACAGCTGTGTGACAAACCGGTATTGTTCACTGTGAAATTGTGAAAAAAAAGTTAAAAAAATAAGTTATGCGTTTCCTCAGATTTTAATTGGAACCCGTCAAATCAATCACATGTATTGTGCAAATTTTCACTCAATTCCAACAGCAAGCATTTGTCTTTAAAGTGGTAAGTTGTACTGTGTAAATTATGTGGATCCTCCATTTGAGGTTAATTTCACCACTCTGTCCATAGTCCAAAATGCCTAAAGTACGACGTGCGAACATCGGCCGCGCACAAGACATGCCAGCCAGCAACAAGTGTATTCACAGAACTTAAGCGAAGAAATACAAAATACAATAAGAGAAAATGCCCGATTGAGACAACGCGTGAGCATACGAAGATCATTGGCATCATACAATCGTTTGGCATTTTAATATGATCCCACTGCGAACTACAGTGATGATGAACATTTAGATATTGGACCAATGACGACTATATGCCGATATTGCAATGCGTTAAAGTTTAAAAGAGAAACGACTGGATTGTGCTGCGCAAATGGAAAAGTCAAACTGGATCCATTACTTACACCACCACAGCCACTGAAACAATTGTTCGATGGAAGTGATCCCGATTCCAGCCATTTTCTTCAACACATCCTTGAATATAATAACTGCTTTCGCATGACTTCTTTTGGAGCTAATATCATTCGAGAAGGCGGCTTCATGCCGACTTGCAAGGTAAAAGATACAACACACATAACCAATCACTCACACCAATACAATAAATTGCAACACATAACAACTTCATATACACCACACATTACACCATCACACGATCAGAAGTTACACCGTATTCTTCAACAAATGATTGTTTGCAATTACAGATACAAGGACAAATATATCATTTGCATGGTTCAATGGTGCCAACACCAGATGAACCGCATCAATTTCTGCAAATATATTTCATTTCGATGGTCGATGGTGGATCAGCTGAATGTGCGGTGCAATATACAGGGAACACTACAGTTAAAGAGACGAATTATTGAACAGCTGCAAGCATTTTTTCACGCTTAAAATGCTGTGGTTAATATGTTCAAAACAGCATTGGAACGAATGCCATCGGATACGCACAAATTTGTCATAAGAGCGGATTGTACTCCAACAGGTGAACATGTGCGAAGATTCAATGCACCCACCGTTAATGATGTTGCTGCAATTATTGTTGGCGATCAAACTAAATCGCGAGACATTGTCGATCAGCAAAAAAGCAATATCATGCATCGTGTAAACGTTTGTACGATGCGTTACAATATCCAATAATTTATTGGCAAGGGCAAGATGGATACAACATCACGTTGAAGATGGTCGATCCAATTACAGGTACAATATTCACACACTAATTATTGCTATTATTGCTATTATTGGTTTCCATTAACAATTCATTTAATTTTCCATTTTCAGGCGTATTCTCGAATAAAAATCTAAGCGCAATGAATTACTGTGCGTATCGTATGATGATTCGTACACATGAGGAGAATGTCATTTTGAAGTGCAGTCGGCTATTCCAGCTTGCTGTCGACATGTATGTCAAAGTCGAGACCGAACGTTTAGCGTTTATCCGATTCATACGATCTGAGGACTATATACACTTGCGTGATGCTATTCATACAGATGGTGATGTTCAAAATATTGGACATCTGACGATTCTCCCATCATCTTATATCGGAAGCCCACGCCACATGCATGAATACGCTCAAGACGCTATGACGTACGTGCGAAACTATTGAACTTCGGATTTATTTATTACCTTTACATGCAATCCGAAGTGGACGGAAATTGAACGTAAGTTGTAACCGGGCCAAAAACCGCAAGATCTCCATGACATAATCGCCAGAGTATTTCAGCAGTAACTCAAGGTTATGATGGATGTGCTTACTAAATATCGAGTTTTTGGTGACACACGTTGTTATATGTACTCCGTGGAATGGCAGAAGCGTGGACTACCGCATGCTCATATCCTAATTTGGTTGCTGAACAAATTACGTTCAAATGAAGTGGATGACATCATATCAGCTGAAATTCCTGATCCAGTCACTGATTCCCATCTACCCGACATTGGGACGACACAGATGGTGCATGGACCGTGCGGTGCATTAAATCCATTATCGCCTTGCATGGCTGATGGAAAGTGCGCAAAACGATATCCGCGACCGTTAGTTGCTGAAATAGTCACAGGAAACGATGGATATCCAGTTTATCGTCGGCGTTCAAAAGAAGATAATGGTCGAACTATCAAAGTTAAAGTTCAAAATCAAGAGATTGGGATCGGAAATTAATTCATTGTACCATATTGCCCGCTGCTATCACGAATTATCAAAGCACATGCAAACGTTGAGAGTTGTCATTCGGCCAAATCAATCAAATATTTGTGCAAGTACGTCACAAAAGGCAGCGACATGGCTGTGTTTGGTATTGCATCGGAAAATGCGAATGACGAAATCAGCAACTTTCTAATGGGCAGATACGTCAGTACTAATGAAGCACTGTGGCGATTATTGTCATTTCAAATTCATGAAAGATATCCCACAGTTGTACATTTAGCAGTACATTTGGAAAATGGCCAAAGAGTTTACTTCACTGAGGCTAATGCGGCACAACGAGCTGGGAGACCACCATCGACAACATTGACTAGCTTCTTTGCAATGTGTGAGGCAGATCCATTCGCAGCGACGCTGATGTACGTTGAAATGCCCAAGTATTACACTTGGAATCAATGAACAACAAAATTTCAACGTCGCAAACAAGGAAGCCCAGTTCCAGAGTGGCCACTGGTGATTTCCACTGATGCACTAGGTCGCATGTATACTGTTCATCCTAGAAATGATGAATGTTTTTATTTGCGACTGCTGTTGCTAAATGTACGTGGCCCAAAATCGTTTGCGCATTTGAAAACTGTGATTGGCCACCAATGCCAAACATATCGAGATGCATGTCAACTATTGGGTTTGCTGGAGAACGATTCTCATTGGGATCTAAAACTTGCGGATTCAGTTGTTTCATCAAATGCGTACCAAATACGAACGCTGTTCGCAATTATCATCACCACATGTTTTCCTTCACAACCAATTCAGTTATGGAACAAATACAAAGACGACATATGTGAAGATATCTAGCATCGCTTGCGAATTCAAACGAATAATCCCAACATCCAAATAACCGATGAAATCTACAATAAAGGATTGATTCTGATTGAGGATCAATGCTTGACTATTGCAAACAAGCTACTGATTGAAGTAGGAATGATTGCGCCAAATCGATCGATGCACGATGCATTCAACCAAGAATTAAATCGAGAGCTGCAATACAATGTTGATACATTGCAGGAATTCGTTTGAAATAATGTGCCGTTGCTGAATGAACAGCAAAAACAACTATACGAAACATTAATGCAAACGATGGACAACAATACTGGTGGTCTATTCTTCCTGGACTCACCTGGAGGAACAGGGAAAACATTTGTTATTTCATTGATTGTGACAAAGCTTTGGCGTTAGCATCATCTGGAATTGCGGCGACTCTTCTAGATGGCGGTCGTACTGCACATTCTGCGCTTAAGTTGCCACTCAATTTAAACACAATTGATACTCCAACATGCAATATTTCCCGATCCAGTGCAATGATGCAATGCAAGCTCATTGTTCGGCGAAATAACAACATCTTTGGCGGCTTCATGATATTGTTGGCAGGCGATTTCAGGCAGATGTTGTCAGTAATTCCCCGTGGAACGCCTGCAGATGAATTGAATGCTGGCCTGAAGGCAGAATCTTTATGGAATAACGTAAAAACATTATCGCTAACCACTAATATGAGAGTTCAACTTCAAAATGATCAAAGTGCTGCACAATTTTCCAAACAATTGTTAGCTGTTGGAAATGGAAATGATGCGACATTTGGATTAACTACTCTTACCAACGACTTTTGCCAATTTGTAGACTCTCAATTAGCACTTATCGAAAATGTTTTCCCAAACAGTGAGAATAATTCTGATTATGCTTGGTTGAGTCACCGAGTTGATTCCATAACAAATCCCAATGATGAAGTAAATTATCCAACAGAGTTTTTGAACTCTCTGGACTTACCAGGATTTCCACCACATAACTTGCAACTCAAAGTTGGTACAGTTATTATGATATTGCGCAATTTGAATCCACCGCGACTTTGCCGAATTTGATTGAGGCAACCAATATCAATGGAAAGTTCCAATATCAAAAAAAATTTCTTCATCTTTTAGTCACCACATTTGGCTGGCGAAAATCCTCTGACTGAACCCTCCACGAGGGTGCCGGCTGGGCAATGGATACTGCATCGTCTCGGGCGACCGAGAGATGTCAGCATCACTTGCTCGCTCATGAGACCTTGCAGTTTCTAGCTAAGGGACTGGGCCCAAGCTTTTTAGATTTATTCTGGAAAGCTGAGGTCCAGGACCATGGTCAGAGATATTTGGCAGCAAGTATAAAATGCACCATGAATCATTGGATTCATCATGGAGGATGTTATAGAGGCGTCAACTCGGGCTGGGATGTCAGCCCAAACGTCGGTGGGAAGTGTGACCGCTACCACCGGCGGGCACGGGGAGTAGAAATCCTCTCTGCGTGTCGCCAGTGGTCACGACGGTGGAGTGGACAAACGTGAGCGTGAGAGGAAATTGCGCAAAAAGCACGAATACAACGTGCGGCGGAATTTGAGGCTCGCTGGCGTGTCCGGCAACACTCAGTCCGCTGAACCGAGAATGAGTGCACGGTGCCAGGGGGACAAGGTGTTTCAGGCAGTAGCTGTAGCCAACCCGACGGAGGAAGTCAAACCTTCCACGTCGAAGTTGGTGGAACCAAAGAAACCCAAGTCACCTTTAGAAGGAAAAAAGAGTGCACCAGGTAAGCTTGCAAAAGCCACACCTCCTGGAAAGGAGAGAACGGTGAGCAAGCTACCGAAAAAGGGAAACCCACCTGTCAACAAGAGGCAGAGGTCGGATGACTCGGCGAAGGCTTCGGAGAGCAAGCGGGTGTGTCCAGGGGGCATCCTGGCCAGCTTAAGCACGAAGCCGGAGCTACAGGTAGCTATAATCGACAGAAGCAACCCGGATGGGAAGCTCTCTGTTGATAACTGGCTTATCCTGGAAGGGTTAATCGACCAGGGGATTGCTGATGCCATCACTCGACCGCAGAATCCGTTCGTGGCAGAGTTCGATGGCATCAACTGGTACAAGGGTGTCAAAGTGGTGGCATGTGCCAACGAGGAATCCCTGCGATTCCTCAAAGACACACTGCTGAAGCTGGAAGCGCCATGGCCAGGAGCAAGAATTGACGTCGTCCCTGTAGACCAAATTCCTGAACAGACGATCATTAAGGTCTGGATCCCACCTCCCATCCGGGAGGATCGAACCACCCTTATATTGATCAAAAGCCAAAATGCGGACTGTCACACAGCGGACTGGACGATCAAACGAGGTCTCGCCCGAGACAAAGGAAACGGCAAGGATCTCTGGATCAGCATTGGTCCGGAGTCCAAGAGCCAACTCCTTAGTAAGCAAAGCCGGCTATCATTCCTGGAGGCGCTGGGCGCGAAGATGCTAGGTCGACCGGAAAGAATTCGGGTAGTGCAGATTAATCTGCACCACTCGAGGGTTCCTTCCACAGACCTACGACGGTGGATGGACAAGGAGAGGGTGGATGTGGCTCTCATCCAAGAACCCTGGATCGTAGGTGAAAGGGTTTGTAGTTTGGGTGCCCGCGGATACCATCTCCTTGTCCCGAAAACTGTGGGTAAGTCCAGAATCCGTATCGTGCTAAGAACCGGACTTAATGTGCTCTTCTCTACCAGTTACAGCTACAGGGACTTGCAAGCGAAGGAACGGACCAAATCTATACCTGGCCTCGGCATAGAAGAGATGGATCCACCGTCGGAAAGTATCCGAGCCATTATTCAGCATGCGTAGAAAGAGGGCACAGATCTCATCCTTGGGTGTGATGCTAATACCCACAATACTTTTTGGGGGAGCAATGACATCAACGAGAGAGGGAAGTCGCTGCTTGAATTCGTGATGCTCACTAATCTTAATGTGTGTAATCGGAGTAGCCACCCCACCTTCCGCAACAAGAACCGAGCAGAGGTTATAGATTTTACCCTAGCGACTAATAGCGACTCTCTCTCCGTAGAAGACTGGCACGTATCCACCGAATGCCCTTCAAGAATCCACCAAGGACAAATTCTCAAAACTTGTTAGGAAATCTATTCCTTAGCACCCAGTGGGAAGGCGAGACAGCCCGGACAAATTGGAGGAATCGACCCAATCTGTTACAGACACTCTATGTAAGTACTTCATCAAATCCTGTCCGATCAGTCGTCCACCCAAGTCTAACCGCAACAAGTGGTGGACTTCCGAACTCGGCCAGATACGGAAGGAAACGAGAAGACTTTGAAATAGAGCTAAAGATGGAAACTGCCAGGTAGGCTGGAATGCCATCACAGTTTCGAGACCTTCAATAAGGAAATTAGGCGGGCAAAAAGAAATTCATGGACTAAATTTTGCGAGGAGCTAACTAACCACTGAAGCGTTCGGAGGTCTCCAGCGACGAGCCGGAAGGAAACGTGCCTCATAAGAGCCAAGTCCTAATCGACGAAATTGTCAACACTGAAAAGAAGTAAGCTAACACCTCACACATTTAGCTAGTCCCAACACGCCTACCTCAAAGGTGGTTAGCACAATTGAAAGCACACTGCAAAGGAAGGAGTTTACGTTAGCGGTATTTCTCGACATAGAGGGTGCCTTTAACAATGTCAGGATCGAGTCTATAACGGCAGCACTTGTCAACATAGGCTCACTCCTGACAATCACTCGATGGCTTAGCAACATGCTTCGCCAAATAATGATAAACGCCCAAATTTGTGCTTCGACTATTAGGAGAAGGGCAACCAGGGGCACCCCGCAAGGGGGTGTGATATCCCCCTTGTTATGGAACATTGTCCTAAATGACCTTCTTCTCAAACTTAAGTATAAGGGCTGCAGAGTGTCTGCTTATGCGGACGACCTGGTTCTAATGGTAACTGGCAGATTCCTGCCAACAGTCAGTGAGCTACTGAATGCCGCACTGAGCGAAACTCTGCGATGGGCAGAACACAACGGTCTTGGGGCCAATCCACAAAAGACCGAACTAGTTCTGTACATGCAAAGATATTAGATACCGAGCTTCAAGATTCCGGCACTGGGAGGAACAGAGCTCCAGCTATAAAAGGAGGCAAAATACCTTGGTGTAATCCTGGATTCCAAAGTCTCCTGGAGGAGAAATTTTGAGGAAAAGATAAAGAAGGCTTGTAAAGCCTTTTTTGTGTGCAAAAAGACTTTTGGTAAAGGATGGGGATTGCAACCGTACATCCTTCACTGGTTTTACATTGCAATTGTCAGACCTATACTGATGTATGGGGCTCTTGTATGGTGGGAGGCGGGACACACCGACTCCTATCTAAACAATCTCCGCAAAGTTCAGAGACTAGCATGCTAGCCCATCGGATTCTTCCTCAAGCACGCGGCAGCAAGGAGTGCGGTCAGGCTTCACGCCCAATACCTCCTTAAGCCTGGTGCAGGTCACAACTCCATTCTACGTACAGTAGAATTGACTGTGGCTGAGAACGACTACTGGGTACCAGAACATAAGTGAGATGACAGGTTTACAGCTGAATTCCCTGACAGATCCGATTGGCAGCAGGAATCTCCTTTGAGGCAGAATGAGTTGTCAATCTACACAGACGGATCAAAGACGATAGAAGGCACTGGATCGGGGGTCTTCTCCGAAGACCTTGCAACCAAGCTTTCCTTTCGTCTTCCTGACTGGTGTAGTGTGTTTCAAGCGGAGATTTACGCTGATTTACGACACTGGGCGGGCGCCCGAGGGACGTGTCCATCTACGTCGACAGCCAATCAGTGATAAAAGCAATCGCATCGAACACCATTAATAGTTAACTAACCCGAGACACAGTGATGTCACTGAACCTATGCCAACCACACTCTATCAGACTTGTCTGGGTACCTGGGCACATGGGAGTACCAGGTAACGAGGCGGCTGATGAATGTGCTCTGCTGGGATCAGCGTCATCAGAAATTCTCGCGGTGAACGATATAAAGAAACCTATTCAGCACGTGCTATCGGAAGTTAATTGTTCCATGAGAACGGCGGCTGAGAGACACTGGGCAGCATCATCGGGCTGCGAGGTGTCAAAAGCACTCTGGCCAAGATACAGTCTCAAGCGAACAACCGAACTCTTAAACTTTAAGGACAAGATAAGGTTACTTACAGGAGTCTTAACGGGACACTGCTACATCGGCCGTATGGCTCATCGGTACGGTGGACCCCAACAGGACTTCTGTCGCAGCTGCGGGGACGAAAAGGAAACCGAGAGTATCCAGCATCTTCTCTGCGACTGCCCTGCACTTCTTAGAAAGAGGACCCAATTTTTGGGCAAGCCTTTCTTTGCGGAACTGGGCAGTCTTGGGGATATTCGGCTGGAGAACATGGCGCTTTTCCTCGACTCTACTGGCTGGTTCCAGAGGCTACCGCAGCCCAACAGAACTGGCCAGTAGCACGTAGACAAAATAATACAATCAGAGCCTTTCCTCCAATATCCCAACAATCCCTCCCAATCCCTTCTACTCCTACAGTTCACACAGATCAGGCATCACAATGGACCATACGGTCTCCGGGTGCTCTCGACTCCGGTCGAGCTGCCTGCTCAACCTAACCTAACCTAACCTAGTCACCAAAAGAAACGGAGTTCGCCGGGTTTGCTAGTTACATTATAATTGTTAGTTATTTATTTAATAGAAATAGTTTGAATATTGATTTCTTACAAATATCAAATTGTCATCTATACGTCATTACATAGCTGTCATTATACATCAATTACATAGCTGTCATTTCCATTTTGTTATTCCAAGTCTGATTCTTTTTTGTGACTGACGTTTCATGTCAAGTCACACGGGAACGCTGTCGACCGGGATAAAAAGTATCTTATGTCAGTCTCCTGGCTCTAAGCTACCTACCAACCAATTTTCACCCAAATCTGTTCTGCCGTTCTTGAGTTATAAGTGGTGTAACTAACACGATTTTCTT
The DNA here is from genome assembly GCA_963583835.1 of Drosophila immigrans. Taxonomy (NCBI): domain Eukaryota; kingdom Metazoa; phylum Arthropoda; class Insecta; order Diptera; family Drosophilidae; genus Drosophila; species Drosophila immigrans. The sequence continues at coordinate 30,693,534 of OY757142.1, forward strand.
TTATATATATAGTTTTACACAAGTTATCGCTATAAGCTGTGTTTTCAGTGTTTTACTTTTGTCAATATCAACAGTTTACCTTGTTAAAACAAATTCTAAGGCATACATTGTTTACATATTGTTTTGTCACTGCGTTTAATTGGTTTTTGCTTTTCATACTCTTGCACTCTTGCACTTCCTCTTTACGTCTCCCAAGATTCTCTTGCGCGCATTAGTTTGTGTTGTTGGTGTTGGTCGCGCTCTATTTGCTCTCTTTTATTCCGTTTGCGGTTTCTTGTTTTCGGTCGTGCCCGCGCTTTTACAAGTAAAGCAACATCAACAGATTTAACAAAAGGGTGCGTTTTTGTTGATTAACTTTTTTTTTACAATTTAAACTTTGTTATTTGAATTTACAATTCTTATTTTTCTTTGCACACTAACTTTATTTTCTTTAAATATACTTTTTTGTAAACAATTTTCTTTTTGTGCTGTCTGTTTTTGTTTAAAATTTTTTTTTTTCTAATCACCATGTTTGTCTGTTCAAAAAAAAATTGCCAAGTTCGTGCAAACGATAGAATGGATTTTGTTTACTGCTGGCTGTGCGACAGCCAGTGGCTCAGTGCCTCAGTGGGCGCATTATTGACCTGATTCAGTCCAAATCAGGCTTGAAGTGGACATGTGAATCATGCAGGGATGTGGAGAAGGACGTTATGGGCTTTATGCGACAGACCAAGAAAGGCTTTGGAGATATCTTTGGATGGTTTAAAAAACAGTTTGAAGGTTTCTCAGCGATGGATGAATTCAAAAATATGAAACTTTTGAATGAGTCACCTAAGCGTAAAAAGGCCAATCCGAGGTTGTCCATAAGCGCTAATGAACTTTCCCCACACCCAAATCATTTGTCTGCTCCGTCTGTTCCTGCATTAATTAATATTTCTTCTCCTGCTCCTCCAATAATAGTTAGTAGTGACGAGAATAATGTTCTACCCATGGATATTGTTCCTACTAACACTGGCGTTGTATCAGTCGTTGTATGCACTGAAGCCTTAACCACCCCAGCAGTTTCTGTTGGTCAGCTATCCAAGGCTGTAGTTGCATTCATAGATCACTTGTTGGCGTTCCACCAAAGAAACACATTTTTGTTTCCAGGCTTGCCCCTGATCAAACTTCTGATGAAGTCATGGCTTTTATTCAGTCCAAATCTAAAGCCAATGTTTCAGTGGACAAATTTAAATTTAATCATTCCCGGGAGATATCGTCTTTTAAAATTACTGTTCCTGCCGTTGATTTTAGCAACATTTGTTGTAAGAAGTTCTGGCCAGATCATGTAATTGTAAAGGAATATACGGCAAAAAAAGAAAATTCGTACTCCTGTTGAACTTCCCACTGTTTCGAGTAAAAGCTCTGTAGCTAAAAAAAAACTAGCATCCTTCTCACTTGACTACCAGAACGTAAGAGGTCTGTGTAGCAAACTTAGTAATCTCATTCTTAGTAGTCTGGCCTTTCTATATAATGTCGTAGCTTTTTAAACTTCGAAATCCTTTCCAGTAAATACAATATTTATAGACGAGATCGCACTCCTCCTCGTCGTGGAGGTGGGGTTTTAATCGCAGTTGACGTTGCCTTCACCTCTGAATTAGTTACAATTGATTGTGCTGTCGATTTTGAATTCATAGATTTAAAATTGTCCGTTCATGGTGTTTGTATTTTTATAACTTGTTCATATGTTCCTCCATCTTCTGATTCTTCTGTCTATTCTTCACATTTTTCGGCTATACTTTCTGTCTCTACTTGGCTTGCAAAAATCCTCTGACTGAGCCCTCCACGAGGGTGCCAGCTGGGCAATGGATACTGCATCGTCTCGGTCGACCGATAGATGTCAGCATCACTTGCTCTCTTATGAGACCTTGCAGTTTCTAGCTAAGGGACTGTGCAAAAGCTTTTTAGATTCATTCTGGAAAGCTGAGGTCCAGGACCATGGTCAGAGGTACTTGGCAGCAAGTGTAAAATGCACCATGAATCCTTGGATTCAAATATGGAGGAGAATACGGAGGAGTCAACTCGGGCAGGGATGTCAGCCCAAACGTCGGTGGGAAGTGTGACCGCTAACACCGGCGGGCACGGGGAGGAGAAATCCTCTCTGGTCACGACGGTGCAGTGGACAAACTCCATCGACAAGAGGGTGTGGACCTTGAACCAACTGCCACGGAGTCGGAGTTTGTGTACACAGGCTCATCGATGACGGAGTCCGTGCTAGCGTTTGCGCTAGCGAGGATGCCGTAGGATAAGTCATCTAGCACGGATGAAGACGAAGTATCAGTAGTCCAGGGACCATCCAACAAGGAAGGCGCAAACCTCATGCGCAAAACAACGCTCAGGGTACAAGAGCTCTCTCAAGTTCCTTAAGGGACTGGAAGGCCGCAACCCAGAGTCGTTGAACGAGCGTGAGAGGAATTGCGCAAAAAGCACGAATACAACGTGCGGCGGTATTTGAGGCTCGCTGGCGTGTCCGGCAAACACTCAGTCCGCTGAACCGAGTATGAGTGCACGGTGCCAGGGGGACAAGGGGTTTCAGGCAGTAGCCGTAGCCAACCCGACGGAGGAAGTCAAACCTTCCACGTCGAAGTTGGTGGAACCAAAGAAACCCAAGTCACCTTTAGAAGGAAAAAAGAGTGCACCAGGTAAGCTTGCAAAAGCCACACCTCCTGGAAAGGAGAGAACGGTGAGCAAGCTACCGAAAAAGGCCAACCCACCTGTCAGCAAGAGGCAGAGGTCAGACGACTCGGCAAAGGCTTCGGAGAGCAAGCGGGTGTGACCAGGGGACATCCTGGCCAGCTTGAGCACGAAGCCGGAGCTACAGGTAGCCATCATCGACAGAAGCAACCCGGATGGGAAGCTTTCTATTGATAACTGGCTTATCCTGGAAGGGTTAATTGACCAGGGGATTGCTGATGCCATCACTCGACCGCTGAATCCGTTCGTGGCAGAGTTTGATGGCATCAACTGGTACAAGGGTGTCAAAGTGGTGGCATGTGCCAACGAGGAATCCCTGCGATTCCTCAAAGACACACTGCTGAAGCTGGAAGCGCCATGGCCAGGAGCAAGAATTGACGTCGTCCCTGTAGACCAAATTCCTGAGCGGACGATCATTAAGGTCTGAACCTACCTCCTCAGCATTGGTCCGGAGTCCAAGAGCTAACTCCTTAGTAAGCAAGGCCGGCTGAAGATGGGAATGGGTAGCGTTCGGGCAATCATTCCTGGTGGCGCTGGGCGCGAAGATGCTAGGTCGACCGGAAAGAATTCGGGTAGTGCAGATTAATCTGCACCACTCGAGGGTTCCTTCCACAGACCTACGACGGTGGATGGACAAGGAGAGGGTGGATGTGGCTCTCATCCAAGAACCCTGGAGCTCGCGGATACCATCTCCTTGTCCCAAAAACTGTGGGTAAGTCCAGAACCTCTATCGTGGTAAGAACCGGACTTAATGTGCTCTTCTCTTCCATTTACAGCAACAGGGACTTGACGGTAGCGCTATGCGAGCGAAGGAACGGACCCAATCTTTACCTAGCCTCAGCATATCTCCCGTACGAAGAAAAGGATCCACCGTCGGAAAGTATTCGAGCCCTCATTCAGCATGCGCAGAAAGAGGGCACGGATCTAATCCTTGGGTGTGATGCTAATGCCCACAATACCTTTTGGGGGAGCAAAGACACCAACGAGAGAGGGGAGTCGCTGCTTGAATTCGTGATTTTCACTAATCTTAATGTGTGTAATCGGGGTAGCCACCCCACCTTCCGCAATAAGAACCGAGCTGAGGTTATAGATTTAACTCTAGCGACCAACAGCGACTCCCCCTCCGTAGAAGACTGGCACGTATCCACGGAATGCTCCTTTTCGGATCATTAGAGGAAAGTGTTCGAAGTTGGATGGTCCAGAGAGGCAAAGGCGCCCTTCAGGAACCCACGAAAGGCAAACTGGGTCAAATACTCAAAGCTTGTTATGGAATCTATTCCCAACCTCCCAGTGGGAAGGCTAGACAACCCAGACAAGTTGTAGGAATCGACCCAGAATGTCACAGACACAATCAGCTGTCCACCGAAGTCAAACCGCAATAAGTGGTGGACTCCGGAACTCGGCCAGATACGGAAGGAAACGAGAAGACTTTACAATAGAGCTAAAGACGGAAACTGCCAGGTAGACTGGAATGCCTACCATCACAGTTCCAAGACCTTCAAGAAGGAAATTAGACGGGCAAAAAGAGATTCATGACCACTGAAGCGTCCAGACTTCGAAGGTTGCTGGCGAAAGATCCAGCCACAACTGGGCTGCTTTGCAACCTGGATGGCACATTCGCAAAAGACAGTCAGGAATCTCTACAACTTCTCATGAACGCACACTTTCCAGGCTGCTTACAAGCTAAAGATGAGAATGAGATCCCCACCGCGCCTCATGAGAGCCAAGTCCTAATCGATGAAATTGCCAACACTGAAAAGATAATCTGGGCTATCAAGTCGTTCCACCCCTACAAATCAGCAGGACCGGATGACATTAGACCGGTCATGTTACAGATGGTATGCGTACATCTGTCGCATTGGCTATTAGAGATCTTCAGAGGATGTCTCCTTACGGGATACATTCCAAAAACCTGGAGAGAAGTGAGGGTGGCATTCATTCCCAAAGCAGGAAAGATAAACCACTGCTCAGCAAAAGACTATAGGCCCATAAGTCTCTCATCGTTTTTATTAAAAGCACTAGAGAGACTTCTCGACCTTCATCTCAGAATAAGCTAACAGTAAGCTAAATAAGTCCCAACACGCATACCTCAAAGGTAGATCAGTCGAGACGGCTCTGCATGAGGTGGTTTGCTCAATTGAAGGCATACTGCAAAGGAATGAGTTTACGTTGGCGGTATTTCTCGACATAGAGGGTGCCTTTAACAATGTCAGGATCGAGTCTATAACGGCAGCACTTGTCAACATAGGCTCACACCCAACAATCACCCGATGGCTTAGCAATATGCTCCGCCAAATAATGATAAACGCCCAACTTTGCGCTTCAACTATCAGGGCAACCAGGGGCACCCCGCAAGGGGGTGTGATATCCCCCTTGTTATGAAACATTGTCCTAAATGACCTTCTTCTCAAACTAAAGTATAAGGGTTGCAGAGTGTCTGCTTATGCGGGCGACCTGGTTCTAATGGTAACTGGCAGATTCCTGCCAACAGTCTGTGAGCTACTGAATGCCGCACTGAGTGGATCCCAACAGGACTTCTGTCGCAGCTGCGGGGATGAAGAGGAACCCGAGAGTGTTCAGCATCTTCTCTGCGACTGCCATGCACTACTTAGAAAGAGGACCCAATTTTTGGGCAAGCCTTTCTTCGTTGAACAGGGCAGTCTTGGGAATATTCGGCTGGAGAACTTGGCGCTTTTCCTGGACTCTACTGGTTGGTTCCAGAGGCTACCGCAGCTCAACAGGACTGGCCAGTAGCACGCAGACATAATAAAAACAATCAGAGTTTTAATCCAACATCCCAACAAACCCTCCCAATCCCTTCTATTCCTACTGTTCACATTAGACATATGGACCAGATGGTCTCCGGGTGCTCTCGACTCCGGTCGAGCCGTCTGTTTAACCTAACCTAACCTTCTGTCTCTACTTTGCTATCTGATCGCGATACTCTTGTTGTTCTTGGTGATTTTAACATTACAGGAATGACTTGGCTATCAAATTCTGACTCCAACGCTTTAAATTCTGCGACCCAGCATGATTTTATAGATAATTTGTTTGGATTATCATTGAGTCAAATCAATGCTTACCCAAATTCTTTACAAAGAATGTTGGAACCTTCCCTTACATCTGTTTCCCGATCTGAACCCTTATCCCTTCCTGAAGATCCTTATCATCCTACTTTAGAAGTGTTGATGAGCCTAGAGACCCGTGTAGCATACTCTACGACGAGTTTGCAACACGTGCGTCATTTTCGTAACACGGATTTCAATGAACTCTCTCGGATCCTGTCGAACACTGACTGGTCTCCTCTTTGCGAGTGTAGGGACATTGATAGTGCAACTGAACTGTGTTATACTAAATTAAACTCTTCAATTGACATATGCGTCCCGTTACGTAAACCAAATAGGTCTACCAAGCCTGTTTGGTTTACACGGGAATTGACATATCTTAAAAATAAAATGTCGAGAAATTACAAGAAGTTTAAGGAATCTAACACTTTCTTTAACTTCTCTTGTTATGCGATTGCACGATCAAATTTTATTGTCCTTAATACACAGTGTTACAATGACTACCTCGTAAATTGTGGACGGCGGTTTCGCATTGATCCGAGGAGATTCTATAACTTTGTTAATATGAAGCGTGGTTCATCAACGCTTCCATCGACTGCTTTTTTTGAAAAGAATACAGTGGAAACCAATGAGTCTATTGCTGATTTATTTATTTTTCAGACTACATATAGATCTCAAAACGATCGATTGGTTTTGCCTTATCCGTATCAGATATATTACGCACATTGCATTTTTAAACCATTAATTACTAAAAGTTCACTATTACATAATTTCAAGATTCTAAAGCCTGTATTTTCACCAGGGCCCGATGGAGTTCCAGCATATGTGCTTAGGCATTGTGCTGAGGCCTTATTTATACCTTTATACATTCTTTTTAATTTGTCAATGGAGTTATGTTCTTTTCCAAACTATTGGAAGGAATCTTTTATTATTCCTCTCCATAAAAAAGTAAATAAATCTAATGCCGAGAATTATAGAGGAATATAAAAATACGTCTGAGGTGCCTAAACATTCCCAATGCTGGTACATTTTCCTAACGATTCAGATTACTTTAGTCCGGGCCCACAGACTCCTACCCTTGCCCCTTCATTGGTGAGTGAGCCATCTGTTTACCACCTAATGGCGTGGGTTACTACAATGTATGTGGTAGAGCAGGAAGGAGGTCAGACTGATGGGCCTAAAGGGGTGAAAGGGGTCCTTTTTACCCACTTTAGGTATAAAGATCACCCTGGCCGTCCTCCAAGCCGTGGGTATATAATCCAGAACTAAACTTCCTCTAAAGATACTTATCAGGTAAGGCAGAAGCCTTTTCTGTAGGTGGATAGGGCGAATGCCATCCGTACCTGATGATCCGTACGTCACAGTGGAAAATGAGTCTCAAGTAGAGGGACTGCCTTGTCTACTTCATTTTCGGTGTAATTACCATTGTCCTTCTTTAGGATGAGTTGTGAAATACCTTTTCATTTCGATAGAGATTTCATCACTCTCATGGATGGAATAGTTAGCTCTATATTCACGCAGAAATTTCGAAAGCAAACCCACGCTGCAGCCTTTCGATGTGTACGTAAAAATTATTATTAGTTATTATTGAAAATTAAAAAACATCTCTATCCCAAAAACCAAATTAATGATATTTTCAAACAGTGATCAAAGATAGTTAGAGTAATTATTTAAAAAAATTGATTCTTAGTGTGCGCCTAGATGTTCATATGGACAATTCCCCAGAAAGGTCAACCACAGCCAAAAAATTCAAAGCCTTTAAAAGTATATTTTTTCATTAATATAAATTATTCTAATAGCCATATTATTGGCTAGGTCTATTTTTAATACAAGGCTTTGCCTTAGCAATGAAAGACGTTGAGTTGAATTATGATCTTTATTTCACAGAGCTGAGTCGTTGTGCTCAGTTGTTCAATCAAATTAAAACTAAAGTACAAAAAATGTTCAAGAAGTGTTTTAGCAAAATTGTCAGAGTGACAATGTTGGGGATCAGGCAATTCTTTATTGGACGTTGATGTGCTAACGAACAGCACCATCAAGTGGCCCAACGACACCAAGCAAGGGCCTTTTACCGCGCGGGCCGTAGGTGCGCACCACGTAGCGTGTGGCAACGGACAATCGCGAACATAAAGCTAAAATATATTTTAATTAATTTTAAAATTACATCATTGCACACTAGACAAATGACACTAGACAAATCAAATTTCTAAGAGTGGAAAACGAAGAAAATAGTAATCGTTATAGTTAGAACATAAAATACGGAAAGGGTTATGTAAAGCATAGTTTTCACTACAAAGTGGAAGGGAAAGAGGTAAAAAGTTCCTTGTATTTCTGATCGGAACCTTAAAATTAATTTGGCTAATCAGTTCGGATGAATCGATCTCACCATTAATAAGCTTATGCAAAAAAATAACACCAAGCATGGTTCTACGATCAGAAAGTGAAGGAAGATTGATAAGTAAAAGTCTACTACGATAGGAAGGTAAAGGAATGTTAGCACTCCAGTTAAGACCCCGAAGGGCAAACATAAGAAATTGTTTTTGTACAGACTCTATTCTTTCCTGATGAACCTTATATTCGGGACACCAAATACAAGAGCCATATTCAAGAATAGGTCGAACAAGAAAAGTATAAAGAGTTTTAGTGATGTAGAGATCATTAAATTCTTTCGGCCAACGCTTAATGAAACCAAGGACACCTATTGCACGATAAGTTATATCCAAGATGTGCTTGTCAAATTTAAGTTTGGGATCGAGCAAAATACCTAGATCTTTAACAGACTCAATGCGCTCAAGAGGTTTTGCATGTAGAAAATAAGTATTGTTAAGAGGCAAAGGCCTGTAAAAAGACATTACGTTACATTTGTTGCAATTAAAATTAAAAAGGTTTATTTGACACCAAGATTGGAAACTATCAAGATCAGCTTGCAGCATTTGACCAGATTGACAATCAACTGACGTTAAACAAAGCTTGACATCATCGGCATACATTAACACACGAGAAAATTAAATAACGGATGGAAGATCATTAATAAACAATGTAAATAAAAAAGGGCCAAGGTGACTCCCTTGAGGTACACCGGAAGTGACCTTAACAGACTTGAAGACTAAGCCGTTAAAATACACTTTCTGGGTTCTGATATTTAAATAGCTAGATATCCAGATAATTAAATTATTTGGAAATCCCAAGAGATAAAGCTTATGTAGTAATATTGAGTGATTAACAGAGTCAAAAGCTTTACTAAAATCAGTATAAATAACGTCAGTTTGCATTTTGTTTTGGAAACCATCAATTACCAAAGAAGTGAACTCCAGTAAGTTAGTGGTAGTAGATCTTTATTTCATAAACCCATGCTGGCAAGGAGATATAAAAGATCTACAATAATGTTGTAACTGTGAGGTTATTAATTTCTCAAACAGTTTCGGAATAGCAGACAATTTTGATATTCCTCTATAATTCTCGGCATTAGATTTATTTCATTTTTTATGGAGAGGAATAATAAAAGATTCCTTTCAATAGTTTGGAAAAGAACATAACTCCATTGACAAATTAAAAAGAATGTATAAAGGAATTAATAAAGCCTCAGCACAATGCCTAAGCACACATGCTGGAACTCCATCTGGCCCTGGTAAAAATACAGGCTTTAGAATCTTGAAATTATGTAATAGTGAACTTTTAGTAATTAATGGTTTAAAAATGCAATGTGCGTCATTTATCTGATACGGATAAGGCAAAACCAATCGATCGTTTTGAGATCTATATGTAGTTTGAAAAAAATCAGCAAATAAATCAGCAATAGACTGATTGGTTTCCGCAGTATTCTTTTCAAAAAAAACAGTCGATGGAAGCGTTGACGAACCACGCTTCATATTAACAAAGTTATAGAATCTCCTCGGATCACTGCGAAATCGCCGTCCACAATTTACGAGGTAGTCATTGTAACACTGTGTATTAAGGACAATAAAATTTGATCGTGCAATCGAATAACAAGAGAAGTTAAAGAAAGTGTAAGATTCCTTAAACTTCTTGTAATTTCTCGACATTTTATTTTTAAGATATGTCAATTTCCGTGTAAACCAAACAGGCTTGGTAGACCTATTTGGCTTACGTAACGGGACGCATATATTGACTGAAGAGTTTAATGTAGTATAAAACAGTTCAGTTGCACTATCAATGTCCTTACACTCGCAAAGAGGAGACCAGTCAGTGTTCGACAGGATCCCAGAGAGTTCATTGAAATCCGTGTTACGAAAATGACGCACGTGTTGCAATCTCGTAGTAGAGTATGTTACACGGGACTCTAGGTTCATCAACACTTCTAAAGTAGGATGATAAGGATCTTCAGGAAGGGATAAAGGTTCAGATCGGGAGACAGATGTAAGGGAAGGATCCAAAACAAAAACCAGGTCAATCATTCTATATAAAGAATTTGGGATAGCATTGATTTGAAGCGTTGGAATCAGAATTTGATGGCCAAGTCATTCCTGTAATGTTAAAATCACCAAGAACGACAAGACTATCGCGATCAGATAGAAAAGTGGAGACAGAAAGTATAGCCGAAAAATGTGAAGAATAGACAGAAGAATCAGAAGATGGAGGAACATATGAAAAAGTTATAAAAATACAAGCACCATGAACGGACAATTTTACAGCTACGAATTCTAAATCGACAGCGCAATCAATTGTAACTACTTCAGAGGTGAAAGCAACGTCAACTGCGATTAAAACCCCACCTCCACGAGGAGGAGAAGTGCGATCTCGTCTATAAATATTGTATGTTATTTACTTGAAAGGATTTCGAAGTTTAAAATGTCTGGCCTAAGCCAAGTCTCTGAAAAAGCTACGACATTGTATAGAAAGGACAGACTACTAAGATAGAGATTGGTAAGTTTGCTAAACAGACCTCTTACGTTCTGGTAGCCAAGTGAGAAGGATGTTAGTTTTTTGTAGCTACAGAGCTTGTACTCGCAACAGTAGGAAGTTCAACAGGAGTACGCATTTTCTTTTTTGCGGTATATTCCTTTACAATTACATGATCTGGCCAGAACTTTTTACAACAAATGTTGCTAAATTAATCCGCAGGAACAGTAATTTTAAAAGACGATCTTTCCCGGGAATAATTAAATTGAAATTTGTCCACTGAAACATTGGCTTTAGATTTGGCCTGAATAAAAGCCATGACTTCATCAGAAGTTTGATCAGGGGCAAGCCGGGAAACAAAAATGTGTTTCTTTGGTGGAACGCCAACAAGTGGTTTTAGATTAACCACAGCCGCATCTATGAATGCAACTACAGCAATGGATGGCTGACCAACAAAAACTGCTGGGGTGGTTAAGGCTTCAGTGCATACAACAACTGAAACATTACCATCGCCGGTGTCACTACTAACTATTATTGGAGGAGCAGGCGAAGAAAGATTAATTAATGCAGGAAGAGATGGAGCAGACAAATGATTTGGGTGTGGGGAAAGTTCATTAGCGCTTATGGACAACCTCGGATTGGCCTTTTAACGCTTAGGTGACTCATTCAAAAGTTTCATATTTTTGAATTCATCATCCAGCGCTGAGAAACCTTCAAACAGTTTGTTAAACCGTCCAAAGATATCTCTAAGGAATTTCTTGGTTTGTCGCATAAAGCCCATAATGTCTTTCTCGACATCCCTGCATGATTCACATGTCCACTTCAAGCCTGATTTGGACTCAATCAATAATGCGCCCACTTAGGCCAGCGCATTTCTCATGCGACACATTGTCGCACAGCCAGCAGTAAACAAAACCCATTCTAACGTTTGCACGAACTTGGCAATTTTTATTTGAGCAGACAAACATGGTGATAAGAAAAGAAAATTTGAAACAAAAACACACAGCCAAAAAGAAAATTTTTAAATAAATGTATATTTGAAAGAAAATAATGTTAGTGTGAAAAGAAAAATAAAAATTGTAATTTGAAATAACAAATATTAAATTTTAAATAAGAAAATTTAAATTTTAAATAAGAAAATTTTAATTTTAAATACGAAAATTTAATCAACAAAAACGCATCCTAGGGTTAAATCTGTTGACGTTGCTTTACTTGTAAAAGCGCGGGCACGACCGAAACAAGAAACCGCAAACGGAATAAATGAGAGCAAAATAAAGCGCAACCAACACCAACAACACAAACTAATGCGCGCAAGAGAAAACTTGGGAGACGTAAAGAGTAAGTGCAAGAGTGCAAGAGTATGAAAAGCAAAAATAAATTGAACGCAGTGACAAAACAAGATGTAAACACTGTACATAAACATAAGTCGTGGTCGGCAAACCGACCATGCATATTTGTGAGCGACATAACAATGCTATCCGATTGCAGCGCCCAGCGGTCGCAACCAAAATGCTGACAAGACATTTTTTATTTTCTTCAGCACTTTGTTTACAGTAAGTGATGGTGTCTCACTGTGTTTACCAGTTAGCCAGAATGTGCTCTGGAGTCTCCTACTCTTCGAGGCAGAGTCTGCAAATAGGATCCTCTGCTAGTCGAAGATTACGCAGATGCCTGCGCAGTCGACAGTATTCTGTTAGGATACCTGCCACTATTCCAGTGCGCACAGAACTACTGCAGCTCTGATATACGAGCGTGTCCAGGTACCTAGTATAGTGTCATCTTGTTACACGCTTGTTTGAGGTGCCTAAACATCGCCATAGGTTAGGTTATGTTGAACAGACGGCTCGACCGGAGTCGAGAGCACCCGGAGACTAGATGGTCCATTGTGATGTCTGATATGTATAAACAGTAGGAATAGAAGGGATTGGGAGGGTTTGTTGGGATGTTGGAGGAAAATTCTGATTATTTTATTATGTCTGTGTGCTACTGGCCAGTCCTGTTGGGCTGCGGTAGCCTCTGGAACCAACCGGTAAAATCAAGGAAAAGCGCCAAGTTCTCCAGCCGAATATTCCCAAGGCTTGCCCAGAAATTGGCTCCTCTTTCTAAGAAGTGCAGGGCAGTCGCAGAGAAGATGCTGGACACTCTCGGGTTCCTCTTCATCCCCGCAGCTGCGACAGAAGTCCTGTTAGGATCCACCGTACTGTTGGGCCATACGGCCGATGTAACAGTGTCCCGTTAAGACTCCTGTCAGTAACCTTATCTTGTTCTTTGTAAAATTTAAGAGCTTGGTTGTTCGCTTAGGATTGTATCTTGGCACGGTGGAAAATGAGTCTCAAGTAGAGGGACTGCCTTGTCTACTTAATTTTCGGTGTAGTTGCCATTGTCCTTCTTAAGGCTGAGTTGTGAAATACCTTTTCATTTCGATAGAGATTTCACCACTTTCATGGATGGAATAGTTATATCTCTATATTGTCGCAGAAATTTCGAAAGTGAGTTCACTTGCACCTCCGAATTTCTTTGTTGTACTCAGGGAGTTTGGAGGGTAAGCATTCCACCTTGCCTCACTTTGCTTGGCCGTATTGTACAGCTTCCTCTCTGTCACTCTATATGACTCAGTTTGCTGTTCCACCAAGAGCTATCCTTGTTGGAGGCGACAGTTCTTACGGGACAGCTGGCATGATATGTTGAAGATAAATGTTTCAAATTCAAAATTACCCGCCAAGTCAGAGGGCGCTTTAAATATCATATCGATTGTAAACATCATATCGATTGTATCGAATCAAAATATAAACACATAACCTAAAAGATGTCGAAGAGATAAAATAAACACGAGTTTGAGTTTCGAGAAATATAGTCTATTTACTGGCCTAAATAACTAAATAAGTAAAAATTATAATAGGTTATGGGCCCAGGAACGTTTTGTTCAGTTTAAAGTAAAAGAAAAAAGTAAATTTTGCTCCATTACGATGGCCGATTGGCCGATTTGGAAAATAAAAATTAGGGACCTGATAGATTATCACGACGGTGCTCTCGACGCGTTGGACGGAAAGATCGTCAAGCCGGATCCATTGCCAGAAGGTGCCTCAACAGCAGATGAAAAGAAGCACAAGGAGAAGAGCGACTTTTTTCGTAAGGCCAACAGCTATGCAAAATCCATGATTACCACTGCGGTCACGGACTCGGTGTACCAGAAGATCATGGACAAGGAGACAGCACACGATACGTGGGAAGCCCTGAAAAATCAGTTTGAAGCAACAGCGAAGGACCAGGTATTCAGGATATGCAACGAGTTTTTCGCTTTCTCTTGGAATCCAGGTAACGATGTATCAACCCACATAGCAAAATTGCGTAATCTATGGAACGATTTAAATCAAGCGTTGAAGGCTAAAAATGAAACTGAGCTGCCAGATTTGATACTTGTTTGTAAAACGCTACATATTTTGCCGAAAACCTTTGAAAATTTCCGTCAATGTTGGATGCTCTTGAGAAAAGAAGAAGAAAAGACTTTTGACGAATTAACTAATCAAATTGTCATGTTTGAGAGAAATTTTAGAACAAAAGAAAATGACGAAAAGGAAAGCCAGGAGGCTTTTACTACCACAGCAAAAAAGGAGCATCGCCAGGATTCAGGAGCATCTGGTCGGAGATTCGATACCTGCCGCTACTGCAAGAAAAAGGGGCATTGGATCAGGAACTGCATAAAATGGAAAAAGGATGGACGTCCGAAGCCGAACTACCAGAATGCTGAACAAGGAAATTGTGCAGAACCAACGTTAACTCTCGTCTCAGTCCACAATGGCATGTTTGCAGCAGAGGCAAACTCAGAGGTCGACTGGTGGATAGACAACGGTGCAACAAAACACGTTGTGAAGACTGCGAAGTATTTCGAGCATTTTGAGAAGTTTGAGAATCCGAGTTGGATCAGAGCAGCTGGAGATGAAACCTTGTCAGCTTTGGGCCAGGCCACAATCAAAGTCAAAACGATTGTCAATGGAAAAATTCTTTTTCTTTCTTTGAATAATGTATGGTTTGTTCCCATTATAACGAAGAACCTGTTTTCAGTTTTGGCTGCCCAAGACAATAATCCAAGTAGTCGTTTCGAGTCGTCAGCAACCGAGTGCACCCTCAAAATAAACGACAAGATTGTCCTCGTTGGAGCCAGAGAAGTTGGAGGAACACTCTACAGAGCAGCGATCGAGCCCATACTTCCAGAACGAAACGTCGATGTCAACGTCGCAACTTCAGGAACTTCAATTCTCCAACTCTACCACGAGAGATGGAGACATTAGGACAAGAACCACATCAAGGACATGCTCAAAAGAGAAATGGGCATTCAAGTCAAGCTTGAGAGTAGCTTTTGCGAGCCTTGCATACTTAGAAAGGCGCATCGATTGCCATTTGGAATGAGGAAACCAGCGACGAAGCCAGGAGAATTGATGTCAGGCGATGTTTGCGGCCCATTT